>JADRCH010000015.1:8349716-8511507 GCA_019843965.1 Rhynchomys soricoides | reverse complement strand
CCCCCCAATGACTCACGAGAAACCGAACTTGCTGCAAGCGCATGAGGTTTATTCGGGGAAGCAGTGCACTGGGCCGAGCTCATAACCCACACAGGGCAGAGGAGATCGACCCCGAGCAGCTGAAGTCAGGGGTATTTGTAGGGAAAAATCACAAAGCAAAAGGGGGAGCAGGGGGAGCATGCGTCATGGGAAAGAGCAGAGGGGCTCAAAACAGAGGTCACTGTAACAGTTTTGGTTGATCAACAGGATAGGAGCCAAGTCAAAACAACTACTTTCCCAAAACAATTTTCAGAACAGAGTTCATCATGACATTTCATGGTGGGCCTGTTTTTGGAACAAGGTAAAAACAACCATTCTCAGAACTGTCTAAGGGGGGTGAGTTAAGCCCATCTCAGGCCCCTGGGTGGCCTAGGGCTCTAGTGCTGAGTCTAGGGGCATTTTTCTTCCAGGGTCTTTCAGTACCCAGAACCAAAAATAAACAAACAAGTGGGTAAGAAGATTAAAATGGAATGTCTGTGGGTTTTTATTGCTGCTGTAGCCAATTATCATGCAGATGGTATTCTAAAAAACATAAATGTACCCTCCAACTTTGTCAAAGGTCAGAAGCCCTCCATGGTCACACTAGGCTAAAAATAAAAATTCTCCTAGGTCTGGGTTCCTCCTGGAGGCTCAAGGAGGATTTTCCTGCCTGTATCAGCATTCAGAGAGTCTGCACTGTCCTCAGCTTAGGTTCTAGCCTGTCATTCAAGGAGAGAGAGAGAGAGAGAGAGAGAGAGAGAGAGAGAGAGACAACATGGGATCCTGGGGCAGATGGCTGTGCTAAACTATTACAGCCTCGGAAGAAGACTGCTATTGGCTCAAGGCAGACTGGGCTCAGAGTAAGGCCAACATAGGAGAGTTAATCAGAACAAGCCCAAGCTATAAGTGTCCCAGGGTTGTGTAGCATTGAAACACTGCCTGGTTGTTCATGTAGGGATTCCCCAGCCATAAAAACAGCCACTTAGAAAGCTTCTGGGCAGACAGTTTTTCTCTACTGCCTCTCCCACTTCTTCTGAACCATAGTGCTTGCTTTTTCTACCACAATGAATTGTTTTATAGCATTGGCCAGTCACTGCTGTCTCACACAGTAGAAAATGAGGGAAGGAGGAAGAGAGGAAAAGAGGGAGAGGAGAAAGAAGGAATTAACAGTTATCAGCACACATGGAGCCTCTGTTTTTCTGCTAGACCGGTGGTTCTCAACTTGCGAACTCTTTGAGGGTCAAATGACCCTTTCACAGGGGAAAACACATGTATTTACATTACAATTCATAACTGTAGCAAATTTACAGCTATGAAGTAGCAATGAGAATAATTTTATGCTTGAGGGTCACCACAACATGAAGAACTGTGTTAAAGGGCTGCAGCACTGTGCAGCCCTTACAGATAATACACTAATTCTACAGCATTCCTAGAGAAAGAAGCATTGTGAACATATTCATGACCTCTGTCGATCTCACAGAAGCACACAGTCTAATTCTAGAGCTTCAAGTTTCCCCACCTGCCAAAGTGCCTTTCTGTTACCATGGAGAAGTGGGAAGCACCTCCTCCCTATTCCTTTCCTCCTCCTCTCTCACCTCATAGTACTTCTGACACTGGCTGACAGGTGTGTGGGAGGTGGGGAGGGCGACAGAGACACAGACATTCTCAAAATGTCTGATCTGTATTTAAATAGCCCAGCTGCCAGGCAATGTATAGAGGCAAGAGTAAAGTCCCCATGCCCCAGGTGACTTTTAAGGAACAGCTTTTGTCTGTAAAAACTAACTATAATATTGGAGCAGTGGAGGTGTGATTATAAGTATGTACCATCACACTTACATACATACATACAGAAAGACAGACACACACATACATATATAATATATTAGTTTTCTAATTGATGATTACTAATGCTGAACATTCATCCGTATTCTTAGCTATTTGTATGTCTTTTTAAAAATTACATTTCCTTATTTATCTACTTAGGATGGGAAGTATGCATCCCCTAGCAGAAATGCAGAAGTCAGAGGACAACTTGCAGGGCTGGTTCTCTCCTCTCTCCATGTGGATTCAAACTCAGGTCCTGAGGCTTAAGGACAAGCTCCTTTCACCAGCTGTGCCATCTCACCAGGCAGTTTTTGGATCTCTAACCTCACCAATTTACTCAATACTCAAAAATGAATAATTACTCAAATATATAATATTTGTAATATATAATATGATATGTGTTGTATATAATATATAGTGTGATATATCATCTATGTGTTGTGTATGTTATAAATAAGAGAGAGCATGTATAAATTATAGCCTTCTGAGTTGTCAGACCCTCTGAACTACTCTCAACATCTCTTTTTATTTTATGTATATGGGTGTTTTGCCTGCATGTATATGGCCATGCACTCCAATCGTGTGCATGCCCATGAAGGCCGATTGCCAATGATCGTCAGAGGACACTGGGAATTGAACTTGAGTCCTCTGGAAGAGCGGCCAGCGCCTACTCTTTGGCATCTTTAGTATCCTTAGCACTCCTTCAGTGTACAAGTCACATGATGATCGTTTGATTTCAAAACTGGCCAGTTAGTGCTGGGATCCTTCCTAATAGCAAATGAGCCTTTGCATCTTTGCTTTGTTTATTCAGTCACTTGCTCCAAAAATAAAATCTGCACCACAGAGGAAACATTGGTCACATGACTGTGTGGTTATTTAGGAAATTTACAGTATTTCCTCATAGCTGAGACTCCATCCACAGTGAGATACACAATTATTCTAACTGCCGGCTGGCTCCACATCTCAATTAGGCAGAGACATCAAGGGACCAAGAGCTCGACTCATAAGAAACCCTACCCCAGAAGGACACAGATGAGAGTTCATCAAAACCTAGGACGCCAGGAATCCCAACAAGGGATACAAGAGGGTGCTCCTCAGGCAGGGGTGGAGGGCCACACAACTGACTGCTGAATGCTGGAGAATGCAGCAATCCAGTGAGGTTCCACTAGGTGGCGCAAACTGCCTTCTGCTGCGAGAAGACATGCTCAACAGGGTGGAGACTTTTATTTATTTATAGTTTTAGTGTTTTTTTTTTTAATTGAAAAAATATATATATACAATATATTTTGATTACGTTATACCATCCCCCAGTTCTTCTGAGTTCCTACTCACCTCTCTACCCACCAAATTTTATGTTCTTTTTCTCTCTCAAAACAACACTCCCACCCCCAAATAAGCAAGCAAGAGAATAAGTCCAAATTTTAATTAATGAATTAATTAAAGCCAAACCAAAATGAAACAAAAACACTATTGAGTTTACAACTACACTTGGCATGGAGCCTGCCCTAGAGTGTGGATGATACACTGAATGTTGCTCCATTAGAGAAAACTGATTTCCCCTTTACCAGCAAGTATCAGTTGCACTGGCTTATTGGTTAGAAGTGGAACCCTGTGTCTACTTACCCCTCTCATTGCTGGGACCCCACTTGACTTGAACCTGTGCAGTTTGTGCGTACTATCACAAATCTCTGTGAGTTTATGTGTGCACCATGAGGTCTTGCTATGTCTGGAAGACACTGCTTTCCTTGGACGCATCCGCCACCCTGGCTCTTCTCCTCTACTACATAGCTCTCAGAGACTTGAAGGGATGGGGGTAATGAAAACATCCCATTTAGGCATGAGTGATTCAAAGTCTCCCACTCTGTACATTTTCCAGTTGTGGGTCTCAGTATTAATTCTCACCTACTGTAAGAAGCTTCTTGGGTCTGGAGAGGTGACTCAGAGGTTAAGAGCACTGGCTGTTCTTCCAGAGTTCCTGAGTTCAATTCCTGGCACCCACATGGTGGCTCATGACCATCTATAAAGGGATGTGATGCCCTCTTCTGGCACGCATGTGCACATGTAGTAGAGCACTCATACATTTAATTGATTAATTAATTAAAAATTTAAGAAAGAAGATGCTTCTCTGATGTGGGTTGAACAAGGTATTGATCTATGGGTATAGAGGTCTCTCATCAGGAGTAATTTTATTGCTATGCTTATTTAGTAAAATAACAGTAGTAAGTTTCCCCCAGACCTGTGACCTACCTAGTCTCAGGACATTGACCACTTTAGCAGTATCAGGTATGGATTCCATCTTGTGGAATAAGTCTCAAGTCCAATCAAAACGTGGGTTGTTACTCTCATAATAGCTGTGCCACTGTTATACCAGCATCTCTTGCAGGCAGGTCACTGTGTAGGTCACAGGGTTTGTAGCTGCGTGGTCTTAGTGCTTAACTTTCTCTTTTAATAGTGTTCAGATACCTTCCAGCACCGTGAACGCTAGTCAACAGCGGTGAAGCGTCTAGTTAGTCACTAGCTCAATTTTTCCATGTTGGATGACATTAAATAAGTATTATTTTCAGAAAGGCAGTAAGTCCTATTGTTAGGTTGTGGAGGGTAACCAATAGCTTTGATGTTTGGCAGGGGCAAGAGAGCTCATAAGGCCCCTTTAGATGGTGATTCAACAAGATGTAAACCCATCCCAGGCATTGGAGGTTTTACTTGGTGGCATTGTCTCCCCTGTTACTTGGTGACTCCACTTAGATTCCTTTCCTCTCTGTATGTATTTTAGGGGAGCTTCTACAGAAGTAGTTTTCCATATGGTTTTTTTTTCTCCCTGAAACAGGGTTTCTCTGTGTAGCCCTGGCTGTCCTGGAACTCACTCTGTAGACCAGGCTGGCCTCAAACTCAGAAATCTGCCTGCTCTGCCTCCCAAGTGCTGGATTAAAGGCGTGCGCCACCACTGCCCGGCTTCCATGTGGTTTTTCAAATGACCTTTGGTGTTAGTTGCCCCTCTCATACCCCTTCCCTTCTCTCCCTTCCTCCTCCTAGTCTAGTTTTCCTGGGTTGGTTTTTTAAAAAACACTATATTCTATTTCCCCTTCCTTGAAAGATTCCTTCCTTCCCAGGTCCCTTTCTAGCTACTTAATCACTGTGGTTATTCTGAATGAAATCCATTTATTGAAAGCTTAAAAGCTAACATCCACACGTAAGAGAAAACATTCAATATTTGTCTTTTGGTGTCTGGGTTACGTCACTCAGGATGACTGTTTCTAACTCCATCCATTTACCTGCAAATCTTACAATTGGAATAGCTGGATAATATTCCATTGTGTAAATGTACCATATTTTCCTATCCGTTCATCTGTTGATGGACATCTAGGCTGTTTCCAATTTCTGGGTATTATGAATTGAGCAAGTATCTTCATAGGAGGATGTAGAGTCATTTGGGTATGTGGTCCAAAGTGGTATATCTGGATATTTATATAGATTGATTTTCAGGTTTTTGAAGAACCTCCACACTGATTTTGATTTCTTTTTCTTTTCTTTTTTCTTATTCTTTTTTTTTTTTTTTTTTTTTTTTTTTTTTTGGTTTTTCGAGACAGGGTTTCTCTGTGTAGCCCTGGCTGTCCTGGAACTCACTCTGTAGCCCAGGCTGGCCTCGAACTCAGAAATCTGCCTGCCTCTGCCTCCCAAGTGCTGGGATTAATGATGTGTGCCACCACTCCACATTGATTTCTATAGTGTCTGTACCATAAGTATTTGCTTTCCCCAACATCCTTGCCAGAAAGAGCTGTCATTTGTTTTATTGATCTTGGCCCTTCTGACTGGGGTAAGATGAAATCTCAGAGTAGGTTTAATTTGCATTTCTCTGATGGCAAAGGATGTTGAACATTTCTCTAAGTATTTTTCAGCCATTTGTATTTCATCTTTGGAGACTGTCAGCCTAGTTCTATACCCCGGTTTTAACTGTGTTATTTGCTTTCTTGATGTTTGAGATGTTTTGGTTTGGTTTGGTTTAAATGCTAAATCTCTATTAGATATATAATTAGTAAAAGTCCTTTCCCTTTCTGTAGGCTGCTGTTTTGCCCATGGTGTCCTTTGTCGTGAGGACACTTTTCAATTTTATGAGGTCCTATTTATTAATTATTGGTCTTAGTACCTGAGCTGTTAGTATTCTGCACTGAAAGTCCCTTCCTGTACTGATGAGGTCAAGCTTTCTCTTCTATAAGATTCAGAGTATCTTAGGTTCAGGTTATTCATCCATGAAGTTGAGTCGTGTGCAGGACAGTAGGTATAAACCTATTTCCACCCTTCTACATGCAGCCGTACCGTTTTGATTAGCACCATTTGTCAAAGATGCCATCTTTTCTCCAGTATGTATTTTTGGCTTCTTTGCTAAAACTCATGTGTTTGTGGGTATGTGAACTTATGTGTCTGGGTCTTCGGTTCAATACATGGTGCTGGAGAGGTAGCTGAGAGTTCTACATCAGGATCATCAGGCAGCAGGGAGAGAGAGAGAGAGAGAGAGAGAGAGAGAGAGAGAGAGAGAGAGAGACTGAGCCTGACTTGAGCATTTGAAACCCCAAGTCCTCTCCACACACACCCCTACACCCAGTGGCACACTTCCTCCAATGAGGCCACACCTTGTAATCCCTTCAATAATACCACCAAGCATTCAAACATATGAGCCTATGGGGACCATTACTATTCAAAGAACCACATTCCACTCCCTGGCCCCCATAGGCTTGTAGCTATATCATGGTACAAAAATTCATTTAGTTCGACTTGAAAAGTCCCCATAGTCAGGCTATCACAGTCTCAACACTGTTTAAAAGTTGAAAGTTCAAAGTCTCTTTAGATACTCAAGGCAATCTCTTAACTGTAATCCCCTGTAAAATTAAAATCAAAAAGCAGATTACATACTTCCAACATACAATGACACAGGATTTACATTACCATTCCAAAGGGAGGAACGGAACATAGTGAGGAAATTCTGGACCAAAGCAAAACCAAAGTCCAGCAAGGCAAGCTCCAAACTCTGCATCTCCATGTCTGATGTCAAAATGTTCTTCCCAGCTCCAACTCCATTCAGCTTTGTTGACTGTAACACATTTCTCTCTCTTGGGCTGGCTTCACTCCCTGATAGCAGCTTTTCTTGGCAAGTGTCCCACTACTCTGGCAACTTGAACATCTTGGGGTCTCCAGGGCAAGCCAGGTTTCACCTTTACAGCTTCATCCAATGGCCTCTCTGGACATCCCTGGCCTCAGCGGCTATCCTTAGCCATGGAGGGAGATTCCTCAACCCCTTTCTTGTATCCTTGACTCTAAAGCCAAAACCACATGACCAAAGCAGCCAAGTTCTTCTGCTTGGTGAGTCTGGAACATGGTGCCCTTGTTCACATATATTTTCATCAGCTCTCTGTTTTTGATGGTTTCCTTCACTACTTAAACTTTCCTTTGATCTCACTTCACAAGTTGGAAGCTTAGCTGGGTGGGGTCTTGCCCTGAGGTCACCACTCCCTTGATTACATTTAACATCAGATTTTTCTTTAAACTTTTTTGTTTTTCAAGACAGGGTTTCTCTGTGTAGCCCTGGCTGTCCTGGAACTCACTCAGTAGACCAGGCTGGCCTCAAACTCAGAAATCCACCTGCCTCTGCCTCCCAAGTGCTGGGATTAAAGGCGTGAGCCACCACTGCCCGGCCAGAAGCTGAATTTTTAAAAAATGAATATCAAGTGTTTCCATAGTTACAGTCCAAAAAAAGAGAGAAACTACACCATGAAGAGTGTTGCATGAGCAATCATTAAGTAGACATATATTAATAAAATAACCTTAAAAATGAAAAAGATGGAGAGATGATGGCTCAGCTATTAAGAGCACTGGCTGCTCTTCCAGAGGTCCTGAGTTCAATTCCCAGCAACTACATGGTGGCCCACAACCATCTGTAATAGGATCTGATGCCCTCTTCTGGTGTGTCTAACGACAGTGGGACAGTGTACTCACATATATAAAATAAGTCTTTAAAAAAATAAAATAAAAATTTAAAAAAATGTCCCTGCCACACTGCCAGATGTGGAACGAAAGAAAACAGTTGGGATTACAAAAACGACACTTAAGTGTGAAGACAAGGCCACTGTCTTGATACACTGAGACAGGTACTGATAGTATTGGAAAAATCACCAAGGAGATTCCAGTTCCTGGGACAGGAAGAGGCGGCACTGCAGGGCACAACAGAATGGTGGGTGAAATGGGGAAGCTTGCCTCCCTCCTGCTTCTAGAATTGCTGTTCCCCGCCACAGACACCTGGTGGCGCTGAGGAAGGGGAATGGGCAGGTGCTGGCGGAGAAAGGAGTGCGCGGTAGCTTGAGCTATCGCTGGTTGCTTATGTGAAGCTCAAGTGAAAAATGAAGAGCTGGCGTTACTGAGGGGATAAAGGATACCCTGGCAAAGGGAGAAGGCTGAAGCTTTAACGGGAGCGGGGTGTCAATAATAGCGTATGGGCGGTGGGCAGAGGATGTGCGATCAGAGACTTGATAGCAGTATGGCTGCTCTGCTGTTTTGATCCCAGTGCACAGGGATCCTCAAGTAAACACCAGAGAAGGATGGCCTCTCTCCCACCTCCCCAGGCCTAGTATCATCCGACTTCGCAGAAGCCCCCAGTGAACGCAGAACTAGCTCTACCAGTAGACTTTCTCACAGAACCCCTGGGCTCTCTCAGATCTCCAAATAAGCATAGCCCGGGGCTGGACACTGATGGTCTCCGGAAATGTGTTATCTGAGGGTCAGCATCCCAGCTGGAGTTAAGTAGCCTCCGTGCTCCCTCATCGTTGGAAAAGAGCACCCTTGGGGTTATTGCCTGGAGGAAAACCAGAGGATGACGCAGAGGCAAATCACCTGATTGTAAATCCAGCCTCTGGTGTCTCTAGGAAAGCCCCTGGTTGGACACTGAAGAGGAGCCTGGAGCGGAGCTGCAGGGCGCAGCACTTCTTGAGACCTTTGCCCTACTTGTAATGACCTGGTTGGCAGCCTATGTGACAGCCTGGCCATTTGGGGACCTGTTCGCTCAGTTCTCACGCTTGAACTTGAACACGCACTCATCACTCACCAGACAGCCCTTTCTAGAGCTCTACGTGCTTACGCCAGGCTATTTTTAAACTGCTCCTGAAAATCCCCAAACTGAAGCAGCTGGTCCCTGGCTGCTGTCCCTGAGAAGCCGCTCCCACCCGCAAACAGGTGACAGAGCCCTGCTCAGGACAGAAAGATTCAGCGGGTGAAGGTTTGTTGCCAACTCTGATGACCAGAGTTCAATCTCCAGGCCCTGTGTAATAGGAAGAACTAACACCCAAAAGTTCTCTGACCTACCCTTCAACATGCACACGCGCACACACACACACACACTGAATGAATAATGAAGTAAACATTATTATAGCATTTTATTAATTCTTTGACAATTTCATGCATATATAAAATTCACCCCCTTATATAACTGTATAAATTCCTTATTAACTATATGAAAAAATAACTCAAATCAACGACCTAGGGCTATTTGACTATCAGAAGAAAATAAAGCACAAAACTTTCATGACACTGGTTTCATCAATGATTCTTATGCTAGTTACAGGAAACAAGAGAAACAAGAAATGTAACAATCTGGAGCCAGGAAGACGGCTTGGAAAATGGAGGTGCTTGGAACGCAAGCCTGACAGCCAGAGCACAATCCTTGGGACCCACATAAAGATTAGGGGGAAGAATCCACAAAGCTGTCCTGTGACATCCACACACACCCTCCCATTTCATAAGTGCCATGCTGTTTAGCACAATGTTTAACACCTATTAGCATCCAGCTGGGAAAAGTATGTCAGACCTTTGGCCTTTTGTTATTGGTGGTCTTGGTCATTGAGCCCAGGTCCTCACCTATGCTAAGCAGATTTACCATTGAGTGGCATCCCCAGGCCAGTCCTTGTTTTTAAATGGGTCCAGCCTCAAGGCTCTGGGTTGCAGTGTTGGTTACATGGGCAGCTCTGTAGGATTTACCAAAGGCATAGTCCGATAGCTGGCAGGCTCACCAGTGACAAGAGACTTATATTACATTACAGTCCTTTGGATTCAACCTTACCAGAGTAGTCAGGAATATTGTCACCCAACTTGCACTGTGCCAACTCTGTTTCTCAGTGCTGTGTTGTCGGGTGGCCTGAGCTGGCATATGTCACGTCTGCCTCTGTCAAGCAGGGGTGGGCAATGTGTCATGAAGCCACTGAGGGTAACAGGCACCAGTGGCCTTACCACCTGCTCTGTGAGAGAGGTTGTTTCATGGTGGTTGGTGACATTAGAATGGTACTTGTAGGTCACTGGGAAGATAGAGAAGGGACAGAATCGATGACTGCATCAATTTGTCTCAGCTCCTTTACAAAGAGTCAGATCACAAACTGGTCACCTCAAGTTCTGGAGACCACCATGCCTGGTTTTTGTGGTGCTGGGGGCTGAACCCTCGGTTTTGTGTGTGTTAGGCCAATCCTGCTAACCAAGTTACTTTCCATCCCATGATCCTCCACTCTCCTTACATTCCCAGCCCAGCACACACTTTTTAACTTTGAATGAGGACTCAAGAATTTGCTCAGGTTTAAACAGCCAGTCTTTGTTCACACATATCACATGGCAACAAATTACCCAGCCAGTTACTTAATCTCAGATCTTCCTCTGTACACTGTGTGTAACAGTAGCAATCCTCTGAGGTCATTGGGTTACTGTGTGTATTTTCTGAGGTCCTAGGCAAATGCATTGGAGCCTCTTGGCCTTTGCCACTTTGTATTAATACCTATCCTCTTAGTTTTCTAAGAGTTTTCTTAGTTTCTGCTTTCTGCAGAAACTGATGTGTTAGCAAGTCAGTGGTTTCCTTTAGGTCCTCAGTCTCAGTGTGGAGCTGTGCAGGCCTTGCTGACAGCGGGAGGTGCTGACAGCTGGACATGCTGCTCTGTTTATGACCGACTCATACCCACACCATCCCCCTTCCTCACTCCCATCCCCATTTCTGGAGGTACGGGTGGTGGAAGAGGGAAATGCTATGCTAAAAAAGGAGAAGATTCTCACTGGTGGTCCAGGTTCCAGAAGATTTGCTTTATTGATTTATTTAGTCTTAAAGAAATGTTCTGCCTTGCAAATTTCTTCATCGACATTCTATGTGGCCCGTAATTTGATCCAAAACCATTCAGACAACTTGATTGAAAACAGTATTTTATTTTATTTTATTTATTTTTATTTTGGTTTTTCGAGACAGGGTTTCTCTGTATAGCCCTGGCTGTCCTAGAACTCACTCCGTAGACCAGGCTGGCCTCGAACTCAGAAATCCACCTGCCTCTGCCTCCCAAGTGCTGGGATTAAAGGTGTGCACCACTACTGCCCAGCACTGAAAACAGTATTTTAAACTACAAATTATGTACTAACAAATGTATCATCTACTACCGTTTCTTAAAGTTTTTTTCACTTGATGTGCTGAAAGATGGCTCAGCAGTTGAGAACACCAGCTTCTTTCCAGAGGACTGAGGTTCAACTCCTAGCTCTCACAAGTTAGCTCACAAGCGCCTTTAACTCTAGTTCCAGGGGCTCTGTTCTGTCATCCCCAGGCACTGCATGCACATGGTGTATAGTTACAGAAGCCGACAGTTCACCCATACACATAAAAGTAAAGGAATCTTTTTAAACATTTAAAAAAAAAAAATTACCTGACTTTTAAAAATTAATTTAAAACAAACTAGGTTCATTTTGCTAGTTTGAAAATTGTGATGGTTTGTATATGTTCAGCCCAGGGAGTGGCACTGTTAGAAGGTGTGGCCCTGTTGGAGTAGGTGTGACCTTGTTGGAATGGGTGTGACACTGTGGGTATGGGCTTTAAGACCCTCATCCTAGCTGCCTGAAGTCAGTATTCTGCTAGCAGCCTTCAGATGAAGATGTAGAACTCTCAGCTCCTCCTGCACCATGCCTGCCAGGATGCTGCCATGTTCCTGACTTGATGACAACAGACTGAACTTCTGAACCTGTAAGCCAGCCCCAATTAAATGTCCTTATAAGAGTTGCCTTGGTCATGGTGTTTGTTCACAGCAGTAAAACTCTAAGACGGCAATGTTCATCAGACTGGACTTAAACTCACAGAAATCCATCTGACTCTGCCTTCCAATTGGGAATGGGATTAATGGCATTCACCACTGTGCTGGCCTTGATTACTTTTTTTTTTTTTTTTTTTTTTTGGCTTTTTGAGACAGGGTTTCTCTGTGTAGTCCTGGCTGTCCTGGAACTCACTCTATAGACCAGGCTGGCCTCAAACTCAGAAATCCACCTGCCTCTGCCTCCAGAGTGCTGGGACTAAAGGTGTGCACCACTGCCCAGTGAATCAATTCTTCCAATAAGGCTGTACCTCCTAATCCATCTCAAGAATGCCACTCCCTGGTGACTAAGCGCTTCAATTTATGAGCCTATGGGGACCATTCTTATTCAACCACCACAGATGTCTTGGCTTTGATGCTGCCGTGTCCCATTTACCTAAAGTCAAGGCTCAGTTGCCTGCATCAAATGCAGGGCTGTCCGTGCCATCTTCCTCTCAATCAGTAATTGCTTTGAAGCATTTTTGTTTTGTTTGTTTGTTTGTTTGTTTGTTTTGGCTTTCTGAGACAGGGTTTCTCCGAATAGCTCTGGCTGTCCTGGAACTCACTCTGTAGACCAGGCTGGCCTCAAATTCAGAAATCCGCCTGCCTCTGCCTCCCGAGTGCTGAGATTAAAGGCGTGCGCCACCACTGCCCGGCTTTGAAGCATTTTTGTATGCACCCAGCATACAAACTTTCCAGGGCTAATAAAGATAACTTCCTCTTCTTACCTGTATGAAAATATTCCAAAACCTGAATGGAGTCATGGTATTTTTTTAGGTTAAGGGGAAAAAATGCTTTTATACACACAAATGAGACATAATCTTTTAGTAAAAATGTCAGAGAAACTGTCCAAGAGCAATCTAGTTTCCATCCCTCTTAATTCTTATCCTCAGACTCCAGCCTTTTCCATGTTGGCAGAAATCTGAGGGCTTAACCACTATACTAGTTAGGGTTCTCTGGAGGAACAGAACTGATAGAATGAACACATACACATAATTAATGAGTGTGTGTGTGTGTGTGTGTGTGTGTGTGTGTGTTTAGTAGAGTTTGAAAATGCTGAAAGACTGTGATTTTAACCAGCCCTTGGTCACATTTGGGACTATAGCCCTGGTTATAGCCAAGTGGGTGGGAGTGTGGGGGGATTGATAAAGGCAAAAGTCAAATTTGTGCATTTCTCAGATTCCAGTTCTTGTGGACATGCACCCTAGGTCCTTTGCATTCTTGGAATTCCTGGGATATTCTGTCTCAAATTGTTGACAGGCCAGTCTCAGACCTTTAGGATGGCTGTCTTTGTCAAAACTGGAGTCATTTTTAGCTGCAAAATATACATTATATTAAAGGGGATTCGTAGCCTGGCATGGTGGTACACACCTTTAATCCCAACACTTGGGAGGCAGAGGCAGATAGATCTCTGTGAGGTCCAGGCCAGTTTGGTCTACAAAGTGAGTTTTGGGATAGTCAGGGCTACACAGAGAAACCCTGTCTCGAAAAACAAAAAGCAAAACAAAAAGGCAAGGGTGGTATTAGAGTGCTTTACAGGCTGTGGTCCAGTTAGTCCAGCAAGAATTGTCTACCGACCGTAGGTCCAAGAAACCAGTAGTTATTCAGTCTGTAGAGCTGGATGTCTCAGCTAGTCTTAAGCAGTAGGCCCTAGGGGCTGGAGAGATGGCTCAGCAGTTAAGAGCATTGACTGTTCTTCCAGGGGTCCTGAGTTCAATTCCCAGCAACCACATGGTGGCTCACAACCATCTGTAATGGGATCTGATGCCCTCTTCTGGTGTGTGTGAGGACAGCTGCAGTGTACCCATATACATAAAATAAATAAATAAATCTTAAAAAGAAGAAAGAAGGAGAAGAAGAGGAAGAAGGGTCTAATACCAGCAAAAGGATGCTTCAGCAGCAGAATGCTTTGCCAGCAAGAGTGAAGTCAAGCAGGAAAAAAAGGGGGGGAGGGTCCTTCTTCCATTCCTTTTATGTAGGCTGCCACCAGAAGGTGTGCTCCCAACTTATGAATAATCAAATCAAGAAAATTCCTCAGCTGGGCATGGTCACACACCTTTAATCCTAGCACTTGGGAAGCAGAGGCAGGCAGATATCTGTGAATTCAAGGCTAGCCTGGTCTACAAATTGAGATCCAGGACAGCCAGGGCTCTGTAACACAGAGAAACCATGCCTCAGAAAACAAACAAACAAACAAAAAAACACAGAGAGAGAGAGGGAGAGAGAGAGAGAGAACAACAACAAAAATCCAGTCGGAAAGCATCTTTCTTGTGCACATGAGACCCTGGCTTTAGTTTCCAGCACCACAGGAAGTTAAACCATATCTGGGATGGAGGTGAAGAACCAGCCTGCCTCCCCTCTAGGCTTAAAAGCCATCATATAGTAAAGGCAAACTAGGTTCATTTTTGTTTATGATTAAACCTCTGTTTCTCAAGGATAGGGTTATGCCCCAGCTATAACCTTAACAACAAATGGTCTGTACTGCCCCTCCCAGGAATGGCAATCATGTCTTTGTTTTGAAAAGTTAAAAAAAAATCATCTTGCAACCCTACCTTTGTTTCAAAGGGTTGTTATGACTACCTTGTTATGGTTAAACCCTCCTTGCAACCGTGTCTTTGTTTCAGGAGGTCCTTTGGACTAACTTGTTATGATGTTCTGCACCTGTAAACCTGCCTATGTTACCCAACAAATCCCCATACCCCTGAGCTCTAGAAAAGTCTTGTCTTCCTCACATGCAATGCTGACCTCCCAAGGCCCCCTTAGGGGGAGGCAGCCCATGTACACTAATTTTTTTAAAAAAAGCTTGCTTTAATTAATTTGGTCATGATAATTTGGGTCACTGGTCTTTCTCCTCCCATCTTTGGAATAACAGAGGGAGATATACAACCTAACCCCTCCTCCAGTGGACCTGAGTCAGAAGATGTAGATACAGGACCACCACACAGCCAGAAAGGCTGAGTGCTGAGGCTTTAACCAGGCAACCTACCCTTACAAGAGGCAAAGAAGTGTTGAACAGCAGGATAGCTCTTCTGGAAATATTTAGGTCTCGAGACTGTCTATGATACCAAGGAAGCAAGCTCCTAGCTTCCATCAACAGGACATCAGCGTGAGAAAAGGGTGAAGAGTAAAGCAGAATATCCCAGCCAAGGAGTGTGGCAGGCATCCCAGGCTCTTGAGGGGTGGCACACGGAGCATTTTCCAGCTAAGGTTCTGTCCTTCCAGAAGACTCTAGTTTATGTCAAGCTGACAAAAAAACTAACCAGCACACCAGTGTAGCTTGAATCTGTGTTCCTGTGTCTAGTCATTCATATTTAGCCAGAATATTTTACTTTCTACTTTCCTTTTAAAACAGAGTTCTTGCTTCCCATTAACATGTCTGAGTTGTTTGTTTGAGAGCAAGCAGGTTGTTTTCATCTTACCAGGAGGAAGGGAGGCAAGTAAGTCAACTTCAGTGTGGGGAAATGGAAATAGCTACATGCCATACAACCAACTCTGTGGACCGCAGAGCGTCAGATGCTGTGTTAGCATTGTTAATTTCTATTAATGTCATCATGAACAATTACAGATTGTTTTTATAGGACTCAGACCTTATAGTTCAATCTTAATAGAATCTGGGTGTGATTGTAAGGGCCATTTCACAGCACCAAGATCTATAGGTTTGGAAGACTGAAGAGTGACTGACTGCAGGGCAAAGCAAAGACAGAAGACAAGTCCAGGGAAGCTTTGTACTAAGTTTTCAAGGAGAATCCTGGACCAGGTTACACTCAGCAGGAAGAAGGCTGATGGGGTAAGGTGGGAGACTATATGGAGATTTTCCGGGAAGACAAATACTTCTAGTTTTCTAGTGGAAAGAACTGAGAAATGGACTAGCCCTCCGGAGAATTATTTAACACATGCCTCCTCTAGGGGAGAGCTGCAAAGAGGCTCCAAGATTTGTCCCTGTTGCAGACCCACCTGGTCAATTCCAATTCAGCTGAACTATCTCTTTAAAGCTGTTTCCAGTTGACTGGTGGTGGTGCACAACTTAGATACCAGTACTCCGGGAGGCAGGCAGATGGCTACAAGACAGAGTTGCTCTGTGTAGCCCTGGCTGTCCTGGAACTCAGGCTGGCCTCAAACTCAGAGATCTACCTGCCTCTGCCTCCTGAGTGCTAGGCTTAAAGGTGTGCATCACCACTACCTGGCTGATCGGGGGTTGTTGGGGGAAGATAGGCAGGTGTGGGGAGACAACATGCAATTCAGCCCCAGACCGCAGTTTTGTATACATACGGTTATTAGTAGTCAGACATTATCAAGAGTCCACTTCTAGGTATTCATTAAGAAGATGAAACAAACTAAAAAATGAATATAATGAACATGCCAGTTTCTTTGATTTATTTAGCCCTGGAAGATAATACCTAATTTCAATATAACCTGTCAGAGAAACAGAAGAAACCTTTGCCTGACATTTTACTTCTTTGGCCTTTGTTCTGCTTCAGAAAGGACGGAAGGGGAGTCCTTACACGTGGCCACCCCTGGCTTTCGGGCTCCTGCCCATGCACTTTGCATGAGGCCTTCGGGTGACCAAAGCACACGTTTGAGGGTGTGCCCTGGGAATATCTAAGGTAGGGGACATTGAAAAAGTTTTCAAGGCAGAGCACACAGCAAGCACACATGGCTTGCTGACGTTAACATGGCTTCCAGCCTCAGGATGCAGCAGCATATGAACAGGAAGCCGGTTAGGTAGACAGCTGTCTCACACATCCACTGAGACTTGTCATTTAGACATGGAAAGGGTATGGTCTTTTGTTTGTTTGGTTGGTTTGGTTTGGTTTGGTTTGATTTCTCAAGTCAGGGTTTCTCGATGAGCAGTGGTGCTTCATGCC
Source organism: Rhynchomys soricoides (assembly GCA_019843965.1). Taxonomy (NCBI): domain Eukaryota; kingdom Metazoa; phylum Chordata; class Mammalia; order Rodentia; family Muridae; genus Rhynchomys; species Rhynchomys soricoides. The sequence continues at coordinate 8,494,679 of JADRCH010000015.1, read as the reverse complement.
TTTAATCCCAGCACTCGGGAGGCAGAGGCAGGTGGATTTCTGAGTTCGAGGCCAGCCTGGTCTACAGAGTGAGTTCCAGGACAGCCAGGGCTACACAGAGAAACCCTGTCTTGAAAAACCAAAAAAAAAAAAAAAAAAAAAAAAAAAGAAAGAAGAAAGAAAGAAAGAAAGAAAAATAAAAAAGACAGGGTTTCTCTGTGTAGCCCCGGCTGTCCTGGAACTCGTTCTGTAGACCAGACTAGCCTCAACTCACAGAGATCCGCCTTAAAGACATGCACCATCAATCCCTGGCCCAGAAAGGGTGTGTTATTTGTTATAAAAGGCTGATTTTAGTATTCAGCGAGTAACGGATTTATTTACTAATTTATTTAACTTCTGTAATGCCTGGAATTGAATTTAGGGCCTCAAGCATCATTCAAGGTAAGTAACTTAGACTTACTAAATATCAGTTATAAGGCACACAGCATATTAGTCTCTCGAGGCTACGTTGGTGCATGAATGAATATCTATTTTTTTTTTTTTTAATTTGGTGCTGAGGACAGAATCCAGCAGCTCTCACGAGCTAAGCATGAGTTCAGCAACTAACTCAAATCATCGTCACAAAGACCATTCTGTGTTTGAATGGAGGTAAGAAAAAAGAGACCCGGCTGGCTGCAATCTTCATACCTGTCAATCAATATTTTCTGCAGGTGGGTTGGTATCTATAATAAAAATCTTATACCGTTATAACTGAGCTTCTGCCGGGGAGGGGAGCTAGAAAGAGCCAAAGTCAAATCTTATCACCCCTCATTTTAATCTCCAATGAAAATTAGCAATGCAACACCTACCACTTTTTAGATTTTTGTTAGGTTTCATATAAACCCGGGACAAGTCTCCCTCAGTACCTCTGGCTCCTATCAGCACTCCTCGCCCCGCCTACTCTAAACCTCTCCCTCTCGGGAGCTGGGCTTCTGTTTCCCCTCCCCTAGCTTCTCTTCCCTATATAACTCAGTCATTTTTGGCTACGTGCCTTCTTTGATTCTTCTTGCTCCTGGCTGGCTCTTCTTGGATTCCCTTGCTCTCACTCCCACTCCCGCCCCCACCAAGTCCTGGTTCAGTCTTCTCGCCTCCTTCAGTCTGGATTCTCTTAGATGTCTGGCTATGCCCGCCCTCATTTTACAACAAACCTCCTCAACCATACTTTGGGGTGGTCAAGTCCTCACTTTTTATTCAATTTTTAAAATCACGAGTATTTATTTCTGTACACAGCTGTGTACATGGCACACCCCTGTGCATGTGGTCAGAGGACAATTTTTAGAGGTGGGTTCTCTTCCACCAATATAGATACCAAGAATGGAGCTCAGCTTATCAGGCTATGCAGGAAACACCTTTGGAGCCATGTTCGCCTACCTCACAGTTCGTTTGTAAAAGAAAACACTCAGAGCAGTTTCAAACGTTTTCAGTAGTCCTTCTTGTCTTGAATATTATGGAAAAAAAGAAAAACAAAGATGGAGGAGATAATGCCTTTAGCAACCACATACTGATCTCAGCGATCCTTCGTCCCCCTTTCTGTGTTACAGGATGAGGTAGGTGAAGCAGAGTTCTTAAAACCCGACCCTAGCTAAAAGGCCTTACTGCCATCTTTAGGTTAACTTAGAAGAAAGGAAAAAAAAAGTCCCGTCAACGTCAAGGTTTTTACACAAAAGTCCTCCCAGACTGAGAAGTGACACTCCAGAATAATTTTATGTGGGTCGGTTTTTATAAAAGCGGTGGATAGAGGGACTCATGAAGTTAAACTCTTGATCACTCGGGAAATGCCTTCCTAGTATTTGCATTTTCACAATAGGCGTGGACTAGTTTTCAAGGTTAAAAAGGTCATTCCTCGCTAAAGAAATTCTAATCACAGTCATAGCTAGGGCTCCAAACAAGTTTTGAGTTTAAACATTTTACAAAAACCAGGGACGGTCGTGTTGTTTGCTTTGCAGTTCCCACCCACCTCACACCTGGGGACACCGCAGTTATACATGCCCTCAGGAATGAGTTCCGAGGCCCGCCCATCACCAGCTGCCAAGGGCTGGAAGTGTCCACCTTGTGTTCCCAATAGCCACCTGGCCAGGACAGGCTGGAAAGTGAGCCTGGATTGGCGCGTGGATGGGCGGGGCAAGCATGGAGTGGGGGAGGCGGGGCGGGACGGGAGCGAGATGGGGGCGGGGAGAGGGTGGAGCGAGGGAGGCACTGGACGCAGAGGAGGGGCGAGGCCTGGGCAAGGAAGGCAGTGGGGGTGGGACAAAGAGTTCAGGGCGGGGCCTGTTATGGAAGGCGGAGCTAATGCTAAAGGGCGTGGTCTGGGAAGAGAAGGCGGGGCAAAGGCTTGAATTGGGAGGCGGGGGCGGGGCGGGGCGCGGGGCGCGCCTACTTGCCCCTTGCGGGCCTTCCTGCTGCAAGGCGCGCTGGAGGACGCACAGCTTGGCGGGAAGGCGAGGGGACCTTGCGGAGCCTCCGATTCTGGCGGCGATAACGAGTGGGAGCCGGGGTCCGGCCGCAGCACGCGGAACAGAGCAGAAGGTGGCGGGGCCCGGCGAAGCCACGATGAAGCCGAGCAGCGAGAAAGAGGAGGAGTTGGTGCAGGGCGTGGGCCCCTGGGACGAGTGCTTCGAGGTGGCGGTGCAGTTGGCGCTGCGTGCGGGACAAGTGAGTGCGGTGGCAGCGTCCAGCCCCTCAGCTCCAAGGAACACCCGAGATGGGCGGCGTGGGCGTGCTGCGGGCACGTGGGCGGGAGCGGAGTGAGTTGCAAGGACAGGGCCTGTGTTGTTTCTGGGCTCACCTTTTTCTGGCCCTTCACCCCCCTGCAGCGGGAAGAGACTTGCATGGGGAGCATGGGTCAGCATCATGGGGAGAAGGGCACAGCCATCGGGAAAGCATGAGGGACTAGCTCCTCACTGGGCGATGGAATGGCCAAACGCTGGGTACTTGACCTTGGCGTTTGAGTCACCTGGAACGCAAACGTCCCTGCGAGGCTAGAATACCGCAGTTTCTTTTTAAGGATCAATCCTGCAGCCAAGTTGTGGGTGCTTCCCTGGCGCGTCAACCCCAGGCGCGTGGAGCTCTGGCTGGGTTGCAGCTGGTTGTCCTTCTCCAGGCATCCTGAGCCCAGACAGCCTAGGCTCACAGCCTGAGAGCGACTCCAGGGAGTGACTGGCACAGACCCGAGTTCAGGAGGAACTCGTTAAACTGCCGGAAGGATGGAAACCAGCGCAAAGCTGAAAGAAAAACCAGACTGGGTTTGAAAACTAACTGTGGCGCCTCTGTTTTTCTTTTTGATTTTGTTGTTCGCTCTCTGTTCCTCAGTCTCTAAAGCAGCGCCGAATTTACAATATTGGTGGAGTGAATGTGCAGCAGTCCCCAAGACGTCAGAGCAGGCCCCGTTTAAGTGAGGACTTGTTTGTGCTCTGCTCCTTAGAACATGTGGTTGTGCTCTGCTGACTTGGGGGAGGGGGCAGGAGTTACAGTAGTGCTGTGGACAAAAAAGGCTTATATCCAAAAAGCAATATATTCAGGTGTATCTGAAAAGACCAAAGGGATGCCTGTATTAAAAAATGTTGTCACGGTGCTGGGGATGGAACCCAGTGGTATAGTGGTGACTAGCATGCACGAAGACGTGCACATCCCCAACACAGCAAAAAGCAGAAGAACAAATACTTTGAAACTCCCCTGTGCAATATGCAGTAAAAAGACCCTTCCCTGACAGCTGATAAAGCTTGTATAGCTCAGGCAGACAGTCTTCCTGGAAAGTAGATCCTCTGTAAGCCGGAACTGACAACCCTCTTCGCCGTTTCTGTGCTTCAGAAGCATCCTTTCAGAGAGCTCTGTCAGTGTACGCAGGAACTTTAAGGTTCCACCACAACATTTCGTTCGTTTTTCCCCCTGGTGACATTGAGAAGCGCATTTAGGACTCAGGCACTACAGTGTAAAAGCTGGTGAGTGAAGTTGTGGTCCGTGGCCTCTCAGATTTAAATCTTTAAAGAAACAGAGGCTTAAGTGATTTTTTACTATTCAGTGACACTCATTGGAAGTTTGCAGTGCCTCAGGCACAGTTCCTAAGGATTTTCTAAATTTTAATTTAAAGAGATTGTTTTTTCAATTTCCCAACAACAAAAAAGCTTAAAAAAAAAAAAAAAAAAAGGCAGTCAAAGATTCTGACATTAGGAGTCTGGTCAGGAAGCTCAGGACTCTAGGCTCCCTCTAGGGAATTATGCAGCTTCCTGCCTGGCTGGCACTGAGTGAGAGAAAGGCTGAGAGAGCGAAGGCGCACAAGGTCATAACCTGTGAAAAGAGAGAAAGAGTCTTTAAATGATGATGATCTGTAGTAACCCAGTCCTGACTGGAGAAAACAGCCTTTAGCAAGACAGCCCGCATGACTGTGAGTGGCCTCTCTGAGTCCTCCTTAGTCACAGGCTCCACTTGTGCCAATGCCCTACTATTTCTTTGTGGGCTGCCACAATTATCAGTTGAGGGTCTGGGTGCCATATGCTAAAAGGTCAGGGAGCTCCGAAGATATATGGCCAGTGTCCCCAGATCACACTATCTGCTCCCAAGTTTTCTTTGCTCCATACTGAGAGAGCTTCCTGTTTCAGGGATGTCCTCTTGCCTGGCAATCTTCTTCCCCTTACCTTCTCTTCAACCCATTCCCCCTTTATCCTCAGTCTGCTGGAGTCATCCCTGCCCTTCAAAAGTCCCAGCCCTGCGTGCGTGCGTGCGTGTGTGTGTGTGTGTGTGTGTGTGTGTGTGCGTGTTACAGGGGACCCCAGCCAGGGCCTCAAGCACGTGCTCTACCACAGAGCTACACCCTTAGTCCTTTCTCCCTCTTCTGTTCTTTCCCTCTCTCCTTCCTGACAGGGTCTCCATGTTTAGCCCAGGTTGCCCTCGTGATCCGCTTGGCTCCGCCTCCCAAGCCCTGGGATTCTAACTGTACAGCATAATGCCGGCTTGTAGTGTTTCCCATGAGAGAGTAGAAAGGTAAACAGTTTTTCCTATTGCAAAACTGAAATTTAGTATTGATAGTTTAGAAAAATTGCGCTACTACAATTAAAATTTTTACAGTTGTCATCGACTGAGAACTTTACACTTTCTTCAGTGCTTCTATATTTTATACGTTACTTGGAACCTGAAGAATGTCGAGCGGGCTTTGATTCCAGCTGCATGCATTTAAGACCTCTCTTCTAGCCTATCAGTACCTTTCTCATGCCAGCTGTCCTGTACAGATGTAGTCCTTTCTCTGTACGGAGTGCTGGTGGCAGCCGGACAGGCCAAATGATGGGGTGGAGAGAAAGAACACTTCTAAGAGCCATCCCTTTATAGGCTAGCTAACAATAACTTACAGACAGCTATGCCTGCACACCCCGTAGATCGGTCTCATGAAACCTAAATATGGCTACTCAGATTCTTGCCTAAATTGTTCATACCTTCTTCAGTACCAGCTGGTGCCGTGTCTGATGGGGCTGGTTGTGAATCCAGGAGACAAGGTCACATCTACAGCTGACTTCTGCCCACTTGCAAAAAAAAAAAAAAAGGTGATCTGGGGAGGTGAGACTGTATTTCATTAATTTTAAATGTCTTTTGCATATTTATTTGTTTCTTTGATACTATTTGTTTTTAAACTGTGGTACTAAAACGCTGAAATTCATTCACCAGGCAATATGTGTTGAGCAACTCGGGGACTGTGCATAGCCTTGGCTCTAAATGTGATGGGAGGTGTCGTGTAGAGTCCTGTGTGAGACTCAACAGCGGCAGCCCACCTGTCTGCCGTGTCGATCCTACCGAATATGACTGAGCTGTGTAAAGAAAGACATGATGATGATGATGATGATGATGATGATGATAAAGGATTGATTTTTGAAGGTTGAAGGGACAATTTGGGGTGGGTGTAGGTGGTGAGGGAAAGGTGCTGGGATAGTATCAGAGATTTGGGCCTGAAAATCAGGTGTCACGCAGGTGTCCTGAGAAAGTGAGCTGCAGGTGAGGCAGACAGGAAGTGTTCTGAGCTTCCGGTGCGTGGACAGCCAGTGGATTTCCCAGCCAAGAAAGACTGACTGGATCCAGATTGCAGGAGAGGTAGAATGTGGGGAGGCTGGTCAGCTGGCTGCCCACAGGATGCCATCACCCCAGCCTGGGCTCCTGAGCTTCTCTTTGGGAGGGTCCCAAATGCCCCTGTATGAAGTCTTCCTCTGATGACTCCGTTCTCCTGCCCGGGCTGGGATTAGACATCTACCACTGAAGGAAGTGCAGAGAAAGAGGTCAGTGATCTCACCCTTCCACAGTCAGTCGCTGAGTTACCTACAACTGCCCCCCACCTTCACTCCTGTTACCTCATGAGTCAACCTTGGAAACTTGGAACTTTTTGCCAGCATTTAGTCCTTTCCTTGCCTGCCACCCTAGTGCTGGGGATGAAACCCAGGGTTTCAAGCCAGTATTCATTCCACCACACACAGCCATCAGTAGGTCAGGGTCCCTGGGAAACAACAGGTCAGTAGCACTGAGAAGCAGGCACCCTTTGGAGACTGTGCTGGTTTTCCAGAATTCTGATCCCACCGGAGAAGCCAGCTGTTTTCCTTATTCGAAGTCATGATAAAGGGGGCTTCTTTTAATTTCTTTGGTTTGGTTTTTTTGAGACAGGGTCTTACTGTGTAGCCCAGGCTAGTCTTGACCTCAGGATCTTCCTCCTTTGGTGTCCTGAGTGCTGAGCTTACACAGCCGGCAGCACATTACTGTTATTTCTCCTCATCTTCCTCCTCGTTTTGTTTGTTTGTTTGTTTGTTTTTTGTTTTGTTTGTTTGGTTTGTTTGAAGACAGGGTTTCTCTGTGTAGTCCTGGCTGTCCTGGAACTCACTCTGTTGACCAGGCTGGCCTTGAACTCAGAAATCCACCTGCCTCTGCCTCCCAAGTTCTGGGACTAAAGGCGTGCGCCACCACTGCCCGGCTATCCTCATTCTTTTCCTTCTGCTTCATTTCCTTTATTCATATTTTTCTTTAAATAAAAAAAAAAATGGTGAGCGTATGTATTTGAAGACAAAAGCTGATGTCAGGTATCTTCCTCTGCTGCCTCCCACTGTAATATTTTAAAGATTTTCTATTTCTGTGTGTGGGTGTCTTGCCCGCATGTTATGTGTGTGTGCACCACATGAGTGCAGTGCTGAAGAAGGCCAGAAGAGGGCGGTGGATCCCCTGGACCTGGAGTCACAGAGGTTAACTGCATACAGATGCTGGGAATTGAACCTGGGTCCTGTGCAATAGTAACAGTGCTATAAACCACTGAGCCATCTCTTCATCCTACCTACCACCTTTGTATTTTTTGAGACAGTTTCTCACAATATCTAAGCTAGACCAACCATCAAGCCAGCCTCAGGAACCACACATGTGTACCACCATCACCACCCCCATCTTTGTCTCTCTGGTTCTTGGATCACAGGTGTGTGTCATCATGCTTGGTTTTTATGGTGGTAGTGGTAATCCAGACTCAGGTTATCATACTTGCATGACAAACACTTCATTGACTGAGCCTTCACCCCAGCCCCAAATTTTATTTAACTTTAGTTTGGGTAACGGGCTCAGGGACTTTGAGTGCCCCTCTTTGTATTCCTCCTTCTTGGTTTTTTGTTTGTTTGTTTGTTTTTGTTTGTTTTTTCAAGACAGGGTTTCTCTGTGTAGCCCTGGCTGTCCTGGAACTCGCTCTATAGACCAGGCTGGCCTCGCCTCATGCTTTCTTTGCTAACAAAAGCTGTCTGAGAAAAATGGGATGGAGTGCCTTAAAGGAAAGAGTTTGCATGTGTGTCTGGCAAGTAGGGAGTCTGGTGGAACCCCTCTTTGGTCTCATCTGAGGAAACGCTGGTGGAGAGCCTGTTCTGACATCTGAGTCCCTGAGGTGGCCCTTTGCTAACCCAAGGGAAGCTCTGCCTCCCGATGATGATAAGTCCTTGGGACTGTGTAGCTGGAAGAGTGAAAAGTTGGTAACCAATTCCAGGCATTCCCCTTCCATGGCCACCCCAGCACTGGAACAAAGTGGGGTGCAGAAGAGGGGATCCTGGCTAGCCCTTACTCCCAGCCTTAGCCTGCCTAACTCTTAGGCTAGCCTGGGTTGCTCCTGGCTTCTCCTGGATGTCTAGGGGAGACCAGCTGAGGGGAGGCTTCTGTTTCCCCAAGCTGAGTCAGTCTCAGGATCTCAGCAATCCCACTGTTGTTGTCTCTGCTTGCTCCTAGCCCCTGGTGAGCCCTGCCTGATGTCCCTCTGTCATGGATGGAGACTAGTCACAGAAGCATGCCATAAGACCACTATGGAGGTCATATGAGAGCCTGAGAGGTGGGGGCAGCTTCCTGAAAGACTGTCACAGTTAATTTGTATCTTCAAGAAGGGAGAGGTGATGGGCTCAGAGGGTGGAGGAAGAGACACAAAAGGTCAAGGCAAAGGTACATATGAAGGTGGCATGGCTGAAGTAAATACAGAATCCAGGAGCTGCAAGAGCCTTAGCCTAAGCCTGATATGAGACTGGGTAGGGGTAGGGGTGTCAGTCAGCCTCGGGCGTGAGAAAGGGAGATGCACAGTTGGCTAGAGTAGGCTCTTGGTTTAGGTTGTCTGACATTGGAGGACATGCATACCTTTCTTTTTGGAGTTTGGAATTCAGGCTTCAGTGACTTAGGTACACATTTTATGTATTAAACATTAACTGAGGGCTCTTTGGAGAGAGGAGAAAATCATGCCAGAAGGTCTCTAAAGCACGTGCTATATATAGATAGCACCTGTAAAAAAATTTTTTTAACCACACACTAACTTGTTGCTGGTAGAATTATTTAAATCTCTTAAGAGTAAAGGGAAAAGACTCATGGAAAAGGGCTCAAAAAATAACAGTACACACTAACTTGTTGCTGGCAGAAAGATTAAAATCTCTAAGATTAAGGGGGAATGAGTCATGGGAAAGGGCTTTAGCTGGTACTCAGCAAGCACCCCCATCTCCCACTACAGCTTCGCTATGGCTACAGTGCAGGCTGGCAGGTTTTTAAATCTTACCGCTTGGTTGAAAACATTCTATTGCTTCTCCTCTCAGTGTGTGAAGATTAAGAGTTAAACTTCTTCTGCTTCCTTTTTCTTTTAATATATAGAGCTAGCTCCAGCTATTATTTTAATATATTTATATATTTATAAATTATTTATATATATTAAACTTTTCTCAACCTTGGATTTTAGGTCCCTGTTTGACATTTGCATATGGTGTGTGTGAAATGTCTGGTCATAAGCCATTAAATTTTGTCAGATGTATGTTCTAACAAAAGCCAGAGTAGTGGGAGTCTGAGAGTTATCAGTCAGCATGGGCAGCTGACCTGTACTCTCTTTTTTATTATTATTTTAAAGATTTTATTTGTTGTATGTATGTGAGTACACTGGCGTGTCAGACACACCAGAAGAGGGCATCAGATCCCAGTACAGATGGTTGTGAGCCACCATGTGGTTGCTGGGACTTGAACTCAGAACCTCTGGAAGAGCAGTCAATGCTCTTAACCACTGAGCCATCTCTCCACCCCCATAGCCTGTGCTCCTAAAACAACTCCATGTCTCAGATGCCACTGTTGCTGTAGACAAAGACACTGGCTCTGGGTCCCAAGTGGCTGTTGAGCTCAGAGCTCTGATTGTGAATGGTAGCTTATCTCTACTCTGTCAGTGATAGGAAATGGGCAAGAACAAGAAGGTAGATGAGCCCACAGTTGTTAACTCACTGGCTGAGGTATGTGAATTTGTATAGCTTCCCCATGTGTGGGTCCACAGGGCACAGGGCTGGCGCCACCTAGGGCGTGCTGCTGAAGCTTACCTGCTTGCCTGCAGAGGGTGAGCTTCTCCTGAAGCTGCTCTGGTGAAAGGCTCACTGCCTTAAGAAGCACACAGTCCAGAGACGAGACAAGAAGTCAGTGTTCCCTCCCCAGAGTCAAATGCACTGACCCAGTAGAAGGAGGCTCAGCCAAGACTTAGATGTGCTAAGTAAGGTGTGACTGGGAGAGCAAGCTTGTGGTTAGGGTAACTAGGGTGTCATTATAACTAAAAGGGACATTGTGTCCAGAGAGACAGAGATGAGAGGAGGCATGCAGGAGGAACCAGTGGGGGACTAAGCCTGAGATGGGATGGTCCTGGGGTGGCATCATGGCCTAATGCTCATCAGGCTGGGTATGAAGGGCCTGCCACACAAGAAACAACAGGCTAGTTACCTCACTAAATCCATCTGATCCCCAAACTCCAGAAGTTGAGGCAGAAAGAGCATGGTTCAGTGCTGGCCCAGCCTGCTTAGTAAGATCCTGTCTTCAAAAGCGAGAGGGGGGTGGGGGGAGGCGTACTACACAAAACTTAGTATGAGGCCAGGACCTGATGAGAGGGAAGTACTAGGTAAAGGGCATACCTGTCCCACTGTTGGAGGGCACAGGCACCTTCTATCCACTATGGCAGCCACAATAACACCAAATGTTAAAAGTTGAACAGTCATTTTGAAAAAAGAGCACAGTGTAACATGTCACCCCCCAAACCACATTGTACCCGTCTTATAGAATCTGTGGTGAGGTGAGGCCTGGTATGGACAGAGGCTTTTGGGTCATAGTGAACAACCCCCAAGTGGCTCCCGAGTTCCACACTCAGTGGTAGGACTTTTGGACCTGAAAAACCAAGCTTGTTAACTATCCCTGAGGTTAGACATGGCATCACAAGAGTGCTTACTAAAGCCTTCCAGTGTGGTTAGTAGACAGCTTGGTGTACAACAGCGAGACATCTTTATCTGCTCCATCAGCAAGTGTTCATGGGGACCTGCAGGTGTGGCAGCCCTTGCAGAGGCTCACACCTGCTTGTAGGAGATGGACATAGAATGAAGGGGTCCTCATCTGTCACCAAGTGCTTGGGAACAAATGCTGGTCTCTGTGAGAGGCCTCTTGTGGAGGAGGTGCTTCTCTCACTGAGTCAGAGAGAAGAATGATGCCTTAGTCACTGTTCTATTGCTGTGAAGAGACGCCATGACCAAGGCAACTCAGGGAAGAAAACATTTAACTGGGGGCTTGCTTACAGTATCAGAGACTTAGGCAGCACTAGTGACACTGGTTGTAGCTGATAGCTACAACTCAATCTACAGAAAGATAGAGACAGAAACACTAGGACTGTTGGGCTTTCAAAATCAACCTACTCCAAAAAGGCCACACCTCCTGATCCTTCCAATCCTTTAAAACAGTTCCACTCCTTGGTGACCAAGCATTCAAATATATGAGACTATTGTGGCCATTCTTGCTCACACCACCACAAACTGGGATATCTGGCAACAAAAGCCTCATCAAAGGATACCACCCTTAGAGTGACATCATAGGAATGAGGATGTACCTGAGAGACAAGACTCTTGCTGGCCTTGAAGCTCTTCAGACCCCTATAGCAAGAGCAAGGTGATGTGCAGTTAGTACATGGCCCAAACAGGGGCTCTGCTTGTGGAACACCCCCCCCCCCAGGAGCTAAGGTTCTCTGTCCTATGCCGAGGACCACTTCTTGTGACCACCCTGACTGTCATTAGCAAGGATCACAAACTCTGGAAAGGAAGAAACCCACTGAGGGGAAAGTTCAGTGTCTTTTTGCAGAGGTTCTCCATTCGCACCCTGGAAGCAGAGCTTGCCAAGCCCAGGAGTAAAAGGGAGAAATCAAGGTAATCTCTGAAGGCAGTTCTGGGCCTTCCTGAAACCTGGGGACTTTGTTCCTAAAAGAAAGAAGAGGAGATAGATGCCTAAGGCCAAGCCTAGAAAGGTGCTACACGCCTCCCTCAGGACCTTGACCACCAGGGTAGTGAGGGCCATCTATCTGTGCTTCATGCTGGGGAAATGCATGGTTATGGAGGTACAGCTGGCCAGTTATGGTGGGGTGAGTACCTAAGGCAGACTGAGTTTGGCTTTGAAAGCAGAATAGATGAGGCCATGTTCTAGGAAAGACCAGAGGATAGTGGGTTCTGGGTACATTGGAAACTTTACTAGCATAAACAGAGGAAGAGCCAAGAGAACAGACGCAAGGTAGCTAGTGTTCACACGGACATCGGTGGTCCTGTTGGAAGAAATGTCTCAGGAGCCACTCCAGCAGTCCACGTGCCTTGCAGTTCCTTCACAGTTAGTTACTGTACTCCAGGTACAGCTTCCCACAGGCAGCTAGACCAAGTGTCAGGGAGTGTCTGCTGTCATGGAGCTCATGCTGCAATGGAGCAACACAGCCAAGTACTAGATGGATAAGACAGCAGCAGGTGAGAAGGAGGGTTGGATGCAGGGCCAGGCTATATAAAGGCCCTGGGTAGAAACAGATCCTTCTATGATCAGTCTGAAACAGATGAAGGAGAGCCACTTGGTATTTTGGGCTGTGGAGTGTGAACCATGCAGTGTTTGGGGGTTTTGGCAGCAGTAGGAAGCCATTGGGGGAGTTTTCAGAAGTTTTAAAATCTTTGTCTTAAATCCTCAGTTCAGCTTCTACGTGGAGGCCACATGGGTGTGTAACTGGGATTACCAACTGGTTTCATGTCTGCTTCCTCTTAAGCGGGTCCCAGGAGGCACTGGTTCAAAATGGAGATTTCTTTATGTGCACACACACACTACCTGCCAAGTAAGACTACCCTGGCCTCCTGGTGCCCCTCCATGCTCCAAGGTATGAAAACTGCCCTGGCTTCTTTACCCCAATGGAGCTTGCCAGAAATGTGGATCTCAGACCCCAACCCCAACCTAGAGAACAGTCTTCTTTCAACAGGATTCCAGAAGCTCTGGAGCTCTCTCATCCTGTTAGACTCTTGATGGATCCCTCTCCCCTGCCTCCCCTACCACAGAATGCACATTACTCAGCTACATTTGCTGCACCCATACTCTGAACCTCCCTCCTTGTATCAGATATTCACACAGTGCCAAGTAGCCTGCCTGGACTGGCCCAGAATTTGAAATTCCTGGAGGATGTCAGGCCTCGTGGGAGCTAGACATTGAAGAGTGTTGAATTTATAAGCACCTGTGGAGATAGCTTTGGCAAGCAACACTGTAAGAGAATTAGTGTCATGGTAATGGGCAGGATATTGCTCATTCAAGACAGGAAACCCTGCAAAGCAGGATGGAAGCTGGCAGACGGTAGTGGCGAGATGAAGTTAATAGACTGTAGGTGACCTCTCTGGCTTTTTTGTATTGCCCCTCATTTCCAAATCTTCTGTCATGCTTATCTGTTATTTTTGCAGCCCAGATTAAAAACAGCACCACCTGGGCAGGCTTGTCTGGGAAGGACACTGAGGCAGAGCAGGTGGGAGCTGCTGCAGGGAATGCTGAGTGTGGGACCACTGGATGTCGTTTCTGTTTGTTTTTTAAGATTCCATTTGTGGGCCAGATAGATGGGTCAGTAGGTAAGGGTACCTGCCACCAAGCCTGAGGACCTGGGTTTATATCTGGGACACACCAACTCCTGCAAAATTGTCCTCCGAATTCCCACATACATTGTGGCTCATGTGTGCCCACACAGATGGACAGACAAACACAGAACACGGAAGGAAAATGTAACTTAAAGGATTCTATTTACAGCCCTCATTCCCACTGAAGACCTCTTCACCTTGGCATCCTTAGTACATAGTGTAGGCCAAGGAGTGTTGGTCAGATGCCTGCTAAGTGTCACAATGGGCAAAGGGTGTCACATCTGTAGTCAATCTGGGTCATACTTTTTAATGAAGTGTGTGTGTGTGTGTGTGTGTGTGTGTGTGTGTGTGGAGGGCCAGACATATGTCCCATGATGCACAGGACAACTTTGTGTATCACTTTTTCTCCTTCCACCTTTACGAAGATTCTGGAGACTGGACTCAAGCCATCAAGCCTGCATGGCTAGCACTTTATCCCCTGAGCCAACTGGCTAGCCCTTGATGGCGCTTTGGATACGTGATTTGGGGAGGTAACTGGTTCTGGAGGGAATACGTCAAATCTATTTAGGTACCCTGACTTCACTTTTATCCAGGTTTGGACAGACAGACATGAAGAAAGCAGCCCCAGATAGAACTGAAGGTGTCATTTTCTTCCACACGCTGTCATTGATCCTCCTGAAGCATTCAGTGATGGCCTGACTATGTTCTGGTTTCCTGTTTGGGTCTCTAGGGATTCCTGGAATTTTATCAGGGCAGCAGAAATGCTGCCAACCTAGGCCTTACTCTTTTGTTTAGTCATGGTGGGTTTAATCCAGATGTGCTGACAGCTTGCTCAGCTGTAGAGGCTATGCTTATAGTCCCTGAGACTCTTCCAGTACCTCTGCTGTGCCCCTGTAGGGGGCTGATGCTCTTCTGCATACAGCAACTAGTGCCAGCCTCAGTTCCTGTGTCATAACTCAGCTCTCATGGGGATGTTTGTAGCCTGTATATCACATGTGTGCGTAATTCATAAAGTGAATCAGAAGAAAGTTCTTAGGCACAAATCTTGCAAATTTGAAATCGTGGGATTCTTGGAGGCAAACCTGTGTTCTACCATCTTATTTTGGGGAGCTCCTGTGGACGGCACCCCAGCCTTTTTCAAATCTTTTTTTCTTCCAGAGGAGCTTTGAGTGGAATTTGAATGTAGAGTTTCAGGTGGGGAGTCAGAGTAAGGTCTGGTGGTTGAGGTTCCTGGATTAATCCGAGGCGAGATGTCATGAGTCAGGGAGGGAGGAGGGGAGAAACCCGGGTCCTGGTCAAAGCCAGCCAGTCCCCAAAGAAGTCTGGGGTCAGGGAGGGGGGCCGCAGACCTCACTGCCTCCCATGGTTTATTTCAGATCATCAGAAAGGCCCTCACTGAAGAAAAACTTGTCTCAACAAAAACATCTGCTGCAGATCTTGTGACAGAAACAGATCACCGAGTAGAAGATTTAATTGTTTCTGAGTTGCGGAAGCGGTTTCCTTCACACAGGTGAGTGCTCTCTTCAGGAGGCACACCCCAGTAACTCACCACCAGAGAAGGCCAGGAAGGAGGCCACAGTCCTGCTGAGAGGCACGGCCACCTATCACTGAAGGGTAGATGGGGAACCCCAAGTTGCGAAGCCCGAGCCCAGATCCGTCCATTTTTAGGGAAGATAATTGATTGCTTCAGTTCTCTTTACTGTGATTTAACAACTGTTATTTATTATTTATACTGTGATTTATCAGCCCTTATGTCTCCTAAGGAATACGGAAGAGCCTTCACCTTTTTAAAATGTATATTACAATCATTTTATGAGACTATTCTGTAGGTTTCTTTTCCATACTTTTATGAACAATCAGTAAATATGAGATTTTTGTTATATAGAACAAATATCTATATCTTGTTCAGGTAATTGTTGCTGGTAAGAACTGAGGAGTGTAACAGCCAGGTCACACCTGGAAGATGGCATGTCACAACACCCCAGCCTTTCCTCTGACCTTGAAATTCATTCTGCTCCCTCTTCCTCTGTTTCCTGAGCCTTAGAGGGGATGATGAACCTCATTGAGGGCTAAGCATTCAACAGTCACTTATTCTCACTTACGCTTAGACTTATTATAAGACCCTCGGTAACTGTCATTCACTACAACAAGAAGTTTTTCTCCTCAAAGTTCTATGGACAGGCACATCATGTCCATTTACTGAAACAATAGTAACTTCTCTACTGGGATCTACAGTGTCCCCAGCCATAGACTTTCAATGATACCATACATGACTTTCTTCCTATTGAATGGGCCTCAAATCCAATTAGAAATTGTGCACATCTTGCCTGGCAGGATGGTAATAGGCTTACAGTGCCATAACCAAATTAGACCACTGACATCACGTCTCCCCTCAGAAGCCTCCATTGCTCCTTCCAGCTCTATGAAAGCTAGTAGCAGTGGGGCAGCTGCCAGCTCAGTTCCAACTTGGCTTTTCTTAAGTCCTTCAACCAAAGCATGTGGTATCTTCAGCCTTAGGGGTTTGCCATCTAGTTCTGGTGGGCAACCAGCAATAGTAGCAATAGCCTGGATTGTTTTGGAGGTGTCATGGACCTCCCTGGCCACACCTTGTAAGGGGTAATCCATCCCAGCACTGGGTTTTTTTATTTAATAATCTTACTTCATTTTTAAAAATAGTGTGTGTGTGCGTGTGTGTGTGTGTGTGTGTGTGTGTGTGTTATGATTTATTGAAAAGACACCATGACCAAGGCAAGTCTTATAAAGGACAACATTTAATTGGGGCTGGCTTACAGGTTCAGAGGTTCAGTCCATTATCATCATGGTGGGACGCATGATAGCATCCAGACAGACATGATGCTGGAGGAGTCAAGAGGTCTACATCTTGATCTAAAAGCAACCCAGAGGAGACTATCTTCTGCACTGGTTGGAGCTTGAGCGTTAGGAGACCTCAACCCCCCCCCCCCCCATGACATACTTCCTCCAACAAGGCCACACCCCCCAATCCTTCAAAGTAGTGCTGCTCTTTGATGACTCAGCATTCCAATGTATGAGCCTATGGGAACTAGTCTCACGCAAACCAGACTTTTATTTCTTTCTTGTTTTTTAACGTTTCTATCTTGCTCTCATCTTGATCAACTTACGACTCTGAACACTTCATTGGGTAAGAATGGAGAGTGTTGGCACCGTCCTTGTCTTGGTCCAGGTTTTAAAGAAAATGCTCTGTTTCCAATATTTCATGTAACTGCCTGTAGGTTTATCAATTACCCTTTTTATTCTTTTGAGGTAATGATTCGTCTGTTCCTAGTTTCTTCAGGACTTTTATCATGAAGTCATGCTGAACTTTGCCAAAAGCCTCCTTTTCACCTATCAAGATTGTTTCCATCCTTAAGTCTGTCTCTATGGTGTACAGCACTTGTGTCCTAAAGGCTAGCTATATAACTTGCAGTATTGAACCAACTTTGTACCCTTAGGATGAAACCAACATGGTGGTGAGGTAGGCTCTTCTTAATGTGTTCTTGAACTATTTGCCAATACTTTGTTGTGAATTTTTGCATCTTACAGTGTTGTTTGTTTTTAATTCTTTGTCCAGTTTGGGTATTTGGACACTACTATATTTAATTATTTAGATAATATTGACTTGGTAGAATGAATTTGATGGTGGTCTTTCTCTGCTCTGTAGAACAGTTGAGAAATGTTGTCATTAGGGCTTCCATAAAGGTTTACTGGGATTCAGTAGTGGATCTGTCCAATCCTGGACTTGTGGAAAGACTGCATTACTGCTTCAATCTCATTGCCTGACTGTGTGAACTGTTTATATCTTCTGGTTTAGTTTGGTCTATAATTAGAAAATTTGCATTTCTTTTAGATCTAAATCTGGAATAGTCTGTGATCTCTTGGATTTTACTGGAGTCTATTCTAACAACTTTTTCATCTCTAATCTTGTTAATTTGCATTTCTTCTTTATGCTTGGATAAGCGCTTGTCAGTTTTGTTAACCTTTTTAAAGAATTAGCTGTTTGTTTGATTCTGTGTTCTGTTATCTTCATCTCTTTCATTCACTTCAGTGACTTACAGTCATTTTTATCCTCCTGAATGATGCATCCAAGATTGTGAGATTGTCTCAAGCTAGGGAAAAGTCACTCAGTGTGCCCTGCTGCCTTCTGCCCTCTTGAGGTCATTGTAACTTCTGCCCTGTGGTGTGCTCAGTGCAATGTCTGTTGGATGCTTAAGTTAATCAGAACATAAAACAGCATCCTTAACATCAAAAAGCCCTTTCCTGCCACCAAAGCTGGATGTTTGTGTCCAGTGTCTTCCTGCTGTGCTTTACCCTGGACTCTCCTATGGGCCAGCTGGTGGGCATGGAGCTGCAGCTTGGAAAGAGAGAACCTAATGGCATCAGTCAGCTCCTTCATGGACTGAAGAGACAGTCATGACTGACTAAACACCACATTCAATAACCAGAAGAGAAGAAAGTCTCAGAAGCAGTTGATGGTCAAAATCACGTGGAGCGCTTGTTACCTCTTGACTTGAGGTGTATCTTTTCACCATTTTTATTTGCCTGGTCCTGCATTCAAGCTCTGGCACTCATTCCTTGCTTGTGTTTTCTGGGGCCTAGAAAGATAGTTCATTGGTTAAGAACAGCATTGGTTGTTCTTCCAGAAGACCTGGGTTCAACTCCCAGAACCCACATGGCAGCTCACAACTGTCTGCAACTCTAGTTCCAAGGGACCCACCACTCTCACACAGATATACATGTAGACAAAACACCAATGCATATAAAATAAATCTTTAAAGAGTAAAAGAGTGTGGTATGTTTTCCTTTAAAAACATAACTCTAGGACACTTTAGGAATATCAGGTAACTTCATAAGACAGTTCTGAAAATGGTATACCTCTTAAGTCTTTGCCCTAGAAAACTGGCTGAGCATTTTTCACATTTGGTGTCACCTAAAAGAGCCGGTTCTCTCTGAGCCCACGTGTGGGTGGAAAAGAAGTGGAAGGAGTTTCCCAACCTTTGGCCAGGGCAGCTGGTGCTTGTTGGCCCCATTTTTACACATGGCATTCCCTTCTGTGGTGGTTTGAATATGCTTGGCCCATGGGAAGTGACACTGTTAGAAGGTGTGGACTAGTTGGAGGAAGTATGTCACTGTGTAGACAGGCTTTGAAGTCTCCTAGTGCTCAAGCTCCACCCAGTGCTGATGAGAGGGCCTCCTCCTGGCTGCTTTTAGATCAAGATGTAGAACTCTTGGCTCCTTCTCCAGTACCATGGCTGCCTGGTTCTCTGCCATGATGATAATGGACTGAACCACTGAACCTGTGAGCCAGCCCCAGTTAAATGTTGTTCTTTACAAGAGTTGCCTTGATCATGGTGTCTGTTCACAGCAACGGAAACCCTAAAACACTTGCACTTGTTCAGCTTAAGGTTTTGGCTCCTAGTAGAACAGAGAACACACTCATGAGGAGAGTTAAAGGAGCCTTATTTACACAGAGCCTTGTTACAAAGGAGGGGCCAACACAGAGCCCCTTACCAAGAACCTCTGATCTGGAGACAGCCAAGTGTGGCCCTGAAGGAGCATGTGAAGGAGACACTACAAGAACAGGAATCTGCTTTGACACTCAGGGCAGGGGGACATGAAGCCTCCTACTAACTGCATGGCTCCCTGGTCTAGCCCTTATTTTCTCCCAAAGGGAAGCAGAGACCAGGGAGGGAGGAGTAAAGGGTCCAGGTGGGGAAGGGAGATGTAGGTGACAGTTTCCCTTCTATGGCCCAGGTTCTGCTCTGCATGCTAGCAAGACCTCTTGGGCTTCTGATGCCTCTCATCCATCTCTAGCTCTCTCCATGATGAATTGGGAACCAAGTTTTGCTTGCCTCTGCTCTTTCAGGGGCTCTGCACTCCTGCATCTCTGCCTGGCCTGCTCCATTTCCCTTGTGTGCCTCCAAAACTGCAACAGTGAGAGTCAGTCTGGTTTGGGGGGTGTTTTGGAACTGGGGCTGGAACCCAGACCCTTGTGCCTGCTACATACACTCGTCTGCTGAGTGTTGGACTTGACTCAAGCTGAGCCCCCTGCCCCAGCAGGTTTATTGCAGAAGAGGCCACAGCCTCCGGGGCCAAGTGTGTGCTTACCCACAGCCCAACCTGGATCATCGACCCCATCGACGGCACCTGCAACTTCGTGCACAGGTGAGCAGGAGTTGGGAGCATGCACTTACTGGGCTCCATGTGGTTCCTAGGTTTTCTTTTCAATAGCATAAGTATTGAAAACATAAAT
The DNA here is from genome assembly GCA_019843965.1 of Rhynchomys soricoides. NCBI lineage: Eukaryota > Metazoa > Chordata > Mammalia > Rodentia > Muridae > Rhynchomys > Rhynchomys soricoides. The sequence continues at coordinate 8,475,014 of JADRCH010000015.1, read as the reverse complement.
GTATGGTAGATTTCTAGTCTTGTAAGAGAAAATCAAAACTTGATATTTTTAAAAGGTTTTCTATTTGTTACTCTAAAGAATATGTAAAGAAATTTTGTTTTAAAAATATTTTTGGCAAGGCATGTTGACACATGGCTTTTAATTTTAGTACTCAGGAGACAGAAGTAGGTAGATCTCTGAGTTCCAGGTCAGCTAGGTCCATACAGTAACATCCTCTGTGTGTGTGTGTGTGTGTGTGTGTGTGTGTGTGTGTGTGTTTAGGGGGTTTACAGGGTCTGGTGTCAGCACCTGTGATCCCAGTATCTAAGAGGTGGAGATTGGAAAGTCAGAAGAAGTTCAAGGCCAGCTTGAGCTATATTTTGGGGGGTTCTTTGTTTCAAGTGTTTTTGGTTACTACTGACCCTATAACACAAAGGCCAAGACAGGATCACAAGTTTGAGATCAGCATTCCCTATACTTAAATATTTTACTATACTTTAAAAATTTAAAACAACTGCCTATAAATGAAACTAATTTAGGAGATTTTTTACAGCTATAAGACATTGAATTGCATTGCATTGCAGCTCCTTTAAGAAGTTGCCTCTGGAAAAGAAAGTTCAGACAGAAAGCCTGGGACTGAGGTACAGAACCAAGATATTCCAGTGAGATTTGAGAGTCACTTCTTTAGGAGCCAACCTTGTAACTGCAGACAGGGCTTATAGGAGCAAGGCTGAAGGGCTAGCAGTCCCTGACAGTGACAGGTATAGGAGCTGTGTATGCTTGCCAACAGCCATGTAGAAGGAACCAAAGACCCAAAGGCACAGTAGGTGATGTGGCTTCCCTGGAGGGTGGGTATTTTAACTTGCCGTTCCCTGCAGAAATATCTATGCTGCAAGCACTTCCCCAGCCCTAGACTCATACTCAAAGTTATGTATACACCCTGTTGAGGAGGTAACATGAGCAGACCCATGTATGACCTCGCTCTCTGGCCTCCATGCTAAGTAGTTCAGAGTACACATTAAGTATGACCACTGTAGTAGCGTAGTCATGCATGAACAAGGGGACCCTTTTGATGCTGTGGAGTAGTGCCACCTGCTGCCACCAGGCTGTCACTTCACTAAAGCATAACCCCTCGTCACCGTAAGCTTTGCTAAGTGAGGCTCCTCGCACTTCTGGGCCATTTGTCATCCAAGGTACTCATAACAGGGATGCAAGGGCTACACCGCATTCCAGCTAAAGGCCATATGCTCTTGTTAAGTTGTCCTGTGGCTCTGGTGTCCTTGGGATCTCCAGTACTTCCTGGATCTGCAGCCCTCAGGGGAATCTAGGGCTGGAAAGAATGTCCTCTGAGAAACAGGCTCTAATATTGACCTGACAGTTCCGGTATGTCCAGGCCACAGCTGTGCCTGAGACCTGAGCCATTAGAAAGCCTGCAGTGCTGGGCCGTAGCTGACATGTCTGAGGGAGAGCCATGAGGTGCCTGCCCAGGAAGCAGGGAGACTTGGCCTTGCCTTTGAGGGTTTCTGCACAGGGTTCTGCTCACTCATGGTCTGGCTTGGTATTTCTCCCTGCCAGTTCACAGTCCTTGACCCTTCCTGTTTTTTAAGCTCCTATGACCTTCTCACAAAGGAGAGACTATTTTGAAACACAGCAACAAACTGACAAAACTAAAACCATGGTCAGATTATGGCATCAAAACCATCCCTCTACCACTGGCTCACCCTGCTGTTGCCTGCTGGGAGCTCAACTGGCAGGAGATGGGATGGGGATATTAGCATTGCTGAAAGGTGCATCTGTGTGGTGGCTACAGTCCGGGGTCTGTGACATCATCTACTGGGTCCTCCACATACATTCTGAATTTGGGGTTGGTCTTTTGGCGAATTCTCTACCACTTTGTTAGGTTGCTGGGAACCAAAATGTGGTTATTGCAATCGTCTTGTATTGTTTTATTGACATAGTGTTATGGTCACTGTTAAATTACCTCAGTTTACCACGGCTTCCAGAGCGCTGTTGTCACTTTAAGTTAGCTATTTTACAGCATGGCTAGCTGAACCTGTTTATACTGGAAAGCTGTGAGTGAAACTGGAAGGTCATTTTGAAAATCAAACCCAGCCGGAGTGCAGAAAGGTCCTTGGGGTGGGGGGGGGGACCTTCACACCACCGTACACACAGCTTTTGAGAGCCAGTGTTATATGTAACCCTTTCCGTCTTCCCTCACAGATTCCCCACTGTAGCAGTTAGCATCGGATTTGCTGTTCACCAGGAGGTAATGTGGCCCTCCTTGCCCGGTTTCAGCATCTACACTGCTCTTTGACATGTACCATAACCATGACTAGTATGTTCAAGTGTGTATTTTTCAAATCCAAGAAAGTAAAGAACCACAGACCGATTTTTGTAGGGGTATGAGTTTGGGGCTCAGGTCTACCAGAATGGGCTGGGTCTTTTTAATTTTTTGCTGTGGTCTAGTCACAGCTGCTGTGGACAGCAGTGTTCTGAGCAGATGGTCCGAATGAGTCTCCATCTGACCCCTAGAGCGTGTGATCTAGTCACAAACAAAAGAGAACTCCTATTTTTGGATGACACTTTTCGTCTCAATATTTTATTAATTCTTCTTTTCCTCCTGGCTATTAGTATGAGAATGTGGCCCTAACAGGATTCCCAGGGACGTTCTGGACTAAGCCATGGGCAAATGGAATGAAACCTAAAGGAAAGGCAGAGGGAGGAGCCTTATGCAGGAAGACAGCAAGAGCCTTCATTTCTTGTCCTAGCATGAGCAGAGGTGGGGTACCATGTCTTCTACAACTGCCCCCATTCAGAACAGCATAGCAATATCAATGAATGTTCCTCTCATGAAAACAAGAAGTTTGCACAGACCCCAAAGCACTTTTGGTATATATTGGTGAAACTTTTTAATATTGCCAGTTGGGTAAGGAATTAACAATCCATTGGTTTCTCTGTTCAGTGTTGTTATGGAGACCAGTGAGTGTTAATTCTCTCCTAGCCACCAGGTTATCACAACAGGAGTCAGGGCTGCCAGGAAAGAAAACTGGGAGCCACAAGGCTCAGACGGGTCCTTGGCCTGGCTGGGCAGTCCTGTTGTCCCGTGTTTCTAGTTCCAGAGCACAGGAATACTGCTTTCAGTCATGGCCCAATCTAAGAAGCAACTCTCCCTTCCCTGCAGCCCACAGGACATTTCTCTTGATCTTGGGGACTCATCACAGGTGGCCACATAATTCATTGATGCCTAGGTTTGGATATGTTGTAGCCAGGGTCAAGGGTGGGGCAGGTAAGTATTGCTAGAGAGCCACATACTGTTGGGAAGCCCCTTCCAGAAATAAAAGCTGTTCTATAGGCTGAGTGGCTAAGCTTATAAGTCTCTGCTACTGCATCCTCCTGACCACCCTGAAGATGGGCATGTGGCCTCAAGCACAGACGAATCTTAACCCCAGGTGGTGAGAATCGGGCAGAAAGAGACAGGAGTGCTGGATGTGAGGCACATCATTTCCACGCTGACCTCTTCCTCCTCCTGCTGGGCAGTGGTCATGCTCCCTGGGGACCTCCATGGGTTCCTGGTTCTGTTGGCTCTATGGATGTTCACTCAGCTCTTTTACAGTGGTTTTTTCACTTTCCTCTGGTTTTTTACCAGAGGAAGGGTGGAGAGGGGAGAGAGTTCATTATGATAATTTTAATACTTTTATTAGTATTTATATAGTTTCGATATGTTCACTTAAGAAACGGCTTGCTAGTTTCATGTCCAGGTATAGTTTGAAGTCTGCTTTTCTCCATTCCTCTTTGGAAGGCAATTCCGTCTCTTTGTCATGGTGTTAGTTACAGCTCTAAGAGGAGAGCGTTCGTCTTTAGATCGCTATTGCTTCTGTGTCAAGGAGTGATGTCATCCACTTTTTTCCTACCCTTTACAGCTAGAATTTGGAGTGATTCACCACTGCACAGAGGAGCGGCTGTACACCGGCAGGAGGGGCCAGGGTGCCTTTTGCAATGGCCAGCGGCTCCAGGTCTCCAGGGAGACAGGTGGGGTTCATTCAGCTCTTCTCGGGTTGTTTCAGCTAGAGATAGATGCCCAGGGTAACTATTACACATAATGGGGACCATCTTCTTCAGAGAGTTCTAGCTCTTTTCAGGAATGCAGTGTCCCTAGTGGAAATCAACAACATACATATATTTATTTATTTATTTATTTATTTATTTAGGTTTTTCAAGACAGGGTTTCTCTGTATAGCCCTGGCTGTCCTGGAACTCACTCTGTAGACCAGGCTGGTCTCGAACTCAGAAATCCACCTGTCTCTGCCTCCCGAGTGCTGGGATTAAAGGTGTGCGCCACCACTGCCCGGCAACAACATTTATTCTGTGTAGGTGGCAATGCCACTGTGTGGTCAGGAGCTTTGAATGCACTATTAGATCCTCTCGTATCTATTGTCTTTAAAATGGTAGTTACTGGTTTCGGTTTGGTATGGTGGGACTAAGAGCAGCTTAGACCAAGGGCCAGCAGAGCTTCCAGGTACAACTTGGTGGTGCCCATGACCACAGCCATGAAGCTGGTGTCTGACTTGGCTGTTGGAAGGGCAAGTACCGTAAAGATGAGCAGTGTTTGCATGTACCCCAGGCCTGCCACCAGGATTACGAGTGTCCTTTGTTTGCCTTAAATGTAGAGGTTTACGGACATTGTTTGCTTGCAGGAGGTAGACCATGGAACATCCCACCATTGACAGTGTGCTGGCTGGGGGTTCCCTCTCCTCATCCCTTTGTCCCACAAAGATTAAACTAGTAGTTTTTTTATTGTGTATAGGATAGGTGTGGTAGGCAACAGAGAAATGCCAGGATTTCTGTGTATGTTGGCAAGATGGAGACATGAGAGTGTGCAGAGTCAGCAGAAGAAAAGGGATCCTAGAAGAGCAGCCGCCTTGGAAGAGGAAGGAAGACTTTAAAAGCCCCTGAATGGCCACATAATTGAGTTTGGAAAGGCAGTGAGGGGCTGGGGATAGAGCTGGCTGTGGAGTGCTCACCGAACATGCCCAAGTTCCTTCTGCAGCTCTAGGCAGGACACGGATTGCAATCGCAGCCTCTGCTCTTACCTGTCAGAAGCTGCACATCATAAAGTGTCCCAACCTCAGTCCCTGCTTTCTGTTTGCTGACCTTGGCCTCAGTCCCAAGATGTCAATACCTGGCTCCCAGCTGGTCTACCTCTTTAACAGCCTCTTCTCTGTGCCCGTGGTTGGTTTATCTTTTCACAGTTCCTTCCTCTCATTTCCCCACTGGGTAGTCCTTCCTGGTTAATGCTAGTGTGCTGAGCCAGCCTGTGAGCAGCTGACCTACTGTGTGAAGGCACTGTGTGGGTGTACTCATCAGCCTTTGGGGAGAATAGGTTGCTCGTGAGAATCCAGATCAGGGGAGTAGAACTCACAGGAGCCCTGTGAGACACCCCAGCAGGACGATCGGCAAGTCAGTGCTCTGAGCCCGGACTGGGCCAGGAAAAGCACCTTGCCCAGTTTCTCCTTCTGCCAGAGTGTTTAGTTTGGCTGTGGAGTGATGTTAATTCCAGCCATGCTGGCAAAAGGCCTCTGTCCAAGCGTAGCTGGGAAAGGCAGTGTGGTGAAGCCAGCCATTAAACATGCTCCGGTGAACTTTGCTCCAGTTTTCATGTGATATGACACCAAACTATTCACACTCCCACTTCCTGGTTGGCTGCCTTCACAGTTTAGTTAGGTGGTGACTACCCACTCTGAGATCTCCACCCACCCTTGCTTTGGCCCCTCCTAACTCCAGAAGGGTGAGTCAGTCTGACTCTCACTCTGCTGGGCCCCAGGAAGCACCCAGGAACAGGGTAGAAAGAAGCTACTGTCTCTAAAGCTCCTGCCCCTACTGGTCACCCGCCTCCCTTCTGCCTCTACCGCCACACCATGTCCTCACCTCACCAATTCGAGATTGTGACTTGGAGTCCAGTGAGCTGTTTTCACCTCTGGTCACAGATGTCAGAGGGTTCCAGGCAGTGTGCGGACTGACTTCAGGTCCCCATTCTGAGTCCTAAGGCTGTGCCTAGAGCAAGTTAGGTTGACCTCTCAGAACTCAGACTGGCATGTTCAAAAGCAGCATCTGGTGGAAGACAGAGTTATGTGTAGAGGCTGGACATGGCTTTATAGGACTATAATCCAATACTTGGGAGATGGAAGCAGGTGATCTCTGGGTTCAAGGCCATTCCAATCTGCATGGTGAATTCCAGAACTGCCAGAGCTATATAGCTAGAGAGACCTTGTCTCAAAAAACAATCAGCTGGGAGTGAATGTTGATGCACACCTTTAGTCCCAGCACTAGAGGCAGAGGCTGGTGGCTCTGTGTGAATTCAAGGTCAGCCTGGTCTACAAAGTGAGTCCGGGACAGTCAGGGTTCTGCTATGCAGAGAAACCCTAACTTTTAAAGAAAAGAAAGAAAGAGCTCTGATTGTAGGTAGCAGGGTATGGTGGTGTGTGCCCATAATTCCAGCAATGGGCTGAGGAAGCAGGAGACCTCAAGTCTTTAACTACTGGAAAATATACAAGTTTTCCAAAGTTCTCCTCTTTTGTTTTGATTTTTTTTTTTTTATAAAAAAGTTATTTATTTATTTACTTGATATATATGAATACACTAGCTATCTTCAGACACACCAGAAGAGGTCATCACAGATCCCATTACAGATGGTTGTGAGCCACCATGTGGTTGCTGGGAATTGAACTCAGGACCTTGGAAGAACAGTCAGTGCTCTTAACCTCTGAGCCATCTCTCCAGCCCTTGTTTTGGTTTTTGAAATGGGCTCTCATCCATGTAAACCAGACCTGCCTTGAGCTGGCAGCATCTTCTCTCTCTGCCCCTTCCATGTTGGATCACACGCAGGCACCACCTCCCCTGACACAAGTTCTCCCAGGTTCCAAGCTCCACTTGAGTTTATGTCTGGTGGCTTTGGTAACGGAAGTGGTAGGCTCTCTTTTTCTCATTTCCAAATAGTCAAGTCCTAACAATCTTAGTTTATCAAAATCCTCCTGGCTACCTGTTTCCTTCTGTAAATGTTATTTCCAAAGGAAAAAATCTACTCACGATTCAAGGCTTAATGCATTTGATGATGATGTTCACAGCTTCATAACTGTGAAGGGCATTTGCTGCATTCCTACTGTGTGTGACTTAGAACAGGAACTCACGCCTATTAGCACCAGCTGGCTGGGAAGGTGAGGCCTGTGGGCTGCTTTGCTGAAGACACCCACCTCCCGTAGTTGCTATTGTCACCTGGGCGCACAAGACAGTGATACAAATGTATCTTATTTAATGGGGGAAGTGCTCCTAATGGAACAACCCACAGGGAAGTGATACGGACCACACTTGGAGAGTAGAGTCCTGGTTGACATCTCAGGGCATGTTCATGGGAACAGTGCCCCCAATTCCTGAGTTCTTTACAGCTTATCATGTCCTTGCTACTTGTAAGTTTGTTTTCCTAGCAGTAAAATTCAAGACTCACCTCTTCTTGTGTAGAATCTCTAAAATGTCCCCATTGTGTGCTGACAGAGTTGGTAAACAGTTCAAAAACGGATTTCTTTTTTAAGACTGGGTCTTACTGAGTAACCCATTCTGTCCTTAAACCCAGTCTTCCTGCCTCACCTTCTGAGAGCTGGGATTACAAAAGGGCAGCCATACCTGAAACAGGTTGGTTTTCTTCCACGTGTAAGGGACTTTCTTTTTCTTCCTGGATGCACATGGACCTTTTGGTGTTTTGTTTTGTTGTGGGATTTTTTTGTTTGTTTTGGCTCCAGACTCCAGAGCAGAGTCAGTTCTCAAGGGACACAGTTCTTTGAATATTTCCTATCTTTTCTCACTTCAAAAAAGTATTTTTGAATTATAACCCATAGTATTTTTTTTTCCTGGCTCATTGCTTCATGTTCTGTCTTTTGGGACATCTATAATAGGAAATTGGTGTCCTCTATTTAAATCTGTTATGTGCAGATGCCTTCAGAGTCCAGGAGAGGGCATCTAGTCCCCAGAAGCAGGAGTTAGGAACCATCCATTGTGGGTACCAGGAACCAAACTGTAGTTCTGGAAGAGCAGGAAGTGTAACCACTGAGCCATCCTTCTCTCCAGCCCCTAGTTTATGTTCCTTTTATTTACTATCTGAATTAATTTCAGTTGTTTTCCTAAGGTTTGTGCCCTCTAATTTTGAGTTTTGCTGCTTTTCATGCTCTTTCTGTTTAATGGGCAGGTCTTCAAGTGTTCACTGACTGTTGAGATGTTATTCTGCCTGTTTTTTTCCTCCCTGTATCATTGTGTTTCAATGATTTTATTTTATCAAAATAAATCATTATTTTGATAAATCAATGTGTATTTTAATCAAATATTAAAAAAGAGAACCTGCACGTTCCGTGCTCGTGCTGACAACTGCAGAACTCCCACCCGCCGGGTGATCTCACTCTCTCAACCCACCAACTCTCCGGCCCGAGGGGCCATCTCACTCAGCGGTCCCTCTGCCCACCATCTTTCCGGCTTGGGGGGAGGGGGTGGGTAAGTTCCTCTCGCTACCACACAATGCCCCATGGTCAGCCATCTCAACACCCAATTACCCAGTAGAATTAAAACTCTTAAGCTTATAGTTAACCAATCAGATTTATGTATCAATAAAATCACAATTCACAATTTACAAGATGCCAATTCAATAATTTCAGAACCAATTGATAATGATAAAAGCTTTATCCCAATTTTCTTTTTCTTTTTTTGATTTTTCAATACAGGGTTTCTCTGTGTAGCCCTGGCTGTCCTGGAACTCACTCTGTAGATCAGGCTGGCCTCGAACTCAGAAATCCGCCTGCCTCTGCCTCCCAAGTGCTGGGATTAAAGGCGTGCGACACCACTGTCCAGCCCCTCACCATGGCTCCTTATAAAACAAGTGTTTGCTTGTATAGGAAGGGGAAAGGGGATCTGGAATGTGGAAGATTCTTTTGGAAGTGTAACACTGAATAAGAGCTGCCAAGTAAAATACCGTAGTAGAGGCTGGTTCCCCCTAGTCATGGAGTAGCTAAGGTTTTCACCTAAGCACACCTACTGTGGCTCCACTCTGCCCATGGTGTGACCTGCTGAGGCAGGACCAGTTTAGCATCTGTAGCAAAGTAAGGACAAACTGCTCCTGACCTCACCTCAGTCATGTTCCTGACCCAAAAGCCAGGTTTTCAGCTCAGGCCTTGTCACCCCCTCATATATCTGGGCCATTGGTGTGCGCATGTATATGGCCCCTGGTGAAGGTAACCATGAGTTCTCAGGTTGGCTCCTTTTCATCCAGATCACAGTAGATCATATTCACCTTCTCCATGAGAAGATGTCCATTCCTGTATCAGCGCAGACAGACAAAGCCCCATAGATTTATCTGGTGAGATGTTTTCTCATCTTCAGTCATGGTATATTGCCAGTATGGGATCATTTGGCAGCTATTTTTATGCACCACTGGATTTTCCTGGGGTCTTTGTGTTCCTTTGTATGGTGGAGTGTCCCTGAGAGGAGACTGGAAGAGGGTTCTTCAGCAGGCAGTCCCAAACAAAATCAGCTCCACGGGGTAGTAACAACTTGATTTGGGTTTTTGGTTGGTTGGTTGGTTTGGTTTGGTGTTTTGTTTTGTTTTTGTTTTTTGTTTTTCGAGTCAGGGTTTCTCTGTGTAGCCCTGCCTGTCCTGGAACTCACTCTATAGACCAAGCTGGCCTCGAACTCAGAAATCTGCCTGCCTCTGCCTCCGGAGTAACAACTTGAATTAGAGCAGATTAGACTCACCCTCTGCCCATCACAGCAGAAAGACCACACAGAATCAGCTGCTCTTGAGGGAACTCAGATGATTCCATTAGAATCAGGGCTCAGTCTTTATGTTGATGGAAACTTCTTTCTTGCAGATCTCGCAAAGGCTTTGGTTCTGACAGAAATCGGGCCCAAACGTGACCCCGATACTCTGAAAGTATTCCTGAGCAACATGGAGCGACTGCTGCACGCCAAGGCTCATGGGTACAGGTCCTCAGTCCCGTAGCCAGTGGGTTGAAAACCAAATGTGCTCTTGGCTAAACACTCCCAAGGGATATGAAGAGGAGGTACCAAGAGGTAGGACAGGAGGCTGCTGACACCAGGCCAAGGCACGCCATGCGCCATCATCCACGGAACACTCTGGCTGCCAGGTGTCAGGAAACGGATGGGTCCTGTGTCCTAGTCTGTATTTGAAAGCCAAGTAACGAAGCTTGGGTCCCTCAATCAATGAATCTTATGGGTCTTTAGAGTTTCTCAGTGGCCTTGCCTTGGACTAGGGGTGTCTGTCTTAGTTACTTCTCTATTGCTCTGGTCAGATACCAGGACCAAGGCGACTGACAGAAGAAAGAGTTTATTTGGAGCTTACAAGATTCAGAGGGTTAGAGTCCATGACTGTCGTCGTGGTGGGAAACGCAGCAACAGGCAGGCACAATGCTGGAGCAACTGAGAATTCAGGCAAAGAGAGAGAACTGAGAATGGGGTGGGCTTTTGAAACATCACCGCCCACCCCTGATGACACTCCCTCCAGCAAGGCCACACCTCCCAATCTTTTCCAAAAGTCCCACCAGCTGGGGACTGAATACTGAAATAGATGCACCTACAGGGGCCATTCTCATCCAAGCCACAGTGTCTAACCATTTGATGTTGTGGTGTTCTCATTTATTAACAAGTGGGTCACATTCATAACTAGCCTAGGACAAACGTGACCTACTGGCCACAGGTCGAGCATGCCTGCTAGATAAACTGTTGGTTATTTATTTCTCCTATGCGCTTAAGTCAAAATTACTTCACCCTCCCCTGCCCCTCATCTATGTGGTAACCACTTGAAGGCCTGCATGTAGCCTTCTAATGTTCAGTAGAATAAGAACTTCAGGCCTCTGGCTGCACTGGTCACAGTTCACACTTAGGAGCCCCTCATGACCAGTCTCAGTGCAACATGCTAATGTCATCTGCCCTAGCCACTCACTCTAGGCCTGCCCTGAGATGCTGACAGAGTCCTGTGACTTCATTTCTGATTGCTGAGTGTGCCTAGCAAAGGGTGAGGGGTAAGAGTCAAGCATACCATGTCAGGTGCCCCCTCACTGACCCACATCTGTCCTCCTCTCCAGGGTCCGAGTGATTGGCAGTTCCACCTTGGCCCTTTGCTACCTAGCCTCAGGCGCTGCTGATGCCTATTACCAGTTTGGCCTTCACTGTTGGGACCTGGCAGCTGCCACAGTCATCATTAGAGAAGCAGGTGGCATTGTGATTGACACCTCAGGTAAGCTCTATGGCCTTGGGCCACCCTCCCCTCGCTGTACCTAGCAGCAGACACTAAAGCAGGTGACACTGAATAGAGTGTGCCCTAGGTCAGAACCATATTGGACTACTCCACTTCCTCTGAAGTCTGCAGATGAGACTACACCAGGGTGCCCGGCAAGCAGTGGCCATCCATGGTGGGCCTTGGTCCTGCCCTTTCTCACACAGAAGTTAGGATCACTTGGCTAATTACAGAAGCAACAACATTCCACACTCACCACCACTGACAGTTCCCCATGGCTTCTGCAACAATCCCATGGGTTAGACAGAGCAGACACTTCCCCGAGATCACAGCCCAGAGCTAGGACAGCCCTGTACCTAACAGGAGTTGTCCTGTTCTTCTGCCTTTGTGCCACCAAGTCACGGCCACTGGTCCTCCTTTATAGAGTATACCCAAGCCCCATTTGCATCTGCTCATCCACTCAGTACCTGAAACCCCCTCCCCCGAGTTCTGACAGATATGGTTAGACTCATTTTTCCTTCTTGATTTTAGTTTGTTAGTGAAAATGCTGTGTCCCACTTATTTTTTTTTTAAGATTTTATTTAATTATTTTATACATATATGTGCTCATATTTGTATATATATATATGCCTGCACACCAGAAGATTCCATTATAGATGGTCGTGAGCCACCATGTGGTTGCTGGGAATTGAACTCAGGACCTTGCGAAGAACAGACAATGCTCTTAACCACTGAGCCATCTCTCTAGTCCCCCGCTGTGTCCCACTTTTAACTATTGGGTGTAGGAAGTGAATCTCCTGTAGTCTGGATTCTACCTCCGTCCTGTTTCTCTTTTGTGAGACTTGACTGTCTTTGCAACATACAAAAGTGAAGTTGTGCTGGCCTTTGGCAGTGAGCTGCGCAGGTTGATCTCACACTAAAAAGCACCTTGAGGCCTGAATCTGCATTTTTTATCCTACACCCAGGAAGATGCATGGAACATTTGGGAAGAAGGCAGGTGTGGCCCTCCCAGACTGAGTCAGGGAAGCACGCCATCCCTCTCTGCCTGCTGTGTGGAGAAATACAGGAGATTCCACTCCCATCCTGGTCTCTCCCAGTTTTACTTTTTGTTGTTGTTGTTTGTTTTTGTTTTTGTTTTTTTCGAGATAGGGTTTCTCTGTGTAGCCTTGGCTGTCCTGGAACTCACTCTGGAGACCAGGCTGGCCTCAAACTCAGAAATCCACCTGCCTCTGCCTCCCAAGTGCTGGGATTAAAGGCATGCACCACCACTGCCTGGCAAAATGTGTAGCCCAGGCTGGCCTTGAACTCGTGATCCTCCTGCCTCTCCTTCCTTCAGCAAATCCTACCAGCGTGCGCCACCACAACCAGCCCAGTTTTACCTTTCACAGAACCGTCGTAGCTCCAAGATGGGGTAGCTCCGGTGCTCAGTATTGTGCAGCCCTGGCTACGATCCCACTAGGGCAGGGTAGGCATCAAGAGTTACCATGCCTCCCACAGGGCTAGCTTCATTCTTTGGCTGCTTGTAGGGACTCTGCCTTCAACTGTGGGCTCTTTTCCTCTGCACACATATGTGAAGTTGCTATAGGAGACTGGTGTACACGCTTCCATAACCCAGATGCCCGTTCTCTTCTCTGTCTACAGGTGGACCCCTTGACCTCATGTCGTGCAGAGTTGTGGCTGCTGGCACCAGAGAGATGGCAGTGCTCATAGCTCAGGCCCTACAAACTATTAACTATGGCAGGGACGATGAGAAGTGAGCCACACACAGCTCGAAGGCTGAAATGCAAGCAGCAACTTGGGCAAGAGCTGTCCCTGGGGTTTGAGCTCCGGGACAGTCTACCATAGCTCTCCCCGGGCCTCGGTGCTTAGCTGATTCTCTCTAATCTCGTGTAGCCCCTTTCCAGGTCAGTACATGTTCTTTCATCAGAGCCAAACCCAAATCTTGTGAGGTGTGTGTTAGTCATCCATCCTGATTGTTTGTCCAGAATGCAAATCTCAGGTAATAAAGCTTTAGAACATGCTCTCAGGCCCTCCCCTGCCCGTGGTAATACAGAATGCAATAAATCAGAATGAGAGTGTTCTGCTTTGGCTCTTCCTCCGGCCTCTGGTTCTCAGGCAAGACTGTTACTGCTATTATCCTGCAGGTCGCCTTTGCTCAGATGGAATATCTGGCACCACGACCATGGCAACGGTGAAAACATTCCCTAAATATCAGTCTCAGGCTATATTTAACTACACATAGATAATCTTTAGCCATTTTTTACACTGCCTTCAGTTGACCTTCAGGGAGTACATGCTCTGTATAAATTAAAATGATGTATACAAAACCTTTATCGAAGCCCATGTGTATTGAAAGGGGGAAAAAAAATGAGAAACTGAAAAACAATGCTAAAATATCTTGTGACAAACATTTTTGTAAACCTTTTAGGAGTTGCAACTTTTTAAACAATGGAGGGTTGGGGGGGGGGGTAGAACTCAGGCCTCATGCAGATTAGACAGACTTTGTACCACTGAGCTAAATCCCAGCACTATAGACCAGAATTCTGGTTCCAAGTTAAGCTGTGGCCCTAGACTGTTGAGCCAGGTGACTGTAGACAAGGCCCAGGTGGTTCTGAACTATCTGTACTAACAAGGCCTCGGGGCCTTTTCCATCTTGACCCTGGTCAATTCTACACCTGGCACACCACAGCAAAAGAGACAGTACTTCCCTTCTGTGCCAGGAAATACCTTTTTCTTAATTAGTGGGAACTTTGCATATTTCCCTTGTTTTGACAACAACATGAGCTCTGTGCTTTGTCAAATACCCTTTCTCTTTAAGGAAATTGTCTATCACCCGTGGCCGCACTGGCAAAACACAAAGCTCTCCTTCCATTACCTTCATGGGATCAATTATTCAGGTCTTTTCAAGCTACTGAATACTTCCAAAAATAGCTAAGCCATTTTGAGATGGCTGTTGGTTTTCTCTCCAGAAGCTGCTTCATTTATCTGCGTGATTGTTTAGACATATTCATTCTGGTAGCACTTTGACATAGGTGAGTTGAGAAGGGATTTCATGAATTCCAGGCTGGCCTGGAACTTTCTATAAAGCCAAGAATGGACTTGAACTCCTGATCCTCCAGTCTCCACCTCGCTGCTGCTGGGATTCCAGATATGTGCTACCATGCCTGGCAATAAGATATTTAATGATTTACCCCAATAGGCCTACATTTGTACCTTTTTCTTTTTTCTCAGAATAGACTCAAAACAGCACCTAACATATATGCAGATATACAAGAAATTCCTCAGACTCCTCAACATGTGTTTTGAGATGTAGTGCTTAATTGTGAAGCTCTCCTGGATTAAATGATTATGAGGGTTATTTTCAAATATATAAGTCCCCAGGAACAAGCTGTCCTTGGGTCCTCAGAGCACTTAAACAAGCTGTGTCTGCACTACTCCAAGAGAACTCTGGGGAACAGGGAAGCCCCAAGGTTGGGCCCGACAGGAACTCTTGCTTGTTTGCCAGTTCACTCATTACCTGAAGGACCTGCCAGGAACACAGCTGGCCAGTTGTTTCTGTGCTGCTCCAGATCACCCACCCACGCTCCCACTCAGGATGTTTTGACTTCTGTAAACATCCGTTTGACTTCCAAACGGCATGCATCTTGTCTGGTGGTCAGTGAGTCCATCCCTTCAGAATTCGGATCAGCGTGCACACACTCCCCCCTAACTCCTTCCATCTCAACAGCTTTGCGGGAGCAGCCTGTAGCGCAGTGGTTCTCAACCCGTGGGTCACGGCTTCTTTGGGGGTCCAACAACCCTTTTAGAGGAGTTACCTGAGACCACTAGAAAACACATTTAGAGTATGATTTGTAACAGTAGCCACATTACAGTTACAAAATGGCAACAAAAATAATTTTATAGTCAACATGAGGAACTGTGTTAAAGGGTCGCAGCACTGGGAAGGTTGAGAGCCACTGCCGTAAAGGAAAGGCCTGCCTTTAGCAGGGGGTCAGTCAGGTGTGGGTTTGTGTCCTCAGGAAAGCCACTGGCCTCTGGCTTCTGGCCTTATATCAGAACTCTTGAGGGACACCGCAGGACATTACAGGAAAGCCAACAAGTACAAAGTGTCAGATTGACTTGTTGTTTTGCTTTGTGTTTAGTGAATCTATCTCCAACATTCTCCAAGCAGCTACAGTGCGGTGTCCTACACAAATTCTTCCCTGTAGTCCCATTTTCACTGGGGTGTGCTGTGTCAGGATGACCAGCTTCCGCTTCCATGAAGCTGGGGGAAGTGGCTGGTTTGTCCAGTGGTAAAGAACAGTAGCATCAGTCTGTCACATTTATCAAAGGAATGGCCTGCTGCTGTCTTGTCTGTTCTTTTAAAAATAATCTGATATATAAAAATGTAAAAGTTATATATTTATGAGATAATTACGATGTTTCAATGTGCAATGTAATGTTTAAGTCAGTAAAGCCTACCCAGTGATTTGCCATTTCTTTTATGAGAAAACATTCAAACGATTTGTTCTAGCATTTTAAAGTATATGGTACTAATAATTATAGATAAGCATGTTACTGTGCACAATTAATTACTATTTTTTTGCTATTCTTTAAAAGTTCAAAGATTGTAACATCTCCCATGGCTCTCACTAGGGTGCCTCACCTATTAGAGGAAACTAGAAATGTCCTGTCGGGCTACCCCACAGCTTAGATTGGCTTTGACTGATTGAAAAACCATTTACTGTCTCCAGGTTCTAGGTATAGCCTCAGAATATACTGCCTGTGCCCCTCCTCAGCAGGAAACAACATTAATTTCTGTCTCCTATGGAGGCAAAGTATAACTAAAGCAAATGTTTAAAAGCGTAAGCAGGGCCTGGGGAGGTGGCTTGGTTGGTAAGTTTCTGCCTGCAGGGATGAGGACCTGCTTTGAGAAGAGAAACAGGAGGATCTCTGGGGCTCACTGGCTACTCTAGCCAACTGGTGACCTTCCTGCTCAGGGAGAGACCATCTCAAAAACTAAGGTGGAGAGTGACTGAGAGAGACTCCCAATGTCAACCTTTGGCCTCCATGTACAGGGTGCACAACCAAAAGAGCCAACTGTAGCCCGAGTCCTTCAGAGCCAGTGAATCGATGGGATGGGCAAGGCTGTGTGTGATGATACAGTTTAACCACTGAGCTTACACTGGTGTAGGCTTGGGAGTAAAGGGTCTGTAGGCAAATTAAACGGTGCTCCACTAGGGACCAGGAGAAGTGTGTGCATTAATACAGACTTCCAGGAAGGGCAGGCACCGTAGGAACCACCCCAAAATCAGGGCTTCATGTCCTGGCTGCATCCCACCTCTCTCTCAGGCTTCCCAATTCAGCCAGCCCCACAAATCACTTTCCCGACTCTGTGAAGGGATCAGGATAGTTCTATGCCTGGTCCCCAGTTAGTGGTACTGTTTGGAACCGGTAGAAGATGTGTCACTGGGGTTGGGCTTTGGGGTTTTGAAAGCCCATGTCATTCCTAGTTATCTCTGTTTTGTGGATCAAGATGTAAGCTCTGGGTTACTGCACCAGCGCCATGCCTGCTGCCATGCTTTCCCCCACGATGGTTATGGAGTCTAACTCTCTGAAATTGTAAGCGCCAAATAAACTCTTCTATAAGATGCCTTGGTCACCGTGTCTTATCACAGCAGTGGAAAAGTAACTTAAGGTGCAGAATCACTTGGAAAAGCTACCTGTTGAGGCTATGATAAAGCCAGCATGGAGAGAGACTGGGCCATGGTGTGTTCAGTTGTTTGCCTGGCTAACACTTGGCACCACTCAACCTATGCATGCCAGTGGCTGCCCCAGGACAGATGGGAAACAGAATCAGGGAGGTGGCAAGATAGGTCCAGGGGAATTAGGGTTAGGAAGCAAGTGGGGCTGGGGGTGTCACCTTTTGTTGCAGTACTTGGGAAGCAGAGACAGGTGGGGCTCTGAGTTGGAGGCCACCCTGGTCTACATAGTGAGTTCTAGGACAGCCAGGACTACATATTAAGACCCTGTCTTAAAAGACCAAAAACAGAAAGGAAAGAAGAAAGGAATTGAAACAAGGTCTGCAGCACACAGTATCCAAGCCGAGATGCAGGACAGACACCCCAGTCACCACAGAGGCAGCTCATGTCACCTCCAACACTGAGGGGACCCAAGAGCATCTCAACCTGAAGTCCAGAGTGAATGTCCGAAGAAAAGTGGAGATGGAGCTGATGCAGCCCCACCATGGGGAGGTTTAGGATACTGCTTGACATGCTAAGTACGGACTAAACTGGAACCTTTTGTTGTTAGAAGTTCTGCTTGTGGCTATTGATGTGTACCAGCTTCTCATGGGTCCATGCCCCAAGAGCCGGCTACTGAGTCTGCAGACTCATGGCACCCAAAGAGACATTGGACATGGTGGGAAAGCTGGACAAGGGCACAGCATGGGCAAGTCTGCCAGACTTCATAGTGACGATATGAATGACCTTGGAACTGTGAGTGGGGTTGGGTGAGAACTCAGAGCAGGCCATCAGGTGGTGTGCTGGCTGGGTTTGTGTCAACTTGATGCAAGCTGGAGTTATCAGAGAAAGGAGCCTCCCTTGAGGAAATGCCTCCATGAGATCCAGCTGTAAGGCATTTTCTCAACTAGTGATCAAGGGGGAGGGCCCCTTGTGGGTGGTTCCATCCCCGGGCTGGTAGTCTTGGGTTCTATAAGAAAGCAAGCTGAGCAAGCCAGGGGAAGCAAGCCAGTAAGTAGCATCTCTCCATGGCCTCTGTATCAGCTCCTGCTTCCTGACCTGCTTGAGTTCCACTCCTGACTTCCACATTGTGACGAACAGCAATGGGGAGGTGTAAGCTGAATAAACCCTTTCCTCCCCAGCTTGCTTCTTGGTCATGATGTTTGTGCAGGAATAGAAACCCTGACTAAGACAGGTGGTGGGGGAGGAAAGGTGTGGCGTAGGATAGGGAAATGCTTATAAGAAGCAGGAGCTCCCAGGTAGCAAATACAATGTCACTGGGAGAGAATGCTGTCAGTCATATGATAGGCGTGTCCTCTCTGGCAGAAAGACCTTACATATAGATGCATAAAGAGAGCTGGAAACTCACAACGTCTCAGAACAGTGAACTAAGATGGAACCCCTTCAAGATAACCCCTCCCCAGGTGTGCTGCAGATATATAGATATGTTCAACATTGAGAAAGCCATATTGGTAAACCGATCCTTGGATGTCTGGGGGAGAGACAAGGCTGTGGACTGCTCAGGTCAAGTACAGCATCTTCCAACCACCCCCACCCCCAGACTGGATCATCAGCAGAAAGGAGAATGGCTTGTCTCACCAAAGATATTCCTTCTGTCTGTCCAGCATCAGCTGGGAGCCTTCCCCAGCCAGTGCATGGTTTCCTGGAACCATGGCAAAAATGGTCAGGGTGCTGAGAAGCCCTCCACCTGCATGTGGATTCACTCCAACTGCTGAAGACTGCAGGAGTGTCCATATCTCCCCGGGAGATGCCATTAAGGTGCTAAACCCACTGCTGTCTAAAGGTGAAGGGCTGCTTGCTGGGTAGAGGCAAGTCTCACACACACTCCCCAACACACACCCTTAGAGTGTGTCAACAGGACGCTAGTAACTGAGGGTCACATAGCACACACATATGAAGTATCACAGTCTGGAGCTTGGGGTGTTTTTCAGCTTTCTACAAGGATTGAACCTTTGATTGGGACAGCTGTTAAAATGTGTCTCCCATGTCTCATCCCTGAAGTGTATGACTTGTTTGTTCGGTGGTTTTGGTTTGTTTCCACCTATAATTTCATTTGACTTTCTTGAGAGTATAATGAAATTGACATTCCTAGGGGGAGGTTTACCAGTGTTTCTCTTTCTGTGTGCTTTGGATTCATGTCTGCACACTGGTTCCCCTGGAGGCAGAGTTATGTCTGGACTGTACTGGGAAAAATAACTCCTGGGTGGTGGGCCAGGTCTGACTCAGGAGGGATCATAAGTAGACTAGTCTGAAGGGGTGGAGGTCACATTAGGAGTACCTAGGGACTATGCTAGAACATACTGACCCCAGCAGTTCCCAATGGAAGACTCTATCCAGTCTCTGTAAGGGCTGCTGGGGCACAGGAACTGGCCATGCCTAAAGATATGGGGTGGGGTGGGAGAAACAGAGAGAGGGACTTATCTGGGGTTTTTGGTTTTGTCCCAGCTGCATCTGTTGTCAGCTTTGTTCTTAGATCTCTTTTTCTCAGAAGCACAAAGGGGGGCAGTTAAGAGAGGAGAGGCAGTTTCCTAAGTCTACATCTCCTAAGCCAAAGGGGAGTGCTGGCCTTTGAGAAGCAGGGAGGCCAATTCAGTCTCAGGACCCCATGGACTGTAATGCTTAAATAAGAATAAATAAGTAGGGCTGGAGAGATGGCTCAACGGTTACGATCGCCAGCCACCCTTTCAAAGGTCGTGAGTTCAAATCCCAGCAACCACATTATGGCTCACATCCATCTGTAATGTGATCTGGTGCCGTCTTCTGGGGTGTCTGAAGACAGCTACAGCAAGCCAGTGAGGCTGGAACAAGCAGGGCAGGAGCAAAAAGAAAAAGTGTCAGAAGACAACTACAGTGTACCTACATGTAATAGATAAATAAATATTTTAAATAAATAAATAATAGCATGCAGCTTCCAGTGCCCCCAGGGTGCTGCTCTCGTATCCCTACGGGGGGCCACACCCAAAGCTGCTGTGCTGGGATGGAGAACTGGAAAGCAGCTTGTCTCAGTTCTCACGGAGCTTCAAGCTACAGTGTGATTGCATAGCTCCACATTGCTGGGTCCTAATGGGTCCTAGTTAACTGGGCCCAGGCCAAGCCATTGCCAGAAAGTTCTATACACACCAGGTTTTTGCAATCTGTCCTTCAGAATGGTCTTGGCCTTGCTGACAGCCTAGTTGAGAACTCGTCTTCCTAAGGGTAAAGCGCCCTCTGTTGTCCGTGCTGGTGAACTTCACCACGGGCTCAGACCACGTGGTTCCCGCAGATGTCCTGGACAAAGAGCATTGCGGTGTTGTTTGAGATTATACGTCCCTGGAAGAAGGGAAATCTTAGCAGCAGAAGTCCTCTGTATCTACGATTTTATGGGCACGAGGCGATTGGATTATATGCTGTTTTGTGTCCTGTGATAGGCCGTCTGGAAAACCAAAAAGTATCAATAGAAACCATGCTAAAAATGTGTGAAATCAAAATTCAAGTCTAATAATAAAAATAAAACTTGACAGCCA
Organism: Rhynchomys soricoides; assembly: GCA_019843965.1. Taxonomy (NCBI): domain Eukaryota; kingdom Metazoa; phylum Chordata; class Mammalia; order Rodentia; family Muridae; genus Rhynchomys; species Rhynchomys soricoides. The sequence continues at coordinate 8,454,504 of JADRCH010000015.1, read as the reverse complement.
GTGGTGCACGCCTTTAACCCAAGCTCTTGGGAGGCAGAGGCAGGCGGATTTCTGAGTTCGAGGCCAGCCTGGTCTACAGAGTGAGTTCCAGGCCAGCCTGGTCTACAGAGTGAGTTCCAGGACAGCCAGGGCTACACAGAGAAACCCTGTCTTGGGGGCGTTTGGGGAACTTGATAGTTCAGAGCTCTCTTAAGAGTTTTGTTGTTGTAGTTTGTTTTTGCTGTTGTTTTTTGGTTGTTTCTTTCTGAAGCAGAGTCTCTCAGGTAGTTCTGATAAACCAGAACTTACTATGTACACCAGGCTAGTTTCTATCTCATAGAGATCCATCTGCCTCTGACTCCTGGGTGCTGAAATGAAAGGCATGCCTTCCTGTACCTGGCTCTCTTTAAGTTTTGGATGTGTGTTTTGGTTTTGTTATTGTTTGTTCATGGCTGCAGTAATGACTTGGAAGAGCTACTTCTTCAGTCTCTATTAAGTGTAAGATGGAAACAGAACTGTGGGTCTGGGCATAGGGATCCTGGGTTTGATCCCCCCCCCCCCAAATCTCTCCAGAGTACTAGAAACAAATCTTACTTCATCTGACTTAAACGTGCTACCAATTACCATACGATACTGTTTAGTATTAATATAGCCACGGTGTAATAATCCTTGAGTAACAGTTACCATATAGTGGCCACTGTGTTATGACTAATGGGGAATGATCACTGGGTGATGATCACTGGGTGATGGCCTCAACGTGTGGTAACTGATAGTCACAGTTTGATGGCCACTCTGTGTTGGTCACCTTATGATGGCCACAGGGTGATGACCACTGAGTGGTGGGCACTGTGCAATGGCCAACTGTTTTGTTTGTTTGTTTGTTTGTTTGTTTCTTTTTCGAGACAGGGTTTCTCTATGTAGCTCTGGCTATCCTGGAACTCACTCTGTAGACCAGGCTGGCCTCAAACTCAGAAATCCACTCACCTCTGCCTCCCAAATGCTGGGATTAAAGGCATGCTCCACCACTGCCCAGTCAATGGCCAACTGTTTTAAGGTCACTATTTTAAGGTCATTCTGTGATGGCTGCTATGTGATGGTCACTGTATGATGATCACTGTGTGATATTCTGTATGTGATGACCACTGAGAGGCACTACATGAGGACCACTGTGTGTTGTCTGCTGTGTGATGGTCACTGGGTGAATGGTCATTTTGTAATGACCACAATGTGATGACCACAGAGTAATGGCCACTGTGTGACGGTCACTGTGTCTTGTGTGTCAGTGTGAAACTTGAAATAGTATTCTTATATACTACCCATGCCTGATTCGTCCTCTGTGAGATAAAGACAACATAATAATAGGGCCTACTGCAGGGCAGGGATCAGACGAAATGCAAGTTGATAGACACAAAAAAGATTTCCTAACCCTTTCTGGGCTCAACTAATAGAAGCCTACAATTACCCACTAAGCATTCACAGGAGAAGAGATGTGGCATTTTAGTCATCTTTATATGCATGGGAACTCACAGAAAAATAAATTTAAGTAATTAGATTAGGTAATGTAAACTATTTAACAAAGCTAAGCTTCAAAGTAACCATGGAGTGTAACTAGGAATTATAGAGAGAGGTTATTTCCATGGGGCCTTGTCTACACGTATGCAACTTAGGCGTGACTTTCCTGTAACAGGAGTCACTTTCCTCCAAGGATGGAGGAAGGGGACACTATCACAAGAGAAGGTTTTGTTACTTTGCAAAGGGAAGTTTATGTCCTGTTCTTAGAAAAGAAGTGGGCAAAAAGCCACAGGTTGTCAAATAAAAAGCCCAAGGCCAGGCGTGGGCATCTCCTTCCAGTTGCTGGTCCCAGATGTCCTGAAGCTCTCCAAAACAATACAGGTTACTGCCATTGCTTCTAGGTGCTTGCCAGAACTTGATGGTGAGACCCTATTACTGAAGATGCTGTGCCAGGGAAATGTTGTGATCCCCCAAAACACACACAGAAGCCGATCTGATGCAACTCACAGTAGGGTCTTTATTCTATTCAAGCTAGGTCGGGTTTCCACAACACACCGCTGTCACACAAGACGGTTTTGGTGGGGGGGGCTCTGAATGTCTATGGGGCAAGGTTTTATAGGAAGCAGCAAGCAAGGAGTACATGTTCAAGCATCTAATTGGAAAGCCACTGTGGCCTTTAACATAATTGGCTGGTGCTGAGAGTCATGTCATAAACTTAACTTCTGCTCCCCTCTGCATTGGTGGTCGTTAGGCAGGGGTTGGGTCTGTAACCTGGGGGTGCAGGTTTGTTGGGAGAATAACCTAGAGACACTGGTCTTGTTGAGGGTGTAACCTGGAAATGCTGGTCTTGTTGGGGATTAGCCTAGAGACTGGAGCTAGGCTCAGGTTTTGCTGGGGGGCAACTTGGAAACTAAGGCCTGTTAGTTTACCTGAATTCAAACTTAGGTTCTCTAAACTGGAGTCTGAACTTAAAAGCTTTGGCATCTCAAAGACACCATACACTTTGGCCACAGGACTTAGAAAAATCAACCTGGTATTGGCCAGGATACTTCTTCCCTGGTGGCTAGTTTTCATAACAGTAGGGCAGACTATGTAGGCTGACAGAAGAGAGAAGTTATCAACAGTCTTATCCAGCTTGTGAACGCTGTGAACCACAATAATGAATATACCAGCAAGATGTGTCCGTGGATACGCAATAGTGTCGTAAACGTAACAAGGGTGACTAACTGCTTTGTGATTGAATCTAAGGCGTACTCCACAGGAAAACTGCATACCTAATAGTATAAATCTGTCTGAGAACCCAGCTGTGGTACAAAATACTGCTACTCTTTTGTTAATGGACACCTAGATTAGTGCAACTCTCAGGCCTATCTCCCAGAAGTCTCCGAGGGTGGTGAATGACGGTTCATACAGAAACTCACAATTGATCAAATTTCAGAGGATAAGTGTCTGTGGAGTGCCACAGATGACATCTACATCGGGAAGATTGTAAGAGCCAGAAGTGGGGGAAGACTGGGGCAAAGCAGTCTCTTCTAGGCACAACAAGGCCAGTGCACTCAGGAACTCACAGCAGTTGTGGTTTGTATTAAAACCTCAAAAAGAAAAAAAAGAGAGAGACATCTGTACAAGATCAGGCCACTCAACATTCTAGCATGGAACAAGGAAGGACCAAGGAGCCCCCACCCCTATCTAAAGAGCCATTGACAACTGGTGGCTGTTAGTGTGCAGAAACATTTTCCTTAGGGGTTGGCCCCTGGTAGGTTGGCCCGGCAGCTGTGTGTATATTGACAGGACAAACTGGACCCTGTGGGTTATTTTTATTTTAAAAGGGTATATAAGGAACTGGAGAGATAGCTAAACGGTTAAGAGCACTGACTGCTCTTCCAAAGGTCCTGAGTTCAATTCCCAGCAACCACATGGTTACAACCATCTGTAATGGGATCTGATGCCCTCTTCTGGTGTGTCTAGAGACAGCCACAGTGTACTTATATAAAATAAGTAAATATTATACACACACACATACATACACACGAGTAGACTATTAACTGTCAATGATCCCACATGAAGGGGGATGTCATAAGCCCCTTCTCCATTCATGGAGCCTTGTTAGAGGGCTCCATCCTGCACAGGTCCCCACAGCTCCTGTGACTTCATGAATGCAGTGGTTTTGTCATATCTAGAAGACATCTTTTCACAGCACTCTTGCACATGTTTCCTGAGCCTCTGAAGTGATGATCTAGGCATCTGTAGGGCCAAGCACCCAACAGTCATTCTCCTTAGTCTGACCAGCTGTGACTCCATTATAAAAGGAAGCTTCTCCAACCAAGGCTGAATGCAGCAGGGATGGATGGGTGTAAATGTAAGTATTTAGAACTCAATTTGACACTGTACTAGAGAGTTTTCTGTCACCTTGAAGTAAGCTAGAGTTATCTGGAAGGAGGGAAACTCAATTGAGAAAATGGCTTCTTAAGATCCATCTGTAGGGCATTTTCTTAATTAGTGATTGATTGGGGAGGGCCCAGCCCATTGTGGGTAGTGCCATCCCTGGGCTGGTGGTCCTGAATTCTATAAGAAAGCAAGCTGAGCAAGCCATGGGGTACAAGCCAGTAAGCATCACCCTCCATGGCCTCTGCATCAGCTCCTGCCTCCAGGTTCCTGCCCTGTGTGAGTTCCTGTCCTGGCTTGACGGAGTACAATGTGGAAGTGTAAGCCAAATAAACCCTTTTCTCCCCAATTCACAGCAATAGAAACCCTAAACCATTTAGCAAGTCAACACTAGGGTCCATGACCTCCCTAGCTCTGGGTTCTTGAATGGTTTTACAGTCCCAGACATGATTTGTCTACCGTGGTGGGCCTCACATTCAATTAGAAAACATTTGGTCACCCTGGCATATAGTCTTATCACTAGTGTACCATAGTCTTGTTTAGTAAGTTACCATCGTTGCTCAGAGCGTTCACCGTTGGGAGAGACTTGACTTTTCTCCCATAGCTGCCTGCAGCTATAATTAGATTCAGACCTAAGTGCCAGTGTCACCTTTACCACACATTATTCCTCTCTTCACAGAGCTTACAGGGTAAGAGCCAGGTAGGTAGCGTGCATACAAACACATACACAAGGTTATTGTACCAGCTTTCTTGTTGCTATACTTAAAAGGGAGGCAGGCTCCTTGTTAAGAAATGAGTTTCATTTAGCTTACAGTTTGGGAGGCTCAAAGTCCAAACAGCATGGCACAGATACTGGCAATGGGCCCTCTTGGCTTCGTTATGCCATGCATTGGGAACACATAGGGGACCAAGAGGTCACATGGCAAGACTGGAACCCAGAAAGATGTGAGCTTTTATTTCCCTTCCTAGAACATTTCCCCAAGTGACCTCACCAGCTCCCTCTAGGCTCCACCTCTTAAGGGGCCCTTTGCCTAGTATCACCACCCTGAGGACTGAGGTCCCCAGACATGAAGGAGCGTTGGAAGGAGGGGAAACAGACTGCAGAGGAGAGACTCCACTCCAAGGCTCAGTGTGTTGCATAAATGATCACCTTTGCACCAGATCGCAAAGGGTGGATGACATTTAGACAGACTGAAATTCAGTTCTAAGAAGAAAAGTATAGATAATACAGAATCATGGCCTGGAGAGAAGGCTCAGTGGTTAAGAGCACTGGCTGCTCTTCCAGAGGACTTGGGTTCAAAACTCCAGCACCCATGGGGTATCTCACAACCATCTGTAATTCTGGTTCCAGGAGACCTGACATCCTCACACAGACAAAACACCAATGCACTTTCTCTCTCTCTCTTTCTGTGTGTGTGTGTGTGTGTGTAACAGAATCATCTAGAACACGTGCAGTAAACTTCAATCAGTGAGTCACCAATGTGACAGATGGAGGGCCACAGCATGGCCAGAGAATTTGCTGTGAGCAGCCTAAGAGAAATCTACAGTGCCAGGCACAATACTGTGAACTCATGGTGCCTCATGACCTCTACTGCAGTTTCTGCCTTATCACAGACCTGTTCCGGGTAATAGCAGATGGATGCCTGGTGGGAAGGAAGATGCCACGACAGGCTTTTCGTAAGCATGTAATGAGTTAAATTGTCCTGGGTGCTGGCAAAGCATATCTGGGGTCAAGTCCCATGTAACTATGGCAGGGTGTGAAACAGACATCACAGTAGTAAAGTAGACCAAAGGTGGTCAGTAAGTAGCCACAGTGAGGTGTTCAGGACTTGTGGCTTGGACTAGAGAGATGGCTCAGCAGTTCAGCGCCCTGGCTGCTATTCCCAATACCCACACGGCAGCTCACAACCATCTTTAACTCCAGTCCCAGGAGATCCAACATCCGCTTTTGGTCTCCTTGGGTATTTCATACACAGTGCAGTATACAGACATGTATGCAGCCAAAACACCCACAAACAGAAAATAATTATTTTTTTAAGTGAAAGACTTGTGGCTTATTTCAGAAAACCCAAAAACCCAGAAGTACTGTAGAAAGCCAGTGTCTTTGGAACTGATCCCTCCCTGTGCCTGTCCAAGTGAGTGGAAGGCCTCTGAGTATTGTTTCCTGTTCCTGGGAAAGAAGGGGAGAAGATTAACCAGGGGGCGGGCATGACAAAGGGGAGTGTGCCGAGAAGTGTGTGGTCTCCATCTTGTCCTCAAGCTAAGGGAATGAATGAAAACATAAATAGGAGCTTGAAGCTTCCTGAGCCAACTAGAGCAGATGCACTCGGTTGTTCTTCCCTTTGCTCCAGCTGGTTCCCACAGCCTTGCTCAGGTGCTGGGGTGGGGGAGGGGCAGTGCACTGGGACCTGTGTACAGGGCAGGAGGAAACGACTCATTGTTACAATTGGGCCTAGGAAACTCTTTGTTACAATTCACCCTGAAAAGCCTTACCCTCGGGGCTACACTAGCTGTAACTACTTCTGTTCTAGAGTGGAACAGAGAACACAAGCTTGCAAACCATCAGAGGTGATTGCAAGTCCCCAGACCTCCCCCGGGTGTCACTAACTGTCAGCTATGGCTTCAGGGGGGTGAAGCACAGATTTTGAGGGAGTAGATAGCAGCAGCAGGGCAGATAGCAAGCCAGAGAAAGTTCAGCAAGCTACTTAAGTGGCACTGTGTTAAACACTACCAACGTACACCCAGAAAGGGTTAGGGTGTTGGCTGCAGGCAAGCGTTGTACCTACTTTCCACTGGGGGCTAGTCATGGGTCTAGTCAGCACCCACTCCCTAAGGCTTTCTGCCCCCGCTGCTCCCCAAAGGGCAGAGGGCCACCTGAGGAGCCAACCAGGCCAGGAGTGAATGTTGTGTAAGGTTCCCACAAGGCTTTAGAACCATAGCTTCACTATATCCTTTGGACAGAATGAGGCTCTGCATGGCCAAGGTCACTGTCAAACCTGATGCTAACAGAGTGATCCCCTTCAGCTGCAAGGCCGGTGCCCAGAAGAATGGAGAAAGTGACGAAAGACATCTGTACTTCACTTATTTCTTATTTTTGCATGTCACCTTCCTGTGCCCAATATCGAGGAGGAGGAATCAGTCCACATACAGCTCAGCCCTGCAAATGAAGGACATATTCACAGTTGAGTGTCAATGGAATTGTGCTGAGGGAAACGTGCCAGCCTGTGGTATTCAGAGCAGTCAGACCCGAAGAGACAGAAAGTGGAGGGAGAGGTGGTTGACAGAGGCTGGGTATGGAAGTGGCAACTGCTGTCTCGTGGATGAACATAAAGGATTCGGGCCGCACTGTACAACGTGACTGTACATTAGGCTGTATGCCAAAGATGATTGGTGGGCTGGGTGCAGCTCAGGCAGCTGAGCACCTGCCAAGCATGAGGAGGCCCTGCACCTGGTCCCTAGGACTGTAGGAAAAGAAAAAGTTACGATAGATGGCCTCAGGTTAGGATTTTTTTTTTTTGGCACAATAAAAGACTCTTCTTTAAAAAGATTTATTTCTTTTCAATTTCATGGGTATGGGTGTTTTGCCTGCATGTATGTGAAAGCACTACATGTATACCTAGTGCTCACAGAGGCCAGAAGAGGTCATTGGGTCATCCGGGACTGGAGTTACAGATGCTGTGAGCTGCTATGTGGGTGCTGGGAATCAAACCCAGGTCCTCTGAATGAGCAGCCAATACTCTAACCACTGAGCCATCTCTCCAACCCAGCTAAAGGGGTTTTGGTTTCTTTTCTTTCTTTCTTTCTTTTTTTTTTTATTTATTATATATGAGTACACTGCAGTTGTCTTCAGACACACCAGAAGAGGGCACTGGATCCCATTACAGATGGTTTTGAGCCACCATGTGGTTGCTGGGAATTGAACTCAGGACCTCTGGAAGAACAGTCAGTGCTCTTAACTGCTGAGCCATCTCTCCAGCCCCGGGTTTTGGTTTCTTGGTTGGTTGGTTGGTTGGTTGGTTTTTTGAGACAGGTTTCTCTGTGTAGCCCTAGTTGTCCTGGAACTCACTCTGCAGACCAATTGGCCTCGAACTCAGAAATCCGCCTATCTCTGCCTAGTGCTGGGATTAAAGGCGTGAGTCACCACCATCACCCAGCAGATTCTTTAAAATTATTTTCTAAGTATGATGTTGCCACTCACCCAGATGAGGTTCCAGTGACGCACACTCTTTGGCTCACGAGTTTGGGGAACTAAAGCGTAGCTCTCCCTACCTTATCACCTCCTAGGCTCTTCCTCAGGCAGATGCTCACTTCTCTCCCCAACGGCACTGCCTGCTGCCACCCTTCACAGTCCCTGTGCTCTATGGCTGGCTTTTGCTCTGCCCAGTGTTTTAGACCCAGCCATGGTGCAGCTTAGATCAGCCACTTGCCCATCTATAGTACAGAGTCAAGTGTGTAAACTCACCAGCGTTTGCTTAAGTCGTCAGTGTTTGCTGTCCGTTCTCTGTGAGCACAGCTTTTTGTGAACATGGGTTACATACTGGAGTCCTCGGGTAATTGGATAACTGTATGCTTAATTCTATTGTTTTTAAACTGCCAAGAGTTTTCCTAACTAGTATATCATTTTGCGCTAAGATCTTCCCCCCCAAAAAAGAAATGATGGCTGGGGCCAGCAAGTTGACTCAGCAGATAAAGGTGCCTACCTCACAAGCCTGACTACCTGGATTGAATTCCCAGAACCGTGTAAAGGCAGAAGGATAGAAGAAACTCCAAAAACCTAGTCCTCTGACCTCAGCATGCATACAGTGGCAAGCACAGACAGACAGACAGACACACACACACACACAAATAAATTTCTATTTTCTTTCCTTCCTTTCTTTCTTTCTTTCTTTTTTTTTTTTCAAGACAGGGTTTCTCTGTGTGGCCCTGGCTGTCCTGGAACTCACTCTGTAGACCAGGCTGGCCTCGAACTCAGAAATCTGCCTGCCTCTACCTCCCGAGTGCTGGGACTAAAAGCGTGCACCACCACTGCCAGGCTATAAAGTTGTATTTTCAATAATGTTCACCCCCCTTTTAACTTATGTTCCTTAAAACTTTGAAATATAATACCATTGTACAAATACTACTACAAATGAAATATACAGCAAGCTCCTCATTCCCAGATCCCTCGTGTGCCCCTGGGAGTTAACCTCCCTCCATCCCCGGGCCCACTGATCTGTTCCTACATGTTCCAGAACCTCACATAATTACACAGCACGTAGTCGTTTGAATCTGGTTTCCTGCACGTGCGGTAATCCATCTGAGGTTCATCTCTGGAGTTCCACGAATCAACAGTTCCTCTTTCCTGCCAGGTACCCTGTTTTCTAGACACGCTAAGCAGTCTATCCTTTCTCCAGGTGACACACCTTTGGTTTGCTTCCAGTTTGGAGCCATCATGAATGCTCCAAACATTCTCTATAAATATTCACTTATAGGATTTTGAGGAAAGCTGAGTTTATGTTTTACTTAAATACCAGAAAGTGGGATTGCTGGGTTATGGCTGAATGAATGCTTAACTTTGTAAGAAACACAGAAACTCTGGTCCAATTTGTATTCCTCTGGGAACAGGACAACGGATTGGGGACCGGGAGTGGGCTGCTGAGAGGCGACAGAGTCACATGACAAATCCAGGAAATCAGACTCCTGAGACCTGCATCAAGGTTCAGATTTGAGTTTATTGCGCAGCACATAAGCCTAGATACAATGAGCCAATCTCAAGCCCCTAAATCCTCAGCCAATCACATCTTGCCACACTGTCACTGTGCTCCAATGAAAGCCCTGCCTGATGGAGGGAGTATCATCATGTGTGAGGACTTCCATTAAGTCTGGAAACCTGGCCTCAGTTCCTTTTTGCTGTCTCACCGATGTTCCAGGAGCTGTCTTAGATCTAATGCTGTGTATGGTAGATCAGGACTCTTTGAGGAGTCGCAGGAGCCTGTGGCTCCTTGGCCCTCCATCACACTTTGTCCTTCACAAGGTTGACTTCTTCATCCCACACACATTCTCTTTAGACTCTCTTAGAACCTTGGCGTGATGCTTCTTCGTCAGCACTTGGGGTTGTCAGGGCTTTAACTTTTCATTTTACACAGCTAATGGCTAGCGGGGTTATCTCCCTGATGTTTGAATCTTATTTCCCTGAGGACTACTGTTGGTCACCACTCTACGCTCTGATCTGCATGTGAACGATCTTCTTTAGTGACATGTCTGTTCATATCCTCCTAGTTTTGCCTTGTCTCTCACCACAGAATTAGAGACGTCTTTGCACAGAAGTCAAAATAGCAGGTTTCTGGGTTTGTGCATTTGCTCCAGGTCCATCGCCTGTCTTCACTTTCCTCTTGCAGGGTGGACAGTCTGAATCTTGGGAATCCCAACCTCCTTTTTACCTTCTACGAATTATGACTTTACTTTTAGATAGAGCTAAGAAATCTCCTTCTAAACTAAGATTTTTTTCCTTAGTTTTCCTGTTAGCTCTGGGAGGTAGCTTCATCTGGCGCTTGGCTAACATGCAAGGTCTGACTTCCGGTGCTAGCACTGAAGCGGTAGATGAAAATGCAGGCAGTTGTGTCAGTGTGAGCCTGTAAGCCCACACACCCTTCAGGAGGCTGAGGCCACCCTGGCTACATAGTAAGACTTTGTCATACACAAAACAACTCTGCGGTGTATTCAAAAGTCAATATCAAGCTTCAGGCCAGCTACGTGCACATGGACTCAGTCTCAAATACAGAAACAAACCAAAGGGATCTCTCACTTAAGCTTCTAAAACATACTGTTGTGCATTTAGATCCATGATTCAATGCTAGTCAAACTGCATATGGTCAGCATGCAAGATGGCTCAGCAGGTAACTTCACTTGCCACCAAGCCTGATGACTTGAGTCCCACCTCCGGGACCCACAAGTTGTCCTCTGACCTCTACAAGTGCACTGTGGCACGTGCATGAGTCCCACCTCCAGGCCTCCACTGAAAAAATAAAATTCAAAAATAAAAATGTAAAAAAACAAAAATACATTTTATACATATATACATTTTATATATGGGTCAAAGTTCATTTTCAGACAGGAGGCCTTGTTCCAGAGTCCCTTGCTGCAAAGCCTGATCCCTGTCCTCCTTGTCTTTACGGAAAGTCAATGCGTGGCCCTATTTCTGAACTCAAGGCTTTCTTTTGACCCACATCTGTTTATCTCATCAATCTCACACTGACTCTGCTGCTAAGCTTGAAATGAGGTGGAGCGAGTCCTTCCACTCTGTCCTTTTTCAAAATTGCCTGGCTTGGTTCTTGTCTATAGGAAGTTTAGATCAGTTCATTGGTTTGGTTTGCTTCTTTAAAACTATGCACACTTGGGGCAGTGGTGGCACACACCTTTAGTCCCAGCACTCAGGAGGCAGAGGCAGGTGGACTTCTGAGTTCGAGGCCAGCCTGGTCTACAGACTGAGTTCCAGGACAGCCAGGGCTACACAGAGAAACCCTGTCTTGAAAAAAAAAAAAACTAAAACTATGCACACATACATATATATATGCACACATGTACACATACATGTGGACACACTCATGCACACATACATATCTCTCTCACACACAAACACACATCACTCCCTTACATATGCACACACACACACAGAAACACACAAACATCTCTCTCTCACACACACATATATGCACACACAAACATCTTATACCCACATGCACATGTGCATATACATATTGATGTGTTTATAAAAAGATAAACAGATAAGAGATATGTTCTATGGGTGTGTGGTGAGGTGTGGGGGAAGGAAGGGGGTGCCTCAGTGGGCCCATGCCAAGGCATTCCTTCCCCCCCTACCCCCCAGGGACCAGCCACACACCGGTATAGTATAGAATAGAGTTCATTCTATTTTTTTTTCAGGGCCTGGGGAGCAGAGTTAAGAGGGTAGTAGAGGCAGAGAGAGGCAGAGAGAGGGGGACAGTAGAAAAGTAGAGAAGTAGAGGCCGGCCATGACCGTGTGGAGAAAGAGGAGGAAGGGAATGGAGAGAGAGGGGGAGCAAGGAAGCAAGAGGCAAGGGAGAGGCAAGAGAGGTAAGAAAGGTAAGAGATAAGAGAGAGAGGAGGGGTAAGCAGCCCCTGTTATAGGGGCTGACTGTCTCCAGGTAACTGTGGGGTGGAGCATACCTGACTGTTGCCAGGTAACTGTAGGGTGGAGTTTAGACAGAAGGCTAACACATATACACTCACATGTGTACATATATGTGTGTGCACACACATTTCTCACACGCATATGCGCACACATCTCTAACATGCACATCTATCCCCCCCCCATATATACTCATAAGTGTGAGTGCTTTCAGAGTTCAGAGACCATCAGCTCCCCTGGAACTGGAGTTACAGGTGGTTGTGAGTCACCCAGTGTGAAGTCTAGACCCTGAACGCTAATCCTCTACAAGAGCAGTAAATAGTCCTAACCACTGAGCCATCTTTCCAGCCCCTGTTGTTGCCTTTTAGGGGTTAACTATTGGATGTACACAGCACATTTTGCTCATATATTCTCTTGAAGGTCATGTGAGTTGCTTCTGCCTCTTGGCTATCGTGACTATATAAACATTAAACAATGAACGTGAGTACACAAGTATTTGAGTGTCTGCTGCAAAGGTTTTAGAGATGTTTTGGGGCTTGAACTCAGAGCCCCACACATGACAGGCTAATATTGAGCTCTACCCCATCCCAACCATACCTGTTTTGAAGAATAGACACACCCTGCACCAGGGAACTGTCACATCCCTTCCCATCAGCAGACAGATACACCCTGCTCCAGGCAACTGTCACCTCCCTCCCCATCAGACAGACACACCTTGCTCCAGGCAACTGTCACCTCCCTTCCCATAAGCAGACAGACACACCCTGCTCCAGGCAATTGTCACCTCCCTTCCCATCAGCAGACAGATACACCCTGCTCCAGGCAACTGTCACCTCCCTTCCCATCAGCAGAGTGATTTGGGTTCCAGTTTCTTCACAGTATTCACCAGCATTTGTATTTTCCTGGATTAAAAAACAAACAAACAAACAAACAAACAAATACAAGAAGACGTGCAGTCCGTGTGAGTGGAACTGTACCTTGTTATGCTTTCATTTCTCTAATCCCTTGGGTTGTAGTTGAACATTGTACTCATTGCTTTGCTCTCTGCTTCGACCAAATGTCTGACAAGACGCACCTTAAGGGCAACTGAGGAATACAGGGAATGCAGGTGTTGTGCTAGGAACACAGTGGCAGAAGCAGGAATGGCAAGTCATACTGCCCCAAGTCAGAGAGCAGAGAGCAGGAAGGAAGTCGGGCCAGACTACCGAGACTCAGGTCTGACCCCGGTGACACACTTTAGCGAGGTTCCACCCCCTAAAGGTTCCACAACCATCCAAACCAACATCACACAGCACACATCCAGAAACACACAAGCACACAGTATTCAACACACAGCACTACGTATACTACGGACCAATGGGAAATCACCAGCATTCAAGGAGAGGAGATATTGAACAGCCTGTGCCGTGCATATGCTATGAAAATAGTATGCAGTGATTTAAGAGGCAGAGGTAAGTTCCTACATCCTCAGAGGAAGAGCTACATATTGCAGAATGTGATATGCAATGCCAGTTATATAAACAAACAAAAGAACACCACACAGTGTATATGTATCATCCATCAAGAAGCAGAGCAGCAGGAGTCCACCTGAACTGAGTGAGTGAGCAGAGAAGGGCCCGAAGCCATTGCTGAACATGGTCCCCAGGATTCTTGCTTCATTCATGATGTCTTCATGAAGGTGCCAGGCAAGAGCACAGTGCTTCTGCTGCACAGACTGATAAAAATCTCTTCCAACCAGGCACAGCAACTCATGCTCGTAATCCCAGCACTTGGGAGGCAGAGGTGGGAAGTTCAGGGCAGCCTGGGCCATAATATTGCATCCAAAAAGAAATCTCTTGGGGCTGGAGAAATGGCTTACTATTCAGAGCACTGTCTGGTGTTCCAGAGGTCCTGAGTTCAATTCTCAGCAACCACATGGTGGCTTACAACCATCTGTAATAGGATCTGATATCCTCTTCTGGTATGCAGTGTACATACAGATAGATCATGCATATACATAAATAAATAGTAATGGTGGTGGTGGTGGTAGTGGTGGTGGTGGTGGTGGTGGTGGTGGTGGTGGTGGTGGTGGTGGTGGTGGTGGTGAAGAGGAGGAGGAGAAAGAGGAGGAGGAGGAGAAAGAGGAGGAGGAGGAGGAGGAGGAGGAGGAGGAGGAGGAGGAGAAGGAGAAGGAGAAGGAGAAGGAGAAGGAGAAGGAGAAGGAGAAGGAGAAGGAGAAGAAATAATCTCTTCAAAAGACCAAAACAATCATGAGAAACCCAGAGCTAAGTGCTGGCACACACTTCGCCCTTCTACTCAGTTAAGGAAGACCTAAAATCTCTAACCCTAACCCCGACACAGAGACTTCTCTGGACGTGTCAGAGACAGAACAAAACAAAAACACCTTACACTGAAGTCAGCAACAAACAACATCATGGTTGTTCCTATACTTGGAAGGAAAACAAAAACCCAAGCCCAGCAACAGCGACCAGCAGAGAGGCGCCAGGCAACGAGACGCCAGCACTCAGGGTTATTAATAGCGCTGGCTGAGGGTCTGCCAGCTGCCTGGATAACCCTTCTTCCAGCAGAGCAGGTCTCCAGCCGGAGCTCAAGGAACTTCTGGGTGTTGGCACACTGCAGGGGGAAGGGCCATGTGCAAGAGAGGCCATGGCCTCTGTTAGATGTGTGTGACCTTGAACCCCCAAAAGTTGCAGGCTATAAAAATATCTAGTGCCCATAACCGTTTAATACTGAGTTTAGGATTGGCTTTATTTATGGTTTTGGTTTGGCTTATAACTTACTTTACTTGTCTCATACCCACTAGGCATGTCCTCGTATCCCCAGTCCCAACATGAAGGTTTTGTTGTTGCATTTGTATTCGTTTGTTTCCGACACAGGGTCTCACTGTGTAACCCTGGCTGTCTTAGAACTTACTATGTAGACCAGGCTGGCTCGAACTCACAGAGCTCCACCTGCCTGTGTCTCCTGAATGTTGAAATTAAAAGCATGCACTATCATACCCGGCTTCCCAGATATTAAGTTTTAAAGCAGGCTATACACGAAATTGTGAAGATAGTAATCCCCATTTTAGAATCCATGGCATATTTGTTTCTAATCTAGTTGAAGAAACAGCTGCATAGAGCAAGGCTCCTTGCACAAGTGTCTCAACCACCCCCCACCTTCCCACCCAGTCTGTCCCAGTCTCACTCACCCACATTTACACACACACACACACCATGGCTCTCATTCAAGTAGGACGGTGGAGAGGACTTTCACATTCTTCAGCGTGAAGCTGGCCTCCAGAAGAGTAGAGGACTTGAACCTAGTAAATAGCAAGCCACTCAGTTCTCAGACCTGTAAATCTGATGGTGCCCCCACTTCCAGTATTGTCCATTCCTGTGGAACTGAGGGTTGCTATACGTAATCCAGAGAAAGCCTATGATGGGATATAATTCCAGAGAATGGTGTGAAGGGCTCACCTACTTTAGAACTTAAAGTGTAATTGGTCAATGCCCCAGCCACAGCTCTGGGCTTTCTGGCTGTAAATACCTGCATTGGGTACCACCCCCACCCCCACACACGCAGATTTCTCTCCTCCATCTCTCAGGAATGCACTTCAAGCTTTTGCTGTCACTCACTCAGAACCATGGCATCGAATGTATGCTGTGACTTGGTCTCAGAGGCACCTGAACCCAAACAGAGCCTCCTGAAGCTGCAGGTGGCAGGGCTGGACCACCAAGCCAGCTCCCAACTCACTTCCTCTCATACCTGCTCCTGAGGGACTAGGCTTCTTCACCCAAGCTGCATACCTGAGATTCTCAGTCTCATGCCACTCAGATGTGAGGGGGCAGTCGCCTGGACAAGTGTAGCCATCTTGAGGTGAAAGACCCTGGAAGAAAAATGCCCCTAGACTCAGCACTAGAGCCCTAGGCCACCCAGGGGCCTGAGATGGGCTAAACTCACCCCCCTTAGACAACTCTGAAAATGGTTGTTTTTACCTTGTTCCAAAATCAGGCCCACCATGAAATGTCATGAGGAAACTCTGTTCTGAAAATTGTTTTGGGAAAGTAGTTGTTTTGACTTGACTCCTATCCTGTTGATCAACCAAAAATATTACAGTGACCTGTTTTGAGCCCCTCTGCTCTTTCCCATGACGCATGTTCCCCCTGCTCCCCCTTTTGCTTTGTGATTTTTCCCTTTAAATATCCCTAACTTCAGCTGCTCCGGGTCTATCTCCTCTGTCCCTATGTGGGTTATGAGCTCGGCCCAGTGCACTGCCTCCCCGAATAAACCTTGTGCGCTTGCAGCAAGTTCGGTTTCTCGTGAGTCATTGGGGGGTCACGGCTTCCTGAGGCTTGAGTGAGGGTCTCCCCAATTCGGGGGTCTTTCAGATGTATGACCTCCATGACTGCCTGGAGTCACTATGGCTGCTTTTTCCTACAGGATCCCAGAGATCTGTACATGGTTCTACCTAGTCCCAGGCTCACAGATGCACCTAACTCAATGGTTTGTATATGCTCAGCCCATGGAGTGGCACTATTAGAAGGTGTGGCCCTGTAGGAGTAGGTATGACCTTGTTGGAGCAGGTGTGTCACTGTGGGTGTGGACTTTAAGACCCTCATCCTATC
Organism: Rhynchomys soricoides; assembly: GCA_019843965.1. Lineage (NCBI taxonomy): Eukaryota > Metazoa > Chordata > Mammalia > Rodentia > Muridae > Rhynchomys > Rhynchomys soricoides. Next base: position 8,437,875 of record JADRCH010000015.1, on the reverse strand, counting down.
TTCCTGGAAGCCAGTATTTTGCTGGCAGCCTTCGGATAAATATGTAGAACCCTCAGCTCCTCCTGCACCATGCCTGCCTGGATGCTGCCATGTTCCCACCTTGATGATAATGGACTAAACCTCTGAACCTGTAAGCCAGCCCCAATTAAATGTTATCCTTTGCTGTTGTTGTTGTTGTTGTTGTTGTTGTTGTTTGAGACAGGGTTTCTCTGTGTAGCCCTGGCTGTCCTGGAACTCACTCTGTAGACCAGGCTGGCCTCGAACTCAGAAATCTGCCTGCCTCTGCCTCCCAAGTGCTGGGATTAAAGGCGTGCGCCACCACTGCCCCGCAAATGTTATCCTTATAAGAGTAGCCTTGGTCATGGTGTCTATTCACAGCAGTAAACCCAAACTAAGACAAATGGTATCTTAAGGTAAGTTAGGTACACTTAAGCCAGGACAGTCACTTTTGTCCTAAGCCTTCCTGTGGTGGTTTGAATGAGAATGGCCCCATAAGCCTGTGTATCTGAATGCTAGGTCCCCAGTTGGTGGAACTGTTTTAGGAAGGATTAGGGGGTGTGGCCTTGATGGAGAAGGTGTGACGTCATTGAGGGTGCACTATGAGGTTTCAAAAGCCCACAACAAGCCCAGTCGTTCTTTCTGCCTCTACCTTACAAATCAGGATGTAAGCTCTTAGCTACTGCTCCATCCCCATGCCTGCCTGCCTGCAGCCATGTTCCCCACTGTGATGATCATGGACTCACCTCTGAAACTATAAGCAAGCCCCCAATTAAAATGCTTTCTTTTATAAGTTGCTTCAGTCATGGTGTCTCTTCCCAGTAATAGAAGAGTAGCTAAGACACTTTCTCCTCTAAAATCCAGAAGTCCACATGATCTTGCTTGTGGTCAGGCCCATGCTTCTGTGAGGAGTAAGTCCCACACTAAATTGATCTGTCTATCTCTTTGGTCAGTGTCACAGTACCTAGCAGGAGTCCTTACCTAACAGAATTGAATCACTCCAGATTATGTGTCCACCTTCCCAGGACCCTCTGCCCAAGAGGAAACAATGTACACACACACACACACACACACACACACACACACACACACTCAACACATACATGGTTTTTGCAACTATGCCTTAGCCATACCAGCCAGGCCCATAACAGTAGATGTATAGATGTATTTGATATGTCCCACAATGGAATTCTACTTGGCAAGAAAATAACAATAATAGTAACAGTGTATCGATGTGAATGAGTCTCTAGATAGGGAACAAGCAGCCAGCCACAAGAACATCCTATTACATGTCTATAATCCCAGCTTTGGAGAGTCTGAGGCAGGAGAGTCATGGGTTTGAGGTCAACCTGAACAACTCAATAAGGCTCTAACTCTAGCTCCTCTGACCTTCACTGGCACCAGGCCCAAGTGTGGCACACATACTTATATGTAGCCAAAATGTACCTACAGGTAAGGTAAATCTTTTTTTCCAAATTTTGAAGAGCTGGGGAGGTGGTAAATAGTAGAATAGACTGAATTGTTTCCTCCTCGACGATGCTGACGGGGCAGCCTTGGTTATGTGCCCCGCTGAGTTTGAGTTCATCTCTTCCAGAGCTTGGCTTCTGACGCGCTATATTGTGACCTAAATTGTGCTGGTGCTAAACTATCTACACTGTACTTCAGACCACATCTCACTGAAACCACACTGGGACCCACTAAGAACTGGGAAGGAACCCATACCATCTGGGTTATTAGTCATTTTCATTAACTTCCATTAACTAATTATATACAACAAAAGAATGGTTTTCACTGTGATACTTTCACACATGTGTGTAATATATTTTGATTATGTTCACTCTCATCACAGATAATTCAAACTAAAGAATGAAGCTGGGTGGTGGGGATGCACGCCTTTAATCCCAGCACTCTGGGAGGCAGAGGCAAACAGAGCTCTGAGTTCAAGGCCACCCTGGTCTACAGAGTGAGTTTCAGGACAACCAGGACTACACAGAGAAACCCTGTTAACAAAAGCCAAAAATTTAAAAAGAAAGAAAGAAAAGAATGAATAAATGAATGAATGGATGAAGGAACAAATGAATGAAAGTGTATTGAAAAATAGAAATCTTCCCCCTTGCATCTCAACTTACTTTTCAACTGCTGTGAGAAATACCATGACCAAAAGCAGCTTGGGGAGGAAAGGGTTTATTTTAGTTCATATTACAGTGTGAAGAGAAGTCAGGGAAGGAGCTGAAGGAGAAGCATACACACACACACACACACACACACACACACACACACACACACACAAAATCTATATATCTGCATTTACTCCTGAACGCCAGAAGAGGGCACCAGATCCCATTACAGATGGTTGTGAGCCACCATGTGGTCGCTGGGAATTGAACTCAGGACCTCTGGAAGAGCAGCTGGTGAGCACTCTCAACCACCGAGCCATCTCTCCAGCCCCCAAATTACAAATATGGTTTGCACTCATATACAACCCAGGACCACCTGTCTAGGGATGTGCTGGCCCACACCAATCATTAATCAAGAAAATGCCCCCATAGATGTGCCCACAGGCCAATCTAATGGAAGCTTTTCTCAGTCTAGATTCTCTCTTTCCAGATGACCCCAGTGTCAAATTGAACCCTCTCCCAAAACAACAACAAAACCTAATTAACCAACACATTTAGCCATGGGATTCAAGGAAGCAAGGCAGGAGTCAGACTCAGAATTCACTGTTTTATTCGGTTGGTTTCCACACACAGAGATCTGAGCAGATGCCTACTAAGCTTGTCTGATGCTCAAGCACCTATGTTCTCCAAGTGATTCCCATAACTGAACCAGCCTTTATTTAGTTCTCCCTTTGTTTACCTCCCCTGAGCCACAGGCCACACAGTGGGGGGTTGGAGGAGGTGAGGGACACCTCCTACCACAGTAGATTCAGCTTAATCTCTACTCCACCCCAAACTGACCCTCCTACTGTCTCTCATCTGTTAGGCTGTGGTACTGTCCCTCCAGCAACCCAACTAAAAATACCAGGAGACTCTCCGGCTAGTCCCTGTTGCTATCATCATGTCCTTGAAATGACCCAGCCTCCCCTCATGCCCATGCCCACTAGATAACACTTGGCATCTTTCTTTGGTTCACTGAAGTTCCTTCCCCTACCTAGTTCAACCTTCTTGCTCCCACTCCATTGGTTTCAGATCTGAGCAGGTTAAACCCCATGCTGCAGGCTCTCCACTGCTCTCCCAGGGCCCACACCTACCTTCCCTGGACAGCTTTCCAGGCAACTGATGTTCCATGGGTCCTTTGCTCTTCCTGAAAGCAACAAAGAACAGCCATGCAGCCTCCTCCAACTTGAACTCCTCCCCTTCCTCCTCCCCCCCTCCTCTTCCTCCTCCCTTTCCTCCTCTTCCCCTCCTCCTTCCTCTTCTCCTGCCCATCCCCCTCCCTCCCTCCCTCCCTCTCCTCCTCCTCCTCTAGCCTCAGCATCATTTCACTGCTTCTCTGCCCTTCTAGTCTGAATTTCTTGCTTTGTTCTTTTACAGTTTGCATTCAGATGTTACATAGTACCTCATCCATCCATTTGCTTTCAGGTCTACATTACTTTTGAGTCAAGCAGCTCCCTAGATCATAGAGATGAGCATCTCCATGACCTTGACTCTCCAGACTCTCACCCCAGTACACGTCTAGTGCCTGTGTATTCAAATCATCTAGCCTGGATAGTTAGGGCATAAACTATGGACTATCAGTTTTTTGTTAGGAGTGAGTCCACTGATCTATGGGAATGTTTTCTCATCTTTCTATAATACATTCTGGTTATTCTCTATTTCCCACCCTCTCCTGTCTTCCTCTTATACCTGTCAACCACAACCCAACCCCTCATCAGCTTTTTCCAGATTCATGTCTTGGTTTTGTTCTGTGACCCACTTAGCGTAAGTGGGACCATCTGTATGACAATCAGATTGGAACTGTCCATCGGAGCCTGATGCGGCTATCGGTGGGTACTGACGGTGATGTCATCAGTAGCAAATTGCTCAGCACTGAAGATAGGGCCCCTGAGGTCCTCCTCCATCCAAGCCTGATATGAAAATATGTGTGTTATGTATGCATAGTGAATGTGTGTGATGAGGGAGCAGGAGGGAAGTGCCCTGCACTGTCCCTTCCTTGTTTTCCTAGAGCTATGTTGGTGGCCAGCAAGCCACAGCAACCCCTCCTGGCTTTACGGCCCTTCCCCGAAACACTGGGGTTACAGGCTCCCAGGCTTCCCCCGCTTTTGTTTTGTTCTGTTTTGTTTTGGAGATAGGATCACTCTAGGTAGCCCTGGCTGTCCTGGAACTTACTATGTAAACCAGGCTGGCCTCGAACTTAAAGAAATCCTCCTGTCTCTGACCAAGTGTTGGGATTAAATGTATGCACCACTATGCCTGGCCTTTCCCCCAGCTTTATGTGGGCTCCAAACTTAACATTTCTCCAGCCCCAAGGCACCCCCCCCCCAACGCAAATTTGCTGGGAGTAGTGACACAAATGTTTAAGGAAGAGATCTCTATCCGTGAGCTTGAGGCCAGCCTGACCTAGAGGGGTGGGAGAGACTAAGGATTTAAATCAAAGGTGTTTAAATGAACAAGCAAATCCATCAGATCGCTGGGGGCTCTGAACCTGGCTGAGCAGATGTTCACTCCGATACCCCGTGCATCTGGACACTGGAATTTCTCTACAGTGAGACATTTTCAAAAAGGTGGTTTTGAATGGATTGGTCCCATTTTCTCACCTCCTCAGTGTCAGTGGGAGGGTGGCTAATGACCTCAGGTGGCTTTGTCCAGCCCCATAGCTCTGGCCAGGAAAGGCAGCTCTGTGAGCCTCTTGCAGGGCGTTCACAGGAAACTGCTTTTGGCTTCTACTTCCCTGCAGGTCAGGTGAGATGTGTTGACACCAATGACCCTGAAGAAGGAGCAGTCTTTGCAGCTGTGAGAAGAGGGCTGGTGATCGAACCTGGAACACAGTAACAAGCTCTTGGACAGCGATGGTGAACAGAAAGAAGCTTCCAGCAACTTCTAATTCCAGACCTTGTAGCTTATGAAGAAAATCATCTTCAGCTTTGTAGTGGAGCACTGGTGAATGCCCTCCACCCCTCCAACTCCGCTCTTCATGGGCATGGGGCAACCACTGTTCAAGGAATGCACGAAAACCTTCCCCGCCCAACAAATCTTGGGCTTACCTTCTGCGTGTCAGAAGCTGCCTAACCTACAACTCCAGTAATTAATGGTAGCAGCCATATGCTTCTCCCACTCCCTCGACTCGACAATATACTTACCTACCCTCAGGGAAGCCCTGGCACCTCCGAGAACCCGAAGTGCTGCGCTTTCGCTTATCCCCAGCAACTTCCTCTTGTCCCCTGGGAATTCGCTGGCCAGCCGCCCGGCCCTAAGTCGGGCTCTGGAGACTCCAGCATGCAGACAGCCTGTTCGGACCCTCCGCTCGCCCCACGCACACCTGCTTTTCTAAAGCCAAGCGATACCGGTGACATTGGTGATGCCACCAGTCACCCCAGCCTCCAGAAGAGCAAAACAAACTGACAGTAGCCACCAACACCACCAAATCTGGGGTTCTGGGACCCTCGGTACCGTTTGCCCACGAAGGGGCGTGGCCCCGGGACCCAGACGTGGGAGCCAGAACTATTCGCTGCTCCCAGAAGCGCAGCCTGTCGCCAAGGTCCTCGCTCGGTCTGGTCAAGTCGTCGCGGGGCGGGGCGGGGCGGACAGGGCAGTGATTTAAGAGGTGCTGCCTTGGGACAGGAGGACCCGCACCAATGGAGACCGCCAGGGACTACGCGGGAGCCCTTATCAGGCGAGTGCTGCCCATGTACCCCTGCACCCGGGTCACCCTTCTTTCCCAGTACTCTGCTCTTCTCCATTTCCTCTGCTCTCCAGTTCCTCCTGAGCCCCAAGTCGCCATCTCCCCGCGCGTTCCCGTGAAGCTCGAGTTCCTCCTCCCTCTCACACCCCCATCGGTCACGCCCGGTCTCTGCTCCCTCGGCCGGCTGTAGTCTCCCTGTCAATCCGCACCGCCAGGTCTGTTCCCACTCTCGCTAACCAGCGCCCACGGGCCCAGCAACCCGACGTTCCTCTCGAAAAGGTCCACCGGTGTCCGGTGGGGCGCTCCCGAGGTGCATGGGAGTCCGCAAAACAAGTGACAGTGGTGAACGTGGGTGGGGGGTAGCCTCATTCTGTTGCAGCTCCTACAGGAAATGAGGTACTGGGAACCCTGGAGTGTCTGTTCTGGACAGGGCTTAGAATCAAATTGGAAGGCTAGGAAGGAGTCCAGGCTTAAGTCCTCCGGGTGAGTGCAGACTCTGCCTATCCGGGAGTGGGGGGTGGGCATGGATTCACTCAGTTTTTGGAGGGGCAGTTTTGGTTCCCAGATAACCCCACTGGTACTACTCCTGTTCGGTTTATCTCTATACGCTGATAGAACATTCTGATTCTCCGTAATATCCTAGACAGTATGAGGGTGTGTGTCTGTGTCTATGTCTGTGTAAGAAAAAGACAGAGACACAGAAAGACGCTAAGGCAAAGGACTCGGAGACACAGATTTGGAGACAGGGACCAAGAGGCAGACAATAATAATGAGAGAGAGGGAGACAAAGAATAAGATACAGAGCAAAGGAATTGGAAACAGAGAAAGGCTGACAGACATACAGGGTCTCCCTATAAGGCCCAGCTTTGCTTAGAAGTGGCTGGTCTAACACATAGTCCTCTTGCCTCTGATTCTGTAGTCTATATGGCTGGCTTTCAGAGTCAAGGCCAGCTGTAGGGCATCAACTTAACAGAACAGGTTAGACAGTGAGATCTTGATTCTCTACAGATGATGAAAGTGCTGCAAAAAGGCTGCAGGAACCCGAGTGCATGAAAATACAGGCCCCACCATGACAGGCCTCACTGTGTTTCTCTTGCCGAGATCTGTGGGAAGACAGGGGTCACCAAACTTGGATGCTCTGGCAGCTTATGAGACAGGGACATAAGAGAAACTGTGTCAGTTCACAAGGTTAGAAAAGTAGCCACCAAAATTAAAAAGGGGGCTGGTTTTCCTGGTTGATTCCTGCTTCCTCCTGAAACAAAGACTTGACTCTGGGAGTTGGGGGATTGTAAAGGCTCCCAAATAACATGGTACCCTACCTATCAGCAGCAGACCTGTGGGGAGAACATCAGTGTTTAAAGGAGGAGGACCATGGGGCAGCCTCACAGCATGAGAGAAGCAGCTCTGCCAGATTTCTTAATTCCTTTTGCTCCTCCAGTTTCCTCTGCTCCTGTCTGCGCTTGTCCTGGGAAGCCTTATTTTCCCCACCATCTTGTCCTGATGCTCATGCTGGTCGGAGAACAGGGGCTGCTTTTTGCTGTCTTTACAGCTAACCATGCCATCTGCCCTCACCAACACTTTAAAGCTCAAGGACAAGAGCCATGGTCCTGTGGTTCTTTTACCCTTCCTCAAGGGTTGAGGTTTACAGATGTTAGCATTCACTGGGTAGTATCATTTTGCCTTGGAGTAGGCATGGAGGCTGGGCTTATCCTTGTGTCTGATCATGAAATCGTTTACTGAAATCTAGAATGTACCTGGGTGAGGTCTCCATGATGGCATGTGTGAGGCGGAAGTGACTCAGTAAATCAAAACACTGTAGAATATATGATCTGAGACTCCCTCCCTTGCAGCCTGACAAGTCCCAGGAGCTCATGACTTTTTGTTAGTGACGAGCTTGCTTCAGTTCTCAAAAAACCTACCTACTTCCAAACCAGCCTGCTCTAATTCTTTGGCATGACTTGATTCCAAACAAAACTGAAAGAAAACAACCTATAATACTCGCTGGCTGAAGAAGAAAAAAAAAAACTTTCCCCCTTCCCTCTTTAAAATCCTATCCAGGCTAAAGAGCCACAGGCAAGGCACACTGTTCATTGTGGTCTTGCTGCATTTCTGCTTCCTGTCTGTGAATTTAAACAGCCCAGCACAGTACACTGTGGTTGTCATTCATTAGCTAATAACTGGATTCTGCCAGGGAGGTAACTTAATCAATAAACACAGTTTGAAAATGATACTTGATCTGAGGGTGTGGCTCAATAGTACAGTAAGCCCTCCCGAAGGAAGCCCTGGGCTGAGATGGGAGAGACAGGAGACTTGTAAACAATTGTGAAGTCTTTAGGGCAGAAGGGATAGGGATGAGAGTATGTGCTGCCTACGCATGAAGACCTGAGTTCAAATCCCAGCTCCCATGTAAAGCCAGGCCTGGTCACAGACCTGTGGGAGATAGAGACAAGAGGGTGCTTTAGGACTCATTGGCCACCAGCCTGGCTCCAGGTTCAGCAAAAGACCTTGTCTCAAAGGAAAGAAGCAAACAGGATTATAAAGCAAGACACTGTGTGTCCTCCAGCCTCTCTGTGTGCTCCTGGGTGCTTGAACACACACCACATTCACACAAATTACAAATTCTTCTTTAATGATCTTTTAAATTGTTTGTTTGTGTGCCCCTGTGCACACTATAAGTGTGTGGAATGCCTCGGGAGAACAAAGACGTTTGGGATCTCCTGGAGCTGGAATTACAAATAGTTGTGAGCCACCTGATGTGGGCACTGGGTACCCAACTCTCAGCTGCTGAGTCATCTCTGGCCCTAACTGCAGGGCCTGAAACAGCTTGTTAACAAATCTTTCACCACTGGAGACCTTGGTAATAAGAGGCTGGAGTCTTCTGGTGAAATCCTGGATATTCGTAGGTGTTTATTATCACAGACAAGGTCTACTTTGGCCAAATTCTAAAGCTGTTACAAGACTGACCTTTACCCTGAAAGGCCAACGTGAGCACTTGTAACTATTTAGGAGATCCTCTATGGCTGGCCACTGCTCGGTGACACAGTGAGTGTTCAGCAAGTCTGATCCCACGGGCTCCGCTCCAGTACCATTCAAAAAAGAATCAGAATAGCTTCCCTTTTGTGAGAACTTGGTTTTGGATAGCGAACAGCTCAGAATTTATCCTGGCTTCACTGGTGACATTAGAAAGACAACAAGTTTGCTACAAACAAATCTCCCAATTTTCTGTTTCTGGGACCAAATCTCCTGTTACAATGTTGCAAAGGGCTTCAGTCTTATGTTCTATGTTTTGGTTTTTTTTTTTTTTTTTTTTTTTTTTGGTTTTTTGAGACAGGGTTTCTCTGTGTAGCCCTGGCTGTCCTGGAACTCACTCTGTAGACCAGGCTGGCCTGGAACTCAGAAATCCACCTGTCTCTGCCTCCCAAGTGCTGGAATTAAAGGCGTGCGCCACCACTGCCCGGCTGTTCTATGTTCTTATAGTAAGCATTCTGTCAGGTCTCAAGAATAGAGGAGGGTCCCACAGCCTGTGTTCAGGCTTGTGGGCAAGTGTGTACCAACTGTGTGTGCTGCCTACAAGGAGCCATGTGGCCAGCTCAGCAATGGGAAACCTGATTTGCTGACACTTGCCATGGGGCTCTAGTACCCTTGGACTCTGCCCTACAGTGAATAGACCCCCTCCCTCTCTAAACCTGATGGGCACCTCCAGATCCTCACCTCTTCTCTCCATTTGCTGGTATTTGACCTCACCATCGCCTACCTTAATGGTCTCACATATTCTTGCCCCTGTGGTGTTTGGCTGATAAAGTTCTGTTCTTCCCTTATATACGTTCCTTATTTTCTGAAAACAGTGAAATGCACAGCAACTATGGCTGACCCCCAATTAGCCTCTGTCACTAATACCACCAAAAGTACAGCTGGCCCCTATACCCTCAGCATTTGCCTCCAAGGATTCAACCAACTGCAAAAAGGCAAGTGATTGATCTTGTTTGGAAAGGAGGTTGATCTGTTGCCTTTTTTGATACTAAGATCAGATTCTCCCATATAGCCCAGGTTAGCCTCAAATTTGTAATCTGCCTGCTTCTGCCTCTTCAGGTAGGGAGAGTACAGTCAGTTTGTACCATCTGCAGGTGTGTCCCACCTGAGAGTGCAGGTATAAACCACATGATGGTGCAGGTGTGTCCCACCTGAGGATGCAGGTGTGTACCACCATCTCCGGCTCTTGAAAATATCTGTATTTTTCAGTTGTATCTGTGCAGACATGGTCTGTCCCGCTATGCTACTCAGTAGAGCAGCTACTTACATTGTGCTTGGTGCACTCAGTAATGTAGAGATGGTTAAACTATTCAAGAGTATGTGTATAGGTTCTATACACATTACATCTTATAAAGGGACTTGAACATTTGTGAATTTGGGGATCCTGGGGCTCTGGGGACCCACCCCTGCAGATACTGGGAGACAGCTGTATTTCTCTCCAAGACCTAGTTCCAGGGCCTTTCCTCTAGTGCTTTCAGGATAGACATCAGCCCAAGGGTAGCATACAAAGAAAGCTTTTATGGACTTTGAGGGTGTTCCCTGGTGGGCGAGGCCAGTGGGGCAGGTGGTAAAAAAATTTACCAAAGGTTAAAAAGGACAGAGAATTGGTCACAATATACTACAAAGAGTCCCCAGGGAACTCCTAGAGCCTTCGAGGGAATAGAAGTCTTTCATAGTAGTTGAGGGGGTGTTACTTAGCCTTGTCTTGTGGGCCCTTGGTATGTGGCCCCAATCTGGTGGCATTTCCTTATCTTGTAAAACAATACATTTTATTTCCCCCTTGAGACTGGTCTTGCTCAGGTACATTGGATCATGGGAGTTAGGCTCCTGTGTAAGTCCATAAGAAGAGGTTCCACATAGTCATGGACTTGCTGTTAAGGTGCAGGGATTTTGAGCTTGTTTTTGGCCTTTTCCCTCTGGTATATAAGTATATGTCTGTGGGGTGGGGTAGTCATCTTATTAGAGAGAAGTCCATGTGGACTGTCAGTCTGTGGCTTCTTGCTTTGTGTCACATATTTTCACAAGTTCCCTCAGAAGAATGCAAATCTCCCTGTTAATCCCTCTTCTGGGAGATCTGATGTGTGACAATTTTCGAGAATATTCTATGAAGTCTGATTGCTATTATTGTTTTGATTTCCTCTGAACAATCTACTTCCTTAAACACCCTGTTTCCTTAGTAGTTTCCCTCAATGAGTTGCTTCCCCCCAATTTCATAGAATCATCTGCACCCATTTCCAAGGAACTAGGGAGCAGCCGCTCTCACTGTTGACAAGGTGAGAAGCAGGATTTGGAGGCTTCTCAGTGGTCTTGCTGTTTTGATTTTGGGGAGCTATCGAAGAAGAAGGACTAAATCCAGGGCCTTATTATGTTCTGCTAACTACTAAGCCACACCACCCTCAACTCTTCACATGCCCTGTCTTAACTTTGACAAGTCAGGATATTGGGGGGTCATGGGAATAGAAACTCCACTTTCAGCAGTGTGCCGATGGCCAGCTATAAAGCACACTGTCTTTCCCATGGGACAGAGGGGGTAGGAGCTGCTCAAACCCTGTTCATAAACACCTTGCCCTGTGCATTTAGCAGCTTGGACCAGCACACCCCTCCAGGTATTAAAAGACAGTCTTTGTGTTGTTGTTGTTGTTATTGGTGGTGGTGGTAGTGGTTTGGTTTGGTTTGGTTTTTCAATACAGGGTTTCTCTGCATAGCCCTGGCTGTCCTGGAACTAGCTCTGTAGACCAGGCTTGTTCTTGAACTCACAGAGATCCATCTGCCTCTACCTCCCCAGTACTAGGATTAAAGGCATGAGCCCCCACTGCCCCATATAAGATAGTCTTAATTTGAGAGACAGGCTGTTGACTAGGGTTTCTATTTGGGACCTGGGGCTCACGGATTAGACTAGGCTATGTCACAGTAAGCCCTACAGATCCAAAAGGTTTTGTTTTTCCATCTGAGCCTTATTTTTCTTTTTATAATTTGACACATTACGGCACTCATCCTTGATAAAAATGGCTGGATTTCATTTCCATGTGTATGGTGTGTGTGTGTGTGTGTGTGTGTGTGTGTGTGTGTGTGTGTGTTCCAAGAGTCTTATCTCCAGCAGTAAGCCAGTTCTTGATTAGGAAATAGAAGGCTGAGAACAACAGATGCACTGTCCTTCCTAGCCAAGAAGGCTGCCCCGAGGTCAGGTAGACCCAGGGAGGGTCACAGTGATTGCCAACCCTTATCTTGTCAGATGGGAAAAGATAATGGGAACTTTTGAACTCTTCAGCTGGGCCAGGTTACTGGAGTGGTTCTTGGGAAGATTTAAGTGTCTTTTTCCAACGAGGAGGCCTGGGGCCTACGTAACTAGGTCAAGGATATGCCTTCTGCAGCTTGTGGCTAGAGCTGGCACTTTTTGGTTTTTCAGTACAGGGCCCTGTTGTGTCTTTTAGCTTATCCTGCCATGCTTTTGACTTAGCAAATAAATGGCATGTAGTGGGGCTGGGGCTGGGGAGGGGGTGGTTACTCAGGCAGACACTGGGCTCTCTGAGCAGCTTCCAGAGGCCTCATGGGAACAGCAAAGACCTCTTACTCAGGAGTAGGAGACAGACTAGGGTGTTTCAGAGTCTCCTGTGGGAAGGACATAGTTTAGTGGGGTGAACACCAAGGCAAGAAAGCTCTGGTTAGAGAGCCAGGTGTGGCGACACAGGATGTGATTGCAGCATACAGGGGACAGAGGCAGGGGGATCAGGTGTTCTTGGTCAGCCTGAAGTGCATAGTGAGACCCTGTTTCAAAATGCCCCTGCACACACCCCCCAAAAAGTTGGGTGTATATTCAGAATTCCAAACCTGGCACTGCTTAATTACTTTCTCCATTGCTTGCTGTCCCGGGGCCACTGTCTAACTCATGACGATGACTTGTAAGTTTCTCCACAGTCTGTTAATTCATACAGGTGTTTGCCAAACATAGAAGTCTTGTCTTCCTCTCTTCCTCTCGAGGACTTGACCAGCTGGTTAAAGCTTCACGGCATGAGTAGATTGAGAACAAAGTTGAGGTTGTGACTGGGAAGCATAAACATAGCTAGTCCCCAACTGCTGCCTTCCAAGTCACCAGGTGTGGTGGCACATGAATTCTGCCCTAGTGTTAGCTCAGCCCTCTGTGGACATCTTGTGCTTTGGGTTGTGCAACAGGCACCTGGTACAACTCCTCCGAATCAAGGCAAAAGTTCAGGAGCCATATGCCAGGGCCTCTGCTGTGCTAGACCCATCTAGGTCTCTGGTCAAGGTTCCAAGGTCGTTCAGATGGGAGAGAGCTGGGTCAGAGACCCCTGGGTCTATCCCAGTCCCCTCCATACAGCCTCACATGAAGCAAATTGTGCAACCACTTTATATATCTGAAAAGGGAAGGAATCCAGAATATAAATACAAGCCTGCTGTGCTTGGTACTGGAGAGAGAGCTCTGTGGTTAAGAGCACTTGCTGCTCTTACACAGGAGGCACACAGCCATTTGTCATTTCAGTTCCAGGACACTTGAGCCTCCGACCTTCACGGGCACCTGCCTTCACTTGCATAGAACCTCATGCAAACATACACATCTATACCTCATTAAAAATGATAAAAGTAGGCTGGATGTGGCCATGCAAGGCTTTAAGCATAGCACTTAGGAGGCAGAGGCAGGCAGATCTTCATGAGTTGAGGCCAGCCTGGTCTGCAGCACAAGTTCCAGGCCAGCCAGGACTACATAGAGATATTCTGCACCCCCTCAAAAAACAAAAGAATAATTATTGTAATAATAAAATAGCCATGATTTGAGCTGCTGTGCTTTCAACCTGGTTGCTCCAGAATGTTGTGATCTACTTCTTCCACCCAACAGAAACTTTTGGCTTAGGACAGATACCGTTTCCCATCCCATCACCTACCTTTATCACTTTGGATGACCTTGAGAAACCATGTTGAGTCTCAGTCTTCCCATCTGAGAAATGGGGTGTGATGCTATGGTGACCGTGGTGTGTTTGAAGCATTACCACAGCAGGTGCTCAGAGGCGAGCAGGATGAGCTCTTGGTGATGCTGGTTGTGTGCAGTTCAGACCAAATTGTTGCTGACAACCTAGGTCTAATTTCAGAGTGTCAGCTTGTTGGTGGAGATATGGGGGGAGAGAGGAATGGGGGAGGAAAGAGAAGAGAAGGAGAGGCTGCAAGTGGCAAGTGTTGGCTGGCAGTCCCCTCTTCTGAACTTCCTGAGATGCATCAACACAGACAGCAACATGACTTAGCCTGACAGGTGGGGTTTTTTTTTTTTAATTTTTTTAAAGATTTATTTATTTTATTTATATGAATACACTGTAACTGCCATACACACCAGAAGAGGGCATTGGATCCCATTACAGATGGTTGTGAGCCACCATGTGGTTGCTGGGAATTGAACTCAGGACCTCTGGAAGAGCAGTCAGTGCTCTTAACCACTGAGCCATCTCTCCAGCCCCCTCTCCCTTTTTTTAAATTTTTATTTTATGTGTATGAGTGCCTAATCTGCATGTATATATGGGCACCCCATGCATGTAGTACCCAAAAATGCCAGAAGAGGGCATCAGATGCCCTAGAACTGGAGTTACTAGTGTGAACCACAACGTGGGTGAGAACCTGGTCTTTTTAAAGAACAGCTAGTGCTCTCAAATGCTGAGACTTCTCTCCAGCCCCTTGGAATAACATCTTTATGGGTCTGTTCCTGAATGACAAAGGGCCCACAGGCCTGGGTTAAAGCTCCTTGGGTGTGTCACTCGCCTGGTATCCACAGAGGCTTAGCCACCCAGGAGGTTCAATGCACACCTGTCACCTGATGGCTGTGTTTAGGGAGTGTCTTAATGCTCCACTTCCCAGGATGGTGTCTCTCCTTTGTTATACAGTCTTGCGTGTTGTTTGAGAGCAGTCAGACACTCTTTCATGCCCACCAAAGTGTCTATCATTTAATAACGTGATCTTCGTTTGCACCCTTGCTACTTAGCTGACCTGAGTAGCCTAGCTGACCGGTGGAAGGTGATAGTGAGTGCCTGGGGCTGAATCTTAAGTTCAAGGTCATCCTCTGCTACATAGAGAGCTGAAGACTAACCTGGGCTACATGAGAACCCTGACTTAAAACAGCAACCAAAACAATCCCATCAAACTTTGTAAGTTAATTAAATATTAAGCCCAAAAGCCGGGCAGTGGTGGCGCATGCCTTTAATCCCAGCACTTGGGAGGCAGAGGCAGGTGGATTTCTGAGTTCAAGGCCAGCCTGGTCTACAGAGTGAGTTCCAGGACAGCCAAGGCTACACAGAGAAACCCTGTCTCGAAAAACCGAAAAAATATATATATTAAGCCCAAATAAAACAAATTTTGTTTTCCTAGTCTACCACACTACTTCTTTGTAGTTTCCCATTAAATAAAAGTTGATTAATGGAGGGTCCAGTTGTTCTTCTCAGAAAATGTTGTTTTGATGTTGCTGTAATTATTTCCTGACCCATGTTGGTGTGATTGGGGGGGGGGGTATATCATTTAAAAAGATCTGCCTCAGCTAAAGTCTATGACTTAGTCTTTGCTTAGAAAAGAGAATATTCAATAATATTTATTATCTCTGAGAGTGCACATGAAAAGACTACACCAGAGTGCCTGCTGTTTCCCACCTTGTAACCTAGATTAGCAGAAATGTATCAAATGACACATGTTGGAGCATCTTCTGGGTATATGCCCAGGAGTGGAATAGCTGGGTCCTCAGGTAGTATTCTGTTCATTTTTCTGAGGGTCCGCCAAACTGATTTTCCAGAGCAGTAGTATCAGCTTGCAATCCCACCAGCAATGGAGGAGTGTTCCTCTTTCTCCACATCCTCACCAGCATCTGCTGTCACCTGAGTTTTTGATCTTAGCCATTCTGACTGGTGTGAGGTGGAATCTCAGGATTATTTTGATTTGCATTTCCCTGATAACTAAGGATGTTGAACATTTCTTTAGGTGCTTCTCGGCCATTTGAGTTCCTCAGTTGAGAATTCTATTTACCTCTGTTCCCCATTTTTTGAAAGGGTTATTTGGTTCACTGGAGTCTAACTTCTTGAGTTCTTTGTATATATTGGATATTAGCCCTCTATCGGATGTAGGATTGGTAAAGATCTTTTCCCAATCTGTTGGGTGCTGTTTTGTCCTATTTACAGAGTCCTTTGCCTTACAGAAGCTTTGTAATTTCATGAGGTCCCATTTGTCGATTCTTGATCTTAGAGCACAAGTCATTGGTGTTCTGTTCAGGAACTTTTCCCCTGTGCCCATGTGTTCAAGACTTTTCCCCACTTTCTCTTCTATTAGATTCAGTGTATCTGGTTTTATGTGGAGGTCCTTGATCCACTTGGACTTGAGCTTGGTATGGGGAGATAGGAATGGATCAATTCATAATCTTCTACATGTAGACCACCAGTTGAACCAGCACCATTTGTCTTTTTTCCTCTGGATGGTTTTAGCTTCTTTGTCAAAGACCAAGTGACTGTAAGTGTGTGGGTTCATTTCTGGGTCTTCAATTCTATTCCATTGATCTACCTGCCTGTCACTGTACCAATACCATGCGGTTTTTATCACTACTGCTCTGTAGTACAGCTTGAGGTCAGGGATGCTGATTCCTCCAGAAGTCCTTTTATTGTTGAGAATAGTTTTTCCTATCCTCGGTTTTTTGTTATTCCATATGAATTTGAGAATTGCTCTTTCTAAGTCTGTGAAGAATTGAGTTGGAATTTTGATGAGGATTGCGTTGAATCTGTAGATTGCTTTCGGCAGGATGGCCATCTTAACTATATTAATCCTGCCGATCCATGAGCATGGGAGGTCCTTCCATCTTCTGAGGTCTTCGATTTCTTTCTTCAGAGACTTGAAGTTCTTGTCATACAGATCTCCATTGAGCGATGTTAAAATAACAATAGCTCGGGGAAAGAACTATGAAACATCTTTTTCATATTTTATATATATTATATTTTTTCTTAATATCTTTATAACTTGTATTTATGTATTTAAAACATCCTTTTAGGCCTTCTGATCTTTAAATCATATTGAACCTTTGCACATTTTTAGAAGCTTTTATATCCTTAGAGTTTATATATCATATATAAAGTTAATATATAATCTATATATAACTTTTAATTTTGTCATTTTTATTTAATTATTTATCATGAGTCATAGGTGGTAACATGAAACCTGTGACCAAAGCAACCCTGTTTGTCCTTCTTAATATGAGATCAGTAGTTTAATTAATTAATAAATTGCCATCAATTTAACCAGAGACCTGAAGAAGGATAAATTAAAATGTAAGAGATAGTCCATATTTTACTACCCAGGCAGTTGTCCCAGGCTCCTGCATCTTTATGGCACTGAGAGCCATGGTCTTTGACCATCAGGCCCAGAAGATGAAGAGGCTTTTTCTGTGGAGGAGGAACATGGGAGAGACTGACCTCACCTTGTATTGGCAAAGTGTGGAAATCAGTTCTCTAGTGTCCTCTGTCCACAGTTCAGGTCAGGCCCGGGCAGCAGGGGAGACACTGGGACAGTTATACCCAGTAGTTATTGTGCCAAACTCCAAGTAGTGCCTTTTGTGACCATTTCTTCTTGGAGACCTTGGGGGGGGTCACATTCAGGATTTGGGAGTCTCTGTTTGTCATGGTAAATTTAAACATATTAAATGCCACATTCAGCTGATCTCTGACAGGTTTGAGGGCCAGTATTTACCTAGTATATCTGAGTTAAACAATCTTTGTCTGTTTTTAGTTATCTGTTTTAAACTGTACCTTGCCAAACATAAAATAGGAGACTAAATAACGCTTTAATCTTATAATTAACTGCATCAGTTTTTAGCCTGACTTTAAATGTATTTTTTAAAAAAGATTTATTTATTTTTAAGTACACTGTAGCTGTTTTCAGACACTTTTTCTTCTTGCTCCAACCCTGCTCGCTCCAGCCCCGCTCACTGTAGCTGTCTTCGGACACCCCAGAGGCCCGGCAGTGGTGGCACATGCCTTTAATCCCAGCACTTGGGAGGCAGAGGCAGGCAGAGTTCAAGGCCGGCCTGGTCTACAGAGTGAGTTCCAGGACAGCCAGGGCTATACAGAGAAACCCTGTCTCGAAAAACCAAAAAAACAAAAACAAAACAAGCAGACACCCCGAAAAGGGCATCAGATCTCATTACAGATGGTTGTGAGCCATCATGTGGTTGCTGGGATTTGAACTCACAACCTTTGGAAGAGCAGTCAGTGCTCTTAACTGCTGAGCCATCTCTCCAGCCCTAAATGTACTTTTAATATGTTTAAAGGATCTGATCATTTACAAGGTTATTCACTATCAATTCCTGTTAAGTTTGAGCCTTAAAAGTTACTGTTTTGAATTGAAGCTCTTTTAGTATCAAAATAAAACTTTTTAACCCATAGAATCTCTATATTTTATAGAGACTTAAACTTCCCTGACCTTGGCTGAGAGAACCTTTTGCCAGAGCTCAGGCAAACTGAAAGGGGGTGGAGCGGGGTGGATTCCAAGAGCCAGTGCTTTTTAACCTCTTTAATGTTGTACATTTCCAAAACTGTTAGAAGGCAAAACCAAGTTTTAACTTGGTTTAACCAAGTATAAAATC
The DNA here is from genome assembly GCA_019843965.1 of Rhynchomys soricoides. Classification (NCBI taxonomy): domain Eukaryota; kingdom Metazoa; phylum Chordata; class Mammalia; order Rodentia; family Muridae; genus Rhynchomys; species Rhynchomys soricoides. The sequence continues at coordinate 8,419,400 of JADRCH010000015.1, read as the reverse complement.
CAGGTCAAGGGGGTTATTTTCATGTTACAAAGTTTGTCAAAAGTTTTTGTATACAAATATATGAAGGTATAATTTTAATACCCCATTAAAAAAACATTGTTTTAGATCCTATCTTTTTAAGTGTGGCTTTAAGACAGGACAGAAATCGTATATCCCAATTTAAAACTATCTTCAGAGACCCATTTCTTTGGTCAGTTCATGCCATGTGTTGTTGTCTAGAATGGCTTTAACTTCTTTTTTTTAAAAGACTTTATTTACTTTATATATATGATGAGTACACTGTCGCTGTCTTCAGACACACCAGAAGAGGGCATCGGATCCCATGACAGATGGTTGTGAGCCACCATGTGGTTGCTGGGAACTGAACTCAGGACCTCTGGAAGGGCAGTCAGTGCTCTTAACCGCTGAACCACCTCTCCAGCCCTGGCTTTAATTTCTGAATTACTGGTTTTAACTTTTTGTTACAGGTGTTACAGATTTTTAACCATGACCAAATACCCTCCTAGGCTGGTCTTAAAACCTTGGTTGGGATCAGCTCAGTGGCAGAGTACTGATCTGGCCGGAGGCACAGAACCCGAGTTCTATCTAACCCTACACTAAAAACAAACAAAAACCCTGAACCGACTAATACATTGAACAGTACTTTAAATTAATTCTGCAGCAGTGTTATACAAATATGTACCTATTTGTGTGTGTCTATACACCAACTCTCTAAACTGGCTTAGTCACTAGAAATCATATTCTTACATTTTTAGCTTTAAGACGCACCCAGTGGGCCGGGCAGTGGTGGCACACGCCTTTAATCCCAGCACTTGGGAGGCAGAGACAGGTGGATTTCTGAGTTCGAGGCCAGCCTGGTCTATAGCCGAGTGAGTTCCAGGAAAGCCAGGGCTACACAGAAAAACCCTGTCTCGAAAAACCAAAAAAAAAAAAAAAAAAAAAAAAAAGACCCACCCAGTGGGCTGCTGAGGTGGCTCAGTGGGTAGAGGCTCTTGATTCACAAGACTGGCAACCTGTATTTGATCCCCTAGACCAACATAAAAGTAAAAGGTGAGGACCATCCCCCACAAACTGGTCCTCTGACTGCCGCTCACACACTGTGCCATGTGTACCTACATGTATATATCATGTACATGCACACACCATAAAAGTAATAAGATATGTTTATATTTGTGGGCTGGAGAGATGGCTCGAAGGTTGAGAGCACATATTGCTCTTGCAGAGGATCCAGGTTCTAGTCTTGGCACCCACATGGTGGCTCACAACCGTCTGTAACTCCAGTTCCAGGGGACTTGTTACTCTCCTCCAAACTCCACAGGTGGACACATGTGGCACATGTACATGTGGCACATGTACATGCATGCAAGCAAAATACTCATACATATAAAATTTAAAAATCTAAACTTTTTTGAATTAATATTTGATGAATATAGTTTGGAAAGGGGGTGAGGATCAAACTGAGGCCAGCCCCTGGATGTGCTAAGCTAATCAGTTACTAGAGTGCTCTTTAGAGGTATGGATATATGTAACATTTAGTAATTCCTAAGTGTTGCCGGCAGTGGTGGCGCACGCCTTTAATCCCAGCACTTGGGAGATAGAGGCAGGTGGATTTCTGAGTTCGAGGCCAGCCTGGTCTACAGAGTGAGTTCCAGGACAGCCAGGGCTACACAAAGAAACCATGTCACGAAAAAAAAAAAGTAATTCCTAAATGTCATGCTTCTTTCTTTTAGATGCAAATATTAAAATTGCATTATTTGTGTGTGTCTCAAACCTCTTCTTAAAAATCCCGGGGGTGGTAGCACATGCCTTTAATCCCAGCACTCAGGAGGCAGAGGCACACAGATCTCTGTGAGCTCGAAGCCAGCATGGTCTTCAGAGCAAGTTCCAGGACAGCCAGGGCTGTTATGAAGAGAAACCCTGTCTAGGGGGTGGTGGGGCAGAAACCAAACCATTGTTTGAAAAATGGCTCTCTTCTGTGCCTCCTTCACAGGCCCCTGACATTCATGGGATTGCAGACTAAGAAGGTCCTGCTGACACCCCTCATACATCCGGCTCGCCCTTTTCGAGTTTCAAACCATGACCGAAGCAGCAGGCGTGGGGTAATGGCCAGCAGCCTGCAGGAACTTATCAGCAAGGTACTGTGGTTACAGCTTCAGGTACCCTTTGCTAGTTCAGAGTCCAGGCCTGGGGCACTAGGCCAGAGACAAGACACAAGCATTAAAAGAGAGCATACCAGCTGGGTAGTGGTGGCACTTACTTTTAATCCCAGCAAGCAGGTAGCAGAGGCAGGTGGGTCTCTGAGTTCAAGGCCAGCCTGGTCTACAGAGCAAGTTACAGGGCAGCCAGGGCTACACAGAGAGCTTGTCTCAAAAAATGGGGGAGGGGCCGGGCAGTGGTGGCGCACGCCTTTAATCCAAGCACTTGGGAGGCAGAAGCAGGTGGATTTCTGAGTTTGAGGCCAGCCTGGTCTACAGAGTGAGTTCCAGGACAGCCAGGGCTACACAGAGAAACTCTGTCTCAAAAAAACCCGAAAAAAGGGGGGGGGGGGGGGAGGAGAAAGAGAGGGAGGGAGAAATGGCAGAGGGAGGGAGGGAAGAAAAGAAAGACAGCATCTCAAACCTATCAGTCCATTTGTAGGCTCCAGGGCTTTTGCAAGTGAAGGACAGGGCTAAGTCCTCAAAGTGGCACTATGCCTCTGCATCATAGAAGACTGGGGTCCAGAGGTGAACGCCTTAAAAGCATATATCAACTGAAAATGTATCTGTCCTTTGGCAGGGGAGACTATGACCTGAGAGATCTAACCAGGATAGGTGGTGGTCAAGGAAGGAAAAACTCAGAGTCTCAGAGAAGCCTGTCTCAGAGAGTCCTACAGAAATGAGACATGGGCATCCAGCATGCAGCCTCTGAAGCAAGAAGTTGAGGTGGTTGGATGAGGCCATGTGCTTAAAGCACAGGTGTGCAAGGCCATCTCCTTATTCCTCTGCATAACAGGCAATCATGGAAACTGTAAACACGCGCTAGATCACTCATTCCCTAGGAAGACGGTGCTCCATTAAAACCTTAGTCTGTTCTTCTGTATGAAGGTTGAATTATAAATGCCAGTCAGTGGGGTTCTTCACCAGTACAGCTTTATCCCAGCCAGCCAGGCCCCCTGAAACCTTAAACGTCATCCTGGTCCCTTCAACCTGTTCCTGTGCTCCCTTGCATACCTAGACTCTGGATGTCTTGGTCATCACAACTGGCCTGGTCACACTGGTGCTGGAGGATGATGGGACTGTGGTGGACACAGAGGAGTTCTTTCAGACCTTGAGGGACAACACTCACTTCATGATCTTGGAAAAGGGACAGAAATGGACACCGGTAAGTACAGCCTGGCTATGCAAACCACAACTGGGTAGACAGATGGTCTACCTACAAGCATGCTGTCTAGTTTAGCACTGAGCAAGTCACATCCTGATTATATAATGATATACTTTATATACTCACCACCCAGCTACATCCACAACCCTCAAAAAGATTCTCAAGTGTTTCTAGAAAATTCTCTGAATTTAGACTGTATGATTTCAAATCAATTATTTCTAATCATGAGCTTTAGTCAGTGACCTACCCTAATCTTGTGCGTGTGCATGCTCATCAAACTTCCATCACTATAATAAAACACTTGAGACAATTAACTTAAAAAGGAGAAAGGTTTATCATGTCTCACAGTTGGAGGGGATCCAGTCTACAATCAATTCTGCCTCCTGACTGAGGCAGCATATCCTTGCAGGAGCAAGCAGTGGGGCAAACCCACTCGTATTGGAGCCAGGTAGTGAAGAGAGCAAAGAGGAAATGGGAGCCCCATGATCTCTTTTTCCATCTTCAAGATATATGACAAGCTTCCCTACCTTCCTACAAATTGATGTTTAAAACAACAGAATTGAAACATAGTTTGTGACCTGGAAACATGGATCCATCCCTGGGCACAAGCCCTGGAACATACTAACACCTATATAACAGATGTGTATCAGGTCACCTTTGTGAATGATGGTAAATATTGTCAACAAACCACAGGCCCGTTGCAGTGAGACGGAGATGTAATATAGCCACCACTGTATGCCCAATGGGATGCAGACATACATACATACATCACTGTCTGTATGTCCATTTAACTGCACATAGGTTGACATGCCACTGTCTATTTACTGAATAGATTGCTTTTCAACCTTGAACACATGGAGTGCAGCTACAGGTATTGTCTGCGTAAATCCCATGACTGTGCTGAGTGAGAGCAACATAGAATAGTACATCAGGCAAGCCACCTTCAGATTTTTTATCCCAGGATTCACGAAAGGTCATGAAGACTCCGAGAACCTCTCCTTAACGTGGGTTGCACCAAAACACTCAGTAGATACCTGTCAATCAAACGATCTTACCTGGGGATATTTAGCCTGTAGGAGCTGTGGAGTAATACCTAAAAACAGTCTAGAATGACAGAGTGGGTTAGAGGACACTGTTGTTACCATCTAGTAGGGAAACTGCAATGCACAGCTTTTGCAACAAAGAATCACCCAGTTCTAAATGTCATTTGTGCCAAGGTTGAGAAACTGGAAGCCATATATACATACAGACATTCCCAATATTCGAGATTAAAATTGAGAAATTAAAAATATGTATTGACTAATAATAACAGTAAAGGTTAGCTTAAACCACATATTCTAATAAGAAAATATATTTTTAAAAACATTTTTGAAAGCATTTATTTACTTATTCATTTAATGTATGAGTGCTCTATCTGCAGGAACACCTGCATGCCAGAAGAGGGCATCAGATCCCATTACAGATGGTTGCGAGCCACCACGTGGTTGTTGGAAATTAAACTCAGGACCTCTGGAAGAGCAGATAGCACTCTTAATGGCTGAGTCATCTCTCCAGCCCCAGAAAATATTTTAAAATAAATAAAAATAACCATCCCTCCAAAAAGAGCAAGGAACTATACTTTTTATATTTTTGCAAATCTCTTTAATGTCTAGAAGACACTTGAATTCTCAGAGCTGCTGGAGAGATGGCTCAGCAATTAAGAGCATTTGCTGCTCTTGCAGAGGACCCAGGTTGTTTCCAGCACCCATTGGCAGCTCACAACGGTCTGTATCTCCAGTTCCAGGGATCTGATGTCTCTTCTGATCTCTGAGTAAGGGCACTGCATATACTCAGGTATGCACACACAGACACACCATAAAACACACGCACACACACACACAAGTAATTGTCAGCTGTATTTCTGTGTTCAACCTGCTAAACTCTTTCATTTTGGTGGAACTATGAGGGAACTCTGGCTGCAGCTATGAAGACAGAGAGAAAAGAGGGTGCTGATGGTCTTTGCACACTGTTGAGGATACTCTGCTTTGATACTGCATGAGAGCCAACAGTTTCTGGTTCCACAAAGCTCAGCTGCATTGGAGAATCTGAGAAGGTCCCAGTGGAGATGGCCACTCTGCTCCGCTGAGCTCCTCTGTCTGTCTTACATTTCGAAAGGATCTTTCATCAAAGTGATCTTTAAATATCATACTTTGGTCATTTGGAAAATACTGACTTTGAACTGAGGTGTAGCTTAGTGGTGAACTTACTTCACAAGCACAAGGCCCTGGGCTTGGATCTCCAAGCCCGAAAGAAAAACAGCAGAAAAAGAAAAAGAACAAAAGAACAAAATAAAATATTGATTCATTAAGCCACACATTTTCCCTAAGCATGCTGTAGGAAATCAGGGCTTAGGAGAACCGAGGACAATTGTCTTTTTGTATTTATTGTGTATTTTGTATTTATTGTATTTTTTGTATTTATAGTTTTAACCTAGAAGGGTTCTTAAGCTTGATCCTCTCTCTCCAGACCACACTATGAGAACTTCTGCATTAAACCATTTCTAGATAATTCAAAACTATACAAAACTGGCAATATAGTGCTCCTGGGCAAGCCATAGTGGTTTCCTCCTGCAGGGTGGTGGGATAGCCAGAGGAGACGCACAGGACCTCTGGGATTGATAATATCTTGTTTGTCTTATTATTGCATTAAAGCAAGCTTTATTTTAGTACAAGGGCTGCATCCTGCTAAGGTAGGCTTTGAGAGATCAGTGTTTGACATGGGGAAGACAAGATTCTTATAGTTTTAGAGGTAGGAGTTCCAAATGGGGGGTTGGGCAAGCAGATAAGTTGGGTTACAGAAGCAGAACATAAAACAAAGTCATAACCTCTGGAAACCCAGGTAGGTTGCAGTTTCCCGGGAAAGGCAGTACAGAAGCATCTGTAGTTAGGTTACAGGTTAGGCATAAATCTTTAAAAAACAGATTTAATTATAAACAGGAATGACCCAGTTTGAGTTTCCTACAAGATGGTTTCAAAGCCCAAGATGGAGGCAGCCTGGTTTATCCTATGTGCTACTCCACGTATGTGCTTTGCACCCTCAGATGGTGTTGGGTCCCCTGGACCTAGACTTACAAATGGTTATGACCCTCCATGTGGGTGCTGGGAACTGAACCTGGGTCCCCTGTAAGAGCCATCCCTACACCCTCTTTAAATGCTACTCTTAAACAGGTAAGGTAATTGTCTTAGTGAGGGTCTTATTGCTGTGCAGAGACACTGTTACCATGGCAACTCTTAAAAATGAAAACATTTAATTGGGGCTGGCTTACAGTTCAGAGGTTTAGTCCAGTATTGTCATGGCAGCACCCAGTCAGACATGGTGCTGAAGAAGGAGCTGAGAGTTCTACATCCAGATCCACAGGCAGAGGGAAGAGAAAGTGAGACACTGGGCCTGGCTTGAGCTTCTTAAACCTCAAAGCCAGCCCCCAGTGACACATTTCCTCCAACAAGGCCACACCTCCTAAAGGGTCCGCTCCCTGTGGGTCTATGGAGGTCATTTCATTCAAACCACCACAGAAACCACATCTATAGAATAGGCAAATTAGAAAACCTCGGAAAGACAGATTAACCTTGGGCTCTACTAATTCTTTCATTCATTCCTTCCCTCCTCCTCCTCCTCCTCCTCCTCCTCCTCCTCCTCCTCCTCCTTCTCCTCCTTTTCCTTCTGCCTTGACTGTTCTAGAACTCACTCTATAGACCAGGCTGTCCTAGAACTGACAGAGATCCACCTGTGTCTGCCTCCCGGTGCTGAGATTAAAGGTGTGCACCACGACAACCAAGCTTCCAATTCTTTCTTCTGGCTTTTCTTTTGACTGTTGAGAACAAGCTAGCCATGGCTTGCCACAGGTCAGGCCAGTGTTCTCCCAGAGTAGCTCCTCCATCCCTGTCCTTCCTGTGTGAGAAAAGTGTGGTCACTTGCATGACCTCCAGAGTGTCTGCACTTATTCTCAGAGCCTTTTCTGGCCAGAGAGCCTTGGCAGATGTGTGTCCTGAGATGGAAAGATCACCCTGCACTATTCTGGAGGCCACTGTCACCACAGGGTTCTCATGGGACGGTGGAGCAGAAAGATATGAACCAGGATGAGGTTCAGAGGAAGAGGAAGACCACAGGCCAAGGAAGGTGGGAACATTGGTCAGGACTCCTGCTCCCAGCACCTTCTGAGCATAAGCATGTGATTCCTAAGCTGAGGTTCTAAAAGCTTCTGGCACCAGCGATAGAAAACAACCACAGATGGAAAAGGTGTCTGCTGTTGGTTTATACAAATGAGAGTTTAGAGGTGAGTTGGGAAGTGACACATTTAAGTTCTGCACAGTAATGGGACCTAAGAAATGTAGTACAGTGCCAAGTCACGCCAAGATGTAGTAAGTGTGAATACCACGACTGCCACATTCCAGGGTTGACTTGGGTCTTGTGAATCTGAAATACTGGATTGGTTTGAGGGCTGGAATTAGGAGGGGAGGCAGTGAGGGTGGAACCCAGGCTCTCACAAATACCTACCTCTCATGCTTTACCACTAAGCCCCATCAAAGCCATTTTCCTGTAAGGTAGAAATGGTGGCCCATTACCTCAGGAAGGTTATCCCAGAGGTCCATTCTAACTGGAGCAAAAACTTCCACCAAGAAACAGCCACCAGATGTCTCCCTTGCTCAGTTTTGGAACCCTAAAATCCCAGGGGAAGATGCTCCCTGCCACCCTGGAAGAAGACAGTATGTAGCTATGCCCTTCCTTTCCTGCAGACTATAGAAACCTGAATGCACATCTTGGTCTACTCTAAAAGCAGCCTAAAAGGAGAGTGAGAGTCAGATAAACTTTGAAAAACCAGAAAGCAACATGAGGCAGTGAAATGGGGGGGGTGGGGGGGTGGGGTGCCGCCTAGGTTTAACCCCTTCTATTCCATAGTCTTGAATTGTTTGTTGTTTGTTTGTTTGTTTGTTTTGAGAAAGGATCTCTTCTCATAACCCCAACTGTTCTGATGCTTGCTATGTAGCACAGGCTGGCCTCAAACTCACAGAGCTCTCACTGCCTCTGCCTCACAAGGGTTGGGGATAAAGATGAGTGCCGCCATGTCAGACACAGTTTTGGATTTTTAAATGGTGTTTCTTTCTTGAGTTGCGGATAGGTGGAATAGAAGTGGCACTGGCTCTCGAGCATGGTATACTGGGCGACAACCGAAATCACTTGTCACTTATGATCTGGGTGGTAGGAAGAGGGGGCTTCAGCAAGAAGGGCTGGCACGCATTTAGGGGAATTTACGTTTTAACTTCAAACGTATTTGATCACTTTGTTGCGTAATACTTGAAGTTTTCAAGCACTCCTACCCCCAAAGCTCCTGAGGCATACAGACACTTGTATCATCTAAGCTTGACCCTGGATACAGTGGAGTCAGTGATGGAAAAAAACACTTAGGAAAGCAGCTCCTGAGCCAGGATTGGCTCCCCGCCTACCCTTCCAACCCCCAACCAGGACTGAAGATTGTACTTGAACCCAGAACCTTGCGCAAGCTAGGCACGTTCTCTACCACTGAGCCATATCTCTAGATGTAGCATTTGCATCTTGGGACTTCTTTGTTCTCTCAGGGTGTTGTAGAGCTATCCTCAAACCTGGGAGCACTTGTCTCTCCCAACCTCAAGGATCTCCTGGTATCCCTGGGACAGAGTGATTCCTTATGTGGCTAATGTTTCTACACAGCCATCTTTACTCCTTGGCAGTTACTGGAGATACCCCGAGAGAGGCCTGTTCCACCTTGTCCCTAAATCTCAGAGTTCCAGCATTTTCTTCATCAGGAGTACTTGTGAGGTGAAAGGGAAATAGTACTTCCTGTTAGTACTTCCTGTTCCTCCACTTTGTGTCAGTTGCAAAAGAAGGCTGACCAAGTCCTTTCATCTTCAAGGTCTGGCCTCAGGGCTCTATGCAAACTAGCAAGGAGACTCCCTAAGGCAGGAGCACCTCTATATGTTGAACACCGAGTCCTCAAAACCAAAGCAATGTATCCCTAGTCACTAAACCGGAAGTTGAGGGGGAGATATGAGTGCATCATAGTATAGCATGTCAGCCTGCTGTACATGTGACTGGACTAATTACAGCTGACGGTTAGGAGACTCTAACTTTGCCATCACCCCCGAACTGTGTAGTTTTCGAGTGTCTTTGCCAGCATGGGTTCTAAGCCTGTTCCTTGCTTCTTTGTTCCAGGGCAGTAAGTATGTCCCAGTCTGCAAGCAACCAAAGAAATCCGGAATAGCCAGAGTCACCTTTGACCTATACAGGCTGAATCCCAAGGACTTCCTCGGCTGTCTCAACGTCAAAGCGACCATATACGAGATGTACTCAGTGTCCTACGATATCAAATGCACAAGCTTCAAGGCCGTGTTAAGGTAACATACTCCAGGGGCTATCCTGGTGATCTGGAAACATCCAGGTGTGGCACAGGTAGTTTCTCCTAGCTTGCCTTCTGCCTGAGAGCCCAACAACAGGGCCTGGATCCTCTGTTGTCATCAGATGTGTTCTCATGATCCATGTGGTCTTCAGTTTAACTTTTAGATCACAGACTTACATCAAAAAGCACAAAGCTATATCCCCAACTGGACTTCGTGCTTTTTGATATAAGTCTGTGAAATAGCTCAGTGGTAGCTCTTTTGCTTGGCATGTTAGAGGCCCTAGGTCCAATACCCAGCAACACTCACACCCACACTGGCACCAAGAATCACTCTGTCCCAGGGATACCAGGAGACCCTTGAGGTTGGGAGAGACACGTGCTCCCAGGTTTGAGGATAGCTCTACAACACCCTGAGAGAACAAAGAAATCCCAGGATGCAAATGCTACATCTAGGGATATGGCTCAGTAGTAGCGAATGTGCCTAGCTTGCGCAGGGTTCTAAGTTTTAACATTCACACCACGCTCAAAAGCCATGGAATCTGACCCAGATGTTCTGCTGACGAGAAAGCCGGAGTGAAAACGTCTGAAACCAGGAAAAGGATAAGAACTTGAGGAAACACTTTCTTGTTTGACCCAGCCTGAAATAAGACTAGTTCAGTCTCGGGACTTCAGAGGCTAGGATAGGGCAAAGTGTCCTTTTATTGTGAGGAGCAAGTTGGAACACTCCAGCTACCTGTCCCGCGCTACGGTCTCGCCAGCAAGAACGACGCGGCACACATAGGATCCTTCTGCAGTAAAGCTTTAATGCATCTTGAGAGGGAGAGCATAAGCTTGCCATGAGTGGAGACCCCGAACAATAGAACACCCGTCCCTTATATAGGTCACAGCGCTTGCCTGGGACACAGAGCTTCTCCATTGGCTCCTGCACACCAGGCCAGATGCCACCACGAGAGAGGCTGAGACTCTGAGGTGGAAAATTACCAGGTGCATGCGCACTAGCCTGTTTACAACTTGTCCTCGGCCGAATGTAGGCGCCATCTTGTAATGGCGAATGTGGGTGCTCAGGCGGCTTCCCACATCTCCCCCTTTTTATTTCTGTAAGCAAAGTAGGACACTCTTAAGAGGGCGGAGACAGAGGTCAAATCCCCTGACCAAAAGGTTGGGCCTTGTACAGGAGAAGACCCCTAAGCTCATGCACGCCCGAGGTCTTCCTGACCCGCCCAGTGCCGTTTTTTAGAGGGAGGGAAACTAGGGCACTCAACCCTCATGCAGATGACATATCTCCCAAGGTGGCCCACAATGATGTCTGCCTTGTGCGATGCTTTGCTCGACATCCCTCAAGAGCTGCTCAGACCAAACATTCTACCCAGTGCAATGAGACTAGACTCGCGGGTGTGCAAGAACTGTCTGGCTGGCGACCTACTGCTATTAGCCAAACACCGGCCGAGGCTCCTTGTTCTAAGGCAACAAGCGCCTGCGCAATGACCACCTTGTCTCTTTTAGTCTGGGCCCTGAGTTTGCAGATGAGCCATAGGAGCAACACCAACCCACAGCAGAGCGCTGCTCCAAACAATCCCACCCCCACCCATTCCTTAAAATAAGAAATTGCCGAGGAAATCCATGAAGAGAGGCCCTCGGTCAAGGACAGGTCAAGACGGGTGGAGTTGATCTGAATAATTGCTGTCCGCAGTTCCCGCAGGGTTTCATCAAATTTAAGGGTCCAATTCTGTAACATATACTGTGAAAGACTTTTAGACAGGTTAGCTGCTTTTGTAAATCTGTCATATTGTATGGAAGTAACACAGAGTCCTGGCAACTTTTGTTCACAGCCCAATTGGGCTAGCTGTCAAAGGACATCCAGTTGTTCTTGAATAAGATCAATGTGCTGGTTAACCAGCATTAGGTCCCCCTGGACTTGAGTATTGGCGGATACCTGTCTGTCTAGAGCTAAGGTGGCAGCTGCAGACAACTCATTAATGGTATTGGCGGTCTGCATCATTCCAGAGAGCGCAAGGGCCGACGCAGTGACGGCCCCTGTAACCGCAGCCGCTGCCACCATGCCTATGATAATGGCAGAGATACCAAAGTCTCTTTTCTGCCTGAATACGGTCTGATCCACCGCAAAAGGACCTTGGCCAGTTAACATATCAAAGGTCCAATCTCTCTGTCCAGGGGTCGGTGCCGTAGCATTGGCTCTGGCTTGAGCTTGTGCAGCTTCATGCCATAAAGCCTTCCACTCCATATATTGGCCCATTGTAGGGAGCGCAGCCTTGGCCAGCATCTGCCAATCGGCGGGAGTCATGGACGCCCCGGCAAATCTCTCTAACATTACTATAGTAAAATTAGCATTTACCCCATACTTTCGGACCGCTTCAGCCAGGTCTTTAATTTGGCTGTACTCTACTTTGTCTTTAATCTCTCCCTCGTCCTTAGACTTACCAGGAGGTCCTTTTCCCTTGCTGAGATCTCTTTCTTTTTGGGTACCCATCCTCTCACTCCGTTCGGATTCTGACATGGTATCCTGGACCCTTTCAAGGGTGATTTGCCCCTCCCTTACAGCATCTACACAGGCCTCATCTTGTTCGCAGCAATACAAAGACAGTAAAACCAAAATGAGGGCACTTAACACAATTAGCAAAGCTTCAACAGCGTTAGACCAAAAAGGGGGCAATCTCAAATCAAGACCCAGGGTCAACATGCCTATCCGAACCTACCTCCCTGCAGTTCTGAATCCTCCCTGTTTCCAGGGGGTCTCCAAAGGTGCTTGATGATGACAAAGTTTCCCGGGTTTCGGCACCAGATGTCCCGCGCTACGGTCTCGCCAGCAAGAACGACGCGGCACACATAGGATCCTTCTGCAGTAAAGCTTTAATGCATCTTGAGAGGGAGAGCATAAGCTTGCCACGAGTGGAGACCCCGAACAATAGAACACCCGTCCCTTATATAGGTCACAGCGCTTGCCTGGGACACGGAGCTTCTCCATTGGCTCCCGCACACCAGGCCAGATGCCGCCACGAGAGAGGCTGAGACTCTGAGGTGGAAAATTACCAGGTGTATGCGCACTAGCCTGTTTACAACTTGTCCTCGGCCGAATGTAGGCGCCATCTTGTAATGGCGAATGTGGGTGCTCAGGAGGCTTCCCACAGCTACCTACCCTTCATACGCCCAATCAGAGGATCATAATTCTAGTTCTTTTGACAATGTTTATCAGCTTTACTAGCCTTGTCACCTTGACCTAGAGGATTGCAGGAGCAAGCCCCTCGAACCTACCTGGCTGCTAGAATCCTCGTACAGCAAGCACATGCTCTCAGGAGTAGCAGAGGTTCTGTGGGGGCTCTTGAGTTCCTACTTAGACGGACTCCTATCAAAGTGGCTTGAGGGCTGTGTCCCCAATAGGTGGCCCTGGAGAGTACTGGCAGCCTACCAGGGAGCGTTCACACACTGTGTGCCCTGTGGTGTTCCACTGATGCCACAGCTCAAACATGGTTACTGCCTCCTCAGAGCTTAGTAAGGTGAGACGAGGTGAGGCATTCCCATCATTCCAACTCTGGCCAGGCCAGAATCCCAAGCCTGATGCATCTCCATCTTCCTCTGTTGCAGGAATCTGCTGCGGTTTGTGTCCTATGCTGCCCAGGTGACAGGACAGTTCTTGGTCTATGCGGGCGCACACATGCTCCGAGTACTGGGAGATACAGAAGAGCAGCCGTCCCCCAAGCCTAGCACCAAAGGCTGGTTCATGTAATCAGGTCACAGCTACAGAAGCTCAGGCACCCACCTCTCATGCGAGTTCACTACCATCTGTTATAGGTTGTGGGATACCAGAGGAAGGAATGGGGGCTTGGTGGTGATACCCAGTGCAGGGCAGAGCAGCAGGATTCCTGCAAGGGAAAGGAGGCAGAGGGGCCTTTCAAGAGCTTTAGGAAGGGACTAACAACAGAATGTCTGGGAGCAGCATGGATATGAATCAGTTCCTTTGGATCCTTACATATTGCAATAAACCAACCACAAGACTCACCTTTAATACATGCTGTACTTCCTTGCACCTGGTTTGTCTCTCTGGAGAGGACCACGTTTTCACACAGAATGAAAACCAGAGCCAAAGACAGAAAGATAGATAACCACTCTGTTTAATATTTCTTTTAAATTTTATTATATTATGGAGGCAGGGGGGTGGTAGGTGGGTGTTTTTTGCTAAGTGTGTCTCTGCAACATATGCATGCACTACCCCAGAATGCCAGAAGAGGGCGCCAGATCTCCTCAGAGGAGTTATAGACAGTTGTGAACCTTCTTGTTGGGTGCTTTGCATGGAACCTGGGTCCTCTAAAAGAGCAGAGCTCTTAACCACTGAGTCATTGCTCCAACTCCATTGCTGTTTAATTCTTATTAGTACTCAATGCAAAAGTAACGATCTTTCACACAAGCCTAGATTTTGTTTGATTTAGTTTTTCCTGCCGATGGATCTCCCCCCCCCACCCCGTCCCCATGTGTGTATACACGTTCATGTAGTGTGTGTGCAAGCATACGTGCACCATGGCATATGTGTGGAGGACAGAAGACAACCTGGGAGTCAGTCCTCACCCTGTTGGGAAAGCCACAGGCTAGCACAGGTTTCTGGGGATTCTTGGGTCTCCACCTCCAGCGGGCTATAGGAGTGCTGGCATTGTAGATCCACGTTACATGTAAACCAGCGGTTCTCAACCTTCCTAATGCTTTGACCCTTTAATACAGTTTCTCATGCTGTGGTGACCCCCAACCATAAAATTATTTTATTGTTACTTCATAGCTGTAATTTTGCAGCTGTTGTGAATCATAATGTAAGTATCTGATATGCAGGATATCTGATATGGGACCCCTGTGGGAGTCACGACCCACAAATGAGGACCACTGATTGTAAGTATCAGCCTTACATGGGCTCTGGGGATCCAGACTCAGGTCTGCGATTGTGTACAGCAAGCACCATCTTCTGCCCCTGCCCCTTTAAAGGCTTGTAATGAGTCCCAAAGTCCCTAACGAGGAAGGGCCTACATAAGGGGCCTTCTGGGGTGAGGGGTAGTTTCAGCCTCGCTTTTAGAAAGCAACAAAACTGTTAGAATTCAGGTTGGAATCAAAGTGCTGCCACGGTGCCAAGAAAACCTTTGTGGCCAGGAGCCAAGCTCTGCCTAGCACCCGCCAAGGCCAAAGCCCTGCAGGCTGTGGGTTCTAGCTGAGGCTCAGCTGGGTGTAGGTGCTCAAAGCACCTTATGAGGAGCCTGCTTATCACTTTATTTGAAGGTAGCTTTATCACTGGGTCGCAGTGCTCAAAGAAAAGCCAGTGTCACCCTCAGCCCCTGTGTGGGAGGTTCTGGATGTGTCTCCCCTGCCCTGTCATCAGAGCAGGGAGTAGACTCCCCAGAGGAAAAAAGGTGTCATTCCCTGACTGAAGAGTAACAGTCTCCAGGAGACACATCTGTTCCTCTTAGATCCATCCTGCTGAGTAAGCTGCTTCCCTAGCAGTGACTTCATGGCCCAGAGGCCCTATTCTCTTTCTTACTTGCCTATTCCTGAACTATGAACAGACACTAAGACTAGGAATCCCCCAGTCCACCATCACACACACACACACACACACACACACACACACACACACACACACACGGCCTGTGGATGTCAACACTATAAAAGGATCCGGGTGCGGGAGCTCTGCAGTGACAGCCCAGGAGGGGCGGGGTATGGTCTGAATGGGAGGCCTCAGAACGCAGTTCCCCGCCCACCTCGGGTTTGCATCACTTCCCCAGGATCCCACCCTCCTGGGAAGCCACTGCCTGGCTTCCAAAAAAGGAATTTTCACTCCAGATTGATCCTGTTGAGTCAGCCACTTCTCTGGCTCCTGCTATTCAGCTGCCAGCAAGAGGGGGAGGCAGGCTGTCCTTTTCCTCACAGGATGCAGACCAGGGAGGGTGGAGGAGGTGAAGGATGCCACCAAGGGAGACCTAGAGAGGGATGGGGCTCTGGCCACCCACTCCCTCCATGTGAGAAGGGACTTGCAGCTAGGAGGACCACCTGGTGCTGGGAAAGTCCTGAACTAGTGGTCCGCCTGCCTTTGACTCCAGCTCACTGAGTCAGTCAATGACCCTGTAAGGGATAACTTCTAGAATACTCAGGAAAGACAGGAAGGCCTGCTGGGAGGTAGCCACAAAGGTTGGTTTGTGTCATCAAAGACTGCAGAGGGCTCTTTAAAGAGTCTTTGAAGCTGATCTTTGAAGCTGAGAGAGGCCAGTTAACAATCACCCTATATATGAGAGGGCCTTAGCAAGACACAGCTCTGTCTCAGAGTCAATTAGACAGCTTGTTTTCCAAACACAACACTTTCTCACTTTAATCTTGGTTTTTCTACAACCAAGCATCTCAGAGAGAAGCAGGAGCAGGCAAGTCTGGCTCAGCAGGAGAAGACTGTGCAGGGTGTTGGGTGCTATCCCATTCCTATGAGTGTCCTTGTCAAGAGTTGTGTGCCCTGGATGGATGGAGCTAAGCACCAGAATTCTAATTTGTGTCTAGAATAACAACTCGGGGGTGGAGTGGGAGAAGAAAGGTTCTCATGAGCTCAGAGTTCATGGCCCTGACACTATGTTGATCTTGATATTCCTTTTTTCCCTATTTTTTACATTTTATTTTATGTATATGAGAGTTTCATCTACATGTATGTAAGTGCACCATGTGTGCATTGGTGCCCATAGTGGTCAGAAGAGGGTATAAGACCACCTGGAACTGGAGTTAGGGATGGTTCTAAGCTACCACATGGGTGCCTTGAACTGAAGAACAAGTCTCTTCAGTGAGCACTGAGTCCCTCCAGCTCCACCTTGATGTTTCTTAGAGGACCTATTTCTTCAGACAAACTAAAACAGATGCCTATGCCCACTGTGGCTGTCCCCCATACGCACAAAGGCATGCTCATGCCTCTACCTTGTGGCCAGTGGGCCTGACCCAGAGCTTTCTGCCACAGTGGGGTCCGTGTGTCATCCAAACTGAGAACATAAAATGAAGTACTCCGTAAGTTACTGCCTCACGGCCAAAGCCAGGCTCCAGTATAAATCCCCCTGCAGGGGCAGGATGTGCTGTCTAAGCCTCTCTCTGTAAAATAAGGGTTCAATTTAAGTGGACCAGATATTCCATTCCTGGAAAACTCTGCACAAAAGTTATCTTTATCACCATCACTGTCGTCCTTGTTGTCGTCGGTGGTCTCTGTAGAGACAATCCCACTACATAGCCTTACCTGATCTGGAACTCACTCTGTAGACCAGGCTAGCCTCAAACTCACAAAGCACCACCTACCTCTACCTCCCGAGCGCTGGAATTGAAGGTGTGCTGCACCAGCAAGACATTTTTGCAGAAATTTTAAATGTAAGCATCATGCCTTTGGTCGGCACACTTCTTCTGCCACCCTTACCCACTCTTTCTGAAACAATTGCTTCGCACCAGACACACTGGCAGCCCTTCAATGACACTAGAGCCTAAAGCTGGGGCTCCCGAGTCCTCAGGAGTTCTCCGACTCACATGCCCACACACCTCCTACTCTCTTTCTTTTAGGGGGGTATGGGGGGGCGTGGTGTTTTTTGTTTGTTTTGTTTCAAGAAGGGAGGTCGGGTGATGTTTAACAGCCCTGGCTGTCCTGGAACTCACTTTGTAGATTAGGCTATTGTTAGCATCCTTCTAGGCTCTGCCCAACACTTACCTAGCAACAGCCAGGTAGGCCTGGCTTGCCATAAAATAGGCTGTTTTACCCCCTCCTTGCTCTGCCATCCCTCCCTCCCCCTCATTCCTCCCCCTTCCTTCTCCCTCTCTCTACCCCCTCTGGCTCTACTTCCTTCTCGACTCCTCTTCCCATATCCTAAATAAACTCTGTTCTACACTATAGCCTTGAACTCAGATATCTGCCTGCCTCTGCCTCCCAAACACTGGGATTAAAGCAGTGTGCAGCCATGCTGGGGCCACAGAAGATTTTTTTTTTTTTTTTCAAGACAGGGTTTCTCTGTGTAGCCCTGGCTGTCCTGGAACTCACTCTGTAGACCAGGCTGGCCTTGAACTCAGAAATCTGCCTGCCTCTGCCTCCCAAGTGCTGGGATTAAAGGCCTGGGCCACCACTGCCCAACACCACAGAAGATTTTGATGGGCAATTTCCTCCACCTGTTTCCATGTTGTGGTGTCTGCTTAAATCCAACATAACTCAAAAACCAGGTCAACGCAGATGACAAAAATGTATAGTAATCAAGCTGCTACTGAGCGGTCAGGGTTATAGAACGGACTCGGGAGCTGAGCTATGACCCTGAAGAAACACACTGAATCACATACTTTAAAGCTAGCAGAAGCTGGGTGGGCAGCAGCACTGTCCAATCACATTTTGACATAAGGAGTTGAGCGTGGGAGTTTCCACCAATCAGGATAGGAGTTGGTTCCTAGACCTGGGAACTTGAACTTCCTTTGATCCTGCCAGCAGGATGGAGAAGTTGTCCCTGAGATGTCTGGACTCAACTGTTTCTGAACAATTAGAAGCTGGTTAGCTACTGGGAAGTCCCCAGCTCCCCTAGGGACTGAGACCTTGAGTTTACTTTCTCCCTATGATTAAACAGAGTCAGAAAACGAGATCCGTTTCTTTTGCTTGTTCGCAACACCCTAACAAATGTCACTGCTGTTATTCCCGTTGTCTGAGTCACCTGAGTCCAGTGGATAAAGGGGAATACAGGAGAACTGACCTTTCTAAACAGTTCAAAGAGAAGGGGATTTTGCATGTTTAAGCCAGGGCTCACCGTGTCATTGTTGGAGGGGCTTGAACTGGACCACAAATGGGCTCAGCTCTGCTTCTATTGACGCCTGCGTGAGGCATAGTGAGGATGTGTGAGCGTGAGGTGTAGGTGGCATTGTTGATGTTGTTGTTGTTGCTGCTGCTGCAACTACCCAGGGCATCGAGTGGCACTCTCTTGAACCAGGAACATAAAGAGGAGGGTTCTTCCGGAGTAAACCAAGAACCGTGGATCATTTGTTCTCAGATCAATAGCTTTCCTCTCCTGGTTCACGTATTCAAAATAACTCAAGTTCTGTACAGTGATGCCCTCAGCTTCCTGAATATGAGCCTTTGAGCCCAGGAATTCAAGGCCAGAAAACTTTAAAAATATTTTTTGAGCAGGGCATGGTGGTATACACCTTTAATGTCAGCACTCAGAAGGCAGAGGCAGGTGGATCTCTGAGAGTCGACATAGTGAGTCTGTGTCTACACAGCAAATTCCAGCCCAAGCAGAGTTACATAGTGCAGCCTTGCCTTAAAATATATAGTTTTTAAATTATAAAATATTTACAAACTGTTGATAACTGTATTTAATATCTAAAATAAGACAACTAAGGCCAATATTACAATTGTTTTACCTGTGAGGAAACCCTTAGGCCTGGAACCTGAGTTCACCATGACATACATGAACGCAGCTGGAGCCACACTAGGCCTCCAAGATCAAGCTGATATTCTAAGACAGAGCTGAAGGAAGCTTGGTCAATAGATCTGTAGAAATTAATACCTTTTCACTCTCACTTAGGAGAAAAAAACAGCAGAAAAATTTGATGTCTCTTAACGTGTCTTACCCATTTTTTCCCCTAAAAATGAAAAACAAAAACAAAAACCATTTACCATAATTAGATGCAAGCATTCTGTCTCTCTTACCCTTTTCTTTTTAGTAAGTAAATATACATTCTAAGGAAAAGCATGACCTTGAATGATGATATGTGGATGTTCATTATTCTAGGTCTCTAACTAACTTGGATATGTTTAGAATGTTCTAGAATGACTTAAAAAAAATACTACCTCCCTCCCAAAAAGCTTGGTGAAATAAAACCTTTTATCCTCAACTTTGATGACTGCTGCCACCCAGGCACCCCATCTTATATCAGCCACTGGGGTCAGGGGACAGAACCATCCCCTGACCACACCCGGCTTTGTGGAGCGAGGCTACAGGCACTGTTGGGTCTTGTTAGCAGTGCAGTCCCAGGCTCTCTGTAGATACATTTGCTGATTGGAGTAGTTTCCTGTAAGGCTGGTAACAGGAGGGACAGCTGGATCTGCTGGCCAGCACAGGGACCACGCTCTGCCCAGGCCACCTTTACCAGGGTCACAACGTTTTCTAAGATAGTTCAGAAAGGAGGCCACCAACCATCCTGTGTTATGATGGACAGAGGTCTCTTCTGATTTCTATTCTCAGCCACATTTCCAGCATCCTTGGCTCCACAGTCCATGAAGGGGTGTCCTGAGGTGGGAGGAAGGGGGAGGATCCTCAGCTGTCTGGGTGTCACCACCTGCTCTGGATTCTTAGGCCTGTGTTTGCCTGCCAGACCTGGTCTGGGTGGCAGATGATCACATAAAAATAGCTCCAAAGTCCTTAATGGGCCACTTCTCCAGCTGTTCTTCTCAGTGGAAGGCAGCTGAAGAGGGTGGAGGAGGACCATCCCCAGCTAGGCGTGAGGGTGGTGCCCGGCCACTCTGAGTATCATCATCCTGGGGCAGTGACACCTCAGAAGCGCGGGCCCGGATTTTCATCTCAGTCAACAAAGTGTGGTGACCCCAGCTCTCTCTGGTAGAATCCTTTCCCCTGTTATGGGACTAAGACAATCCATTGAAGCTGAAGACAGCACAAATATAGCCTGATCTATGTGCTGCTAAACTTGTGTAAAGATACAGGGGCTGGAGCATGATTGAAGCCTTATGTACCACCCTCAGCTCTCTAAACAAATGGAAAAGACAAAAGAAGTCGTGGGTGGGGGGGTGGGGGAGGGAACACAGTGGATAAAAGCCACTTGTCACCAGGCTTACAATACAGAAGTAAAGAATAGACTCTCCTTGCTGTAGAGTGCAGAGAGAGAGAGAGAGAGAGAGAGAGAGAGAGAGAGAGAGAGAGAGATTGAGAGAGAGAGAGATGTAAAGGGGGAGTCAGAGAAAGA
Source organism: Rhynchomys soricoides (assembly GCA_019843965.1). Classification (NCBI taxonomy): domain Eukaryota; kingdom Metazoa; phylum Chordata; class Mammalia; order Rodentia; family Muridae; genus Rhynchomys; species Rhynchomys soricoides. The sequence goes on along the minus strand of JADRCH010000015.1, from coordinate 8,398,678 downwards.
GATAGTCAAAATGTCTGGCTGAGGCTATGCTGCTGGCCCCTCCAGCCTTCCTTTCTGCATCTAAAAACCAACATACCTGTCTTGGGCAGGCTAACCATCAAAAGAAGTGGACACTTGACACACATCACTCTGTCTTCCCATAGATTCTGGACCATGGATTTGGGAGTTAATAACAAATGTAGCTTGGAAAGAAGGGTTAAAGAATTGAAGAGTGGGAGTCTTAGGGTGGGTGGGGAAAGATGTTTTTTGGATCCCTAGGCCAGCTGAGAGCTGGGAGTGGCTGCTGCAGAATTCCAAAGAACAGCTGAGCCAGCTGGCGAGGGGTGGACTCCTGGGTGAACCGAGTTAACTCCACACAGCCACAGTTTTAGGTAAAAAAAAAACGAGAATTTCACATCCCTTCTGATGGCCAGTTTGTCCCTTTAGGCAGGGAGACTGACTGTCCCATCCCAGGAGCCTGTCCAGGGAAAAGCAGAGCTGTAAGAAGGATAAAAACAAACACTGCCACTTGTGCCTTTGATAGTGAACATGCCACACAGCAGTATGTGATCATACAATGGGGTCTGGGGGAGGGGAGAGACAGACAGATCCAAACGTTCCAGAACAGTCAGGGGGCAGAACAAGCTGCTTGGAGTGGCAGAAGCCACCTAGGAGGCTCTTGCAGAAGTTTGGAAGTTGATGAGCACGCAGTCAGGCATCCAGGCCAAGTCTGAAGGTGGAAACCTGAACCCAGAGACTGATACCGTGGCCACGGAGAAAGCAAGCAACAGGAAATGTTTCCCCAAGGAGTGGCCTTGGTATTCTAACAAGACTCTGGGAATTCAAGATAGGGGAGCTAGGCAGGGTCTACATCCCAGGAAAATAGAGGTGTGTGAGTGGACCAGGACAAGATTTAAGTAGCCATTCCACAGACAACATCACTACACAGAGACAAGAGCAGCCAATGCAGGCAGATTCTGGTGTACAAAACTTTCATCAGGAAAGGATCCTTGCTGGTGACAGGACAACTGGTCCACCACCTGTTTGGGAAACCATGAAGAGCTCGGGGAGGCAGGGCAGAGGTCATCAGGATACCCAAGGTGAAATAGACCATGAATACCATTCAGCCATATGGCCTATGAGCAGTGTTTTATCAGCAGCTACAGTTTACAGATGAAGAACCCAGCAGCAGCCCTCACTACTGAGACACTCGGGTACTAGGGATCACAGAGGTCCATAGATCCTAGGATCCATTGGGTCCCAGGGGTCCATAAGTCCAGTTAGTCCATTTCTAGCTTCCCTGAAGGGTCTGCTGGATTCATACAAATAAATCCCACTGAAGAACTCCAAGGTGCTTCCTCCTTGTCCCCTCACATCCCTATAGGCAGCCTTCTGTGTCCACTCCTTCCTCGTTAGCAGTAATGTAAAGCTAATTAATTAATGCCTTCCATGATAACTGGATGTGGTGATGTCTTAGCACTTGGGAGGCTGAGGCAGGAGGATTGTGAGTTTGAGACCATAGTGAGGCTGAAACTATAGGGAGTGGTTCTGGTGCTAAGGTTCTGTTCCCCGATTGGTTCTTGATCTATCAGTAAAGATGCCAGGGGCCAATTGCTGGGCAGAAGGAAAGAGGCGGGACTTCCGGGTCCCCAGAGGAGAGATGAGGAGACGGAGGAGAGGAAAGGAGTATTCAAAGCTTCGGAGGGACGGAAGGTGTCCAGCCATAGGCCACTTCTCCAGGCGGAAGGTTAGGATGTTGAGCTGGGACTACTGGTAACTGAGCAACTGAAGCTGAGGGCAGGTTGAGAGGCGCGGAGCTAAGAGTATTGGGAATGGCACTCTAGTAGAGGAAGGCTTAGAAGAGCCCAGCAATTGAGCCAATAAGGCAGGCTGAAATTGAGTAGTGTGTCTGTGTGTCTATGTTCTTCACAGATCCAGTATTCTCTGGGTGGGGGATGGTAGCACAGTCTGCCTGGAGCTTAAGGTGCAGTGTCAAAAGCAACGCACTACTTGAGACCATGCCATTCAAGAAAAAAACAAAGAATGATGAAAATCACTGGATCATCCCATCGTTCTTATTATTTTTCTATTTTGCTGATACATAAACATTGTGCACGTTGACGAGGCACCACGTAATATTTTGATTCCACTCTGTTCCACTTAGCTTTCTATCGCTGTGATAAACACCATCACCAAAAGCAACTCGGGAAAGAAAGGGTTTATTTCCACTTACAGCTTATCATGAAGGGAAGTCGGGGCAGTGGAAGCAGAGGCCATGGAGGGGTGTTGCTTACTGGCTTGTGCCCCATGATTTTCTTACTCTGCTTTCTTATAGAACCCAGGGCCACCTGCCTAGGGGCAGCACCACCCACAGTGGACCCCCGTCAATTATTAATCAAGAAAATTCCCCACAGACTTGCCCACTGAGATCTACCTAAAACTGGCAAGCAGTCTTCACCCATCCTTCCCTCCTGAGCCTCTGGTAACCACGGCTCTGCAGTCTATGTCTTATAATTATATATATATGTACATATATAATTTTTTTCAGTGATGGGAACTAAAATAATGGTCTTGGGTGTGCTAGACATATGCTGTAAGGCAGAGCTGCATCCCTAGCCCAACAACTGAGAATTGTTTTTTATCTATTTCAGATGTTTCCAACAGAGCCTATGGATGACCATTAGCACCTAGCGCTGGGGCTACGATGTTGCAAGCACTCGCTATTCCTGGAAGAAAAGAGTGAGCAAATCATGAATCATTATTAAACACTAAAAATAATATTTTATAATGGAAGAGGTCAGCCTCACTCACATGGCCCTGACTATCAACCTTCTACGGAGAAGGCCTTTGAGCTCTGAGTCCTATTTGTGAGGTACCCAGGAGGAGATAGGGCTGTGGAATAGACAATTCAGGGGCCCTGGGGAAGCCTCTGGGGAACACCAGTCATAGGGTGCCTCTCCCCTTTTTTCTCCCACCCTCTCTCTCCTCACTCCTAGCTAGAATAGTAAACAGAACACTTACTGTTTCTTCTGTTATCTTGAGTAGGTATGTGTTCAATTGCAAATTTAAGGGTTCAAGAGCATATCTCACATCTCTGTATTATACACACAAAGGTACAATGCACCTCCCATCTTGCAGTGACAATATCCTTCACAGGCAATGTGATCTTCAAAAAAGAATTTTTTTTTTTTTAATTTAATGAAGCCCAGGACATCTGGGCTCAGGAATCCTCACATGTCCCTGTCAGTATCACAGAAGGAAGACTAAGGCTTGGAGGTTGTATAGCTGGTTAGGAGTCTCTTGACGGATACTCTCAGTATCCTCTCACCCTGGTCAGGACTCTTCTACCAAGCCATGCTACTGGTGCTGGGTTTGGGAAAGCCACTGGCTGCAGTCCTGGGTGAACACCACACCTCCACCTTTACTACCTAGCTCAGATACACTCTGTTACCTTCCCAAGGTAGCAAGTCTCCTCTGTCATAGGCTGGATTTGCTGCAGCCCCTCTCTGCACATTGTGTGACTCCCCCTGGAGAGGTGCACAGAAATGTCTGCCCTCTCCAGGTAGGACACCAAGAGATCAGAGAAATTACTTCATCCAAGTCCAGCTTGCTGAACCAGTGAGTTTATTGGGGTTACTTAGAGGAGCATGGGTAACTTCAGGCAGCTCTATCATCAAAGAGCCCTAGCTCAGCACTGGGACAGCTCACCTGAGGCCTGCCCCAGGCAACCACCACTTCCTAATGTAACTACAAGACTCAGCTGCAGGGGAGTCCACAGAGAGGAAGTAGCTGGCCTCTCAGGCAAGGGTCTCCTGACCCTCACTCCTACAAAAGAATGGTAATGGCCCTTACCTCCTAAGGGGGGGGGGTATGGGTTCCCCGTTGCTCTAATTTGAGAATAGCAACAGTTATGCCATTCTGAAGGGCAGAGCCCCCTCCCCCCAGCATCCTCCCCCATTATAAGTACATGGATGTGAGCCTCTGCTTTCTTGGAAACAGGAAAGTGGGGCTTAGGAGAGAGGGGGCTGGGGGTTGGTCAGAGGAGATGAAGGTTCAGCTGGAGGGTCTTGAGTTTGAGACCAGGCTGAGACTAGGTAGGTGGTTGGGAGTAAGTTTGTAACATGCTCAGGTAACCACACAACAGGCAGATGCGGGGGTTAGAGGGAGGGCCATCTGTGACTGGGTAAGCCTTGGCAGATGCCCATTAGTCACAGGATGTGACCAGGAGCCATTCAGAGGTCATCTGGTCTTATTCACAGGCTGATGTGGAAACTGGTTTTCTCTACATACAGAACTTCCAGAATCCAGGATAAAAGGAACCATAAACTTCAGAGATCCTTTTCCATGTCTGGCAGACCTCACATGAGACATCCTCTGGTACAAACCAGAAACATGTTCTAATTGGACCGCCCAAACCTGGGTGGACTCTTGCCCTCTTGTGTAGCAAAGATATGCACACAAGATCTTCTTTGTCTCCTGTCCTATGCAAAAGTATTCTGATGAGGGAGTCAGGAGAGCTGTGGCCTGTTCCCTGTTCATAACATTGTCCAAATGACCTGGGAGATGGTGGTGCATGCCTTCAATCACAGCATTCAGGAGGCAGGGGCAGGCAGATCTCTGAGCTCGAGGCCAACCTGGTGTACAGAGCAAGTTCCAAGCCAAGGCTACATAAAGAAACCCTGTCTCAAAATAACCAAACCAAACCAACAACAACAACAACAGAAAACAAAAACCCAAAACTAACCAAAACAAAACAAAAAAACAAATTAAAAACTACTGTCCAAAATGAACCCAAACTTAAGACTCATGGGTGTGGAGTGGGAGTGTACTTCTTACCCTTGGATGTGTAGTGAAGCCCCTGCATCCTCCCTAGTTAATAGCACAGTGGGATAACAGTAGTTAACAATGATCAAATATTTCACAATAGCTAACAGGATTGTAGATGTCCAAACACACACAAAAAAATGTTTGTCTTCATTACTTTTCTATTGCTATGATAAGACACCTTGACAAAGGCAATTTATACACAAAACATTTAAATTGGGGCTTACAGTTTCAGAGGGTTAGAATCTACACAGAAGCTTGACAGCAGGCAGGCATGGTATTGGAGCAGTAGCTGAGTGGTCCCGTGTGAGCAACAACCATGAGGCAGAGGGAGAAGGAGAGAAAGAAGGGGAGGGGAGGGAGGGAGGGAGAGAGAGGAGGAGGGAGAAGAGTAGGGAGGGGAGAGAGGAGAGAGGGAGGGAGTCACTTCAACATGGCCACATTTCCTAATCCTTCCCAAACAATTCCACCCAGTATTCAAATGCACTAATTGAGCCTACAGAGGTCTTTGTCAGTCAAACTGCCAGAGTGTCTGAGGTGCTATGCCAGTTACTCCTTATGATCTTCACATCTTGTATACCGGCACTGAAATGCCACACTGGCTCATAAATGTATGCAATTATTGTATCACATATGTATATTTCATATACTTACATAAGCACACACATATGTATACATATACAATTTTCATTGAAAGCTCCTGCTTGGAAGGTGTGGTTTCGGGGACCCAGGAAGGAGAGTGAGGACTCTTAAGCACAGGGTGGGTCCCAGTGAATGCACCCTCTGTTCCCCAGGAGTCTTAGAGCTTGTTTAGAAGATACTTGAACTAGGTGACCCTAGTTTACCAGATGTAAACGATGCCTGAATAAAGCTCTTAGAAGTCAGCTCAGGAGGGTGTGACAATCCCTCAAGACCCAGATATATCTGGGCCTACTGCTTAGTGTCTCAGCCACTGGGGAGACAGAAGGGTGGACTGCCTACGTGTAGTTTAAGGCAATACAGTGAGACCCTAGTTCAAATAAACCAAGATAAAGTAAAGAGAAAATGTAAATATGTATAGCACATACTAAGAATAAGACTGTGTCAGAGATGACATTATCCTCACTGATGAATTCACAAGTCATCACTGCTAAGACATGGCATCAACTGAAGAAAATGAGGTTCATATGTACAGTGGAATTTATTCGACCATAAAGAAAAAATGAGACCACGACATTGTCAGGAAAATGTATGTGACTAGAGATGACTAAATGAAATAAGCCAGACAGAAAGACTGTGTTTTCTCTAATATGTAGGCTCTAGATTTAAAGTCTGTGTGTGTCATCTGTGTGTGTCTGTGTGTGTATATGTCTGTGTATCTGTGTGTGTCTATGTCTGTGTGTGTACCCATGTGTACTATAGTAGTGTATGTGCATGTGTGCCACAGAACATGTGTGGCGGTCAGAAGACGACCTTAGGTGTTGGTCCTTGCCTTCCAGCTTGTTTGAGACAGAGTCCCTTTGCTGTGTAATGCTGCCGATGATAGGCTTGCTGGCCAGGAATTCTCCAGTCTCATGGTAGAACCATGGGACTATGGCATCACTGTACTGGTTTTGTATGGGATTTAGAGAACTCGGATCCTCTTTGGGCTTGCATAGTAAGCATTCTGTTCACTATTGTAGAAATAAATATTAATAAATGCTAGCAGAAGGTTTGTTACCCGCCTCAGTGGTTTATGTTCCTGAACAAAAGACACACACAACCTTTATATTTTAATATGCCTTAAGCAGCACAATAGCTGGGCCACTTTCAATCTCCATGTGGTTAATCCCGAGTTATTACTTACTAATTCTATGTTCTATCATGGCTGCCCTGGATCCAGCTGGGCAGTCCTCTGGGCTGTGCTCTCCCAGTTTCTTCACATGGTGGCTTGGCCTCTCTGTCCTGAACTCTTCTCAGGCATGGCATCTCTACTCTCCCCCACACTCTCCGGACCTGAAGGATGTCTTCCTTCTTCTTCCTCTCGGTCCCTAGCCCAGGGATCCTAAAATCCCACCTCTGTCTGTTCTTCCCAGCTATTGGCTATTGGCATCTTTATTTACCAGTCAGAACCAAGTAGGGGCAGGTTCCCAGAAGTTACGTGCAGAACCTCTGTGTAAGCAGTTTTTTTGGGGAACATAATTAGCATTCATAATACAAGCAGCTACAATCTCTCCAATGAGCCATCTCCTCAGCTTTAGATCTCCTCTTCCTCCTCCTTTTCCTCCTCCTCCTCCTCCTCCTCCTCCTCTTCTTCCTCTTCTTCCTCTTCTTCCTCCTCCTCCTCTTCCTCCTCCTTCTTTCATTCTTGCCTTAATTGGATTAGGGTAAGTGATATCAGTGACCTGGAAGGAACATGCATCTTGTCTTAGTGTGGGGGTTGGAGTTAATATGACCCAGTGTGGGTTTTAGTCCCATGGTTACCTCTGCCTCCTGAGTGCTAAGTTTAAAGGTATGGACCACTCACCCAGATTTTCCAATAGTGATTTTTTTTTTTTAATATTTATTGAATATTGAAGCCAAGAGGCAGAGGCAGACAGATCTCTGTGAGTTTCAGGCCAGCCAGAGTTACATGGTGAGACCCTGTTTCAAGAAAGAGCTTTAATGAGCTCCAACTTACCTACCATATATCTGCTCATTTGAAGCGATCGATTCAATGGTTGTTAGTACAGGCACAGGTCAGTAACCCCACCCCACAATCTATTTTTGGACATTTTCACCTCTTAAAAAGAAACCCACTCCCTTAGAAATCCATTCACTCTCCTTCCCTCCCCAAACCTGACAAACATTAGTCCACTCTCTGCCATTTTACTAGAATGGAATCACACAATCTGCACAGCATGCTCTTCGTAGGTCTATCCACCTCGATGTACACACCATTTCTCCATTCTTACCTGTTTCCAAGTAGTATTCGCCGAATGCGAGAGGGTATCATGTGTGGCTCCTACTCCAGCCTCAGCTTTCACACCCTTGCATGACTGGGCCCATGGTACACCGTTAGCCTCAGATAAAGGCTCCCAATACATCCCCTGGTTAGGTTGGCTGAGCCTGGGCCTGAACCTGAGACTTTGCTTTTCCAGACTTCTAGTTCTTTCTTTCAGACCAGTGATGTTCTTCCTGGTCCCTATGCTGCTCCCACCCCTTCTAGGTACCTGTATACCCTCACCAGGAGAGATGCTCTGGTCCATGTCTTTCCCACTTTATCTGGACGGAAGCCCCTAAAATAGGGTCTGCCACGAGTGTCTCCATGGTCTGGGCCTTCCAGGAACTCTGAACAGGTCCCATGAAATTGTTCAAGGAACTTGTTGAAGTTTTAACTACCATTCATAATTTTTTTTTTGGGGTTTGGTTGGTTGGGTTTTTGTTTGTTTGTTTGTTTGATTGGTCTCTCCTTACCTTGCTATAAGTGAAGCATCCTGTGTTCCTCTCTCCAGGGGTGGCATGACCACCCCCCTTGGAACTCAGTGCAAACTCTATGCCCACCAGACTGCCACTGCTGCCACCCTTCCAGTGTGTGGAGCTCTTGAGCACACTACTCAATCTAGGGTCTGCGTCAGGCATCTCTGCAGTCCCAGAGTCAAGGGCAGTTAATGGTGTGCAGTAGACACAGTAATGTGTGCAGCTTTAAGAGAGAATTTTAAAGGAGAAATAAATCAGTGGTCTCTAGACAAGGATGAACATTTCCTAATACTTAGCTCACTATGCTAGGGACACAGAGGCTCTGTCCAGCATGGCTGGATGGTTTATTTGCCAGATGATATACTACTAAGGTCTGTCTTAGTTAGAGTTACTATTGCTGTGATGAAACACCATGAACAAAAGCAACTTGGGGAGGAACCATTTTGTTTGGTTTACAAATCCGGAATCACAATCCATTGAGGGAATCCAAGCCAGGAACTCAAACAGGGTAGGAACCTGGAGGCAGGAGCTGATGCAGAAGCCATGGAGGGGTGCTGCTTACTGGCTTACTCCTTATAGCTTGTTCAGCTTGCTTTCTTACAGAACCCAGGACCACCAGCCCAATGGCACCACCCACAATGGACTGGGCCATCACCCATCAATCACTAATTAAGAAAATGCTCTACAGGCCTGCCTACAGCCCAGTCTTATGGTGGCATTTTCTCAATCGGGGTTTCCCATCTCTCAAATGACTATAGCTTGTGTCAAGTTGACATAAAGCCAACAAACACGGGTTTTTAAAATAAATAATCAAGATGGAGAAAACCAATAACCCAGTGAAGAGAGTTGCATGGCTTGTCACAGTTTAAGCAAATTATAATCTCAGTCTCCATCGATGTCTGAAAGGAAAGAGGTCTGAGATGCTTAGCCCCAGGAATTGAAAACTGGATGAACAATTTTGACTTTCTGACCTAACACAGCAGAACCAAAACCTTGGGGTAATGGTCTAGGAGCCAGGGTGGAGCCAGGAAGTACCCGGGCTGCTGTGCTAGAACCAGCAGTTCACACAGGCCTCCCATGCTTCCTGCCCCATCCTTCAGCACATTCCCTACAGAACAAATGGTTGACCTGTGTGATAGGTCTCTAACCAAGGTCTTTGAAGGGACTACTGACTCAGGAAGGGGTGTCATTTTGATGTACAGGGCCAAATGTCTACCTAATATTCAAATAGGCTCCAAGGTACCGAGCAGAGCTGCCACAGCAAAGGCAAACCGGTCAGGCGCAGGGCTTCAATACTCATTGAGGTCTAACCCCATCCAGCAAATGATTCAGAGTACCGTATCAGAAAATTCCAAATTCCAGCCTGGCCTTCCTGAGTGTCCTGAGGGGCATACTTATCAAAGTGTGAAACTGAAACACTTTTCACATACACTCATATGACGTGCACGTCTCTAACTGTCCAGTTACCCTGGACCTTGCAGATTTGGAGAGGGGGACCTACTTGTATTCTGTGTTTGCCCCCACCTAGCTATAGAAGTGGTTAGTCACAGCACACCTACCGGGCACTGTTTTGTGTAATTTGCAGTGTACAGACAAGAAGCCAGAGACATCTGGGGATTCCCTGCAGCAGAGAACCCATGCTGTGTTTTGTTGTCTCCCAGAGCATCTTGCAGTGTTCTGAGCTCCTCGTCTATTTCCTCAGCCTGTAAGCATCATGCTCTGGTTGTTTGTGTGTTTGTTTGTTTACTTATTTATGTATTTAATTAGTTTTCTTTTCTTCTTTTTTCTTTTATTGGATATTTTCTTTATTTACATTTCAAATGTTTTCCCCTTTCCAGGTCTCCCCTTCAGAAAACCACTATCCCACTCCCCCCCCCCCATGAAGGTACTCCTCCACCCACCCACCCACTCCCATCTTTCCTCCCTGGCATTCCCCTACACTGGGGCATCGAACATCCTCAGGCCCAAGGGCCTCTCCTCCCACTGATGCCAACAAGATCCTCCTCTGCCACATATGCGGCCAGCACCATGGGTCCCTCCATGTGTATTCTTTGGTTGGTGGTCCAGTCCCAGGGAGCTCGGAGGGGTCTGGCCTGTTGACACTGTTGCTCCCTCAATGGGGCTGCAAACCCCCTCAGCTCCTTCAGTCCCTTCTCCAGCTCCTCCATCCAGGACCCCACGCTCAGTCCATCGGTTGACTGCGAGCATCTGCCCTTGAATTTGTCAGGCTCTGGCAGAGCCTCTCAGGAGACAGCTTATCATGTTTCCATCAGCAATCACTTCCCAGCATCCACAATAGTGGTTGGTTTTTATTTGTTTGTGGTTTTTTGTTTGTTTGTTTTTTGTTTTTGTTTTTGTTTTTGTTTTGAGACAAGGTTTCTCTGTGTAGCCCTGGCTGTCCTGGAACTCACTCTGTAGACCAGGTTGGCCTCGAACTCAGAAATCCGCCTGCCTCTGCCTCCCAAGTGCTGGGATTAAAGGCTTGTGCCACCACTGCCTGGCCAAGGAAATATTTTTACAACGAGCTGAAAACAGTCCACAATAGCCGACCTATAGGCCACCTTTGTAAAGTTATTACCATTTGTAACCAGGTCATCTCCAGCTGATGGCCTTAGAATGGGTCATATCTATGTCACTGACTTTGGTTCCAGTGCCTTGTGGTGGGATTTGAGGAATTCCAGAGAATTAAGTTTTGACAATGATTTATGGAATACGTGGTGTACCAGAAGTACACTCTCCCCACCCCCTGCAGCAGGCCAGGGTCTGAGTCAGAACCACTGCTGCTCTTCACCCAGATAAGAGCCTTTGGGCTGTCTTACCCAATTCCTTCACTGTTCCAGACTGTGCTGCAGCCCAGACCCCAGGATTCCTGAGCCTTCTGCATTCAAAACCTCTTGAAACCTGGTGGTCTGAGGATGGTGTCTGTGGGTGATAGGATGAACTTGGATTGGATGTAGGAGGGTCACTAAAATGAGAGAGCTCTTCCCAGTGTGGGAGAATTGGGGTGGGGACGAAGGGAGCTGAGTGGAGAGCTGGGACTATAGGTTAAGCTACAATGACATCTCACTGTCTCTTCCTGAGAAGATCCAAGGAGGCTTAGACTTCTAAATCTGCAACTGGCTTTCCAGACACCAAACCAGGTTTGTGTGATGTGCGCATGTGTGTGTACCCTGGAGGGCATGTGCACACGAGTGTGGAGTGTGTGTATGCAGGGGAGTAAGCCCCAGGCCTTTCTAATGCAAAGCACATGCCCCACTTAGCCTACGTTCCTACAATATCCTGGGCGGGCCTCAGACCCAGGGTAGAGACCTTCCATCCAGTTGTTAATGAGATGGTCCCATTTTTCTCATCTGCTAAAACACCTACTAGCATTATGATAATCCCACGAATTCTGAACAAAAACATCCAGCGATAGGTCTCATCTACTTACTCTCTCCCACCACAAAGCAAGGGGCGGGCTGGGGGGAGGGGGACCTCCAGACACTTCATTAAGTCACACTATTCCTTGTTGAATCCTGGTCTTTGTGGCAGAGCTACGGGAGCCACCCCCAGACACCCACTTTCTAGCCCAACAGGAAACCACATTCTCAGATCACAGCCCCAGGACCACCTTGTAGGAATGGCTACCTCAGTAAAAAGTGGGCAGTGTCCTTTAAATTGCTCAAGAATTGAAGATGAAGAGCAGACTCCTCCCTCCCACCCCCAACCCCCGAAACTGCACAGTTCCTCTATGGCCTCCTCCTACCCTAGACTCTGCTCTGAGCAGAAGGAAAGGGTAACATTTACTGGGAGTCAGTAATTACACTGAGCAAAGGCAAGAGGAGTCTGCTGAGACAGCTGAATGCCCCATATGCGGATGGGTTCAGGCTCGTGGTTCAGGGCACCTGGGTCAGGTTGTGGCCTCTTGCCAGCCTCTCTAGGAACATTATTTGAGAGCTCTGCTCTGGGAGGTCCGGAAACCATAAGAAGACAGGAGAACAGTGCTGGGGTGATGGAGGGGGGAGGGGGAGATCCTGTGGGCAAAACAATACCCAAATTTGGAAACATTTGAAAAGCTCTAGAAGAAAAATGTTTTTGGACGTCTTTTGCTCCCTATCAAGGACAAGTAAATACATTGTCTCAGGGTTACTATTGCTGCGATGAAACCCTGGGACCAAAAGCAACTTGGCGAGGAAAGGGTTTGTTTGGCTTGGGTATCCTGAATCACCACTCACTGAGAGAAGCCAAGGCAGGAACTCAAACTGGGCAGTAACCTGGAGGCAGAAACTAATGCAGAGGCCACTGAGGGTGCTGCTTACATGCTTGTTCTTTATGGCTTGCTCAGCCTGCTTTCTCATAGAACCTAAGACCACCAGGGATGGCATCCCCAACATCCACACAAACAATGGGCTGGGCCCTCCCCATCAATCACTAAATAAGAAAATGCCTTACAGCTGGATCTTATAGGCGTATCTTCTCAAGTGGGGTTCCCTCCTTTCAGGTGATTCTAGCCACGACACAGATCTGTGCTCTCCCCCCCCTCCTCTGTCTCTCCTTTGTAAATAGGGTCTCACACAGCCGAAGTTTGCTTCAAATGTATTTCTAGTCTAGATCGATCTTGAACCTCTGAGCACTAGGAATGCAAGTATCACCACGCCCAGTTATAGGAAGTACTGGAGATTTGATGCAGGGCTTCCCACACGCATATTGGCAAACACTCTTCCAAACGATCACTTCTCCAGCTCCACACTAGGGTGTTCTCAGTTTTCACAGATCTAAAAAGAAACCGCTGCTACAAATTACAGATCTTGCTGCTTCCTCGGTTTGTGTGTGTGTGTGTGTGTGTGTGTGGCATTTCTGCCTGGCTTGGGGTCAGGAGGACACAGGAGGTTTCCCAGTCTCCAAACAGGGAGCTTTCTTTTGAGAACACCTGGGAATCTTTGATAGATGCATAGACTACAGGTGGCAAAGAATCCTGGCACCTGAGAGCCTGTCAGATGCCTCCAGGATAAGCCTTTCGTTTTACAAATGAGGAAAGTGAAGCCCGGAGTATTACCACCAGAATGGAAAACCAAGTAGTTTCCGGCATCACCCAGGGCTCCTTCCTCTGAGGTCTCTAAAGGATACCCTGATTTTCACCTGCTGGTGTTTTCCTGCTGGCATTGTGGGAGATTCTTGCTAGATGAGCCTCCCATGGGATTCCAGAGCATTCTAGGTTCCCTGGTGTCAGATCATGTCTATCATCCCTGCAGGTGCCCAGTCTTTATGGGTTAAGTGAGGGCATCTTCGAACAAGAAGAGGTGCCTGCTGGAGGGGCGGGGGACATACTCCCAGGACGGAATGGCCAGCAGTGCAAAGTTGCTGAGGTCAAGAACAGACTGGGAGCCATCATACAAGAAACTTGGGGCCTTGGGCATCATAGTTGTCAGGCACTTCCGCAGCTCCGAGTGGCCCTTTGCCTCTGCTGAGACTACAAAGACAGGCTGTTTGTGGTCACTTTCCTTCTGGTGCCCTCTCTCCAGCAGCACAGCACCTGTGTACTTGTGCCCCTCCCTCATGACAGCGCTTACTTTTGTTTTGCTTTTTTCAAAAGTTGAGGGGATGAGGTTGGGAACGAGCCCTGCCCGAGAGAGCAAGCGCTTTCCAACATCGTTGGGAGGCCGGGTGGATGAGGGTGTTGCTATTCAGACACAACGGTGGAGTCACTTTATGGATGGGGCTGGAGAGGTGCAAGCTAAATACGCATGCCCAGAGTAGTGAGATAACTGAAAGAATCCACGCCAGGTCCCAAAAGTCGCCTTCCACCCTCCGGGCTGTCCCAGTTCTCACGGGAACGCTGTAACTCACCCGGTGACAGGTGACCAATACCCTGGGTACTAACAGCACCGTGATGCAGTGAGAGTCTAGGGCTTCCCTCACCTCCTCCTCGGGAGTCCCCTCCAGTCCACCCTGCTTCTCCCAACCCTATGCCCAGGGTTCCAGCTGTCAGGACCACGAGCCGAGCTTGGGATCCGCCCGCTAGCCTGGGGAGGGGGCGGGGACTGCAAGCGGGACAGCCAACAGCCATTGGAGGGGAAGGCGAGGGCGGAGGGCCGAGCGGGGTCAAGTCCCGGGAGCGCGCAGCCGGCCGCAGTCACGCCGCAGTCGGGAGAGCCAGCGCCCGAGCGCAGACGCGCCCGCCATGAGGGAGATTGTGCACATCCAGGCGGGCCAGTGCGGGAACCAGATCGGTACCAAGGTGGGTTCGGGCGCTCGCTTCGCTCCCTCGGGTGGGCAGTTAGCGTCGCCGGCCTCGGGAGGATTCCGCCTTGCTCCTCTGAGCCAGGCTGACCCTGCGCACTTCTGGGAGAGCAAGCCCCAGAGAGCCCGTCCGGTGTCCCCGCGGGCAGACCCGGAGATCCGGCCCAGAGAGTGGGCCAACTGGCCCTCGAGATCCGGCTCCAAGTGGACCCAGTTATGGGTTCCAGAGGGCGCGCCCGGGGCTCGACTCAGAGGGTGGGCCACCGGTCCCGAAGGGCGCGCCCTCGAGAACTGGCCCCGGGGATTGAACCCAGATTCCTGAGGCGACCTGGCGGGGAGAGTGGGCCACGGGTCTTTGGGGACTGACTCGGGGTTCCGACCCAGGGTTTGCGCCCCGGTCTGAGGGCTCGGGGATCCAGTTCTGAAGAGCGGGTCACAAGTCCCGGTGCGGGTGGCGGGGACTTCTCAGGCTCCGGATCTGACTCTCTGTCCCTTCGCCGTCCCCTCGCAAGTTTTGGGAAGTGATCAGCGATGAGCACGGCATCGACCCGGCCGGAGGCTACGTGGGCGACTCAGCGCTGCAGCTGGAGAGGATCAGCGTCTACTACAATGAGTCATCCTGTGAGTCGCGCAGCTTCGGGCTGTCCCCCTAACCCCCACCCTCGGCCTCCGGCGCCGGCACCTGGCCTTTCCCGGCTGCCTTTCGGGCATGCCCTGACAGGACCCGACCGTTCCCTGCTGGGACCCCGGGCTGGACTCGGAGGGGGAGGGGTGCGGTCTTGGCGCCCGGAGAGTTTGCTCAGGAAAAAGTTAGGGCGGGATGGAGCTGGATGCCCGGCCACTCCCTCACTCCCCCTGGAGCGGGAAACCCGCCCTAGGTCTGTTCAAACTGTGGGATCCGGCCTATCCCGAGGGCTTGAACCAAACCATCCGTTGAAGTTGTGAAATAACCTCATCGCTCCCAGGCCATCCTTTTCTTACGCTTTTAAAGAATGGAGCAGAGCAACCGAATGGAATGGAATTTTAAAGGCATCTTTTATTAGAAGTTTGAATAATACTTGTTTAAGTGATTTTTCTGGTCCTTCACCTAAAAGTATATTCATTGAACGCCAAAACTGTAGACAGTTCTGGGGAGATTAGTAATTAATGGGGAGATTAGTAAAATTCTAGACGCTGGGTAATCCCAGTTTGGGTCTAATAGCACCTCTGTCCTCTGAAGGCTACTTTACAGGCAAGTTTTATTATAAAAGTGTGACACACACCTCACAAACCAACACAATCCCAGGGCACAGAAAGAACACCCAGAAATGACATGTGCAGACGCTCCCTTGGCATGACATTGAAAGCGAATCCAAGACGCTCTCTGGAGTCACCAGATTTTTAGAGTTAATTCCCACCTGTTCACCCAGAATGGGGAAGGGCGGTAGATATGAATCATGGGATATTGTTCATGTAGTAGACCTGAAACACATGGAAGTTCTAGGCAGCTCTTAAGAGAAACTCAAATGTTCATTGAACTTCCTCTTGTTCATTGGGTGACATTAGTTGACCCTTTCCTCAACTTGGTCCTGTGGAGAGCCAAGCAGGATGTGGTGGAACTCCAGATCCTGTAAAGTCTGTCCTCACAGGATGGAAATACAGCTTGCCCTGGGGTC
This sequence comes from Rhynchomys soricoides, assembly GCA_019843965.1. NCBI lineage: Eukaryota > Metazoa > Chordata > Mammalia > Rodentia > Muridae > Rhynchomys > Rhynchomys soricoides. The sequence goes on along the minus strand of JADRCH010000015.1, from coordinate 8,382,584 downwards.
CTGCAAAGGCACATTCTACTCAGACCAGTGAAGAGCTCATCTGAGTCTGAAGAAAAGGGACCCAGAACTCCTGGGCTGGCACCTGGGAGAAGCTGCTCAGAGAGCTTAGGGGTGTGTGTGTGTGTGTGTGTGAGAGAGAGAACTGGAAAATACAGTGCACATGAAGTAGGCAGGAGTGTTGATTTCCATGAGTTCCGCTTAGAATCTGTGATAAACTCACAATACCTTCTGACAAGACTCTGGTTATCCCTGCCAGTCAGCTCTGACCTGGTGAGACTCACTGAGTCGATTTTTCTAGAAACCTGGAAGTAACTCTGGTGGACTTTTCCCTCTCCAGCTAAGAAGTACGTACCCAGGGCTGCCCTGGTGGACTTGGAGCCCGGCACCATGGACAGTGTGAGGTCTGGGCCTTTTGGGCAACTCTTCCGGCCTGACAACTTCATCTTCGGTAGGTTCAACCTGCTTGCTTGCTTGAGTTTCTTGTTTCATTTTTATGTATGTATCGTGGTACCAAGGGTTGAATTGGGATTGTCCACTTGTGGCACTTTGTAGATATTCGAACAATTACAGATTTTGGAGCATTTTGAATTTTCAGGTTAGGAATGCTGAACCATGCTTGTGAAAGGCAGTTTATTTCAGGGAAATGGACTGATTCTAAGGGTGATTCCTGGCCTATGGGTACTACGGAGACACTACAGAGAGTGAATGTTTTGAAATCTCTATCTCGCCCCCTTCTTCAGAATGCCTCAGGCAGATAGCAATCCAGAGGAAATAAAGAAACACCAGTGTTTCCTATGAGGCCAAGTAGCTTTACTAAACACAATGAGAGAAAGTTATAGATCAAAATCACTTAAAATATCAAGGCAAAGTTCCAAATGTCACTGTGTTTAAAAACAAAACAGTATTCTGTGGCTCGTCATAGCGCATATCACTGCTGTACCTCCAGCTCTGGGGGAGGCAGAAGCAGATGGATCTCTGTGAATTTGAGGTCAGCCTGGTCTACAGAGTGAGATTCAGGTCAGCCAGAGCTACACAGTGAGACCCTTTCTTAAAAGAGGAGGAGGAAAAGAATAAGAATTATGATGATGATGATGATGATGATGATTGGTTTTTCGGGACAGGGTTTCTCTGTATAGCCCTGGCTGTCCTGGAACTCACTCTGTAGACCAGGCTGGCCTCGAACTCAGAAATCCGCCTGCCTCTGCCTCCCGAGTGCTGGGATTAAAGGCGTGCGCCACCACTGCCTGGCTTTTGATTATTATTATGTTCTGGTAGTGGGCCTAAGCAGATAGGGGTCACAGCCACCACCAGCCCTCTGGCCCATGCACTCACTGTACAGCTTCGGCCTTGCTGTTTAACCTGCACTGGGACTCTTTAGTCCTTAGTGAGACAGAATCAAATGGTCAGGTATGCAGAGGATCACAGAAAGCTCCCACGTGGGAACTGCAACCGTGCCTCCTGCAAAGCTTCCTACAAAATGGTCCTGGGGAAGGAATAAGGTCCTGTGGTGATTCCTGCCTGTAATCCCAGCACTCAGAGGTGGAGGCAGGAGGGGCAAGAGTTCAAGGCCCTTCCTGGCTACATAGGAAGCTTGAGGCCAACCTAGAGCTACATAAGACCCTGTCTTAAAAACAACAAAGAAAGGAAAAGACCCGCCTTGGATGCCACTGTTGTCACAGCAGGAAAGGGTGACATGCTTTGCACAGACTAGTACTGAACAGCCTTACAGTGAGTAGAGCCTCTAGGGCTTGTCAGGGGCTCTTCTAGGCCTATGCTATGAGAATCCTAGGTGAGGTAGCAGCTGTGCAGAAAGCACTTGCCTCAGAAGCCTGACCAGGACCAGAATCAAGTCCCTGAACCCACATAGAGCTAGATAATGGCAGCACAGGTCTGTCCTAGCATCTTATAGATGAGAGTATGCAGGGCTCATCAGAAGAAGCTCAAAGGCAGGGAGCTTGGGCTAGGAAGCACTGAATGAGAGACCATATCTCAAACAAAATGGAAGACTGTCCTCTGAGGTCCACAGGTGTGCACGGGGGTTGGCCCACTCTCAACCCCGCCCCCACCACAAAGACTCACATGAGCAGTGTTTGGTTGTTCTGGCAAGGGAGAGCAGATTGGTAGTGATTTGAGACAAGATCTCTTGTCGCCAGGTCTAGAACTCATGAGGAGGACTTTGAACTGAGCCTCTTGCCTCGAACTCTTGGGTACCAGGATTATAGATGCTGACCTCCATGCCTGGTTTATGCTGCATAGGTATATTTGTGGTTGCGAAGCTAGCCTTTAATGGCTGAGCCGTCCATCTCTTCAGCTCATGTTCTGAATAGGTATATAGGTATATTCATATCTATCTATATTTATATCTATATTTTTATATCTATATTTATATTTTATCTATATCTGTCTCTATCTATATATCTATATACATATGATCCCTGATACCCTAGCACCCCAGTACATACCTATAATTCCAGTATTGGGGAGATGGAGCCAGATGGATACCTGGGATACCAGAGGTTTACTCAGCTAATCAGAGCGTTCCAGTTAAGTCAGAAACCCTGTGGATGGAGGAAGATACTACTCTCTAGCCTCTTCTCATGCATGTGCACATGCACCCACACACGTGTTCACACAGAGATTAATGATCTGGGAGGGGCAGCATAGGTCTGAAATCCTAGCACTTTGGATTTGGACGTAGATCGTTTGGGAGGTTAAACAGGCTGGGCTATGTGAGACCCTGTCTCAAATGAGCCAACAGAAGAAGACTGAGAACTGGCTCGGTGGTTAAGGGCACTTGCTGTTCAGTCCTGAGAGGGGAACTCAGATCTCAGCACTCACATAACAAGCCTGGCATCCCATACACACACATATATATATTCTATTATTCCGTGTGTGTGTGTGTGTGTGTGTGTGTGTGTGTGTGTGTGTGTGTCCACAAGGGTCAGAAGGTGTTAAATCCTCTGCAGCTAGAGCTTCTAGGCGTCTGTGAGCCCCTGAAATAGGTATGGGGAACGGAAGCTGGGTCCTCTGGAAGAGCAGCAGCAGGTGTTCTTAACCACTGAGCCATCGCTCCAGCTCCCACCCACTCCCTGTTAAGAACTAATTACATGGGGCAGTGTAATTAAAGGTGGTATACACCTTTAATCCTAGCACTTGGATGGCAGAGGCAGGTGAATCTCTATGAGGCCATCCTGCTCTACAGAGTGAGCTCCATGCAGCTAAGGCTAGACAGAAAAACACTATCTAGAAAAAAGAAAAGAAAAAGGAATTTGTTTGAAGCAGGGTCTCACTATGTAGCCCTGGCTTGCCTGGGATTTTCTGTGTAGAGCAAGATGACTTCAAATTCAGATTTCTGCCTGCCTGCCTCTGCCTCACAAGAGCTACGATTAAAGGCTGTGCAGCATGCTCAGTGCAGAATGTTTAGACATTTCAACAAGTCCTGACAAAATGTCTTTGATTGTAATTTAACAAGTTGGACATTATTTTTAATTAAGAATTGTGACTTATTTAAGATAAGCTGGGTGTGGTGCTCATAGCTATAATTTTAGCACCCAGAAGGCTAAAGCAGGGTAGTCGCTGGATTCAAGGACAGCCTGGTCTATATCGTGTGACTTGAAGGTACCCTAGGCTACAGAACAAAACCTTGTCTTAAAAACAAATCCTCACTTGTCTGAAATGCTTATCGTTTACATTTCTCATTATTATGGCTATACTGACTGGCCAGTGAGCTCGTGCATAGATTTTACGGGTTCTGGGGATCTGAATCCGTCCTCATTCCAAACTGTCTAAATTATGGCTAACTCATGGACAGTTTGTTCGTCTTAGCTGGTTCACAGCCTTTAGCTAGCTTTGATAAATTAAAACAGAGCAGTGTCAAGCAGGGCTCAGCCAGTGGAAGAGCATGAGGGAGGGCCCTCCTCAGCACCAAAAGACTGAACCCATAATAAGCCAGTGTCATTTCAGTTCTGGATATAGCTTGAAGTGGCCTTTTGTCCCAACACTTGGGAGGCAGAGGCAGGTGAGTCTCTGTGAGTTCAAGGCCAGCCTAGTCTACCTAGTGAGTTCCAAGACTCACTACAGAGCTACATAGAGAGACCCTGTTTCAGACAAAAAAGGAAAAAGAATAAAAAAGAGCAATTGCATTAGTAATATATAATTTTAAAAAGTGAGAGTTCCCAGTGACATGATCATACTCTCATTCTTAATTGCTGGTTACACAGCACCCCTGCCAAGGAGACTGTGGGAAGGAAGCTAAGCGCCAGGCAGACTGTTTCCTTAAAGCCCCTTTGTGGATTTGTAGTTTTCCTACAGACACAGGACTGCTGAGGAGCCAGGGAGCACAGAGAGCTGGCAGACTTAATTCTTCACCCAGTGTGAGTTGGAGGAAAACCAGAGAGAGGATTGTAAGAAAAGCCTAGGCATCTGCAGTTGCCTGCCAAGCTCCAGGTTTGCAACAGCCTGTGTTTAACAAGCTGGAGTCTCTGATTAATGGCTGAATGCACCGTGTAGATGTTCAACTTATGACCCTCCAGATATTTAAGCAGGGATGATCTGTTGCTAGGAGACAAGGGCAAAATATTTTTCAAAAGTCACCAGCTTCCTCCTTTTGTCAAGAGTAGAGAATACTTTGGGGCTAATCTGTGCTACGGGTAGTGAGGGATCTGAGTTGCTGGCATACACTAAAGGAGTTAAGTGTCACGGGAACACTTAAAGCTTGAGCAAGCTTGATTTAAGGTTCTGTCTTGTCTTCAGCTGCCTTCTATGCCTTCTATGCCTCTAATGAATCGTTCCTAGGCTCTGGCGGTGTTTGCAGTCCTTCTGTGAAGAAGTGACGGTTCTACATTGAGTTCCCAGTACAAGGTCAATCCCAAGTTCCAAGTTGGCCTCAGGGTTTGTTCCTCTCATTGCCTGGCTGCTGCCTGCTGCGTTGTGTGGGGAAGGGTAGACATGAGTTTGTGGGTGCTTAAGAAGGACAATGACAATCTGTGCTGGCTAGTGTTTTGTCAACTTGACAAAAGCTAGGGTCATTTGGGATGAAGGACTTACAGTTGAGGAAATACCTCCGTCAGGCTGGCCGGTGGGCAAGCTAGTCTGAGGGCATTTCCTCCCTTCCTTCCTTCCTTCCTTCCTTCCTTCCTTCCTTCCTTCTCTCTCTCCCCTTCCTTCCGTTCATCCCCCCTCCCTCCCTCTCTCTTTCCTTTCTTTTCCTTCCTTCCTTCCTTTCTTTCTTTGCTTTTCTCCTCCTCCTCTTCTCCTCCTGGTGTTTTTTTCTGGTGGCTTGTTGCTGTTGTTTGAGACAGGGTTTCTCTGTGTAGCTCCAGCTGTCCTGGAACTCACTCTGTAGACCAGGCTGGCCTTGTATTCACAGAAACCTGCCTACTGTTGTCTTCCTAGTGCTGGGATTAGAGGCATATACCATCACCCAGCCAGTGGGGCATTTTCTTGACTAATGATTGATGTGGGAAGGTCTGGCCACAATCCCTGGGCAGGTGGTTCTGGGTTCTCTAAGAAAGCAGGCTGAGCAAGCCAGTGAGCAGCACCCCTCCATGGTCTCTGCATCAGCTCCTGCCTTGAGTTCTAGCCTTGGCTTCTTTCCACGATGGACTATAAACCAAAGGGTGAAATAAACCCTCCTCTCCAAGTTGCTTTTTGGTCATGGTGTTTTATCACAGCCATAGACACCCAAGACATTATCTTAGAGTCTGTTCAGAGAAAAGAGCCAGGCTTCACTGGGTAACACAGCTAGACAGGATGGAAGAGGCCCATTTTAGACAAGGTTAAGCCAGAGAAAAGCAAAGCGACAAAATGGCTATCTCAGAGGCTAGAGGGGCCAGTGCCTATAGTGTTCGGTAGCCATGAAGCAGGCGTCTGCCCAGGCCGCCATAGCCACACAGCTGTTCTGTTGGTGGTCTTGGTACTTATACAGAGGGTCAGGGTAGGAGCAGCGGTCTGAGCACCCATCTGAGGCTGGCAAGAGGGACACCACTGTGGTCATGCTGAGCTGCCAGCTCAAAATCCACCTTTTAATATCAAAACGTGACTAATGTTTTCATCACTGAGTGAAATCAAAGTGTCTTCACATGTCCTGTCCAAATATGGCATGAGTGTGTAGTGCAGCAACAGGGACCTCCTCAGCCCCATGGTGGCCATGAGGTTGTATCCTTAGGTAGATAACTGGTGTAGATGGTTGGGGCAGCTAACGTGTATAGGTGTTTTCCGCATATACTCACTCTTGCATGTTTGTACACACAAGTGATTTGGTGTTCTGGAAATGAAATTATGCTATGCACACTCCTGAAGCCTCTTGAGAAGTTCACTAACATAGGCAGACATCTTCTGTGGCAGTTATAGGACCTACTTTTCCATTTGTGCGTATTATTTAATCACTCTACTATTGATATTTATTTATTAAGATTTTACTTATTTTATATCTGTGAGTACACTGTCGCTGTCTTCAGACACATCAGAAGAGGGCACTGGATCCCATTACAGATGGTTGTGAGCCACCATGTGGTTGCTAGGAATTGAACTAGGGACCTCTGAGAGAGCAGCCAGTGCTCTTAACTGCTGAGCCATACCTCCAGCCCTGTTGATAATATTTAAAGTAATTCACTTTACATTTTTTCTTGATTATCTCATAAAATGTGTCTATTGAGTTTGAAAGGGTTTTTTTTTTTTAAGATTTTTTTTTTTACATGTATATGAGTGCTTGACTATAGGTATGTATGTGTACCTGAAGAGACCAGAAGAGGGTGTTAGATAACCTAGAACTGGAGTTAAACATAGTTCTAAGCAGTCATGTGGGTACCAAGAAACAATCCAAGGTCTACTGCAAGAGCAGTTACTCTTAACCATTGAGCCATCTCTCTAGCCTGCAAATATCTTAATGGAAGATTACCTTTGATTTTTGGCATGCAATGATGCAGATAAGGTTTTGTTTGTTTTGGTTGGTTTTGTTTTGTTTTGCTTTCAAGGTAAGGCATGGTTTCTCTGTGTGGCCCTGGCTGTCCTGGAACTCGCTATGTAGACCACACTGGCCTCAAACTCAAGGCTCTACTCCCTGAGTTCTAGAATTAAAGGCATGTGCTTCCAGATAAAATTGAATGACATAAAACATCATCCTGTGTACATAAAGACATGATTGTTTTAGTATATTGATCATCAAACCTTAATCCAATTTGGGTAATATTTAATGTCTGCTCTCATGTATATGAACTAATTGGAAAAAAGCACACAGATATAATCATGTTGTCATTTGTAACTTTAAAAACATTTTTGTAGCAGTGTCCTGTGATACATTTTCAGTACAGGAGGTGTGCAGCACTCAGAAAAGCTGAGACTAAATACATTTCTCCCGGTTCTCCCTCGAATCCTTTTTAAATATATCCGTACATAAACTTACATACATACACTTGTAGGTCTGTATTTCTACAGGATGGGGAAAATGTTTTCTCTAGTAATAAATGTAATTTTTGTGATTAAGGAAACTGAAAGGGAATGCTTAAAAGTTGGCCATCAATCCTTCCGAGTCGAAGTTTCTTCTGTAAAGGAAGGCTAAGAAAGCCTGTCAGGTAGAATGAGCCACTGTACAACACACCGGCCGACTAGATGGGCTTTGCTAGCCGCTGGGTCTCTGTTGATAAAACTCAGAACTCTTGGAGGCATGTTAGGCTCCTTTTCACAACAGGGCTGGATGTAATTAGAGGGTAGGAATCCCATCTGTGCTAGTCTTTAATTACAGGTGCAAAATCATAATTCCTAGAAAAATGTGCGAATGTAAGCTTGGGTGGTAAATGAGATGCCCTGTTCACATTAAACATCATTGCTGTTTTGGAGCTGGGCACAGTGGCGTGCACCTTTTGTCTTTGGTTGCAGAGGCGGGTCTCAGTTTGAAGCTAGCCTGGGTCTGACTAGAGTTCCAGGACATTTAGGGCTAAAATAGAGAGAACCTGTCTTGAAACAAATTACTGTCTTGAGAAGAAAACAAATGTACATAGTACATGTTGAGCATCCTTTATCTAAAATTCTTTGAAGTCTGGTTTTTGGGGTGTCGAAATTGTTGCATATGTCTAGGGAGCCTCATTGCAGATGGGATAGCGAACGCGGATTGTTTTTTCATATACTTTGTACATAGAACCTGAAGGCAGTTCATACAGTGATTTTAGAGCTTCTGCATTTTGATGGGCCTGTCACATGAGGTCAGGTGTGAAATTTTCCATTCATAGCATCAGATCAATGCTCAGAAAGTTTGGGGATTTGAAGAGTTTTGCATTTTTGGATTAGTGCAAAGTTCAGAACGCTCAAAACTATGATTTATACATTGTATCCTCTTTGAACTTTACCATGTACCAAAATTATTTAAAAATCTGAGCCTGGCCTGGTGGGGGTTCGTAAATTTGAGGCCAGCCTGGGCTATATAGGCAGACTGACTCAAAATAAAAAGAAATGACATTATCAGGTCAAAACAAATGTACCTTAACATTTTATATTGTTTAATATAATGTTCTAAGGTTAATTCCAGGGGAATCAGGGCCTCAGCGTATTAGGTGCATTCTTTTAGTGGCCCCTGGATCCATAGTTGGCCTGTCTGAAGAGGTACTTGCTCACCTGCCTTCTAGGTACCGTGACGGGTACCTGTTACAGCCTGATTCCTGATTCCTTGCTTCAGTCGTTCACTGAAAAATTCTGATCTGAGAAAGCAGGTCACAAGCTGGGCAGTGGTGGCGCACGCCTTTAATCCCAGCACTCAGGAGGCAGAGGCAGGTGGATTTCTGAGTTCGAGGCCAGCCTGGTCTACAGAGTGAGTTCCAGGACAGCCAGGGCTATACAGAGAAACCCTGTCTTGAAAAATCAAAGAGAGAGAGAGAGAGAGAGAGAGGGAGAGGGAGAAGGAGAGGGAGAAGGAGAGGGAGAGGGAGAGGGAGAGGGAGAGGGAGAGGGAGGGAGGGGTGTCACTGATATCCCCTTTGGAATCTTGTTGCCTTGCAGGACAGACGGGGGCAGGGAACAACTGGGCCAAGGGCCACTACACGGAGGGTGCGGAGCTGGTGGACTCGGTGCTGGATGTGGTGCGCAAGGAGTGTGAGCACTGCGACTGTCTGCAGGGCTTCCAGCTCACGCACTCGCTGGGTGGTGGCACGGGCTCAGGCATGGGCACACTGCTCATCAGCAAGATCCGAGAGGAGTACCCGGACCGCATCATGAACACCTTCAGCGTCATGCCGTCACCCAAGGTCTCAGACACAGTGGTGGAGCCCTACAATGCCACACTGTCGGTGCACCAGCTAGTGGAGAACACCGATGAGACCTACTGCATCGACAATGAGGCCCTCTACGACATCTGCTTCCGCACGCTCAAGCTGACCACACCAACTTACGGGGACCTCAACCACTTGGTATCTGCCACCATGAGTGGCGTCACCACATCACTGCGTTTCCCTGGTCAACTCAATGCTGACCTGCGCAAGCTGGCTGTGAACATGGTGCCCTTCCCGCGCCTGCACTTCTTCATGCCTGGCTTTGCCCCCCTCACAGCCCGGGGCAGTCAGCAGTACCGAGCCCTGACAGTGCCTGAGCTCACCCAGCAGATGTTCGATGCCAAGAACATGATGGCTGCTTGTGACCCACGCCATGGCCGCTACCTGACCGTCGCCACTGTCTTCCGGGGCCCCATGTCCATGAAGGAGGTGGATGAACAGATGCTGGCCATCCAGAACAAGAACAGCAGCTACTTTGTGGAGTGGATCCCCAACAACGTCAAGGTAGCCGTGTGTGACATCCCACCACGAGGCCTGAAGATGGCCTCCACCTTCATTGGCAACAGCACTGCCATCCAGGAGCTATTCAAGCGCATCTCGGAGCAGTTCTCGGCCATGTTCCGCCGCAAGGCCTTTCTGCACTGGTTCACGGGTGAGGGCATGGACGAGATGGAGTTCACCGAGGCCGAGAGTAACATGAACGACCTGGTGTCCGAGTACCAGCAGTACCAGGACGCCACGGTCAACGATGGAGAAGAGGCTTTTGAGGATGAGGATGAAGAAGAGATCAACGAATAGGGAGCCATAAGATGCTACAGTGCACATCTGCTCTTTTCTTAGCCCCGATGGTGTGGGAATGGTGCCCTGGTCTAAGCATGTCACAGGTCCCTCTCAAAGCAGATGCACCACTGTTCCCCAAGTTACCTGGAGCAGAAAACTTTATCAGAGAATTGGCAGTCCCAGCAGACCAGGGAGATTATATATAGGAGCACTAAAAGCAAAGTAGGGGCTGTACAGGGCTAAAGAAAGTGGCCACCTTTTGTTAAGCCCCGCCTTCTCCCAAGCAGAGTGAGCAGGGGAGTTAGAATAGAGATTGGTTTTTCGTCATTGGTGATAAAAACTAAAGCCACACAGTGTTGCCTTAACTGAATACACGATATGGGATTTTATGACAATCCATTCATAATAAAATGCTCAACCTGCTCACTGGTCTCTTGAACTTCATCAAAGCACTGTGATATGTAACTCATTTTTCAGACTATCTATTTTGTGAGATACCAGAACATCACATCTGTTCTGGGAATAGCTGTTTGGAGTAGGGCCTGCTGTGGGTCGGGTCAACTACCATACAGCTAAACCTTGCCATACCCATATGTCCCTGTGCAGAAGAAAGGGTGAGGTGGGGACCACTGACATTCCCAACACGTGCAGACTATGTCATGTTCCCAGTACAAGAGAAATACCACTCCTGCCCCTAGGCTTTATCTGGCATCTGCTCTATCTCTATTGTGAGGCAGGTGGGAAACACGTGAGGGCAGGAGAACCCCTGACACTTGTAAGGGCCCAAAGTCTCAACTCCACCTGCTTGAAAACTTGAGTTCCTTCAGGCAAGCTAAGAACTGGCCACTCTACAGGCCACTGATGGACGTTTCTTCCATTGTTCTAGAAGCGACCTGGTCTCTGGCCAGTAATCTTATCTCCCTTCCACAGGAGAGGCTCAAGTTACATTACTTCTCTGTCAAGGACTCCAAGTCTGGTAACTGTTCACATACCAACTAAACACCCATATGACGAAGTAGGCCTTACGGCCTTGAGACAATTTCCCATTGAACAGCCTTCCAAAAGCACCAAGTGGGGAGGAACTGAGGTTTAGTGTGGTCCTTCTGCAAATGACCAGGCAGCAGATATGCTGGTGAGAGCTGAGGTACCTAGATGCATGCATCTCTGGTCCATTGGGAAGTGGCTTGGGCTGGAGCGTACACCATCAAGAACAACTACTACCTCTACTGAAAGATGAGCCCAGGGATGCCACTGTATTCTGTATGCCTAAAGGACATTGTCCCCACATCAACAACACACTAGGCAAGCTGGAATGTTTTTACAGGATGCAGATTAAAAAAAACTGGCCAGGCGTGGCTCACCTTATAATCCCAGTACTCAGAAAAACAAAGCTGGGAGTTGGACACATGGCTCTTGCAAATCCCAGCATCCTCCAGGGGATCTGATGTACTTTCTGGCTAACGTGGGTACCTTCACTCATGCACACGCCACTTAAAAATGCTAAAAGCTGGAGAGACATTAAGAATACTGGCTGTTCTTCATAGGACCAGGGTCCATTCGCAGCATCTACATCCAGGGCAGCTCACAACTGTTTATAATTGCAGTCTTAGGAGATCGAATACTCTCTTCTATCCTCAGGTGACAGGCATGCATGCAGTACACAGACACAAGTTCAGGCATCGTACCTACACACATAAAAAGAAAAATGAACCAATCTCTTAAAAAAAAAAAAAAAAAAAAAAAAAAAGGCAGGGGGGATAGTTCAGTGCATAGTGACTTTTAGGCCAGCCCGGGCTGCATAGTAAATCTGACTTTTAAAAAACCAAAATTACCTAGTACCTTGAAGCTTAAACAGTGGCATTTGAAGATGAGAATCACTTTCACTGTGCAATCTTTATGACCCTCTCCTGGTGACTGACAGGAGCAATACTTACCACACATACCTCCAGCATCACCAGGGACCCTATCCACCATCCCCTCTCTGAACTCAGATGGTTCAGGGCAGCATAGCTTAGATGGCACACTGTACACCTAGACACAAGCAGCTCAGGGAGAACCTAGCAGATGCAGTTACCCCAGCTGCTCCCAGCAACTGGCTCCTGGATCCAACAGTACTGGTTCAGGACATGAGTCTGGAAGGCTGCGGGTTTCTGTGGGAGTTGTTGAGACCAGCAAGGTGAGATTTTGAGGACTCCATCTCCAAGACAAAGGACACTTAATTTCTTGACATATTTTCTAAACATAAGCATGGCATGGCAACTCTATATGCTCGGGGAAAAAGTACAATGTCCACCTTTTATTTCTGATGTAAAGAATCCATATTTACATAATACATTCATGTTTTTAAATAGGTTACAGTTCTCTATAGAAAACCATTTCATTAAAACAGCAACAAGTGATCTGAATTCAAATTTGAAAATATTTGGTTGAATCAAAATATTCTCATCAGAACTCCAACTGAATTCACAGCATGTCTGCAGAGATGTCACAGGAGGAGGGATGAAGAGGATGATGGGAAGAGTCTTCTCCCATGCAATAGGATGCCGCAGGACAGGCCTTGGCAGGTAGTGCTGTCTCTCCCGTTCCAGCCACTGTTCGTGAGGCCAAGGCTGAATCTCCTTCGGAGCCCTGGGCAGTGCTGATACTCTGTAGCTGCAGTGGAGGCCATCCTCACAGCCTGGCTGAATCAGGGCTGTAGTTCTGATGGCTGCTGCTCAAACTGCAGACTGAAGCCCTAGGAGGACAAAGTAAAGGGGCCTCCAGCCCCGGGCCTAGCTAACAACCTTCTCATTCAGGGGCTCCTCCTTCTCCTTCTCCTTCTCCTCTTTCTCCCGCTCCTTGTTCCAATCCTGAAGGCCTTCAGGAAGAGAAGTGTCCTCGTCTAAGCTGCCAGTGCCCTCCACAAATTCTTCATATGTGGATTTTTCTGTAAATGGTCTGGGACCCAGAAGTTTAACCATGTCGTTCTTGTCTAATACTTCTTTTTCTAACAGTAAGAGAGCAACCTGAAATACAAGCAATTTCCACTAAGTTACTTAGCAAAATCTACTCAAAAGTTAAGATTTCTACTTATAGCTGCTTTCTTTCTAATAAAATCCTAAGGTGGTTGGGGAGACGGCTCAATGATTACAGCACCTGCTGCTCTTGCAGAGGGCCTGAGTTCAGTTCCCAGCAAACCACCATCTCGTAACTCAAATTCCAAGAGAGTCTAATCACCACTTCTGGTCACTGAGAGCACCAGACATGCACACTGTGCATGCACATACATTCAGGCAAACACTCATACACATCAGAAAACTTTAATATTAAAAAAATAAAAAGATAAAAAGAACCTAAGATAACAGAACATGTCCCATAACCAGGGTCACAGGATTTTTTAGTAAGATGTGCATTTTGGTACATGTATACAGTTAAGGATTACGTAGCTGCAATAAAGGAACGCACATACTTGCATGAAAGTAAAGCACAGGATATGTAACACATGCTCTGCTTGCTTTTTGGAGGAAGAGGAGATTGGGTGCCACTAAGGAGGCATCACCTTGGGGCTGTTCCTCATCTAGAACCTTTACACAAAACCAAACTGAATGCATTTCTCTTTATCATTTTTAAATAGAGCACAGGGAAAGGAAAGCTTCAGGATTCCTTCTGACTCTCAATCTGTTCATACATATCCAAGTACACAGCAGTCACAGGTAACTACTGAAACCTTAGTCACGCTTACCACAGGACGTCCGGTCACATACACTCATGGCACCTTTCAGACTGGCCATGTTCCAAGTGGTAACTACCCACAGCTATGGTGGACACAGACAGCACAGGCTGAGGTGATCTGCCGCAGGGTCAGACAGCTGCCTCTGCTACTCACTGACTTTGTGACCTTAAGCCATCACATGACCTCTCTCTGTTGTTTGTCTCTGTAAAGTGGGGATAATGACTCTAGGTACCTCAGGAAGTTGCAGGCTTAGCTGGTACTGTATTAGCTAGTTTCCCTTATCTTGAAGAAGGACCTCAGACAACCTGCAAAGTCCTTCCCCTACAGTGGAGGCCCTGAGCAAAGCCCCTCAGCCCCTCTGCATGAGGTAGACTATTCCCTGGCTGGTTCACTTTCTTCATTTGCTTCCTTTTCTCTGTTCGGTCAGAAAGTACTTCTAAAATCCAGTGTTTCGGGGCCCTTACCCACTCAACATATCATCCTCCCAACAAACATATTCTTGCTACACACTAAGCACATGATCTAGGTAAGGGTGTGGTAAGTGCATCCCTCCCCCATTCAACTCCATCATGTGGGCATCCTCTATGCCAGCACAGAGATAGTGATCTCGATTCTGGCAAAGCTCCCTGGGAATGAGGGTGGCCTAAAGCAGTTGTTTACAGCCTCTCCTCACCTAACAGGAGAACCAGAACAGTTCCTGCTTCTGTTCCCCAAGGACAGGAAGACATTCAGCTTCAGAGTGAAGGAGATGGAAGGAAGGGACCAAATGATCCGCAGGATGCCAGATGGGGTGACTCGCCTCTATAATTCCAGTACTCAGGAGGCAGAGGCAGGGGAATCACAATAAGATTGGTGCCAGCCTGGTCTATACAATGAGTTCTATGCCAGCCAGGGTTACACAGCAAAATCCTGTCTCAGAAAACAAACAATGCTGGAAAGAAGGCTCAGCAGGTAAAGACACTGGCTGAGCAACCTCGATAACCTCAGTTAAACTCCCAGAACCCACAAAAGGTGGAAGGAGAGAACCAACTTGCAGAATTGTCATTTGATTGACATTTGTGGGGACACACACACACACACACAGCAACATGCAGAGACACCTACCTTCTCCACGTCAGCCTTCTTCTCTGTGAGAAGAGCCACAGTTCTTTTATAAGCATCACTGATGAGCAGCCTCACTTCGTCGTCTATCATCCTTGCAGTGGCTTCACTGTACGGCTTCTCTAACACCATGTCCCCCTGTCGTGGGAGGTCAAAGGAGATCTGCCCCACTTTCTCGTTCATGCCAAACTGCACAATCTGAAAAGATCCAGGACTAACAGATTAGACAGAGGAACTTCACCTTAAAGACTTATACCAGGGGTTGGCAGAGTGAACAAAGATACTCCGAGGATGGTGGGAAGAGTCGCAGCATGACTTAAGCTCATCTGGTAGTACATTCAGGAAACAGTGGGCAGGCGACAACAGGTCTGAAGGCCGCAGGCTACTCTACTTGTGGAGGGAAGTTAAGAGCTAGAGGCTCCTGCTTTGAGCAAACTGCCAACAAGTTCTCCCAGGGATCACAGTCACAACCCGAGAACATGGGACACAGGATGACATCTGCATTTTTTTCACACGGTGTCCATGGAGCCAAGGGACAACATGAATAGGCTTCCAAACTAGACAGTACTGCGTGAGGGAGAAGCTTCTGGATGTAAAATCCAAACTGACTTGAAAAGAGAAGGACCAGGGCTGGAGATGGCTGAATGGTTAAAAACACTGCATGCTCTTCCAGAGGACCCAGGTTCGGTTTCCAGCACCCACACAGAGGCTCTCTATTATCTGTGACTCCAGCTGAGTGGGGGAAAGCACAGGCTTCCCTACCTCACCACATCCTAGCCCTTCCCACTCTGAGATCAGAATGGACAAGGTGGATGCCTTGGGAAGTTACTGTGAGAAAAAGAAATAAGATGCAGAATAATGTTTCCAGAGAAGAAAGGCAGGATGGAAACGCAGGTCTGCTGTAGCAGAGGAAACTGTGACCTTCTGTTCCGGAAATGAGGCCAGCAGGGGGAAGCAGAAAGGAACCCATGAGTCAAACACAAGACTCATGGGGTGCTAGAAGGCAGGAAAAAAATACACACAAGAGGAAAAAAATACTTTTTAAAAAGATTAGAAAGAAATAAGAGCAAATAATAAGCAATAATGTCTTAGGGGGAAATGCAACATTAAAAAAAAACTACTTAGAAAATATTACTTTCAAAACAAGACATGGAGGACAGGCAAAGAGCTGCGTCGGTGGAGAGAGGTTCCCGAAGGAGCAGCTCACGTCAGCTCAGAGAAAACAGCCTTCTGGGGGGCTGTGGTAACCTGTGGTAGAAGCTGAAGAAAGCAGGAACAGTTGTAGTCAGGAGAGAAGCTGCTGCTGGGGAGTGACAAGTTACAGGTGCGGAAAGATTCTGAGTTCGCTGTCAAACTGCTGTGAGGACATGGAGCTTAAATATTAAACTTCAGGACTTCTAGACTAGCAGGATTTAGTTCCCAGCACCCACGTGGCAGCTCACAATCATCTGACACAACAGTTCTAGGCGGTCCAACCCCCTCTTCTGACCTCCAAGGGCAGTAGGCACACATGTGGTGTAGGCATGCCACAGCCAAAATACTCATACACCCCAAATGACAAAAGAATTCTTTCTTAAAAATTAAAACTTTACAGCTGGGCATTGTGGCACATGCAGAAACCCCAGCACTTTGGAAGACTGACGATTCAAGGTCACCTCCAGTTACTTAGCAAGTGAGAACTAGCCTAAGCTACATGAGATCCTATCTCAAAAAAATAAACATTCTGAAAAATAAATTTTAAACTACCTATTAGCATTACATGCAGGATCCTAAGGGAAAACTTTGAAGACTATGGCACAATTTTTTTCTTCTGTAAGTTTTTATTATTTTAAAGTGTTGTTTTTTTCTTTTTTTTAGTTCTATGTGTGTATCTGTATGTGTCTTTACCCATGAGCTCAGGTGCCCCTTAGAGGCCAAAGGGGTCAGATCTGGAGTTATGGGCAGTTGTAAGCTGCCTAACATGAGTTCTGGTACAAAAGCTTGGGTCCTCTGCAAAAATAGTATGAATTATTTATCAACAGCTGAGTCATGTCTTCAGCTCTGATGGTGGATTTAAGAAAGAATCTCTGCTGCAGAAACCTAACCCAGTGAAACACCTGTGTCAAATTCAGTCATCCACAAAGGCTAATTTTCCAGGCAGGCAGGAAAGGGAGGCAGAAGCTCAGTTCCACAGACTCACCTGGGCATAGGCACTCTGGGTAACCTTCCTCAAGTCATCCTGGGCACCGGTTGTAATTCTTCCAAAGAAGATCTCCTCAGAGACACGGCCACCCAGAGTCATGCACATCCTGTCCAGCAGCTGCTCCTTTGTGTACAGATACTGCTCCTTGGGCAAGTACTGAGCATAGCCCAGCCCCTTACCACGAGGGATGATGGACACCTGGTGAGCAGGAAGCACACACTGCCAATGCAGTCCTGCGCAAAGTGTCTGCAAGTACACTCTCTGATGAAAAGGCAGCACAGTGCTGGGCTGCACACCCATGTCACTGCCATGAGACCTAGCAATGCCCAGGAGAGAAACTGCCTGACCTCAGAGTTCCAGAAAGCATTTTCTGCCCTTATGTAAAGGCAGAGTAAAATCAGTCTTTAGTAAAGGAGCTTTGGTGACTGCTGGCGGGGTCTCCTCTGGCAGACAGACCATAGCACTGACTGGACTCTTGCACAACCGCTTGGGTCTCAGGACAAAGGGGCCAAGACACTCAATGTCCTTCCAGACCACTAACTGTATTGAATGAAGGAGGAGTTCTCTGTGTAAGTGTTAACCACTCTAAGTATAAAGCAGAGTTTTATAAACAACTTCCACCCACAACTAATATATAAAATGGGGGCCATCAAACCCCTAGCTGCCACACAGAGCCCCAAGCAATCGCACGTACACTTGTCTAAGTCTGCCCATTCTAGAATGGCATGTAAGTGCCACTGCACAAAGTGTACTTCGGGTCTGGTTCCATTCCTTGTTTTTGAGATTCCTCCATATTGTCTATACTAACAGCCTGCGTATTCATTTTTAGGGCTTTATCGCATGCCACTAGATAAACACACCAAGTATCCATTCTTTGTTTTTTGGAGACAAGGTCTCCCACTTTCCCAAGCTGGCCCTGAACCCATGGCCCATTAATCGTGTGGCTCTAGTCTCCAAAGCTGGAAATGGGAATACAAGCATCAGTGTCCCCCCCATCACCACCACCACCACACAGCTTCTAGTTCACCTCTGATGGGCAGCCAGAGTGTTTCCAGCTTACTGACACTATAAATACTGCAGGAAAATCCTTGTGTGGAATCCATTCTCATCCATCTTGTGTGAGGACATTTGATCACTTAGAAGCCAGCAAATAGAGCCATTTACCCCGTTAGCCCCGTCAGCAGTGCACATAGCCTGTATAAGTGTAAGCGACTCTGTATCTAGTTATGATTCCTATGCAATTTCTTGGCTTGATGTCAGTTCTTATGTCCCATTCTATAAACTCTATGCAAATCTTGCCCACTGCTTTACTGTGTCAACTTTTAAGACTTGATTTTCCAGATATAACTACTTTGTCACACATATTTACTGCAAATATTTTCAGAATGTGGCCTTTTCTCCCCCTCCCCTTTAAATGGTTACATTTTGGAGACAGAGCAAGAGTATACAGCCCAGGCTGACCTGCAGCTCCTGATCTTCCTGCCTGTACCTCCTGAGTGTACCACCATGTGCCTACCCCACCTTTTACATTTCTTCAAGGCATTCTCTAAGTCATGGGTGTTGTTTAGTTTACTTGAGTCAGAGTCTTATTCCGTGCCCACACTGGGCTCGTTATGCCCTCTGGTCACATGCTCTGCCACTGAGTTACATCCTCTAGTAGTGCTGGCTTCCTTACGTAGCCCAGATTGCTCATAAATTTAAAATCCTCTTGTCTCTGCCTCTCAAATGCTGAGATTATAGGAATGTGATACCATGTCTGGACCTCAATAACCATTTTAAATTTCAATGAGGTCCCATTTATAAACTCTCCCTTTTCATTTATTTATTGACTGATCCCATGTATGTGTGGCTGTGTGCAATTTTTAATATGTTCTCTTATTCCTCATCATGTGGCTCCTAGCTAGGATTGAACTCCAACTGTCAGGTTTGGTGGTAAGCACCCACTGAGCCATCCTGTCCACCCATTCACCAATCTTTTCTTTTTTAGTTTATGTTTTTTGGGTTCCAAGAAAATTTCTACATTTTCTGTGAGAAGTTTTATCATTTTACATTTTAGCTTTTCTAACATATTTATTTTCTGGCATATGATGCAAGGGTTAATATTAATTTTTCATATGAACCCAGAGTTATCAGAATCACGTGTTAAGAAGACAATCCTTCCTTCATCTTTCCCTCCTTTTGCCTTTATGAAGATAAGAGTCTCAAAAGGCCAGACTGACCTCAGAAGTCGAGGATGACCTTAAACCCCCTGGAGATCTTCCTGCTCCAGCCCCCAAGTGCTATTATTACACGTATGCATCCATCACTCCCAATCCCACCTTGAAAACTGTCAGGAATGTGGCCTCTGCTGCCCAGTGACCTCACCTGTCCCCACACCAGTGCCACAGGCTTTACTGCAGCATCATACAGTCTGAAAGTCGGGCAGTGTTATTCTCCCACCTAGCTGCTCCCACTGTTCCAGCATTATCTCCAGAAGCCTTAATTCAGCTTCACAATAAAAGAAGCCTATTTGAGCTGAGAGTGTGGCTGAGACTTAGAGTGTTTGCCTAGCATGTGTGAGGCCCTAGGTTCTGCAAAAGAATGCTATAATCCTAACAGAGTTTGCAATGAGGCTACAGGTCAGTTTGGGAAGAAACAGCATATGATTCTATAAACAGAATGTACTTTTATTTATGTCTTAATTCAATGTATAAGCCCTATGATATTTTCTTAAATTTATAGCTGGGCAGTGGTGGCACACACCTTTAATCCCAGCACTTGGGAGGCAGAGGCAGGTGGATCTCTTAAGTTCGAAGCCAGCCTGGTCTACAGAGTGAGTTCCAGGACAGCCAGGGCTACACAGAGAAACCCTGTCTCAAAAAACCAAAAATAAATAAATAAATAAAAATAAAATTTATATTTTATGTGTTGAGAATCTATTGAAATTGCAATTAAAAAATTTTTTTTCTTTTTTTTTGTGATAGGGTTTCACTATGTAGTGGTAGCTGACCTAGAACTTGCTATGTAGATCAGGCTGGCCTCAAATTAATAGATATACCTGCCTCTACATGAACACTATAGGACTAAAGGTACAGGCTACTACACCTGGCTAAACCTTGCATTTTCCAAAATAACTTAAAATTTTTTCCAATTATCTATTAACAAATACAGAGATATCACAGATCTTTGTATAGTAGCCCTGGATTCTGCACAACCCATTAATTCTAGTGGCATCTCTGTAGATTCCTCAGGTATTTTATGTGCACATGAATGTTACCCCCTCTGTGACTCCTCTTCCAGCTGACCCCAGCAACCATCTTCTGACATCACAGGGCAGCTTCCCAGAGGGAGTCCTCACTAGCATCTGCTTATATTCTGGCCAGGTTCTCTGGAGATTCCCCATTCCGTACACAGTTTTATCAGACAGCCAGATACGGTCACAGTTCCTACTCAGATCTGGGTTTCAACTCTGCATTATTTCTTGTTTCTAGAATTTTCCTGTTCAGTTTCCAGTATTTTTGGAATCCTGAACTCTCTTCTCTGCCACCTCAAGATGGCCAATACCTTCGACTACTGTGGTGTAATTACAGAAGCCCTCAGACCACTGCCAAAGCTGTGGTCTCCTCCTAACTCTGCTCTGCCTCTGGCTACTCTCTGGCTGTGGCTTTCTGAACCAGGAAGAGCAGCACGGACCTCACTCAAGATCCCCGAGAGACTGGAACAGAAGAGTGAAGATTCAACTGTGCCTTGGCTACAGTTTAAGCAAAACCTGGGAAACTCAGTGAGACTCTACCTCAAAATAAAAAGTAAAGGGAGTGGAAGTGGGGGTGGGGGGCAGTCAGTAAGGTGACTGCTGTGCACCCCAGCACCTACCTAATGCTATGTGCCTATAATCCTAGCACTCAGAAGGCCGAGACAGGAGGACCCCTGGGACTGGCTGCCAGCGTCTGGCGCATCAGCGAGCTCCAGGTGAGTGAGATGCTATGTTGATAATGTTGATAGTGGTAATAAAAGTAGCATAGAGAGCAATAGAGAAAGACACTCAACACTGGGCTTCCACATTCAAGTGTACACACCTGAACACACACACACATACCACATATACTTCAAAAATAAGATAAAATTTTAAAAGGGCTAGAGGTATAGCTCGGTGCAGAGCACTTATCCAGCACGACTGAGGCCTTAGGGTCAGTCTCCAGGACGGCAAACAGGAAGTGTGTTTTCTAACTAAATGTGTGTGGTGTCTGCAGGAGGGGAAGTACTTCCTTCGACCTTTATTAGTTTCTGCTGTATCCCTCCAAAGCTACACTGCTATTTCTTGAGTGAGTGTACTCCCTTTCAGTCACTGCTTATACACTAAGCTGGCTTGCCTACTGAAATACACGCTGCGGCACCTTTAAGAGTGGGTCTGCATGCTCCAGATACCAGCCGGCGACCGCGTGGCCTGCTTCGTGGTAAGCCACAGTCTTCTTCTCCTCAGGCTGAAGAACTTGGGTTTTTTTCTCCAAGCCTAACAATAACAAAACCCCAAACCACTGTTTTAGTGACAATGACATTAAAAAACAGCAATACAATACTACACACCTCCTTACTTCACATAACAACTAGGCTGCCTAAACTTCCTGACTGAAATCAGACTAAGGGGCAAAGTCTAAAATATATCCAACTGCAACAAAAATGTGTTTCTCATCTCTGCCCCAGGCTTGCTCTTAAGCCACACACTTTTTTGGGGGGAAAATCAAATGTAAATGTAAATATAATTCTGCACTTAGGTCATGTGAAGCATGAAACTCTTAGGAATGAAAGAAGCACTTTAGAGCCTGTTTGGTTTTATTACATAGAACCCTCAACCCTGGGACAACAAGGACACTTGCTGTCTGTTGCCAGCGGAAGGCAGAGGCCTGGAAAGATAGTGAAAGACCTGAAATTCCTACTCAAAACTGGCCAGGCCATCACACAGGCCAGACAGTTTATGGGACAAAGAAGTCTGTCAAGAAACACTCTAGGAAGGTCAGTTCCCAGATCCACAGTCCAAATGACCCTGTGTAAGAGTTCAATACCAACTACAGAGCTCAAAGATCTGCAATTTCAGGTTTCCCCAGCCTGCAGAGAGGCAGACTCCAAGCCTCATTTTACATCATGATCTATAATTGTAAACCCTAATAGTGCACATTCTGTGGTGGGCAAATCATCACTCCAAGTGGTCTGCTTTGTTTAAAGTAATTCATCTGAAGGGGGGGGGGAGGCTATGCTCTCAATAACATAACTCAAGTATATTCCACAAAGCTACCAGGGTCAAAAGTTACTGAGGATGCGTTAATACACCTTCTGTTTCCTCAAGCATTTCTTTCTGGGGTGCTGGAGATGGAACCCAGAACAGTGTGCGTGCTAAGCAGGTACTCCATACACTATAACCCCTAACCTTCTTACTTATCTGAGTTTACAAACAATCTCCTCATAGTTCATCACAGGCTTCCTTCCTCCCTGTCTCAGTGTGCCACATTATTACAAAGCATGAGACTGGTTCACAGAGGCAGCACTGTCAACAGACAAACTCCCTCTCCCTCAGAGGGGGAAAGGTTCAGATACAAGAAAGCAGGAGGCAAGTCTGGAGATGGCATGGCAAGCCCCAAGGCTACATGGATATGCTACATGGATATACTTTTTTTGTAGTTCTTGCCAAAACAAAAATCATGGACTGGAAATCCCTTTTATGCACTTTTTAAAAGAGACATGTTCTCACCATTTAACCTAGAGTGGGCTCAAATCTGAGATTCTCCTCTCACCTTCTGAGTGCTGGGATTACAGTCACATACCACCTATCACCTTGACTACCATCATCCTTTTGACTGGAGTTAAACTCAGTTGCCTTACCTCCAATCACTCGCTCAATCGCTTGTTCAAAGTGCTTCTCATTGATGGCATCTGAAAGGTGTCTTGCAGCAATCAAAGCAGCTTCATTGCAGACATTGGCGACATCAGCGCCTACAAAATGAACACACAAAACCATGCTCAAACTGACCAGTCACACACAGACCTCAGAGAAGGAGTGGAACTGAAAACATCAGCGCCTACAAAATGAACACATAAAACCATGTTAAACTGACCAGTCACACACAGACTTCAGAGAAGGGGTGTAACCGAAATACAATTCAAGGGGTTTGTAAGAACACCAAGCTATTCTAGTATTAAGTACAACCTATACAATCTTGGCCCTGTGGGCTAAAATGAGAGGGTCAGTGGTAAACAGGTAACCTTAGAAAACTATTTTCCTTAATAGATAATATGGTTCATGTAAAAGTTTTATTTTATTTATGTATCTGAGTGTTTTGCCTACATGTATGTCTGTGCACCAACTGCATGCAGTATCAACAGAGACCAGGAAAGGGCGCTGGATCACCTGGAGCTCGAGTTACAGATGGTTGTTAGCTGTGTGGGTGCTGGAAGCAGAACCTGAGTTCTCTGGAAGGGCAGCCAGTGCTTGTTTTTTTTGTTTGTTTGTTTTTGGTTTTTTGTTTGTTTGTTTTTGGTTTTTTTAAGGTTTATTTATGTAATTTATGAATATGAGCGCTCTATTGCATGTGTGCCTGCATGACAGAAGAGGGCATCAGATCCCAGGACAAATGGTTTTGAGCCACCATGTGGTTCCTGGGAATTGAACTCAGGACCTCTGGAAGAGCAATCACTGCTCTTAACCACTGAGCCATCTCTCCAGACCACAGCCAGTACTCTTAACTACTGAGCTTTCTCTCCAGCCCCATTATTTTTAAATGTTCATTAATTTTGTTAGTTTCAGACGTCTTTGCTGAGAAAACAACTTATGGGAATGTTAGACAACATGTTTATATAACATATAATATACATTAAAATAATCTGTTTGGCTAACACACTAAATTTACATACTGTGAAGCTTGTCAAATGCTTGTTTTGCCAATAATGGCTTTATGTGGATTTTTCAGATTAAGATTAACATAAGTAAGCTATGACATGTGCTAAATAAATATGTTTTAAACAGTATAGTACTTCTGGGTAAAGTGACTCACAGAAACTGCCCCTGAAGCAGAAGAATCTCAGGGTAAGAAAAATGGGATTTACTGAAAAGATAGAAAGGCAGCTTCACAAAGTCACAGCGATCTTGACATCCCAGCTGAGATGCAGAACACAGAAGGGTGACATGGGAGAAACCAGACCACGAAGAACACTGCTCCAGCTGTGCAGCTCCCAAGACGGCAGAAGCAGAAGCCTCATCCAGAAGGCAGTACTGTCTGAAGAGATAGACAGTGCTACCCACAGAACAAGCACAGGCCTCACAAGCATCTGTTTTGCTGGCAAGTTTTGATGAGACAATGGCTGGTTCAGCAAAAGAGAGGAATCCTATTCCATATGACTTGGAATAGTCAAGTGCTATCTTGGAAGGAACCTAGTTTTTAAATTTGTGCTTTCCCAGTGGTCTGAGAACACAGAACAATAGCTAGTTAGGACTTGGATCAACCTGCCACAGTCCGGGTGAGCCACAGTTCTGGAAGGAACCTGTAGTGAATAAGAGGACCAGGAGCTGACAATCAAACAAAACGGCAGGCAGCAGTGCAGGCTGAGAGAGGTCCACAGCAGGAGCACACAGGGGCAGGCAGCCCCTCGGTGGCTGGAAGAAGACATCTCTTACTGAGGATAACTGGAGTCTGAGAACACTGGGTCTGCAGTCAGCAGGCAGATCAAACCTGGAACCAGCTGCTTTCTGCTGTAGAGGTTAAGCACACCGACCCTCCAGTGACCACCGGACACCCACAGCTCCACCACTCCAGCAGGAGGATGAGCAGATAGGGGACTCTGAAAATGTGACCACAGGTCTCAGGCCTGCAGATTCCTTCCCAACCCTTAATACCCCTGAGAAGCCCCCAGCCTCCAGCTGGACCCTTAAGAACCCCAGTGGATGTAGTTCAGAGGTCTGTAAAGGTGGTAGAACCAACACAGCCGGCAGCTGGCAAAGCTGAGCACAGCTAGCAGAGGCCTTAGGGACACAAAAAGGGAAGCCACACGAACAGACACTTCCTTAAAGCATGCCCAACACCTACAATAAGTCACCTGGAAGAGTCCACAAGTTCAAGCAACTGAACCCGTCCCCAGTGCACATAACTAACACCAATTTCTGCAGACTCAGAAACAAATTTTATTTTTCTTGAAACATGACTGTTCACTATCAGGGGCCAATCAAGAGGGCTCAGTAAAGTGGTTCCAGTGCAACCTGATGACCTGAGTTCAAACCCCAGAACAGAGGTAAAGGTAGGAGAAAGTGACTTGAAAACATCCTCTGACTGCCACATGAGGGTCACAGCATGCACATGTGCCTCCCTTACCCCCCAAACACACACACAGAAATAAAAAAGAACAGTTACTTTATGTAGCCCAGAATAACCCTCCCAATCTTCCTGCCCCCACCACACATATATTACGTGCATGCGCACATGCGTAATTATTGAAGTGTGCCACCACACCTGTTTCATGTGGGGCCAGGGATCAAGCCCCGGGTGACTAAGCTCTATCTCCAGTCTTCAAGTGTTTTTACTTTACTGTTCTTAAGAAGAACTTCTATTTAACTGACTGCCACCCTTCCGTGGAACTCTTTGTGCACTCTTTTTCACTGAGCAGTACTTACCTTTATTCTTATGTTTGGACACCATAGTGCCCCTTTTATTCTACTATATTTTAGTAGTATTTTTTAGATTTTAATTTTTTAAAAAAGTGTATAAATGCTTGCCTACATATACGTCTGTGTACCATATGTGTGCCTGGTGCCCAAGGAGGCCAGACACCCTGGAACAGACTTAGGGGTGCTTGCGAGCCTCCATGTGGATGCTAGGAACCAAACCTCTAAACTGCAGTCCCTCTTTAGTAATACTGTTTTGATTTCATCTGTGTGTGTGTGTGTGTGTGTGTGTGTGTGTGTGTGTAAAGCTTTTTGCTTTTCTTTCCCTTCTTAAATTTATCTAATTTTGCTTTTGAACTTTCTCTATGCTTGATCTTAATCAAAAGGCCAAAACATGATTATTTTCCTCTTTCCTCTCCTCTAAATATCTTCTACAGCACTGGCTTGGTCATCAGAAATTGTATTACTTTATGCTCATCTTGAAATGTCTTTTTTTTTTTTTTTAGTTGATTTAAAAATATACCATTGTTTGATGTAACAATCTTGGTTTGCAGTTACTTATTCATTTTTTGTGTTTTCTTGGTTTATCTCTGATGTTACTACAGTGTTTGCCTTGAAAGACCTTCCACTTTATTTGATTCATTACGTTTTTTCTTTCTAAAATGTATTTAATTATTTCAAAACCTTAGTTTCCTTGCTGAATTTTTCTACCACGTTGCTGATATTCTCATCTCTTTGCCTGACTTTACCTCCACATTGTTGACTTCCCTCTCCATGACCTAGAATGAATTTATTTGGTCATTGACCTGGCCCTGACCAGTAACTGAAATACACTTGAGAACAGCAGCAATTTCACTCACCTGAAAACCCTGGAGTTAAGGACGCCAGTTTTCTGGCCAATTTATCTTTCTCCAAGGCACTGTCTAGTTTCAATGGTCGAAGGTGAACTTTGAAGATTGAGGCTCGTCCTTTTATATCTGGGGGTCCTTTAGAAATTATTTTTTAAAGGGGAAAAAAAAGGTCACAGTAAGACACATCTCTACCACAAAGTTATCAACTGAACCTAGTGACTACCATCTCACCAATAAAGATCTGCCTGTCAAAGCGGCCCGGTCTCAACAGAGCTGGATCCAGGATGTCTGGTCGATTTGTGCCTGCCAGGATGACCACATTGGTGGTTGTGTTGAAGCCTTAAAAAGGGGTAGTGAAAATGTAGAGTCAGAATTAAATAATGTAGGGCCAAACAGGATCGGTGGCAGTGGAAGGGAATCACAACGCCATACCTGTAGCAGACATTGTTTTCTATTATCACCTAGAACTTTCTAAAATCTCATGTGTACAGGTGCTCTGTCTGAACTGGAGGCCTGAAGAGGGGATCAGACCACCTGGGACAGGAGTTAGTTTATAGTGAGCTGTCATGTGAGTGCTGAGAATCAAACCCAGATCCTCCGGAAGAGCAGGAGGTGCTCTGAACTGCTGAGCAGTCTCTCTAGACTCTTATTTAGCACTTTTTAAGCAAAAAACTTGAATTATTTTTCTCACTAGTCACCTTGTTCTTAGACATAATAATCATATCAAAGTTTTTGTCAATATTTATTCCTGTTTTCAGAAATGCCTATTTTAGCTAAAACACATGTTTACCTATAAATGAGGTACAATATGACACCTTAGCATGAGAGACAATGTGTGATTATCAGATCAGGGATGTTGGACATCCATCACTCAGAGGCTCAGGACTTGTGCTGGGAACACTGAAAATGCCCTCTGCTAGCTATTCTGAAATGCAAACAATTGTCAGCTGCTGTGCTGGCTATTCTTGGTTGTCAGCTTAACTACATCTGGAGCTCACTAAAACCCAATTCTTAACTAAATCTTTTGAAGTGTGAAGACCTACTTTAATCCTGATTTTTTTCAGATGGGAAGATGCACCTTTAATCTGGACCACACTTTCTACTGGTAGTCTGTAAGGCAGTGTGTGTGTGTGTGTGTGTGTGTGCGCGCGCGCGCGTGCGCGTCCAGTTCTGCTCCTCTAGAGAGCCCTGGCGTGTTGGAGACTAGAAATGATTCCTCTATGACTATTCTAATAACCGCTAGCCATTCTCTCTCTAGCTCTACATGGTACAGTTTTAAGAATAATTTCCTTATTTTTACATCATTTTTTCCTTTTAAAGATATATAAAGTGGGTGGTGCTGGAGGGAGGAGCTACAATCAGGATGTAAAGTAAGTAAATAAATAAATAGGGGAAAAAGAATATTCAGGACAGGAAACCCAGTTTGATTGGTCAAGAACTGGCTAAAGAACAGTGGCGATAGCGTGAGTTCATACTGTCATGAAACAGCTAACCAATCAACCCATCAGTCAAAAACTAAACAAGTAAAAGGAAAAAAGATAGAGGGCCACTCTGTATTCCTGACTGGCCTAGAACTTACATGTGGACCAAACTTGTGGTGACTCTCTTAGCTCTGCCTCCCAAGTGCTATGTCCAGCATACTTCTTGTTTTAGATTTTTATTAATTTTTACTACATGTGTGTATCCACATGTAAGTTGCAGTACCTTTAGAGTGCAGAGGCTGGAGTTACAGGCGCTTGTGAGCTGCCCAAGTTACAGATAATTCTAAGCCAAACAACTTAGGTTGCTGGAAACAAAACTGGGGACCTTGATAAAAGCTGTACATGTTCTTAACCACGAAGCCAATCGTCCCACCATCAAATGGCTCAGTTTTATTAGCCGTTCTCCAATGTTGATACCCTTCCCCCAACCTTGCACCTCAGGACACAGGCACTAAAAGCATGCCTGGGCTTGTACCCCAATGTAGCACTCTGAGTTGAACTCGGGAGCTTGGAGGGTAAACTGACTGCCATAGGATGGGCAAGGTCTCCACCTTCACACACTGATACTGCATCAGGCTTCCTCATCTAAGCTAGTGTGATGCCAGGCACTCTGCCTTCCCTTCTGTAAACAGAGGCAGCGTCCACACACCTCCCAGTAGGAGGCTGCAGCTCTAGAAATTGTGTCCTTAATTGAGGGAAAGGCTGCCCAGCATGGGACTGCTACTTTCTGGCTAAGGAGTAGAGGTAGCTCTTCACTTAGGGTGCACAACTGGTAAAAGCTGTACTTCAAATTTTGAACCCGCCTCATTCCTAGGACCAGCACAGTTTGGCTTGATCCTCTCTAGCTACGCAGGGTGGCAGCAAGGAGCTGCAACTTCCAGTTAGCCACACCGCCCTTAAGAGGCACTCTCTACAGAGTGCTGTGCTGCTCAATAGAAGTTCTGTGCACCAGAGATACTCACTGTATTTTGGACTTAGGGTATTTTCAACTTAAATGCAAACCCATAAAGGTCAAAAGGCACCTGTAGTCAGCATTTCCCAAATCCACACTTTACGGTGTTTGATTTCTCATAATGTTCAGAACCATATTCAACTTTGAGAACAAGACAGACACTACCTCTTGGTTGATGATTATTTCACCAGTTTTCTTAGTCAGCATCATCTTATCACCAATGTTGAGGCGGAATGCTAGCTAAGCTACTGGTATAAAATAACATTAGATGATGCATGCATGCATGTGTATCAGGTGTGTGCCTGTGGAGACCAGAAGAGGAGGTGGATCCCTTGGAACTAGAATTACAGATGGCTGTGAGCCAAAGCATTTGTACACTGCTCTTCAGGCCAGCTGCCATGTAGGGCTGGGAGTCAAAGGCAAGTCCCCTGGAGGAGCAGCTGGTGCTCTGCTGAGCCATAGACTCCAATCTCTCATGATTAGATGTTCTTTTACTCTTTAAAGTTTGTGTCACAGTAGAAATTCTCATTCAGAGATCTGAGACAACTAGAGTTCAGTTTGACACAGATGGGCGACTGCTCACCATCCATCTCCACAAGCAGCTGATTGAGTGTATTCTCCTGTTCACTCTGCCCTCCGAAGTTGCCTCTACCACGCTTCCTTCCCACAGCATCAATCTCATCAATGAAGAGAATACAAGGCGCATTCTTCCGAGCAAGGGCAAATAAGTCTCGGACCTTGACAGAAAGAAATCTGAGTTACTTTGTTGAGTCAATGTTACTATTTTAGCAAAGCTAACCTCAAAACAAGACATGGTGGCACACTCCTGTCCTTGTAGCACTGTGGAGGGCGGGGGTGGGGGTGGGGTGGGGCGCCTGGGGTAGGAGGACTGCAGAAGGGAGGGCAGCCTGGGCTACACTATTAAACCCGAATCTTTCTGTGATTCACATTACATATCCAGGGATTTTTTCAGTTATAATAAGTGAAGCCAGTGAGATGCCACTGAACTTGCAGACCCCTGAGTTTGACAGCCTGGACCCACCCAGTGGAAAGAGAGAACTTTCTTCCTGGAGGTGTCCTGTTCCACTTATACATGCTGTGGAACACACTTGCCTACACACAAAAATAAATGAACACATAATCTAAAAAATTACAAGGAGCAAAGGGGTGGGAAATGATAGTACTAAGCAGCTGTCATAAAGTGGGTCAGTATCATTTCTATAATCCATAAACTACTGTGTCATCTGTCTCCGCTTTTTTTTAAATAACATAACAAGTCAGTACTGTGCATGTTGCCCTGAAGATACACTGTGGCTGACCTCTACTATTATCCTGAGCTGGTCAGTTAGCCTCTTCCAGGTTCACACTTCATGGTCAGGGTAGCTATTAACAACCAAGGGCTCTTAACAGGCCTCACACAGGGCTCAATTTCCACACCCACCGGCTGACCAACAGAACTGGCAATGAGGTTCTTGCCCACAACTCATAACAGGGGCCACTGCTGCAGCCCCTCTTAAGGCCATAATTTGGGAACACAGAAAGGGAAATATCCCTGAGCCTCACCGTCAGCCCTTGCAAGTGTACAGCTCAGTTTCCCATGCTCAGATTCCTGTTACCTTTTCCTGCCTAGATTCTAGACTTTCATTCCTCCTCTGCCCTGAAACAATTCATCCCTGCTTGTGAACTTCCAACCTAGCCTCAAAGCTGAGATCCAAAGACCTCTTGCCCTCAAGCCCAATCCTTCAGCTCGTGGGTTTCACTGGAACTTGGCACCCTGGCAAAGCCATCAAGTGAGATCTACCCTATTCCCTAATACTGCTCCTCCTTAACCTATGTCTGAAATGCTGACTTAAATGGGAAAAAAAAAGCCATCAAAGGGCAAGGTGGATCACTTTCCAAACATGAACATACAGCTTTCAATTCTACTGCACAGTCTTACCCCTGCCATGTGGAAGACCCCACCCTTCTTGCTAAGATCTTCCTCACTCCTGATGCCTGCTGGGTAGTCTTCCCTTTGTGGATGGACACATACACATGATTGCTGGACTCTCAGTTCCCTGATTCACTCAAAGCCAGCACCGCCACTGGACCTTCTGCAAAACCTGCCAAAAGCCGTTCATCCTGCCTACCCCCACCTGCCGGACCCATTCCTGCCTAGGGGCCTAGCACCATTCACACCCCGCCCCCCATCTTCACCACCCCCTTCCGCATGTAAGGGTCAGTGGCCTGTCATCTATCACCTGTCATCTATCCTCCATCTTAAGTTTCTCAAGGGAGTATCTGTCCTGCAAATCCAGAACAATCCACCTGCTCCATTAACTATACACATCACTGACGCACGCTTGCTACCATATGATAACACGCTTTCCTAGAGACTAAAATAGATGTCCTATATCAGCATGTTTGCAGAGTGCTATGACACCACCATGAACTTTGACAGCTTTTTTTTTTCTTTTTTTTCATTTAAGTTAACATTTTAGACACAGGTAAAATACATTTAAAATATCTCTCTTTAAATGAAACTCTCTGGTGGAGGTTGTTGAATGTGCTCTCATTAGATGCTTTGAAATGAGGCTTAAAATACTTTTTTTCTGGGCAGTACAGTCCCCCCGCCTTTTTTTCCTTTCTTTTGCTTAGACTGTGATAAACACACGTGAACAGGTTTAAGGCGGGGCTTTTTGACCTCTCCAAACATTGACAGTATCCCAGAGTAAAGCCTATGAAGCACACTGCTGTAGCGGAAAGTTCCGGTCCTTTGTCTTTAATGTCCCTTTGAATGAATAAAGAATATTCACCCTGTTTGTAGTTTCTATATTTCTGTGAATCATTGACCTTGCAATGGGTTGCAATAAAAGAGAGAGAAAAAAAAAAAATTAAACTATCTGGGCTGGAGAGATGGCTCAGCAGTTGAGAGCACTGACTGCTCTTCCAGAGGTCCTGAGTTCAATTCCCAGAAACCACATGGTGGCTCACAACCATCTGTAGTGGGATCTGATGCTCTCTTCTGATGTGTCTGAAGTGAGCAATGGTGTACTCATATGCATAAAATAAATCTTTAAAAGAAAAATTAAACTATCCCCATACTTTCTGATTTCAAACTTTACAGAACTGTAGTACCTGTTTGGTTTCAGACCCTAGGACAAAGGACTGAAATGCATATTTTACATGCCAAAGCACATCTGGCCTCCAGGTTCTCCCAGCATCCCTCAGTCCCTATTTGGCATATCCTGCCCCCAACCCTGAACTTTCCAGCCCAGGGGATGGGCTGCTCTTTCCCCAGAGGCTCTTCCCTATATATCCAGACATTTTGGTGTTCTCCTCGTTCTCCCCCCCCCCCCCTCTCTCTCTCTCTCTCTCTCTCTGAGTGGTGCTTTCTCTCTCTTCCCTTTCCCCTCTTTCTCCTTCCTCATGGCAATAAAGCTGCCTATGTGTATTTTAATCTAGCTTGAATTGGCTCATTTTACCAGCGAAGAAATAACTAACCAGAAATCAGAGCATGGTGCTGGTTAAAGAACAGACATACAGATCAGGAAGAGAACTGAGAGTCTAGAAATAAATGCATGTATCTATGGTTGACAGTGTCAAGGCCATTCAGTGGAGGAAATGGTATTTTCAACGAATGATGCCGGAGAGTTGGACATACTTAAGACTGAGATTAGGAGCCAGGCACACATCTTTAATCACAGTGCATGGGAGGCAGAGGCAGGTGTCTCTGAGTTCAAGGCCAGCCTGGTCTATAGAGTGAGTTCCAGGATATCCAAGGCTACACAGAGAAACCTAGTCTCAAAAAAAAAAAAAAAAAAACCAACTAAAGAGAGGAAGGAAGGAAATGCCACACTGCCATGTCAGTCCCCCTCCTTCCACACACACTAAAGAGAGGAAGGAAGGAAATGCCGCACTGCCATGTCAGTCCCCCTCCTTCCACACAC
>JADRCH010000015.1:8316824-8349706 GCA_019843965.1 Rhynchomys soricoides | reverse complement strand
GGAAGGAAATGCCGCACTGCCATGTCAGTCCCCCTCCTTCCACACACGCTAAAGAGAGGAAGGAAGGAAATGCCGCACTGCCGTGTCAGTCCCCCTCCTTCCACACACGCTAAAGAGAGGAAGGAAGGAAATGCCGCACTGCCGTGTCAGTCCCCCTCCTCCCACACTCAGTACACTCTCATTTCTCCCTCCCCTACTTCATGCACGCACGCACGCACGCACGCGTACACACCTTAAGAAATCTTTCTTTTAAAAAAAAACCTTGCTTCAGGGTGTGCTGAGCATGGTAGCTCACACCTTTTATCCCAGCACTCAAGAGGTAGATCTCTGTGATTTAATACAAAAGACCCCTTCATTACCTACAATTATAACCCATTAAGTTAAGAATTTAATGATGGGCTGAAGAGATGGCTCAGAGGTGAAGAGCACTGTTTGCTCTTCCAGAGGTCCTGAGTTCAATTCCCAGCAACCACATGGTGGCTCACAACCATCTATAATGAGATCTGGTGCCTTCTTCTGGCCTGCAGGCATACATGCAGGCAGAATGCTGTATACATAATAAATAAATCTTTAAAAAATAATTAAATGACTTTTTGCTGAACATTAGTGGCTTATGCCTTTAATTCCAGCATTCACAAGGCAACAGCAAATGGCTCTCTGTGAATCTGAAGCCAGCCTAGTTTATATAGCAAGTCTCAAAGAAAAAAGTAATTGTAAACCAATTATCTAACTAGGAATTAGTAGCCAAAGGAAAAACTTTTAAGCATCAAATCAATCAATCAATCAATCAATCAATCAATCAATCAAATAAAAACCAAGAGGCAGAGTCAGAGAGACAGCTCAATAGTTGTAAAAGCACTTGCCACACCAGCCTGGCACCTTGAAACTGCTAATCCCAAAACCCATGTAAAAAGGTTGATACAGTGGTATATATCTGCAAATCCAGCACGTGTACAGTGAAATGGGAGGCAGAGGCAGGAAGTGCAAGCCTATACAAGCAGTAGAAACAAGAAAGACTATCTCAATAAGTAGAATGAAAATGGTCTCCACAAAGCTGCCCTCTGACTTCCGCATGCATACCATGGCATGGGCATATCCACAGGCACACAATAAATAATGGCAGGCAGGAATAATGGTGCACATCTATGAGCCTATCTATGAGGCTGAGGCAAAAACACTGCTGTGAGTTCAAGCCAAGCAAAGCTACAAAGCTAGCACCAGGCTAGCCAGGGCTATATAGCAAGACCCTGTCTCAAAAACCAAAAGCAAGGCCCACACGATGATGCAGTATGGAGACAATGCCTGCCACCAAGCCTTACATCCTTAGTTTGATCCCCAGGACCTACAGAAGAAAAATAACTACTGCAAACTGTCCTCTGACCTTCACAGGCTCCTGGTGTAGACACCCACACATGATATGCACACATTCATGCATACACATACAGACACATAGGATAAACAAGTGTAAACAAACAACACCCCCCCACATACACACAATGATACACACAAGGCTGGCATGGTGGCTCATGCCTGTACTCCAAGTATTTAAAAAGCATGAAACAGGAGGATCAGAAGTTCAAGGGCAGTCTAGGCTGCATAAGACCCTATTTAAAAACAAACAAACAAACAAACACCAAAAAACCCACCCCTGGGACCTGGAGAGATGGTTCAGCAATTAAAGGGACTTGCTGTGTAATCATGGGGGCAGAGTTCAGCTCTCAAGCACCCGTGTAATGAACTGGGCATCACAGCACATGCCTGCAAAGGAAGTCCAGACACACACAGTGTAATACACACACAGTGTTGGTGGAGATGTAAACTGCCACAGACACTCTGGGAAATTCTGTGGAAAAAACAAACACCAAGTGCAGCAGTGCATGCTGGGGCCTAAGCTACTCAAGAACTGGGTGCAGATATGTCACCTGAACTCAGAAATTCAAGACCAACCTAACCAACACTGCAAGATCCCATCTCAACAAACAAAAACACAGACAAAACAAGGGGCTGGAGAGATGGCTCAGTGGTTGAGAGCACTTGCTCTAGAGGACCTGGGTTCAATTATCAGTACCCACATGGTAGCTAACAGCTGTCTCTAACTCAGTTGTAGAGTAGCTAACACCTTTTTCTGTCCCTGTGGCCACACTGCACACACATGCAGGAAAAGCATCCGTACACCTAAAAGTAAAATGTTTTTTAAAAAATACAAAACAAGGAGCTGGAGAGGTGGCTTGGAGGTTAAGAGCACTGGCTCCTCTTCCAGGGGACCCAGGTCTAAGGCAGCTCACATAGAGTTTGCCTTAGACCAGAGACAATTCCTTCTCCGTTTCCTTCTCTTCCCCCTCTGTAACTCCAGTTCAAAGCATTTGACATAGACATATGTTGAGGCAAAACAGCAAAGCACACTGAAAAAGAAAAGAGCTCAACCAGCCTAGGTCACACACTTATTTGAAATGTCTGCAAAAAGGAAATCTACAGATGTCGGTCTCTGCTTAGGGAGAGAGAGAGGGGGAACTGAAGGGCCTGGGCATTTTCTTATGTGACTAAAATGTCACCTGGTCTAACAGTTGCATAGATCTAAAACCTATGTAATTGTACACTCTAGGACAGCATGTCAATTATTCACTTATGCCTCAAGAGCAATTACACACAAAGTAAGGCACATGAAGGAAATTTATAGATTACTGAAATCTAGATTATTTTAGGATTATCTTAAGAATTGACTACAATACTGGCTGGGTGGGGGAGGTAGACAGGAGCCACACAGCCCTGTTAGTGTAGCCTTAGAAGACTGAATGAGGACGTTACCAGTGAGGGGTCCCTCTGGGGACACAGGGACAGGGTCATCCTCACCAGTCACCCAGGGGCAATGGGTTGGCGTAAAGAAGTTCCGTCATCAGAGCAGAACAAGACTTACTCTGGCTGGACCAACACCGACAAACATCTCCAGAAACTCAGATCCGCTGACAGTAATAAAGGGAACATTGGCTTCTCCAGCTGTGGCCTTAGCTAGCAGCGTCTTCCCAGTACCTGGGGGACCGGTGAGAATGGCACCCTTCAGACACAGAAAGGAAAGATTACATCTAATCAGAATTTTGAAAACATACACTGCACATTCATAACATTCCAAAGGGTACCTCTGTTTCTAAAGCCCACTGATAAACGAAATACTGTCATTACAGCAATAAAGTTAGGAAAGAGACCGCTGGAGACAATTCTAAGTATGGTAACAATGTGCTGTGAAATCCCAGGTACTTCCCTTGTACAGACCTTTAGTGCTGAACCGTGAGGTAGCTCGGTGCAGACTTGGCTAGCGTGGACAAAGCGTCCTCGACACTCTAAGGTTTGGGGTTTGATTTTGTTTTTAATGGTTGGGTTTTGTGGTAGTGGCTGTTTTAGTGTTTTTGAAGCTTTCAACCTAATGGTATGAAAAGAAACTTCAGCTAGGCTCTAGTAAACTGCTGCTTAAACAATAAAGAAATACCACACTCCCAATTTACAAAATTCTCTTTCTCTTTTCAAGTAAAACTGGTTTCTGAAACCATATAATTACTAAACACACCCACTGGTTTTTACTTTCATGAAAATGTACAAGTAGGAACTACTTAGCACAGACGCACATCTACCTTAAAGCCTAACTGTACTGCCATAGTTTGAATGAGAAATGTCCTCCCCAGTCTTGGATATTGAAAAC
Organism: Rhynchomys soricoides; assembly: GCA_019843965.1. Classification (NCBI taxonomy): domain Eukaryota; kingdom Metazoa; phylum Chordata; class Mammalia; order Rodentia; family Muridae; genus Rhynchomys; species Rhynchomys soricoides. The sequence continues at coordinate 8,346,015 of JADRCH010000015.1, read as the reverse complement.
TTTGTCCCCAGCTGATGGCACTATTTGGGAAGGCTAAGGAGGTGTGGCCTCACAGAAGAAGTATGCCCTGCAGGTGTTCTCTGAAAGTTTAAAAATCTGCATGCAACATTGCTGGGGATGGTGGCTCACACCTTTAAGCCCAATGTTAGGTTGGCAGGATCTCTGAGTTCGAGGCCAGCCTGGTCTACAGAATGAGTTCCATGACAGCCAGGGCTACAGAGAAACCCTGCCTCGAAAAAAGACCTTTGTCAACCCTAGTTCATGCTCTGCTTTGTGATTGTGGTTCAAAATGTGAGCCCTCAGCTTCCCACTCCTTCCACCATCACTGGCCAATAGCCCCTAGAATAAGCCCAAATAAAATAAAACTCTTTTATGAACTGTCCTGGTCACTATGTCTTGTCTATCATAGCAACAGAAAAGTACCCAACACATGTGTGAATTCACACTCATTGTTTACTTTCTATTATGTGACCAACTATAAACTATTCTGTCTTATAAATATATATATGACTCTTATTTCCAAATACTGTATGTGGAGACGTGAATAATATGGTTAAAAAATATTTTTTTTCAAGGCTGTAATACAACACCCAAATACTTTTAAAAATTTGTTTATTTTCATCTGCCTAGGCATGATGTGAATGGGCACTAAGTAATAGCAAATTATTTTATCAGGAACATGAGTTTTTTATTCATATAAATAAGACATGAAAATCACAGAAATGATTCATTTTACAAAGCTTTCATCAGCCCAGATGTGGTGGAGCATGCCTTTAAGGCAAATCTCTATGAGTTTGATACCAGCCTGGTCTACATACCTACTCCCAGGCCAACAAGAGCTACACAGTGAGACCTCAACTACCAAAAACCAAAAATATTTCTTTTACAAAATACTTATCTGTATTTATGCATGTATTTTTATGTTTATGCGTGTGCACATGTATGCAAGTGCCTACAGAGGCAGAAGAGGCCATTAGATTCCCTGGACCTGGAGTGGTAGCTGTGAACCACCTGACATGGGTACTAGGAACCAAACTCCAGTCCTCTCAAAAACAGCAAGGGCTTGATATTAACTTCTGACCCATCTATCCAGATCCTGAGCATTTCTCTAAAATAAACTTTATTGATGAAGTATTTTATCCAGTTATTTAGTAGCTAATCCAAGATGGGCCTTGTGGCACAGATCTGTAACCCCAACTCCCTGGAAGGCTGATGCAAGAGGACAGTAAAATCAAGGCCTACCTGGGCCACAGTAAGAGCTAAAGGTAACTTAACGAGATGGTCTCAAAACTCTATGGAAAAAGAGGGCTAGGAGTATCTATCACTCACTGATAAAGTACTTGGCCAGCAGATCTCTACCTACAAGCAATCCATTGCTACTTTATGCCTAGCCAAGGGCTGCAGGGCTGGCACAACAGAGGCACAGCATTAGCACAGCAGCTACAAGATACGTGTTAGAAGTGAACATTAGTATTATTTGTTCTTCAACAAACACTGTGCCAAGACCATCAGTATCAGATAGGAGCAGATGGCCTATCACTCTGTGGAAGATGAGATTGGACCCCTGCGGCATGAATTTGCTACTTGGTGGTATAGCTGCCAAGGGAAGGGAAGTGTCTAAATCAGACAGAGGAAGAACAAAGGCCAATCAAAGAAGGCTTCCAGGAGGAGAAAAAACACTTGCAAGAATATACAAAATTAATAAATGAGATAGAAAACAGACTACAGAACTGAATCAGGCAGAAACAAAGGTGGAAAGAAGAACACACAACTACTTGAGTAGGTCATACATGACATCTTCAGAGACATACACCTTGGAGTTAGTCCTCTCCAAGTAGCTTTTTACCTTTGGGATTTTTGCTCCTAGATCTTGATATTGCTTTGGGTTTTTCAAGAAATTCACAAATTCCATTATTTCTAGCTTGGCCTCCTCACAGCCAGCCACATCTTTAAACTTCACATCTATCTCATCCTTTAAGACCTTGGCTGTGGTTTCCCCAACACTGAAGAGTCCACCCATTCCCCGGCCGGTCCGACCAATGCCAGCAGGCCCTCTTCTTATGGTGTAGAGCAGAAAAGCGATAATGAGTACCGTGGGCAACATGCTCAGCAGGAAGGAGCTAGAGAGACAACACACAATGGTTCAGAGTGTAAGCTTCCTATGCTTCAGATATCAGGGCAAACATTGACACCTAGTATTTTAAAATATTCTTGTAATTTATGTGAGGCACAGGAGAATCTTGGCATGTACAACAAAAAGTGAGTTTGTCTCAACATGTAGGTTCTCAATGTCTTGTTCCCATCTCAGTATGCATAGTACTGCTAGCTACTATCATTGTATCCAAGTCTCTTTTCTTTCCAGTTACTCATTTAAATCCTGAGCATAATAATCCTGGTGTTAGCCTCAGACTCCAGTTCTCTTATAAAGAGGCCTCAACCCCCAGAAAGGCCTTCATTTAACAGCATGCCAGTTTGGAAAGTAATGCACACAATGTTTAACATCTCTGCTCTGAAGCTGCGCAGGCCACTCTTGTTTAACAGACTCTCTCTCAGCAGAAGCTCTCCAACATGGTGCCTGCAAAGATGCCTCAAAGCCTGGGGAAGTAGTCTATCTTTTGTCTTAATAACTGTTATTCAACATAACTTTTGAGTACAAATTTACTAAATGTTTACACATTTTTAAACACTGTTAAAAAAAGAATCAAGGGAAAATAACCTGCACTTGAAAATAAGTTTATAAAAGAATGAAATAAAACTGTCTACAGCTATGAGTACCCCTAACCTAAAAACACAGATCTGAAATGCCAGAAAATTTTCAGTGGCAACAAATGTTTAAAAAATTTAGAATTTTGGAGAAATCAGAATTTCAAGTTGTGGACTAGGAATGTTCAATCAGCAAAGACATTCCAAAACCTGAAACAGTTCAGGCCCCAGGCGTACCGCCTAAGGGTTATCCAGCTTGTGAAATCCCAGCCAATTACACCCACACCAGCTTACCAACTTGGGCAACCCCTATAAGATCTCATGCAAAAGCATCCCATCAGCTATGAGGAATCACACTAGGGGGAGGAGAGTCGCCAGAGCCCAATTTCAGAAGTCTCTAGCTATGAGCCGTGTGCAGTTAACACACTGCTCCCGGGTTGGTCTTGCTCTCACATATAGAGAACAATGAGGCAGTGTTGGCTTCACTAGAACTACCTACCTCACAGCAGGACATGCCTTCTGCATTCAATGAAAATGACCCAAGCATGGGGATTGCGGTGTGCACACCACAACACATGAATAGCCTACGAAAACCCACACTCCCCAGCCCAAATATCCTCAGCATACAGAAGCACCTGCCCAAACCTAAGAGGAATAGATCTGAAGAAAGAAATGATTTCTTTTTTAAATGTAGGCATGTTTTATCTACATAGATGTCTGTGCACTGTGTACATACATGCCTTGTGCTCATAGAGGCTCAAGTAGGCATTGGATCTCCCAGGACTAGAATTACAGATGGCAGTGAGCTACCACATGGGTGCTGAGAATTGAATCAAGGACCTCTGGAAGAGCAGCCAGTGCTCTTACTCGATGAACCCCCTCTTTAGCCGGTAAACACTTCTTTCTTTTCTTTTTTTTTCTTTCTTTCTTTTTTTTTTTTTTTGGTTTTTCAAGACAGGGTTTGTCTGTATAGCCCTGGCTGTCCTGGCACACTCTGTAGACCAGGCTGGCCTTGAACTCACAGAGATTCACTTGCCTCTTCCTCTTGAGAGCTGGGATTAAAGGTGTGTGCCACCACTGCCCGGCACTGAAAAATTTCTTATATCCTGGAAAACTATCAACCAGAAAGGTAAACACCAGCTAAAGACAGGATGTTACTCCTTCACATTGGGCTGTTCATAACAAAACTTACACAAGACAGCACACGGGACATAACACTCTAAATCCTGCTTAACCAAGAGAAGCAGAATCATGGAGAAAAGAACACAGTCAGGTGCAAAGACTAAATTACTAATGATTTATTTTTCAATATAGCCAAAAAGAGCAGCCTGCTTAAGACTTTAATGGAGAGATAGCTCAGCAATTAAGAGCACCGGCCACTCTTCCAGTGTCCTGAGTTCAACTGCCAGCAACCATATGGTGGTGGTTTACAACCATTTACAATGGGACCTGATGCCTTCTTCTGGTATGCAGGTGTATACACAAAGAACCCATTTACATAAAATACATGAACAAATAAACTTTAAAAATTAAAAAGACTTTAAGTGTATAACCCTGTCACTTAATGACAAGGGACAGCAAACCATCTGTAGCATAGTAAATGGTACTCAAATCTGTCTTTTTACTGTTTATTTTTCCAGCTTTTTGAGACAAGGTTAGTCTCAAACTCACGGCAATATTCTTGTTTCAGTCTCCCAAGTGCTAGGATTATAGGTACATGCACCCTATCTGGCACAAATCATGTACTTAAAATGATTTCTTACCCATCGCTCTCAGCAATGTAAACCACTGGTACCCGGTTCTCCCCTTCTATGCCCAATTCTTGCTGCAAAGTCTCCAGATTCCGCTCAAATGTGTCAACACTGCCAATATTAAACCAGACGTATTGCTATAAAAACAGAAAAACAAATATCCTAAGAATGAAGAACAAATAAAATTTTGATTTTTTTAAAGCACTTACCCTGCTAAGAATTTTTCAGAAACACTAAAGACTTCAACAATAATAAAAGCTGGTTGTAAAGACGTGGCGACTTTTTAAAAATTTGGTGAGAATATGTGGCAATCCTTAGCAAATAAACATTTTCTTAGCAATCTTCCTCACTGGCTTAAAAATTATAAACTTGGGGCTGGAGAGATGGCTCAGCGGTTAAGAGCACTGACTGTTCTTCTGAAGGTCCTGAGTTCAAATCCCAGCAACCACATGGTGGCTCACAACCATCTGTAATGGGATCTGATGCCCTTCTCCTGGTGTGTCTGTAGACAGCGACAGTGTACAATACATAAAATAAATAAAATCTTTAAAAAAAAAAAAATTATAAACTCAGCGAACACTAGCATTAGAGAGATGGTCAGTGGTTAAAAGCACTGGCTGCTCTTCAGAAGACCCAGCTTCAATTCCCAGCACCCACATATCGGCTAACAACTCATAACTCCAGCTCCACAGAACCCATCGCCCTCTTCTGGTCTCTGCAGACTCTGCATGCACATAGTACACAGACATATGCAGGCAAACACCCATGCATACACAATAAAAATGAAATATCAAAAAAGCACAATTGTTTTTAAAAAAAAAAAGCATTTAAAAACCCACTAGAAAAGTAGATAAGCAAGTACTCCTTTCCAAAGTACAACCCAGTATGACACGACAGGAAAGCTCAAGTCAGCCGCGCACACACTGAGAAGCACTGCTCTAAGCCCTTGATGCGTACGTTAACTCATTTAACCTTGAGAATGTTCCTAATAAGTGGGATCAGGGTGACAGTGATAACCCAAACTTGGCTAGTAGAAAGTACCAGAAATGCTATGCTAGGCATTACCCTTCTAACCCAGGACTGGAGACTTCCTGGAGGTCCTGGGGACAAATCCCTTGAAGACTCTAGAGGAGACAGCTATTCTACAAGAAACACAAACATAACGACCCCTCAGGTTCCACAGGGAAACGGTTCCAAATCCTAAGAAAATCTCAAACCAAGATGTGAGATGCACAAGTCCCTTCTATGAAATGGGACAGTATCTGAATACTATCTTATACACTTTAATTCTAGATGACATAAAGCGTCCAACACAATGGAAATGCTACAGAAACACAATGGAAATGCTACAGAAAGTCTTCATGCTGTCCTAGTTAAGGACAGCGATGGGGAAAAGCCTGTACGTACTCAATGCAACCAAGAGTGACTCTGAACTCCCAATTCAAGCATTAGGTTTACAGTGTGCACACCAGACAGACTATGCTAAGATTCAGGGATGAGGGATACAGCTCAGTGGTAAAGTACTTGCTATGAGGTAAAGCACCCGAGGCTCTAGGCTCAGTCTCTAATACCACTAAACAAACAAGCAAAACCAACAGCCTTCAGATAGAAACTATGGCATAATGGAGAAATAAAAGTATTATAATGCTATTAATTTTAGATGTAAATGTTTGTGTATGTCAGTCTTAAAACTGAGGCCTCTCCATCATCAAAGTTGTCCTTTGGAGATGGTACCATAGGACAGTACTAATGGGGTAAACAGACAGTTAGGGGAGGGGAGTCTCCAAAAGTAGGTGCCTGGTGCAGCTAGAAAATGGTTAGAGAGCAACCTGGTGGACATCTGGCCATGGCAGAGGACACCCAAGAACTGGGGATAGGGTCGGACCAGGAGGGCTGACGTTACCTGAGCCTCCCTCCCCTGTTTGTACTTCCTCTGTGCATCTGACACTTCTGCTGTCTCTACACAGAGCCCAGACTCGGTGGACCAGAAATGGACATTATTTAAAATAGCAAAGCCAGGTGTGGTGGTTTATGCCTGTGGGGCTCTGTGGGGCTGAAGCATGGAGAGGCATGAGTCCAAAGGCAGCCTGGCTACAGGGTAAGACCCTGTTTCAAAAATAGGCAAATAAAAATTGGAAAAACTAGCCGGGCAGTGGTGGCACACACCTTTAATCCCAGCACTTGGGAGGCAGAGGCAGGCTGATTTCTGAGTTCAAGGCCAGCCTGGTCTACAGAATGAGTTCCAGGACAGCCAGGGCTACACAGAGAAACCCTGTCTTAAAAAACAAAAAAGACAAAAACAAAAACAAAAATTGGAAAAACAAATGGTGCCACAAAGTGTGAAGGGAAATGAACAGAGTCTCCTGAACGGATTTGAAAGGGTCCACCTCAAAACACATGGAATTCTAACTTTAATGCTTTGCCCAACCAAACAATTTGTTTTTCCATGTCCAAGAAACATAAACTACTCTGGATGCCGAAAACTGACCTCTTCTTCACTGTGTCCTAGGTGTTCTGAAACCAACCCAAACCTGAAACCTCTCCACGAGTCAGCACATGCACACACCAGCTGGCCTCAGTGAGCACCTACCTTGGCACACCAGATCCCACTGTCCCCAATATACATGTCTAATGTAATGCAAGGGATGTTTTCTTGTATAAACCTGGAAAAGTGTAACTTAATACTAACACGTCAATTAATAAAATTATTTACCCCATCAACCGGAGTTTTTCCTGGTGTAAAGGTCACACGAACAAAACGCTTGTTGACAACTTCTAGTCTGTCCACCTAGAATGTTAAAAAGGCAAATATTTAAACATAAGTTTACAGAAAATACTTGAGATGTTATTTTATTCTCAGGCTGGGCATGGTGATCCCAGCCCTTGGGAGGTGGAGCTAGCCCAGTCTCTACAGCAAGTCAGCTGGGTCCACTATTCTACAGGTTTGAGACCATGTATCAGGCTGAGGTAGAGGGGCCGGGGAGTAGATTCGAGATGGCTCGCTGATGAAGAGCACTTGCTGCTTTCCTACAGGACCTGGATTCAGGTCTCAGCATCCACACAGGGGATCCCAACCACCTGGAACTCCGTCCAGAGGCTAAGACAGCTCTTCTGACTTCTGTGGATAACCTGAGTGACATTTACATTCTCTCTGGCCTGCTCTCAGAGTTTACATGGCTGTTTTATTCATCTTTCTTTTCCTCCCATCATTACATTTGCAAGGTTCACTACATTGGCATTGATTCTGTGGAGCCTTTCATCTGATGAGCACACTCCACGTTACCTCCATGTTCACTAACAGTTAAGCTGTTTCGGACTATACACAGTCCTGCTCAATGCTGCAGTGAACACCCCTGCAGATACCTTCTGAACATCTCTTTATCACTTCTTCCAGGATATAGTCTTTACACAGATGCAGCTGCACTAAGTTGTAGAGTACACAGTCCTTCGGTTTTCCTAGGCATTGTCAAAGGCTCTCCACAGTAGCTCTCCAACCTACATTCTTCTTAGCCAAGGCTGCTTACTGCTTTCCTCTCTATCACTTGCTATTTTAAGATTTTACTTTTTCCCCACTCCCTGAATATCAAGCAGTACAAACTTGTTTTCTTTAATCTCCTAATTATATCTGATTGTTAAACTACTATTATTAGTATTATTTTATATGTGCTCCTTTGTTACCCCGTGGTGCCAGCTTCTCTGGAACACCCTGACTTTAGGTTTGCCACTGTCACTTGGCAGACTTACTGATAGCAGATCATGAGAAATAAACATGTCTTAAATGATACATGCTGTCACTGTCCTTCAGATGTAGTATTTCAAAATTATTATTAAAAGCACAGAGGAAAGAATATCACTAAGAATCAGATATAGAGTTCGAGGCCAGCCTGGTCTACAGAGTGAGTTCCAGGACAGCCAGGGCTATACAGAGAAACCCTGTTTTGAAAAACAAGCAAACAAAAAAGAATCAGATATAGGGGGCTGGAGAGATGGCTCAGAGGTTACAAGCACAGACTTCTCTTCCAGAGGTCCCGAGTTCAATTCCCAGCAACCACATGGTGGCTCACAACCATCTGTAATGAGATCTGATGCCCTCTTCTAGTGTGTCTGAAGCTACAGTGTACTCATATACATAAAATAAATATATCTTAAAAAAAAAAAAAAAAAAAAGAATCAAATATAGGGTTAGCAAGATAGCTCAGTAGTTAAAAACACTTGCTATGAAACCTGATGAATTTAGCCCAAGAAGCCCATGTAAGGTGGGAGAAGTTGACCTCTGACCTCCATATGTATGTTGTGGCATGCTAATGCTGAGCCATACCTCCCTTCCACCTTACATTGTGAAGTGACAAAGAAATAAGGGCATTTCAAGACAAGCACAAATGAAGGCAGTTCATGACCAACAACATGGCACTACAAAAGATGCTTACGGAAACAGTACACACAAAAGAGGAGGAAAGGAAAGAGGAAGATTACATTTGGGGACAGGAATGGCTCTACAGGGGTGAAACAAGGAAAGCATCTGCCATGTCCTCTGCATGTTACTAAGTCCGACAATAAAGAGAAAAGGCCAAGAGCAAACAATCCGACCAGAAAACAAACCAAAAGAAACATCCAACAAAAACCACAGGAATCTACTAATCATCTCTCTATAATAAATTATAAACTTATAAACTATAATAACATAAATGGCCTGAATTCACCCATAAAGAGACACCAGTTGGGGGATGAAGAGACAGCTTAGCGGTTAAGAGCACTTACTGCTCTTGCACAGAACCCAGGATGGATTCTCAGCACCTACACACGATGGCTCATAAGCCCGTAACTCCAGTTTCAGGGAACCCAATGATCTCTGAGCTTGGCAGACATTGGCAAGCACATGGTACACATAAATCATATAGGCACAAACAAATATACATAAGTAAGAAAAATGTATAAAAAGACAAGACTAGCTGACTAGATTAAAAAAAACGAATGAAACGATGGCGTGGCAGCTTGTGGTTGAGAAGGCTTTATTGTAGACAAGAAGTGGAGTATAACCACAGGCGTCTGAAAAATCTATAGAGAGCGAGAGAAAGTACACTAGTTACAGGCAGCAGAGTAAACTGGACCATGAGAGGAGAAAGAGGAAGAGAAGAGATGAGAGAGGGCCAAGAGGACCAAGAGCAGAAGACCAAGAGAAATGAGGGAGCCCACAGCTGACCGGCTAGGGGAAAGGAAGCCCAGGGGCTGGGGAAGCTTAGGGTAGAGGATGGGTGAGGAGAGCAGAGAGGAGGCACAGCAGGGACCTAGAGGATGCTGCCATTTGCTTTGATGTGCTAATGGACACACAGCCATTTGTTCTGGGTTTCTTCAGACCTGACAAAATTATATCTAACTTTGTTGTCTCTAGGAAAAACATCTTACTAGTAAAGACACCAACAAATTGAGAGTCAAAGGATGGAAGGCATCATTCACACCAACAGAAATTGAAAATAAAGCTGGAGCAGCTATTCTAGAAAATGCTGGAAAACCACACACACCCTCCCCAAAACCTGGAACAAATACATGAATTTAGAAACACAGCAGGATACAAAGTCAACTCACAACAGCCAAGAGCACTGCTGGGCAGGATGGTACCAGGTAGGTTCAAAGGAAACTCCACCCACCCACCCCTATGCCCCTCTACCAAAGGAGCCATTTCAGGCAGAGGGACAAATGCTCTCTAAGACAGCAGACCAGCTATAAACCTCCCCACTCGTGGGCTTCCCTTCCCCCCACTCTCATTTCCATATTTAGGCCACGTTCTCTCTCTTTCATCTCTTGGCACCCTCTCCTTTGCCCACACTTTGGTCTCCCTCTCTCGCTCTGCCCATCTCTCTCCTCTTATGGCCAATTCCTTTCTGTTGGCCATGTTCAGGCTACTGCTTTCTCTCCCTGCTCTAGACTCTTAGATGCCTCTGGCTGAAGTCTCTCTCACAGCTGTAATAAAACCCTCTCTTCAACCATCTTTTGGAGTGGTCATGGTGTCACTTTATACAATACATGCCTGTAGTTACAGCACCTGGGAAGAAGAGGAGAGGCAGGAGGATTGCTATAAGTTTGAGGCCAGCCTGGACTACATATATCCCAAGCTCCAGGTTGGTCAAGGCTGCACGTAAGGAGACCCTGTTGCCCTGTATGCGTAGCCTTAGGAGTAGTGAGATGGCTCAGTAAGTACAGACACTTTCTGCCAAGTGGACAACCTGAGTTTGATCCCTGAGACCTAGAGCAGAAGGCAAGAACTAATTCCCACAAGGTGTCCTCTCACCTGCACATATACACACATATACACAAAGATATACACATTAAATAACTGTAAAAACAGCACTTGGGAGCCAGAGGCAGGTGAATCTCTAAGTTCAAGGCCAGCATGGTCTATAGAGTAAGTTCCAGGATAGCCAGGGCTTACATGGAGAAACTCTGTCTTGAAAAAACCAAAACCAAAACAAAACAGAGAATTATTAATAATAATAATAACAACAAATATAATAAATCAGTAATAGTTCTATGTACTAACAAGGGGTAATCTGTAAAGGAAATTAAGAAAATAGCTGCACTTACAATAGCAAACAGAATAAAATGTGCAGGAACTAAATTAAGCAAAAGGTGAAAGAAATGCACAATGAAAGCTATAAAGCATTTAGAAATTAGTTAAGGAAGATTAAAGAAAATCTACACTCACAAATCGGAAGAATCTATACTGTTATGAAAGTGATCCACAGACTTAATGTCTAAAAAAGGTTTTTTGCAAAAATAGAAAACATTCTTAAAATTTATATGGAATCTTAAAGGAACAGCCAAACAATCCTAAAAAAGGTAACAGAGTTGAAAGACCCACAACACTACAAAGCTACAGCACTCAAAACTATGATGCTGGCATTAAAAGACAATGGAATAGGGTTATGAGCATTGACTGCTCTTCCAGAGGTCCTGAGTTCAATTCCCAGCAACCACATGGTGGCTCACAACCATCTGTAATGGGGATCCGATGCCCTCTTCTGGTGTGTCTGAAGACAGCGACAGTGTACTCATATACATAAAAAACAAATAATAAATCTTTAAAAATAAAAAAAAAAAAAAAGACAATGGACTAGAACAGACAACACAGAAACAAATGGAATCAAATGATTTTTGACATGAACGTCAAGACCATTCAGTGGGAAAAGGAATGTTTCCAACAAACATGGATACTCAGTTTAAGACCCATTCCAAGGTTTGGAACTCATGCCTGACACTACCCAGGTGCCCAAGATTCTGAAACCAGGTAGGCCATGGGCCTAGGGGAAAAGGATCATAGCAATAAAATGACTCCTAATGACTTTCTGCTATGCCCATAGAGCAGTGCCTTGCTCGGCCATCATCAAAGATGCTTCTTTCTGCCACAGAAGGAGCAAACACAGAGACTCACAACTGGACAATGTACAGAGAGTGAGAGACTGGCACACTTGTTCCTAAATGGGATGTGCATCATCAACTCCCTCCTTTCAGGGCTCTGGCACCCCTGTGCAAGAGGAGGCAGAAAGACTACTAAAGCTGAGGGGATGAATGGCATCCAGGAAACGCTGCCTTCCAGACAAACCTGACATACCTATGAATCCACAGAACTTGTGGCAGCATGCACAGGATCTGCACAGGTTCAAGACAGATGGGTCCCAGTGCTGAGAGGGGAAGTGGACACGAGCTTGAATCTGTAACCAAGAAGCTATCTCCAAATCACAACTGCTTTTGAAGGAAAAGTTAGTTTCTCCAATGCAATTTCACTGGGTATTAAGTACAGTTAAGGAGGGCCTTATATGGGTCCACAGGTATATAAACTACACTACACTTATATGCTGGGCCCAGCAGCACATGGCCAACACAAAACAAACCCAATGGTGTTTTTGTTGATACTGTTTTAAATCTCATTTTCTGTTTTGATTGGGAATATTTTATCTTGGTCTTTTGTGGCTTTTGATTTAGTGATTTTTAAGAGTTTTTTTTTTTTTTGTATGAGTGTCTATGTGTGTTTCTTGTGCTTTTTAACTGTGTTTTTTAGTTATTCTGTTTTTGTTTGGTTTTGCCTGTTTGTTTTCTAAAGAGAGCAAGAGAATGAAGACATGAAACTGGATGGGTGAGGAGTCAGGATGGATCTGGGGGAAGGGAAAGTGTAACCAGAATATATGAAAAAAAATTATTTTCAATAATAAAAGATAAAAAAACCTAGATATCCAAGAGCAAAAGAATGGAATTGAACTTTACATAACTACATAAATGTTTTACCTAAGGATGAAAAATTAATTCAAATCAAAGACTTAAGACTACACGACTAACCGGCAGTGGTGGCGCACGCCTTTAATCCCAGCACTCGGGAGGCAGAGGCAGGCGGATTTCTGAGTTTGAGGCCAGCCTTGTCTACAGAGTGAGTTCCAGGACAGCCAGGGCTATAGAGAGAAACCCTGTCTCGAAAAACCAAAAAAAAAAAAAAAGACTACATGACTATCAGAATAAAATAGAGCATAAAACTTTCATGACATAGGATTCATCAACGATTCGTAAAACACTAGCAACAGGAAACAAAAGATACATGAAATTTAAGAATGTGGAGCTGGGGGTTGGGGGTGGGGCTGGAAGATGGCTCAGCAGTTAAGAGCACTGACTAGTTTTCCAGAGGTCCTGAGTTCAATTCCCAGCAACCTCATGGTGGCTCACAACCATCTGTAATGAAATCCGATGCCGCCTTCTGCTGTGTCTGAAGACAGCAACAGTGAACGTAACATACATAAAATAAATCTATTTAAAAAAAAGAGAGAGAGAATGTGGAGCTAGGAAGACTCCATAAATGGAGGTGCTTGGAAGGCAAGCCCTAGCACAATCCTCAGGACCCACATAAAAGCAGGGGGAAAAGTCCACGAAGCTGTCAAGTGACCATCACACATGCTATGACACACGCATGTCCCCTCCATAATAATTGTAAATTGATAAAATTTCAAGGAAAATATCCAACACGCAGTTGTTTTATGATGGACATGAGCTCCGTGGTCTAACACAATTGTATCTCGCCTTCTAAACCACGACCCCCCAGCACCACATGACTTACCACTCCTTTAGAAAGGTAGTTATTGACAAAGTCTTTCCACGTGATTTCTCTCCCAGAGCTCTTGAACAGGAAGTAAAACATGACTCCACTCCAAAAAAGAGCAGTCCAGAAAAAGTACATCCTGAAATCCTTGTCATCCCATGGAAAGTCACCCTAGACAAAGAGGGACACAGTTTCTGGGTGGAAATATGATCTGTGCTATGTGGGCTTTTCTTGGGGCCACCAACCCAACCTCGAAAGTAAACAGTTTAAAATCAAACCTTCTGAGCAGGGCAGTGGTGGCGCACGCCTTTAATCCCAGCACTTGGGAAGCAGAGGCAGGAGGATTTCTGAGTTCGAGGCCAGCCTGGTCTACAGACTGAGTTCTAGGACAGCCAGGGCTACACAGAGAAACCCTGTATCGAAAAAAAAAAAAAAACAGAAAAAAAAAATTAAAAAAAAAATCAAACCTTCTGGAACCTGGACCACCAGTGAGAATCTTCTTTCTTGCCACGGCGCTTCCCTCCCCCACCACCTGCACCTCCAGAAGACTGGGGGCCAGAGAGCTGTGATTCTGTAAACAGAGAGCAGCATGTCCAGAATGCATCACCTCCCGCTGTCAGCAAGGCCTGCACAGCTCCACACTGAGACTGAGGACCTAAAGGAAACCACTGACTTGCTAAGGCATCAGTTACTACAGAAAGCACTAAGAGGAAAGGCATTAATACAAAGTGGCAAAGGCCAAGAGGCTCCAATGCATTTGCCTAGGACCTCAGAAAATACACACAGTAACCCAATGACCCCAGAGGATTGCTACTGTTACACACAGTGTACAGAGGAAGATCTGAGATTAAGTAACTGGCTGGGTAATTTGTTGCCATGTGATATGTGTGAACAAAGAGAGGCAGGTTTAAACCTGAACAAACTCTGAGTCCTCATTCAAAGTTAAAAAAGTGTGCCCTGGGCTGGGAATATAAGAGGGAGAGCAGAGAATCATGGGATGGAGAGAACCTCAGTGAGCAGGATTGGCCTAACACACACAAAACCGAGGGTTCAGTCCCCAGCACCACAAAAACCAGGCATGGTGGTCTCCAGAACTTGAGGTGACCAGTTTGCGATCTGACCCTTTGTATAAAGGAGCTGAGACAAATTGATGCAGTCATCGATTCTGTCCCTTCTCTATCTTCCCAGTGACCTACAAGTACCATTCTAATGTCACCAACCACCATGAAACAACCTCTCTCACAGAGCAGGTGGTAAGGCCACTGGTGCCTGTTACCCTCGGTGGCTTCATGACACACTGCCCACCACTGCCTGACAGAGGTAGACGTGACATATGCCAGCTCAGGCTACCCAATAGCACAGCACTGAGAAACAGAGTTGGCACAGTGCAAGTTGGGTGACAATATTCCTGACTACTCTGGTAAGGTTGAATCCAAAGGGCTGTAATGTAATATAAGTCTCTTATCACTGGTGGGCCTGCCAGCTATCGGACTATGCCTTTGGTAAATCCTACAGCACTGCCCATGTAACCAACACTGCAACCCAGAGCCTTGGGGCTGGGCCCATTTTAAAACAAGGACTGGCCTGGAGATGTCACTCAATGGTAGATCTGCTTAGCATAGGTGAGGACCTGGGCTCAATGCCCAGGACCACCAATAACAAAAGGCCAAAGGTCTGACATACTTTTCCCCAAAAGGGACACCACTGGACACTAATAGGTGTCAAACGTTATGCTGGACTGCATGATACTTATGAAATGGAACCAGAAGAATTGGTGCCCAAGTCTGCCCACCTGCCCAGCCTTAAAAAACCTTCTCCAAGTCAGTAGACAGGGCTCTCTTAAGGTTCAGGATTTTCATTTTTAAATTTAAAAGTTTAATTTAAAACTTTAAAACACAGCACTATGGAACTAGAGCAATGGCAGAGTGGTTAAAGAGTGCTTCCTACTCTTCCAGAGGACCCAGGTTGGTTCCCAGTACCCATGTCACCCCCACAGGCAGCTCACAACTCATGACCCCAACACTGGGGGGACTGACAGCCTCTTCTGAACTCCACAGGCACCTGCACTCACATGTGCTCATACCCACAGGCAAACACACATAATTTAGAACAAATCTTTAGCCAGGCAGTGATGGCACACTCCTTTAACCCCAGTACCTGGGAGGCAAAGGAAGATAGGTCTCTGGGAGTTCAAGGACAGTCTAGTCCACAGAGTGAGCTCCAGAACAACCCGAGCTACACAGGGCAATTCTGTCTTGAAAAACTACCACCACCACCACCACTACTACTACTACTACTAATAATAATAATAATAATAATAATTTTAAAAATCCTTATTAAAAACAAAGAAAACCCCAGCCTGCACTATGCCACAACAAATTGCATGTGTTGGGTTTCTACGACTTCTCTCAACAGTTTAAATTACCTACCAAACAGTGTTAGTTTGAGCAGCTGGCCTCCAAATTTGAACTACTTCAGTGTGTAAAGTGGCAGGAAAATAACAAGAGAATCAAGGAACCAAACAGGCCCATTGAACTCTGGGTGTGTGTATAACTACAGTTACACAGCCAGCTTCCGATGACTCTGATAGAAAGATCAAAGGAAAATAACAAACTCAACCTTTTTTTAAAACTACCTTTTTTTTCTCCAACAGCTTCCTTAGGTTCACTGGCCTTTTTTCCATTTTTCCCATTAGGAAAGTATTTTTCAAATCCTGTTAGAAAAGATAAAAAATATCTTCAAACTAAAATTCACCACATTGTTTGTGCACATAATCATAATATTCCTCTTGCAGAAATACATCAAACTCCAATAATACTACAGTTCACAGTCCGGAGGTGTCAACCCCACCTCCTGTAAGGTGTTCACTTGTAGGTGACATCATTTCCCTGCTACCATCGGACTGAAGCTGAAGTCAGGTATGGCAGAGCAGACAACAGCTAGTCACCCTGAGCTCAACCTATGTACCCACAGAGGAAGCCCCTCCTCCCAGGGTACACACCTTTAGCGAGAAAACACAGCCCTAGAATCAGACAGAAGCACTTACTTACCTTTGGGAGGTCGAGAACAGAATCTTTGATAAGCAGCAATTACATCCCTCAGGAGAGAACTTCTGCTGTTTGCTGTTTGGACCGTGGCGTACTGATAAAGCTGCAACGCAACGTTAAATAATAGCATGAGGCTATTTTCCAGAACAGAGAGAAAGGACTTCACTCCTCACAGCCTTTGAGAAGAGCTAAGGCTTGATGTCACAAGCTATTCTAGCAACAGAAGCAGGAGACAGGCAGTAACTATCCAAAAACATGAGTGCTTCAAAGTCAGACACAACCCAGGACCAGTCTAAGTATAAAGACCTAAGAACACATTCATTTGGCAATGTTTATCTGATTTACAGCACCCAAAAGACAACTTTAACCCAAACTGTGCTGTTTCGTGCTGATTCATTTTCAGGTACTTAGCTGAAGTTGTAAGGCAGTGCTGCTTTAAAAACAATGCTAACTTTATCTCACTTCTGTGATGAGAAGGTCAAGGTTACATGTCACTGACAACCCTTACACTAGCCACTGCTACAGCCCTAGCACACTGCTAGTGAGATGTAATGAATGACCAAGTCATTTTGGAACTAAGTTTGGCAAATCTCAACATGTTTAATATGGGGGGGGGAGGGCCCCACAATGAGACAGTTTAGTGGATGAAGACACTTGCCACCACGACTGACCACCTAAGTTCAATAACCAGACTCACACAGTGGAAGAAGAAAACCAACTCCCACAAGTTGTGGCAGGCACGCACACACACACACACACCCCAAATGTAAAAAAAAAAAAAAAAAAAAAAAAGGTTAGTATAATACCATAGGACCCAAGCAATTCCACTCCTTCTCCTCAAAAAACCTGATGACATGACTATTCAAAAACATACACACACTAGTAGTGGTGGCACACACCTTTAATCTCAGCACTCAGAATACAGAGGCAGGCAGATCTCTGTGAGTTTGAGGCCAGCCTGGTCTACAGAGTGAGTTTCAGGACAGCCAGAGCTACACAGCAGTAAAATCCTGTCTAGAAAAACAAAAACAAAAAAATGCACACATGCTCACAGTTCCATCATTGATAATAGTAAAAATGCTACCAACTCAAATGCTCATCTGCTACCAAATGAACAGGTGAGAAGTGGTAATTCACCCACCTGGGATGGTTTGAATATGCTTGGCCAAAGGAGTGGCACTATTAGGAGGAGTGTCCTTGTTGGAGTAGGTGTGTCACCGTGGACATGGGCTTTAATACCCTAGTCCTAGCTGCCTGGAAGCCAGTATTCTGCTAGCAGCCTTCAGATGAAGATGTAGAACTCTCAGCTTCTCCTGCCCCATGCCTGCCTGGATGCTGCCATGTTCCCACCTTGATGATAATGGACTGAACCTGTGAACCTGTAAGCCAGTCCTAATTAAATGTTGTCCTTGTAAGACTTGCCTTGGTCATGGTGTCTGTTCTCAGCAGTAAACCCTAACTAGGACAGCACCTTTATATTACTTATAATGCTGAACTGTATCTCCTAGGAATGATACTGTAGTTTCCAGGAGGAAAGTTTCTCCATGTTCAATATTCTCAATTAAAAGTACTACTGAAGAGGGTTAGCTGTAGAGAAACAGCACAGAAGCGAGGGGACACTTCTTCACATCACAACACATAACAAGACTTTGCAGCTTGGTATGGAACCAGACACACAAGTTACACTCCACAATTATCTATCATCTCCAAATGCCCTATGGGGGGGCTGGGGAGTTTAATGCCCTCTGAAGGCTGAGGATGTAGCAGTTGGAGGGTGTCTAGAATGCACAAGCCCTGGGTTTGATGCCCCAGTACCACTAATAAACCAGGCATGGACCACCACACCTGTAATTCCAACACTCAGGAAACAGGCAGGAGGATAACATGTTCAAGGCTATCCTGGGCTATATACATTCTGTACATCAAAGAAATGTTCAGGGATATACGTCAAGGGGTACACGTCACGCACAGACATACCAATTAGCTGTAGCTCTCCAAAAAGGACTTGTGTCTCATCATTCACTGGTGACTCATAAGAACAATAGTCCCACTAAGGCCTTTTATGAGATTCAATCTCACAAGGTAGATCCTTCAGTCCAATGTCCACTGATTATAAAAGGGAAGGGATCAGATGAGCAAGGTAAGATGGGAAAATGGTCAAACACTGAACAGATGGTCTACATCAGGGCAGTACACCGTAGAAACGATGAGGACTCAGACGAAAGGAGACAAGTGAGCTTCAAAGTAAATGTCACAAACACAAGTACCCTCAGCCATCCTTACTCATGGGTTCAACTCTCACACCCACCAACTACTGGTGAAAAACACTCAGAAAACAAAAGAACAAAACCAAACAAAAATTTACTTGAGTTGGTGTGGTGGTGCATAATTGTAACCCCTACACTTGAGAGACGGAAGATAGGATCAGTAGTTCGAGGCCAACCTCAGCAATGAGGAATGTTTGAGGTCACTTTAGGGCTTGTTGTTGTTGTTTCCTGTGTAGGGAGAAGTGGGTTGGGTTGGGTTTTGGTCATTATTGACTGGTAGGATAAAAAACCTTACTAACCGTTTACAGCACATCAGGTACTGAAATAATCTAGAGAATTAGCGTATAATCGAAGAACCAGCATGATTAGAAGGACCAGGTGGGAGATCCAGGAGGCTAGCCTGGGCTACACAGTAAGCCCTCATCTCAAAAATCCCCAAACAAAACATAAACAAACCAAAGCACACAGGAGGGTGTGCATCCTTTGAGTTTGGTAAGAGTTCATGCATCAATCCCCTCCAGATACTGAAAGGCTGCTATTACCTCTAGCTTCTAAGTGAAGGGGCTGGACTAACCACCTCAAGGACACTGGACAGTAAGTGGTCAAGCCAGGTTCAAGTGACCAATCACATTCCTCAACTGCCATGCCATGTACCTCCGGGTAAAACCTGTGCTGGGCTGGCAGACAGCAAGAAGCTGTGTCATGGTCCTGCCAACACAACCTCACTTCAATAAAATGTACCAGGTAGTGTGTGGCCCTACACCAGCATCGAAGCTTCCGGATAGGCGCTGTTATGCAACTAAATACATAGGCCCTACCCTGAACAATATACATTTTGACATCAGTGGTATTTGCTGATTTGTATTCAGGATGCCAGCAATGGCCTTCCAAATTCAACAGATAGGAAAGGGAGGTTCCACAGCTCTCTCTCCCCCCTCCAGCTCGCCGGTGCAGTCCACTAGTCTGTCCTTTTCCAGTGCCACCAATGCCAATGAGACCAAGGCAAAACCGGTAGCAAAGCCGAGGTGTGACCTTCCGGGCTCCGAGCACCACTCTCCGCAGCGTGGCCCTCAAGGCCCCAGGGTCAGGAGAAACAACGCCCACGGGGACCAGGAGACTCAGGCCGTCACGCGTCCCGGGCCGATGACCTTGACACCTGAGTCCGAGCCGGAAGCCGGCCGGAGGGAGCAGCAGCGACGCGGGACTCACCGTACGGAGGCATGGCCGTCGGCCGGGACCCAGGCAGCCGCTGGGCACGAGCAGGGGAGGAAGGCCGCGACGGCAGCCGCCCCGGCCCCACAGCAGCAGGCAGCGGTGAGCCATGGTGGGCCCGGCCCGCTCCCGGGCGAGCGCGGGCACAGAGCCAAGGCGAGCAAGCGGCGACCCGCAGCTTCCGCACCTTATCGGTTCTCCGGGAACTGGGCGCCACCGGCGCAGGAGACCCGCGGCACAACGCGAACCCACGTTCCACGCGCGCTCGTCAGGCCCCGCCCCGACGTGCGGACGTCGACGTGCCCTCTGGGCGGCCGACCACGCCCTCGAGGCGGGAGGGGGTAGGGACGCAGAGTCGGGCTGGAGGCGGGAGCAAAGGAAGAGTGGGGCAGGATGAAGGGCGTGGCCTATTAAAGAGGCGAAAGGACGGGGGTGGGAGGTAGGAAGCCTGCAGAGGGGCGGGGTTGGGTGGGGCCAAAGGGGGCGGGGTCAAAGGAGGAGCGTAGCTGATGGAGAGGCTGGGCGGGGCTGGGGCGGAGTTGGAAGGCTGCGGAGGGGCGGAGATGGAGGAGATAGCAAATGAGGGCTTTGGAGGCGAGGTCAAGGAGGGGTAAAACTGGTGCGAAGGGCGGTGTGGGGGCGGGAAGGAGGCGGGGCCGAAAGACGATTGCGGCAGGTGAGGCGGGTCTGGGGGAGGGACCTAGGAAGGAAAGCAGGAGGGGCCAAATAAGGAGAACAAGGTTCGAGGGCGGACCTTATAGAGTTGACAAGAGGCTTGGGAAAGGCTCTATAGAAAAGAACCAGTTTTCATTCACGAATAGAGACCAGTAATCTTGCTTGACATTTTAGCATTCACTCTGACTACTTACCAAGTAGTTAACTGCTCACTCACAGGCATGAGGCAAGTTCTGCTGCAAAGGCCAAAACACAGTTACTTTCTTATTTTCTCCTGTTTTTGGAACAGGTTCGTAGCTCCGGCTGTCCTCAAACACTACTGTGAACTGAGGTTATGTTAAAGCTTCTGCAATGCTGATTGGCTGGTCAGTGCTACCTGATAGTGAAGAGTTGGGTTGTTGCAAAGCCAGAGCCAAACTGTCTTGGGCTATGTTTAGTTTCTTTACTAACCCTAAGTATTATTCACCTCGTGTCTAACCCAGCATCACCACGACTAAACTAAACCTAGTTGATTTTATAGAAACTTCCACATGACTAGCATGTGTGCATGCCTAAATCCAATTCCCAGCACCACAAACAAGGAAAGGAAAAAGAAATTTCCTGTGCACAGTATTTTCAGTCTTATTTACCCAGACAGTCATGGATCACAAGTAGTGAGACCCTACAATGTATATTTGTTAGCCACAATAGAACAAAACTAGAAATCAGGATCAGAGGAAGACCAGGAGTGGGACTGGGGCAATGTCTTAGTCAGGGTTTCTATTCCTGTACAAACATCATGACCAAGATGCAAGTTAGGGAGGAAAGGGTTTATTGAGCTTACACGTCCACGCTGCTGTTCATCACTAAAGGAAGTCAGGACTGGAACTCAAGCAGGGCAGGAAGCAGGAGCTGATGCAGAGGCCATGGAGGGATGTAACTTACTGGCTTGCTTGCTTGCTTCTGGTTTGCTCAGCTTGCTTTCTTATAGAACCCAAGACTACCAGTCCAGGGATGGTACCACCCACAAGAGGCCCGCCCCCCTTGATCACTAATTGAGAAAATGCCTTACAGCTGGATCTCATGGAGGCATTTCCTCACCTGAAGCTCCTTTCTCTGTGATAACTCCAGCCTGTGTCAAGTTGACACAAACCCAGCCAGGACAGGCAATGACTCAGTGACAGGTTTCCGTACAGGACTTTCATACATCTTTCCTTTGGTTTATCCTTCCCTTTAGCTTTCCCTTTGCTACTCTACCCTTTTGCCCCAATCCCCCCTTTCCACACTGCTATATTGTCTGCACCACCACCTTCCCTAAAAGCCTTTCCTTGTCCAGTTTCATGGCTGCCTTTCTGGTTTCCTAACCTTAACCCTTGTTTACTTCCAAAGTGTACACATGTTTAACAGAGACTAGAGGTCACATACGAGGGAAAACGCACAGTATTTGTTTTTCTGAGTCTGGATTACCTTGATCAATGTTTTCCAGTTCCATGTATTTATTTTCCTGCAAGTTTCTTCCTTCCTTCCTTCCTTCCTTTTTTTTTGTTTGTTACCGACAGCATGTTTCTAAGCAACCCATGTGTCAAAAGGAAATCGAAAGTTAGGAATTATTTTAATATAAACACAAATAGTAAAGCATTCCATCCCAGGAAAAATTTGTAGATGATGTGAGAGCTGTAATTACATGGAGTTTTATTACACTTACAGGTTTATGTTGGATGGGTGTTCTCAGCTTCTACTCTAAGAAACTAGGCAAAGAAACTAAAGTAAGGCTTGGAGATGTGGCTCAGTTGATGGATTTATAGCTTACAGAAAGACTTGGGTTCGATCCCCCAGTGCCACACAAACTGCACAGGAGAGTACACACCTGTAACCTCAGCACTTAGGAGGGAGAAGCAAAGGGTCAGGATTTCAGAGGGTCATTCTCAGTTTTATGAGGAGTTGCAGACCGACCTTAGCTACAGGAGATGCTGTCTCAAAAGAAAATGAGTAAAATTACAACAGAAAGAAAAAAAACATAAAAGAAGATCCGTAGAGGCTGGAGAGATGGCTCAGTGGTCGAGAGCACTGCTTGCTCCTCCAAAGTTCCTGAGTTCAATTCCCAGCACCCACATGGTGGTTCATAACCCTCTGTAATGGGATCCGATGCCCTCATCTGGTGTGTCTGAAGACAGCTACAGTGTACTCATATACATAAAATAAATAAATAAATCTTTTTTAAAAAAATCATAAAGAAGCAGAAGATCCATAGAACTGTGTATGGTGGCATGTACATTTAATCTCAGCATTGAAGAAGCAGAGGCAAGTGAATATCTGAGTTCCTATTCAGGAACTACATAACGAGTTCCCGAATAGTCAGGCTGCACAGAAAAACCCTGTCTGCACCTCCAAAAATGTATAGAATTGATGGATTGTTAATAAAAACAGTGAGAATATTTACAACTGTAGGGTGGGCAGCTCAGTGGCAGAACACCCACCTCTAACATGTTCATGCTTCTGGTTCCATCCCTAATATTACAAAAATAGATAAATACGACTGGAAATGAAAGTGGGGTCATTACTACCAGCCTACAAATGAAAACGTTTTAAAAGAAAGAAAGAACAACAAAAACTCACCAAAATGATGGTAAGCATATGGTTTAAACAGTCAAATACAAGAGAGACGACTTGAACAAGTCTGTTCTCTTGTATTTAAACAGAACAAGTCCCTAGGACTAAATAAACTTAAATAGAAACAAGTTTTCAATGGATTATAAGTTATGAGATTGAAGCAGAAATTAAAAACATTGAAACTTTTAAGATGTCTTTATTGCATGTGCATGAGTGTTTTGTTTGCATATTTGTATGCGCATCACATGTGTGCCAAGAAGAGACTGTTGGATCCCCTGGGACTGGAGATCCAGACACCTGTGAGCTGCCAGGAGCATGCTGGGAACCGAACTGGAGCCTCTGAAAGAGCAACAAGTGCTCTTAACCGCCGAGCAGTCTCTACCACTGAAAGAAATTAAAGGCTTCTAAAGAAAGAATCCGGGACCAGGTAGCTTTTGTGGTAAAGACTACCAAGCAATTTAAAAGAGCATTAACTTTAAGCTAAGAGTGGTGGCACATGCTTTTAATCTCAGTACTTGGGCTGAAGAAGCTGGTGAATTCCTGTTAGTTCAAGGCCAGGCTGGTCTCCAGAGTGAGTTCTAGGATAGCCAGGGCTACACAGAGATATCCTGAAGGGGTAGGGGGATTGGGGGGTGGGGAGGTAGGCATTAACTTTAATCTCTGACAAAGCATTTCAAGAAGAGAAGAGAACGGGATTCTCTGGTTCTATGAGAACAGTTCTATGGTGGTACCAAAACCGGATTGATCCCAGAATAAAAAGAATAATCTTAGCTAACCTATCTTACAGATAGATGTGCATGAGAAGCCTGAACAAAATCCCAGAAAACTAAACATAATGTCAGGTGCACGCTTACATACTTAAAATACACATCATGACCAAGTGAGATCTACTTAGAAATGGAAAGTTGGTGAAAAGAAAAAGTCAGATCAATGAAATGATGAAAAAATTGTACAATCATCTTGGCTGATAGAGACAAAGTATTGGTGGACACAAATCTAGCACCACTGCATGATAAAAATACTTGTCACCCTAGGACTGTAAGGGACATTCCTCAGTTTGATTAAAAAGAAAATAATTGTGGAAAACCCTAGTTAACATCAGACTCAGAACCGGGCAGTGGTGGCACATGCCTTTAATCCCAGCACTTGGGAGGCAGAGACAGGCTGATTTCTGAGTTCTAGGCCAGCCCCGTCTACAGAGTGTGTTCCAGGACAGCCAGGAATACACAGAGAAACCCTGTCTCGAAAAACCAAAAAAAAAAAAAATCAGACTTAGAGGTGAAAGACTGAAAATTCAGTGAGACATGACTTCATATTTACCATGACAGATCCAGTCAGTTCTTCCTTTCTTTCTTTCTTCTTAAGATTTATTTATTTATTTTATGTATATGAGTACACTGTAGCTGTCTTCAGACATACCAGAGGAGGGCATCAAATCTCATTACAGATAGTTGTGAGCCACCATGTGGTTGCTGGGATTTGAACTCAGGACCTTTGGAAGAACAGTCAGTGCTCTTAACTGCTGAGCCATCTCTCCAGCCCCAGTCAGTTCTTTCTTTCTTTCTTTCTTTTTTTAAAAAGGTTTATTTATTTATATGAATACACTGTAGATGTCTTCAGACACACCAGAAGAGGGCATTGGATCCCTTTACAGATGGTTGTGAGCCACCATGTGGTTGCTGGGAATTGAACTAAGGACCTCTGGAAGAGCAGTCAGTGCCATCCCTCCAGCCTGGGCAAGATGTGGAGAAACCTGTACTCCCAGGCGGGAGTGTAAACAATGTTGCTGCTGTGGAAAGATGGGAGCTGCTCTTCCAAAAGCTGAAGGAAGTTGCCATGTGACAATATGGTGTCCACAGTGCCCTCCCTCAGCATGTGCCTTGTCTTAGTTTGGGTTTTATGGCTGTGAAGAAACACCAGGTCTACTGTAATTCTTTGTTGTTGTTGTTGAGACAGGGTTTCTCTGTGTAGTCCTGGCTGTCCTGGAACTCACTCTGTAGACCAGGCTGGCCTCGAACTTAGAAATCTGACTGCCTCTGCCTCCTGACCACTGCCGGTCAACTGCAACTCTGAGAAAGGCAAGCATTCCAATGGGGCTGGCTTACAGTTCCAGAGGTTTAGTCCGTTTTCACCGTGGAAAGAAGCACGGCAGCGTGCAAGAAGACATGGTGCTGGAGAAGGAGCTGAGAGTTCTACATCTTGATCCACAGGCAGCAGACGGAGACTGGGAGCCACACTGGGAATAGTTTAAGCATATGAGACCTCAAAGCCACCTCCACAGTTACACACTTCCTCCAACAAGGCCACACCTCCTGATAGTGCTGTTCCCTATGGCCAAGCGTTCAAACACAGGAATCTGTGGGAGTCATTTCTATTCAAACCACAACATGCCTGTCATGGTTTGTGTTGAACGTCAGCTGGACAGGATCTAGAATCACCTGAGAGACAAACCTCTGGGCACATCTGTGAGGGAGCTTCTAGACTGGTATAGTTGAGAAGAGGGAACCCTCCCTAAGTGCAGGTGGTTCCATCCTGTGGGTTGAAGGTCTTGCACTGTGTAAAAAAGAAGACAATGGGTCTAGAAACTAGAGAGCACTCCCTGTTTGAGCTCCTCTTGCTTCTACAGAAAATCTGGGTTCCCAACACCCACACAGTGGCTTAGAACAGCAGTTCTTAACCTGTGGGTCGCAACCCCTTTGGGAGAGAGGGGGCAAATGACCCTTTCACAAGGGTCACCTAAAGCCATCAAAAAACAAATTTATAACAGTAGCAGAATTACAGTTAAAACAGAGCAATGAAAATAACTTTATGGTTGGGAGCGGGAGTCACCACAACGTGAGAAACTGTGAAAGAATCACAGTGTGAGAAAGGTTGATGGAGGACTTGGAGAAGGGACTGAAGGAGCTGAGGGAGTGTGCAGCCCCAGGGAGGGAGCAACAGTGGCAACTGGCCTGACCCTTCGATATTCCTTGAGACTGGATCACCAACCAAAGAATACACATGGAGGGACCCATGGTCCTGGCCACATATGCGGCAGAGGAGGGTCTTGTTAGCCATCAGGGGGAGCAGAGGCCTTTGGGCCTGAGAGTGTTCTATTCCCCAGTGGAGGGGAATGCCAGGGAGAGAAGATGGGAGTGGGTGGGTGGGTAGGTGGGTGGGAGAATATCCCCATAGTGGCAGGGGGAGGGGGAGGAAATGGGGAGGTTCCAAAGGGGAGATCTGGAAAGGGGGAAACATTTGAAATGTAAATAAAGTATGAAAATTAATTAATTAATTAATTAATTAAAAAAAAAAAAAAAAAGGTTGGGAACCATTGGCATAGAACCTTCTGTGACTCCACTTCCAGGGAATCAGTGCCATCTTCTGGCCTCCTTGAACACTGCAGGCACCTGGGGTACAGCTATATACAGACCTTCAACCCTAGAACTTTTAGACAAAGGCAGGTGGATCACTGTGAGTTCAAGGCCAACCTGGTCTACAGAGTGAGTTCTAGGGCAGCCAAGTACCTACATAGTGGGACTCTTTCTCAAAAACAAAGCCAAAACAAAATCTCCACTCATATACATAAAACAAAAATAAATAAATCTCAAGAGAAGAAAATTAAGTCAAAAAAGTGGAAAAGGGCAGATGAAAAGGTCCTATATTGGATGACCTCACCTAGATGGAAGTTCTAGAATAGACCACCTCTTAGAAATACAATGTATTAGATATGTAGATCAGAAGGGAGCTGAGAGCAGCTGCTCAGTGGCTACAGTTTCTAATTGGAGTAAGAAAAAAAAGTTCTGAAGGTAGATGGTGACCAGAATGGTGACATTAGTTAATTAATTTCACATTGTGTTAAGCAGTTAAGATGGCAAATTTTCCTAGTGTTTACCACAATGAAATGGGGGTATCAGTGAAAAAGAGGGAGCTGGCGGAGTGCCTTGGGGGTTAAGAGCACCTACTATTCTTGCAGAGGACCTGAGTTTCCTTCCCAGAACCCACAGAGCAGCTCACAATCACTTGAGAAGCCAGTTCCAGGGGAGCTGGCCCTCTTTTCACCTCCTCCGGCTCCAGAAATGGATGCGGTGCACATACATAAAAGCACTCCAAAACAAAATAAGCACAGAGAGAGAGAGAGAGAGGGAGAGAGAGAGAGTCTCCACATCGGAAGGGAGGCACATTTTCCCCACATTGGCAAAGGCCCAAATGAAAGAAACACAAACAGCCTAAACAGGCACATGGATGCTGCTCAGTGCCGCTATCCATCAGGGTCAGACAGTTCAAAGTCATAACTAGAGCTGGACATGGCTGTGCACATTTATAACCCCGGAAGTGGAGAGACAGAGACAGGAGGGGGCAAGTTCAAGGACAGCCTGAGCTCCATCACGAGCCTTTATCATAAACTCTAAGTAGGCAGAGCTGGGCCTAGCAGTTCACCTCTATAATCCCAGAATTTGGGAATCAGAAGGACACTGAAAGTATGAGTTAGCCTGGCCTACAGAATCAGGGCCAGCCTGAGCTACCTCATAAAAAAGCAAGAAAAAGCGTCCTAATTTCTCATTTTTCTTCCCTAAATAGACAGCTTTTCCATGTCTGAATTTATGTTTCATATGTATCTGCATGCAAATAGACTTTATTTCCCATGTGTACTTAGTACACATGGAATTTTGCTTTATATGCATTTTCGTATGTTACTGACACTGAGTACTTTCTTTGTCCCACCCCACCCCCAGTACTGGGGATTGAACCAGTACCCACATAACCAGATGTGTAAGCCACAGCCCAGCCCTCTCTCAGATTTTAGTCAACTCCACTATATTCTGCAATGATTTGCAAGTTTCCCAACCAACATTGAAGGTCGCTCATTATTGCTCTCCATCCACCTTGCTCTCTGAGACTGGGTTGCTTGCTGAACTTGGAGCTCACTATTTAAGCTGCTCTGACTGGTCAGCAGACCATCAGGAGCCTTTAGTCTTTTCCTGTACTTCCCAGCCCTGGGTTACAGGGTTACAGGCACACCCTGCTTTTTACGTAGGTGCTGGGGATCTAAACTCAGGTCTGCATGATTGTGGAGCAAGCAATTTCCCCCCTAGGAGCATGTGAACAACTTCCCATGTATTCCCAGGTCAGATGATAAAATGAACATTTACATTATGTACATGCAAACTAGTGACCATCTACAGCATGTTTCTTTTTCTTTCTTTTGTTTTCTTTCTTTCTTTTTCAAGACAGGGTTTCTCTTGTAACCCTGGCTGTCCTGGAACTCACTCTGTAGACCAGGCTGGCCTCGAACTCAGAAACTCGCCTGCCTCTGCCTCCCGAGTGCTGGGATTAAAGGCGTGCGCCACCACTGCCCAGCTTACAGCATGTTTCTTTTGAGACAGGTGTTCACTATACAAGCCAGACTGCCTCAAAATTCACTGCATAGACCAGGCTTGCCTCTGCCTCCTGAGTGATGGGCTTACAGGATGGTGCTGCAGTACTCCACAGAGTATAGACGTGTTTGCTGGAGGTAAGCACAGAGCCTCACATCTTAGACAGGCACTGAACCGTATCCCTAGCCACTAATATATATGAGCGCATGTGAGGCCACTTGCACACTGGGCTCATTTTATTATATCTTTAAATTTGAGACAGTCTTGCTAAATTGCTCAATGTAACCTTGGATTTACTGTGTTAGCTCAAGCAGGCCCTGAACTTGTGGCCCTCTTGACTCCTTCGGACAGGACCATGGGATTGCCTAAACCAGCTGTGCTGCATTTATTTGTCCACTAGATGGCAGAAGAGATCTACAAACTTCTCCAAGGCAACCCAGTAGCTTAGCTGCACGTAAAACAAACAAACAAACAAACTCAAAATAACGCTAGACTTGGTGGCAGAGACTAGCAG
>JADRCH010000015.1:8269324-8311824 GCA_019843965.1 Rhynchomys soricoides | reverse complement strand
ACTCTTAACCACTGAGCCAACGCTCCAGCCCCTGTTTTTATTTTAATTGCAAGTAGATGAGTGCAGGTTTGCTGTGGTATGAGTGAGATCAGAGGGCAACTTCCAGGAGTTGTGGACCAAATTCAAGCTGTCAGGTTTACGTGGCAGGAAGTGCTTTCTTTTAACCACTGTGCCCGCCCTAATCTTTGCTTTTGAGACAGGGTCTCACAGTAGCTCAGGGTGGTCTCAGCTTAGACTCCTGATCTTCCTGCCTCTGAATCTGAGGGATAACCAGCGTGAGCAGCCATACCTGGCTACAGAGGGCTTCTCTTCTTGAGATGTGTGCACATGTTTGCAGGGAGTTAAGTAAAGCCATTTTCAGTTTTGAATTTTTTTTTTTTTTTAAATTCTTTTCAGTCTTCAGACACATCAGAAGAGGGCATCCGATCCCATTCCTGATGGCTGTGAGTCACTGTATGGTTGCTGGGAATTGAACTCAGGACCTCTGGAAGAGCAGCCAATGCTCTTAACTGCTGAGCCATCTCTCCAGCCCTTTTAAGAAACCATGATTATTTTTTTTTTCTTTTTAAATTCTTTACCGTTTTCAGTTTTAACCCATCAGGACCAGTCTTTCTCAAAGATTTTGAAGCCATCCCTTTGAAATGGTGACATCGAGGAAGACAGCATCCTTTTTCCTAGGACCAGAGTATAAGTCAGAGGCCATGAGATTTCAATTTGCAAATACGTCTCTTGTCTGAAAGAGGTGATGAATTTCTGTTATTTGTTTCCTATGCTGGGGATTGAGTCATGACTGTTGCTCATTCTATGTAGCTGCTTTACCACTAAGCTATATTCCCAACATCTTTTTACTCTTTTTTGTTTGTTGTTTTCTTGTCTGTTTTGACAAGGTTTCGTACAGTCCATCTGTAGTTGAATATGCCCCAGGTGTACACTGCTAAACTCAGTTTATTTCGTGCCTTACCAGGTCTGGCATGTCTTACTCTGTATTTAACACTTGCTATGTAGTCCAACCTGGTTTCTAATTCCTCATTTTACTCTACCCTACCAAGTGCTGGGATTATAAGAACGAGCCACCATACCAACCCAATTTATGATCAATATATTTCTCTGAAGTGCCCAGGAAAAAAAAAAGCTATACCTTGTTAAAGACTCCAAGGCCAACCGGGCAGTGGTGGCACACGCCTTTAATCCCAGCACTTGGGAGGTAGAGGCAGGTGGATTTCTGAGTTCGAGGCCAGCCTGGTCTACCGAGTGAGTTCCAGGACAGCCAGGGCTACACAGAGAAACCCTGTCTCGGGAAAAAATAAAAAAAAAGACTCCAAGGCCAACAGACTGAATTTAGTGCTTATGGAGAAATAAAATGTTGCAGATTAAAGCCAAATTATCTTGAGCTATTCTTAGTCCTTTAAAAATCTTTCTTTTGTGTGTGTGGTGTTTATGCTCATATTTGCATGTGTGTGGGCACATGGTGTATGTATGTATGTATGTAATCACTTGCTAAACTGTTATCTTCTTAGTCTAGCTAGCCATCTTGCTTGCTAGATTCCATGTCTACCTCCAGCGAGTTTAGATTACATGTGGGCTGCCATACCCACCCAGCAGCCCGGTTTTCAGTCCCTCTGAAGATAATTCATTGCACACCCATGTATCTGATCAAGTATCCTTCCTTTCCTATCAGAATCTTTACAGTAAACCTCATAGCAGACTACTGACATTTTACCAATCCAAATGCTAAGAATCTTATCACTTGAGGCCTATAGCCCCGAGTTTCTGAGTTGCCCTGGTCCCTGCTGACTTACTTGGTAAATGCCACGATTTGTGATTTTCTTTGTTCTGTAACTAATACAGGTTCACGTAACCGCATACGGAATGGGACATGCCTTTCAGGGAACCCTCAATCCTTGTTCCTGGATCATGATCACTCATATTCAGCTCAAAAATAAACTGGGTCTTACTTCCCCCGAGGCAAGAACTGTTTCCGTGTCTACAGGATAAAGGCAATTAGCTCTGTTGGAGCCGCGCTCCAGTTACTGATAACTTTAGGACAAGTCTGCCTTTGTCCCCAAGTCTTTGGGGGCAGCATCACATATTGTTCACGTAAAAATCGTTCACAGAAGTGGCTATTTCTGTTTCTTAGCCGTGAGGGCTCTGTCTTTGTAGTCTCTCTAGTAGGTTGCCTGTGATGCGCATCGATAGCATTGGGGTTTCAAGCTTATTCAATACCCGGACTACTTATTTTGAATTGGCAATTCTAGTTTGTTCACGTTTGCGTGTGGTTGGGAAGGGCAGGGGCAGGGTTTGGACAGCTTCAAAGAATCCAGAGCTGCCGTTTGTGACTGCGCACTCGCGCAAGTCCCTGCAGCAGCGCGGCTCTGGGTACCACTCGCCGCCCACCTCCCTATTTTTAGCCGCCGCAGTCCGGGCCACGTGACAGAGGAGGCGGTACAGCGGGCGCCCCGCCCCCACTGCGCCGCGCAGCATCCCGCAGAGCGCCGAGCCCGAGCCCTGGGCCTGCGGCTGCGGCGATGAAGATCTGGAGCTCGGAGCACGTGTTCGGGTGAGCCAGCTGAGGGCTGCGCTGGGAAATGCGTGGACGCGGCCAGAGCCGAGCCTCAGGGAGGGGCGGGGATCGGGCTAGGGCTCCGGGGCCCGGAATCATGGCCGGGCGGGGAGCGGGGCGACAGGTGCGTGTCGAGGCCTGCGCATCCTCAGCCGGTTTGTGGCGGCTGCGAGCTGCGCCGCGGGGCGTCGCGATCCATCCGGAGTAGGGCAGCGGCCTGCGGCCAGCTCCACTTGTAGTGGGTGTCCCCGACCGTGCCGAGGGGCTTGGGCTCGGGAGAAATCTAGACTCGAGGAAGGCGTTTGGGGCGTTTGGTCCTGAATTCATGTGCACTCAGACGCCTCCCAAGCCACCAGGGACACCGCGAAATGCTTCGAGTGCTCCCCTGATCCGTGGGGCGCCTTCCACCTTGTCATCGAGTGTTTGGATATCCTTTCAAAGGATTTGAGACTTTCTGATCCCGATTAGAGAAGCTTTTCGTTCCGAGCTGGGGTGGACGTGGAGAGACTGCATGAAACGGAATTGTCGTCCATTGTCTTTTAAAGTGTAAAATTTTAATAAAAATTGATCACCTGGCTTCAGAACTGTGGCTTCTTTATTTTTATTTTTCGGTAGTGCAGGGCTTGGACCCAATATTTCGACCTTGCTAGAAAAGTGTTCCATCGCTGAGCTATAGCATCCGCCTCTAGAAAAAAAAATCCTTTTTAAATATGGAACCTTAGACGGGTGGTATGTAAATTTTTGGTAAAGTTGGCAGGCCTTCTGAAGGTTTCCTCAAGATTTAGACGTAATTTGAACCGTCTAGATGCAGAGACGAGTAGGAAGTCATAAAGTACAGAGATGCCAGAGTATTGACTTGGACAGGCTGACAGTTGCCCTAAGAGTCCTGAAGTGTTGACTGCCACTGGAAAATCACTTGACAATTTTGACCATTTTTGCAGCTTCCATTCTTCTTTTTTAAAAAATCCTTATTATTTACATTTTGTAATCTGTAATGTTACCACTCATTTTAATGTATGTGTGTTTGGGGGAGATTATTTTTCTTTTTTTGAGATAGGGTTTCACTATGTGGCTTTAGCTGGCCTGGAGCTTGTTATGTAGACCAGGATGGCTCTGAGCTCATATAGATCTGCTTACCTCTGCTTCCCCAGTGCTGGGATTAAAGCCATATGTCATGGAGGTTGGCTCTTTTTAATATTTTTTAAATCACATTTAGTTAATTAGTGTGTGTGTGTGTGTGTGTGTGTGTGTGGTGTGTAATCTGTAGTCAAGATAACATGGGGTAATGAGTTTTCAACTCCTGCCTTGTGAATCAGGAGATCCAACTCAGATTCCGAGGTTTGACAGCAGGCATCTTTAGCAGCTGAGCCATCGTGTTGGCCCCAAGTCATCCATTTAAAAATGTATTCTACAATTCTGACTGAGGAGATGGCTCACTGGTTAAAGTTCTTGCCGTGTGAGGGTGAGGGCTGAAGTTCAGATTCCCAGAACTCGTGTAAATCAGTGATTGGAGTGGCTGGCCTGTGATTCTAGCTTGGTAAGGTGGAGATGGGGTTGCCTGGAGCAAGCTGCCTGGCAGGACTACCCTGCTTCAGAGAAAAAGCGTGTAAGAGGATCTCTGCATCAGTCTTAGGCCTCCACAAGCACGAACACCCCCACACACGAGCATGCACACCCGTGCACCTATGCACAGCACTCACCCTCAGGCACTCCACAATGTGAAAAGAGAACATGAGAAAAACTTTAAATATATTATACAATTGAGTAATTTTTAGTGTAGTTATAGAAATTGGTTTTTGTTTTATTTTTTTGCAGATTGTACAGCCATCACTGTGGTGGTCTAGCTTTAGAACTTTTCTGTTATCTTCTAAAGAGATACTGAACTTTATGTGGGAGGTGTATTCCCTCCCCATTCCTGCCCCCAGAAACCACGGATGTGTTTCTGTAGATTTTTCTCCTAGATATTTTATATAAATAGTCAATATCATATGTGGTATTCTGTGTCTGGTTTCTTTTGGAAAGCATCGTCATCATCATCATTTTTGAGGCTCACCCATGTGGTAGCATGTGCTGGTTCTTTGTTTTGTGTCCCAGGTACCCTGCCAGTGCCTGACCCTGGCACTGTTCATGGGGAGGGATCTCACAAGGAGACCAGATGCCCTTCCAGAATAAGGGCAGCAGTAGACCTCTGGCAGGCTTTCAGCATCCACTCACGGCAGTAGAGCTTTCAGAAGATGGACCTACGGCTAGCTTGCTTTCTAGTAAGGAGCTGGAAAAAGAAGCTTCCAGAGAGGCAAAGAATGTTCACTTTCCCTTCTCTTCAGTTTTGTCTCTTTTTCTTTTCAACAAAGGTAGCTGAGACTGTAAATATGGTAAACATGTTGACACATGGTAAATATGCCAGAATCCACATGATCACATATATGTCTGTTTATGTATAAATCCACATAATGTGGTTTGTTTTTCCCAAATAGGGATCACCGACATCTAGCAAGGATCTTTTGGCAGATTCTTTTTCTTCCAATAGTGTGATTTTGAGCTCTAACTAAGCTGATACGTATCTATGGCTATAAATTGATGTACATATAACTTGATTATACCAGCTGTATAATCACCTACTTTAGGAATATGTTGTAATTTGCCCTATCTTGCCGGGCTGTGGTGGTGCATGCCTTTAATCCCAGCACTCGGGAGGCAGAGGCAGGCAGATTTCTGAGTTCAAGGCCAGCCTGGTCTACAGAGTGAGTTCCAGGACATCCAGGGCTACACAGAGAAACCCTGTCTCGAAAAACGAAAAACAAACAAACAAAAAATAATAATAATTTGCCCTATCTTATTAAAAGGACACTTGTTCTATACGTATGGACTGTAATGGCCAGTACTGACTGTTCTCTTGGATTGAGAGACACCTGGAGATTAGTAAGGCACACCTCTGGATATGTTTGCAGGAGCTTCTCCATACAGTGGTTCCCAACCTTCCTGATGCTGCAACCCTTTGATACAGCTTCTCATGCTGTGGTGAGCCCCAACCATAAAATTATTTCATTGCTACTTCACAACTGTACTTTTGCTAGTGTTGTGAATTGTGATGTAAATATCTGATATGTAGGACATCTGATGTGTGACCCACAGATTGAGAACCACTACCATGGGAGATGAGTTCATGAGGTCTCTGACCTAATATTGATCTAATACATTGAAAATGGGAAATGGTGGACCCATGTAAGTTGGGACCTTGTTGGAGGGAGTCACCTGAGGTGTGCCGTTGAAGGGGTATGTCTTGGCTCTCACCCTTTCTCTTATTCCTTTCTGTTTCCTTTGTCTTGAGGTGAGCTGCTCCTCTATACTCCATGATCTTTGTCATTGTGTTCTGCCTCATCACAGGCACAGAGACAAGTGACTCTGGACTGAATCTTGGAGATATTGAGGCCCTCAGTTTTGTTTATGTTGATTATATCTTATATTAGTTACTGTATCAGAGAGCCAGGTATACTGGCACAGCCTTTAACCCCAGCACTTAGGAGGGAGGGTCTTGAGGCGTACAGAGACTCTATCTTAAAAAACAAACAACCAACATATATTACCATTAGAAATTGTAATTAAAAATTTAAAATATTAATTCATTACAATAAACAATAATAACCTGCCCCCTTTTGTTTTTGGACACAGGGTTTCATGTAGCCCAGGCTGGCCTCGCTATGGACTTTGAATTTCTGATTCTTCTGTGTCCATTTCCTGAGTGCTCAGATGACAGGGCATGTACCACCGTTCCTGGTTTTAGGCCTATACTACTGTACAACGTAGAGTAAAAGTTGGGATGAGGATGATAGATACTTGCCTTGAGTTCATGAATCCTGGCTTCAGTCCCCAGCCCCATAAACTTGACATAGTGGTACATGCCTGTAGTCCCAGCCATTGGGAGGTAAAGGCAGGAAGATTAGGAGTTCAGGGTCAGCTGAGCATATATGAGACCCTCTGTCAACAATTAAAAAAAAAAAATTTAAAACGTAACTGTATTTTGCAGAAATTGGGAGACTCTGGTAATTATTTAAAAATAATATCCATGATTTCTGTTTTTCTATAGTTTGATTCTCTTATCTACTTCTGCATCTGGTGTTTTGTAATTTATAGCCTTGGTTGAGGTATACGGGTAGAGTCTAGCATCACACAGATGAGGAGTCGTAAGACATAAATATGTCTGTCCTTCGTTAGGGTTTCTGTTGCTGTGACGAGAACAGCATGACAAAAAGCAGTGCATTCCTCCTGTGGAACATGGGTGATCCCAGGTTTGTAGTACCAGCCAGTTGTGCTCATGGTAATAGAAGTTTCCTAAAGTTTTAGCTTTCATTCAAAGGCTCAGGTTTTATAAGTGACAGGCTCACTCCTTTAACTTCCCAGAAAATAACCCGCCAAGTCCCCAAGTCCGAGTGAACAGTTTGTGCATTGTTCTTCCAAGGGCAAGCAGGGGGTGTTGAGAGGTGGCAGTGTGATGGGTAGGCTCTCAACACAACAGCTGCCTGATACACCGGGGCAGCCTGAGATCAGCTTGTCCTGTAGAGATATTTCTGGCACGCTTCCTGTTCTCTTGCAGATTGTCAAAGAGAAGAGTCCTCAGGGGTCAAGTGATGATCAGATTAACCACTTTACCATTTCATCACATAGTCCTTAGAGAATCCTGAGTTGTTTCCCTAAGTGCGTGGGTGAGCAGCAGTGTGACCAGAATGTGGTTTGGAGCCTGGCCTGCATTGCTGGGAGAGTCCAGCACTTTTGCATTAAGAGTCATCAGTGTCAATGTTAATATGGTGAGAGCTAGCAATGTCCCAATCACATTGTGACAACCAGGTCCAGAGCCCCCAGGGTGTGGCCCATGCTCTGTAGAACCAACCTGCTGGAGGTAGGATAGAGCTGAGGTTTTGGTCCTGTGACTGCATCTTAACCTGCAAACCTATAACTTTTTAGAAATAAGCAAAAGTGGAAAGAGCAGACTCCTGGATCCATGGTGAAGCTCTGGGCTAACTGTTCCCACCTTGGCCTTTTCACTGAATGATTTTGGCAAATCTTTTTGTTTGTTTGGTTGGTTTTTTTTTTTGTTTGTTTGTTTGGTTTGGTTTTTCAAGACAGGCCTTCTCTTTTGTAGCTAGAATTCTCTCTGTAGACCAGGCTGGCCTTGAACTCACAGAGGTCTGCCTGTCTCTGCCTCCCAGGTGCTGGGATCAAAGGCCTGCACCACCACTGCCTGGCTGATTTAGGCAGATCTTGGACACTGGTTTCTACCACCCTGCTGTCGACTGGGGTTCTCCCTTAGACACTCTCACTCCTTAGTGTGTGTGATGAATTTTCTTTGCTGACTTTACTGGACCTTGGATCAGCTGAAGTGTGGGCTGCTGGGCACTCGTTTGAGAGACTTTCTTCACCAGGTTACTTGAAGCAGGAAGACACGCCCTAAGTGTGGGAAGCACCTTCTGATGGCCACACAGATCAAAGGACATGAAAGAGGGGAGCTTTGCATTCTGTCTGCTTGCTCTCACTCCTGCAGGCAAGTTCATCCTTCCTGTTGCTATGGCAGCCCTCTATGAACTTTGGACATTAGGACCAGTTCTTCAGGATTCCAACATCCTGAAGACCAGCAGCTCTCTAGTAGTCCTCCAGGCCTTCAGCACCAGATTGGGATTGCTGGGATCGGCCCCATGGGCTGAGCAGGTACCAGATTCTCAGCCTCTCCAATGTGAGACATGAGACAGCCACTGTGGGGGCTGTCTATACTGTATCATGTAAGCCAGTCTAACAGATCCCTTTAATATATGTAATCAAATAATTCATACACGTTCGTTCTCTCTCTCTCTCTCTCTCTGTCTGCTCTCTTCTTCTCCTCTACAGAACTCTAATACAACATAGAAGCCAGAATTAGTTCTCCTATCTGCTCATTGTTGTTTCAGGCAGACCTTGCCATGGATGCTTGGGACCATTCTGGAATGGGTGTGGCAGAGGCCTCCTTCCCTTTGGCATAGGACAAAGTCACACCATGTCTCTGTATAGCTGGGACTTTGCCTCTTGAGAGTAATCTCCATTCAAGTCTTCATCTGCCAGAGAGAGCTTTGTGCACTTGCAGGTTCTTCCTGCAGGCACATGAGCCAGCAGGCGCTCCTGTGAATGGCTCAGGTGCCTTCAGCCAGCCTTGCCATTCTTGACACCTAATGCTACCAGGTTTGCATGCTGGCTGTTATTAGGGTTTTCTTCAGCCAGTGGGTGCAATTACTGACTTTGCCACTTAATTTTATTTTTTGTTTTTCAAGACACGGTTTCTCTGTGTAGCCCTGGCTGTTTGGAACTTGCTCTACAGACCAGGTTAGCCTCAAATTCAGATTTCTGTCTGCCTCTGCCTCCCTGCTGGGATTAAAATCCAGCCAACTAGGTTTTGTCACTTTAGAGATAGCTTTAGAGACAGCTCTCAACAGATAACTCCAGTGCCAGGGGATCTTGATACTCTCTTAGCCTCCATGGGCACCAGACACACGTGGGTGCACATATAAACAAGCAGATAAAACACAACACAGCTGGG
Organism: Rhynchomys soricoides; assembly: GCA_019843965.1. Classification (NCBI taxonomy): domain Eukaryota; kingdom Metazoa; phylum Chordata; class Mammalia; order Rodentia; family Muridae; genus Rhynchomys; species Rhynchomys soricoides. The sequence goes on along the minus strand of JADRCH010000015.1, from coordinate 8,302,705 downwards.
CCGTGGTGGGGCATGCCTTTGATCCCAGCACTCGGGAGGCAGAGGCAGGCAGATCTCAGAGTTCAAGGCCAGCCTGGTCTACAGAGCAAGTTCCAGGACATTAGGGACTACACAGAGAAACCCTGTTTTGAAAACCAAAAAACAAACAACAAAACAAACCCATACATATCTACAATAGCTTCTGTGGTTATTTTGTGTAAGTATATTTAAACAAGTTGTCTATCATTTGAGTCTGAATCAGAAAGAGAAATGATGGCATCGTGGTGATACACTTGGGGGAGACTTCCAGGATAGCATATCAGGAAGGGAGGGAAGGCTAGCTAACTTGACAGTAGGTCTCAGCAATGGGGGAAGGCCCATGTTGAACATCTGGAAGGGAGACTCCTTTCACTTGGCTTCATCACAGGCGTCTGAGGTCTGAGGTTAGGTCCAACCTAACCAAGGGCATGCCTCTGGACAGTAGTGGGCTGCTGTCTGAGGCTTTGGCATCTCTGAAAGCAAGAGCTAAATTAGCTTAGCTCTGAGCTCTGACTTAGACAAGTGTGACTCTGCAGAGGAAACCTTGGGGAGTTCTTGGGACATCCTTAAGATTCCTTGGGATTCTACCGAATAGCCAGGCAGTCCAGTAAGATCATAAGCCCCACTGGAAGTCAGGGTCATCCTGCATTGAGGACCGCAGCCAGTGTTTTTCCAGCGAGGCGCAGGTAGGGAGATGGTCTCACAGCTGAGAAGTGTCCACAGAAAGTTTCTGCCTTCTGTGGGCTGGAGAGGGACCAGGACAGGAAAAGCCAGAGATCAACTAAGCTTGATGGCCCTGTGTAGTCTCAGCACAGACCTGGGGCCCCGTAGGAGACACGGGTTTAGACAGCACCCAGGGCAGCTTGGCCAGAATAAACACAGGAGCCTCAGCCCCAGGGCCACTTCCTATGCTGATTGTGTTCTCTTACCAGCCATCCATGGGACACGGTGATTAAGGCGGCCATGCGGAAGTACCCCAACCCGATGAACCCGTGTGTGGTGGGCGTGGACGTGCTGGAGCGCAGTGTGGATGGCTGTGGGCGCCTGCACAGTCTGCGCCTGCTCAGCACCGAATGGGGACTGCCTGGCCTCGTGCGTGCGGTGAGAATTCCCTACGTGGCCGTGGGCACTCACTGCTGAGGGATGCCACAAATGGCTGGGCAGAGTGGGTCCCTGAAGTCCCCTCGACCCCTTCTCAGACTGTCCATAGGTCTCATTCTGTTGTCTGGGAAGGACTCTAGTCACTCTGCGTTAGGTGACCTGGGTGACCTTTCTTCAGTGACACATGTGAAGGCCTAGAATCCCACATTTCGTGGTGCTGCAGTTGTACCTTTTACATGTGAGCTTCAGGTAGACACAGCTCAGCCTACACTGGCTTTTAGAGCCAGACATGTGGGCGGGATGGGGTCGGTGGCGAACTCTGAAAGTGTTAACAAAGGCAGCACCCTAAGCTCCCCCGCTCCAAATGCAGGTCCTTGCCTAGCTCCAGGGCCTCCTTGAGGCTCCTTTGCCACTCCTGGATTCTATGTAGGGTGTGACAACGATCTTGCAGGCTGATTCTTGCCTTCTAAACTGTCAGTAGAGGAGCCTCTTTCCTCAGAATCCTTGGCTTCCCTGGTTTAAGTTTTGTCAAAACATGTTACTGTCATGTGTTAAACTCCTAGCTCCGTTTTCTAATACCTGCCTGGGGATTGATCTCTGTGCCGATCACTGAATCCACAGGTAGAGAGCATTGCTTGTAAGGAAATGCATAACTGGACCTTAGCGTGTCGCTCTACTATTTTGATTTGTCTCTTAGATTTTGGGAGCCAACAGGACCTTGACGTACATCAAAGAGCGCTCTGTCGTGGATCCGGCTGCCAGGAAAATGGAGCTGTGTTCTACCAATGTAAGCAGTGGTCTAACTAAGATGAGCAGGTGCTTAGTGTCCTCCCCAATGGTGTGTAACGCCTGCCTTACGCTATGCTTCCAGCCTTTTGCTGGCTCTCAGAGTGCCTGCTTTTAGGAGAAGGATTATGTTTATTTAGTGGTATTTTATCTTTGTTTTGAGATGGGATTCTCACTGTACTGTCTGTTCAGCCTGGAACTCGATGGATAGCCCAAGCTGGTCTTAAATTTTCTGTAATCCTCCTGCCTCAGCCTGTGGAGTGCTGAGGCTACAGGCTAGAGACACTACATCTACCTTTTCCTCACCTTTTTATTCTAATATAATCAACATAAAGAAAAAGGCAATAGGTCAGGTGTGGTGGGGTGCGCGCCAGGCGGACCTCTGTGAGTTTGAGGCCAGCTTGATCTACATAGTGAGTTCCAGGACAGACAGAGCTACATAGTAAAACTCTGCCTCTAAATAAATAAAAAGAAAGAAAGGAAGAAAGAGAAAGAGGTAATAACTAGTTAGATAAGAAAACTGCTGAATCTGGGTATACTATTGTACAGCTGGCTATAGATAACAATGTTTGTGTTTTATTAATAATAATAATAATAATAATAATAATAATAATAAGAAGAAGAAGAAGAAGAAGAAGAAGAAGAAGACAGGGTCTTATTATGTAGCTCCAGCTGGCCTAGAACTTGCTATGAAGACCAAGCTGGCTTGGAACTCACAGATATCCTTCAGATGTGTTGCCATGCCCAGCTAACTATTTTATATATATATATATATATATATATATATAATATATATATATTATACACATATATATAATATATATATATATATATAATATATATATATATTATACACATAGCATATAATATATATTAAAAGAACTAGAAGAAAATGTTTAGACTGTCTCCACCACAAAGATATAAATATTTGAGGAAACAGATGTTTACCCTGATTTTTTTAAGTTTATTTATTTTGATACAGGGTCTAATTTTGTAGACCAGGCTGGCCTGGAACTCCCAGAGATCTTCCTAGTGTTGGGATTAGCCACTACTTGCCATAATTTGAATGTTATACAATGTATATATACATTGAAACATTATGGTGCCCATATTATGTGTTCAGTTTTCATATATTAATACAAATAGGAATGAAACGGAAGTACACACAATTTTCACAAAGTGTGAACAAACAGATAAAGCAACAGACATGCTCAAACCCACAGTCTGTCCTGAGTCACAGCGGTGGAGTGTGGGGTGTCTGGCATACCACAGCCAGCAGGACTCAGTAGCTGGTATTGGTTCAGACTTTGAGAGTCTGACCCCAGGTAGTTTATTTGAGGTATATCAATTTGGTGAAAAGTTTCCTGGTGATAATGAACTCAATTCCTTGTGCACAACAAAGCTTAAGACATGACTACATCAGATCTCTTTGTAAAGTACAAGTGACATCTTCCATAAAGATAGGTTCTAGTAGATTGAAAAAACAAGCTCAAGATGAGAAGGAAGATCCTGTGTGGTCTCTGCCACACAGACAGCACAAAAGTCACCAGGCTATTAATTATGTCTGCTCCCAGTCTTCTGAGTAGGAAACAGGTTATGCATCTCTCTTGAAGAGACAACTTGTGTATTAACACTCCTGGTTCCCTGGAGCCATTCTTTAGTCTGCATCCTGGGTGTTCATTAGCCATGTGTGTTTGTAGCTGACATACAAATGTAATGTTGTAGTGCCATAGAGAACTCTGCTCACTTGCATATTCTAGAGCATTTTTACGTAGTTTTTTTTTAACTTTTAGTTTTAATTTTTATTACTGTGTGTGAGCATGTCACTGAATGTATGTCAGAAGACAGCTTTATGGAGTCAGTTCTCTCCTTCCTTCTTTATGTGGGTTCCAGGAATCGAACTCAACATTGCTAGGCCTGTGTAACAAGCACCTTTATCTGTTGAGCTATCGTAATGGCTCTAGGTAGGTTTTAATAGAAAATACAAACATTAAGTTAGTTTGCTGACAGGAAGTAGGACTGGAGACAAGGCTGCTGAAGCTTCTGTGTGGATCCCAGAGTCTAGCACATCTAGCCATTAAGAGATTCCATGAGGGCTGGAAAGTTGGCTACTGTTGCCATGGACAGCAACAGTGGACTGTCTGTCCTACAGCTGCTGACAGGCTTGGCAACATGTGGGTGCCTTGAAGGCAGATCGTGCCTCAGATATGGGTAGAGATCTACGATCATCATCATCAGGAGGCGCCCAGTGGTGGCCCTAGCGCAGGGGTGTGTGTGTGTGTGTGTGTGTGTGTGTGTGCGCGCGCGCATGTGGCACTGAATGTTGTCTTTCTCTGGCTTTCATAAGAGTTAATTCTGGGATGGAAGGGTGGATGGCTTGGGAAGAAATACAGAAAATTAGGATCTAAAGGCAGTGGTGTTTTTAATGTGTGTGTGTTTGTTTTTAAAGATCACACTCACGAATCTGGTGTCAGTGAATGAGAGGTTGGTATACACACCTCATCCAGAGAACCCTGAAAAGTGAGTCACCTCATCCTGGGATGGACACATAGAACAGCAGGGGTGGATGGAGCTTCCCTCCTGGGGTTGGGTAGCTCCTTACTTTTGCTCTTCTGCAGGACTGTGCTCACTCAAGAAGCTATCATCACTGTGAAGGGGATTAGCCTTGGGAGCTACCTGGAAAGTCTGATGGCCACCACGATATCCTCCAATGCAAAGAAGGTACACACCTCAGGACAGGGCCCTGGTGCAGTCTGTGGTAATGTGCCAGATGAAGTGGGGATGTGTCTGGTCCTTGGGTCCTCCTGAGGATAAGGATCTTTCAAGTTGAGCTTCTAAGGCCATAGATTTCCCCACAGTTCTATTTCAAATAGAAACACAGAAGTGCTGGCCAGGTTCTGAGGCAAAAGACATCTGTCCTAGTAAGGGCTACTATTGCTTTGAAGTTCATCCTAGTCTCTCTGGTCTCCACATGGCTGCTTTGTTCTCCACATGGCAGCTTTGGCTCTGGGACTTTGGGATGTCTTAGGTCTCTGTCAGATGTGAACTGACTATGTTATTTTAAGAGGGTGTTGACTTTGAGATGGCTCAAGCTGGTGCATTCCTTAGCTCATTAGAGAAATTAAGGCATTGAAAACATCCCATCAAGTTTCTGAGCTTGAATAGCTTGCTTCTGTGGACTGTTTTAGTTAGGGTTTCTATTGCTGAGAAGAGATACCATGATCATCTCAAGATTTACAAAGGAAAACATTTAATTGGGGCTGGCTTACAGTTCAGAGGTTTAGTCTATTGTCATCATGGCAGGAAGTGTGACATTGTGCAGGCAGACATGGTGCTGGAGAGTATCTGAGAGTTCTACAGTTGGGTCTGCAGGCAGCTGGAAGAGACAGTAAGCCTACCTGGCCTGTACTTCTGAGACCTCTAAGCCCACCTGTAACAACCCAATTCCTTCAACAAGGCCACACCTACTCCAACAGGGTTACACCTCCTGTTAGTGCTACTCCCTATGGGGGCCTGCGGAGGCCATTCTTATTCAAACCACCTCATTGTCCATGGCTCGGGGAGGTTATGGCTACATCTTTGCCACATGTGGTAAGAACTGATGTCCTTCTGTGTTGTTGCAGGGGTGGGCTGCCATTGAGTGGATAATTGAACATTCTGAGAGCGCCATAAGCTAACAGGTCTGCACCCATGCCTGGTGACACAAGGGGCAGTCACAGTAACTTCTTAACCTGGTACAGTTTTAGCTTTTTATTACCTGTGTGCATGGGGTGCATGAGAGATTGCTTGTCAGCCCCGTGCTGCACACTGTCTGTCACCGTGAACAGCTCCATCCTTTTTCATGTCTTTAGTTTGTGCCAAGGCTTCTTTCCAGGATACACCAGAGCTCTTGTCAACTGGAGTCTGAGGAAGGCAGTGTAGCAATTGCTACCCTGAGGTCTCAGTACCTGGCTGCCTGAACATTCCTCAGGATTGTCACAGCTGATGAAGAACACCCATGAATAGGTCCACGGTGTTAAAGGCAAATTTAATCTGGAGTTTTTGCATCTTGGGTAAAATTTGCACTTCTTGAAAAAATTCATCATTATCATTTTATTATGCCGGGGAGTGGACTGATGATCTCACATCTGCTGGGCTCGGGTAAGCGCTCTACCTCTGGGCTCCACTCCCAGTTTGTACACGTACACGTTTCTATGAAAAATGCTTTGTGCCTGTTTCCTCACTTGGTACAAGCCAGTGTTCAGCCTCCGGGCTGTCACTGTAGTAGCAAAGCATCTCTTCAGAGATGTTCCTTGGTCTCTTCAGCTCCCAGATGTTTGACACTTGATTGGTTGGCATTTGTCTTATGTTCTCACAGAAAGCATCCCACTTCTCTTAGGTGGAGCCTCTTCACTTCCTGGCTGAATGTCCATTAAACTGTTGACAGTGGTGGCTTGCTTCCCTGTTGTCATGATTGCTTCCTCATTTCCCTCAGCTGACAAGCTGTTGATATTCTTGCTCCTTTTTCCTAAATCAACGAAGTTTGCCAGAGAAGTTTCCCTTGAGTCTAAGGTTAAGACCTGCTCTGGGGCTGCTTAGCCTCAATCTGAGCTGAGCTTGTGGGAGCTATGTGCAGGTCTCTGTGTGGAGAGAGAGTCCTGATGTGAAGTCTAAGCTCTTCCGGTTGTTTCTTCATCAATTAGAGCTAAATGGTTCCTATTTTCAGTCAGATGTCTCACCAAAAAGAGTCAAAGAAAGGAAAGAAGGAAGTATGGAAGAACAAAGAAGACCAGAGGCTGTGTGGATGTGGCTCCCGCCACGTCTGGAAGAGGCATCTGCTGGAATCTTCCCTGTCCAAGATAACCTCCCGGTGCAGCCTCAGGCCCAGGCGCCAGCTCTGCCAGGCTGTTTCTTGGGAGTGGTGTGGAGCCCTGGTCTGCTGGGCTCTGCTGTAGGTACTGCGCTGGGCAGTACTGGGTTGCACTGCCCCTGCGCTGGTTTTAAGCTTTTATCTGCTTCTGGAAGGAGTGTCACCTCTGTGTGCTGGCTCTAGTCACTCCACCAAAAGTGAGCTCCCCTTTCCTCGTGCCATGCCAGCTAAGCCAGGGGAGGTCCCTCAAACCTTCCCCAGAGGCCTGGTGCTGTCCTGTGTTCCTGGTGGCCTGTATGTCCTTACAGTGTCCCACTAGCCTCTGTGAAGGAAAATAAGAAGTCGCTCTCTGGCCCTCAGGGTCCTCATCATGCACTGCATCCAAAACCAGTTCAGGAGCTCTCTGTACAGGCCATCATGGTTCCAGCACAACTGGGATTTTCAAACTCAAGACTGGCCTTGAACTCTGTGACTGAAGATGACCTTGAACTCTTGATCCTCCTGCTTCCCCATTCCCAAGTCCTGAGATTACAGACTTAGGCCGCTATACTTGACTCTTTTTGGTTGTTCTTGAGACAGATCTTGCTATGTAGCCCTGGCTGTTCTGAAACTCGTGGCATTCCCCCTGCCTCATCGTCTCAAGTGTTGGAATCACAGGTGTGTACCACCACGCTTGTTATGGGTTTCTTGTCAAGTTCCAACTGTCTTTTCAACAGGTTCCCCTGACAGGCCCGGTTGTCCCTTGCAGAGAGTGGGAACCTCCTGCTATGTACAAAGAGCTGTCCAGCTAATTCCCTCTCTCCATATCCTGGGGCTCTGGGGTCTTCCTGGGGTGTGAGTGGTGGTTTTATGTTCTTGTCCTACATTGAAGACCCTCCCCCACACCTACATCGCCTTCCTGCCTCAGAGTTTCTGTGTTCCTCATTTTCTTTGTAGTCTTTAGTCTATCTGTGTTTCAGTCAGGGACATGGGCATGAGGTACTACCATCTTTTGTTTTGAGACAAGGTCTCATGTAACTCAGGTTGACCTTCAACTCACTGTAGATGAGTCTGGCTTCTTCCATCTCCTTCCACCTCTTATGAATTACAAGTGAGTACTGTTAAGTCTGGCTTTCTACTATCTTTAAATCAAGGTTGTTTACCAAGCGCGTGCACACACACACACACACACACACACACACACACAATCCATGTTTGTAGTTTTAAAGAGGTATTAAATCTGTTGAATAGTATAGACCCCTGCTCTCCCTGTTGGTCCACTCAATATTTTTAGACCCTTCTAGAACTTTCCTGTGCCTATGAAAGTTAATGTCTTTTTCTTTCATTAAACCTGGTTCATACTGTAACTATTTTTGTGACTGTCTCTTTTCTACTTTTAAACAACATGTCTTAAAAAGTCCCCTTTGAGGACTCACTGCTGAGAGCCTAGGCCTTAGTTCCTGAGGCCACTGAAGGCTTCTTGCCACAGTCACAGTCACTGGGTCAGCCATCATGGTAAGGTGGTCGCCGTAGAGGGACACTGCAGCTCCCTCTTCATGTGGGAACAGCTCCTAGACACTTTTTCACTCTGAGATGGTTATAGATTACTAACAGCTTGGCTGGAGTAGGAAACACCTAGAGCATTAAGGAGGGGCACTCTTGGGTGTGTTTGTGAGGGATTCCTAAAGAGGTTTGACACCTCACCATGGGCAGCACCATTCACCCCATGGGCAAGGCTTTGCCCTGTGCCTCAGACCATACCACTTCTGCAGCTACAATGGACTATGCTTCTCTGAACTATGTCAAACCCTTCTTTCCTTAAGCAGCCTCCTGTCACAGCAGTGGGAAAAGTAGGTAATACTTGTTTCAAGTTCACTAAATTAAGGGAGTGTAGTCGTCTTCAGTATTCATTCTGTGTAAAGCCATCTGGCTTTGTAACTTCTGTTTGGGTTGGAAGTAGATTCCACAACCCTTTCTTTTGGGATTCATCAGCACAGCAGTAAGTGTTTTATGATCTAGTGTTATAAGTGGTTAGATCTTAATTTTAAGTTGAGAAAATTAGCACAAGTCAGCTCAAAAAATACTGTACTGTGTTAGCCTCACACATCCCACTCCACGGCCAGTCAGTACCCGAGTGCCTGGAAGAAACATCTCAAAGGACAGCCTTGAATTCCAAGATGCCTCACTGAAGGGTCCCATAAATCCCCAAAGGAACAAAACCCACAGGAAAAACACAAACTAGAAGTCTAACGGGCAACACCCAGATATAGTGAGGGAAGCTCTATTAGTCTCTTAAGAGCCATAGTGTTGGCATGGTCCTAGCAGGGTTGAATGCCTGTGGAGTTGGGCCCCTGACCCTTTTATGCAGACTCAAGAGAAATGTGAGCTGCAGAGTGGATGAGTCTATGCAGGGGATGGAGGCTCGAGTTGGGCTTACTGCCAGGGTGCTATCCTGGGCTCACACTAGATAGGTGTGCCAGGAGGCCAGTGGGCTCACTGCTGGCCACTATGCCTGGCTGTTTTCCATGCATTCCGGGGATCTGAATTCAGGCCCTCATGCTTGTGTGGTAAGCACCTGACTGCTTGAACCATCTCTTCAGATACTAAACTGTTGTTGATTATTTTTTAAAAGATTTTTATTTATGGATATGTCACAAGAATGCAGATGCCTGTGGAAGCAGACGAATGGGGGAAAGGGGAGGTTCCCTTGGAGCTGGAATTAGAGGCAGTTGTGAGCCACCTGATGTGGGTGCTAGGAACGGAACTTAGGTCCTTGTGAAGAGCTTGGCTGCTGAGTCCTCTTCCACCACCTCAAGAGGGAAGACTTGAGCTGGAGAGATGGCTCAGTGGTTAAGAGCACTGACTGCTCTTCCAGAGGTCCTGAGTTCAATTTTCAGCAACCATATGGTGGCTCACAACCATCTGTAATGGGATCTGATGCCCTCTTCTGGTGTGTCTGAAGACAGTGACAGTGTACTCATATACATTAAATAAATAGTTTTTTTTAAAAAAGAGGGAAGTCTTTATGGGACTGGATGTTACAACAACCCCATACTCAGACCCAAGACAGCCTTGAAGCAACTTTTATCTAGTGCTTTCCTGCCTTGTGATTCTTGGTCATGAAGGCTGGCTAATGCTGTGTGGAGCTCTTTGATCTAGAAGCCATAAGAGAAGGCATTCCTTTCTAGAAACCCATAAGAGAAGGCATTCAGAAACCTGTCATGGAAGGCATTCCCTTGCCAGAAACTTGTAAGAGAGGGCAATCCTTTAGTTACTTTGGAATTGAAGGCTGTCTGCCTGAGACTCATGCACAACTCTGACATTCTTTAAAATGGAGGGGATTGACAGCTTTTCCTTCAGGGCCCTTGATGGCTACCTCTTCGAGTGAAACTCATCTTGGCTTGCCCTCCTCCTTCAGGGCCTCATGACTGCCTGAGTCCATGGTGCTGTAACTTGTCCTTATAAAGTCTTCTAAAGACAGTTTGTCTCAGCTTTTTTTTTTTTTTTTCATGAAACTACAATATTTTTCATTTTAAGACTTTCTTTTTTTTTTGGTTTTTTGAGACAGGGTTTCTCTGTGTAGCCCTGGTTGTCCTGGAACTCACTCTGTAGACCAGGCTGGCCTCAAACTCAATTTTAAGACTTTCTAAATGATATAATAGCCAATTCTGTGCATTATATAGTGTTGTTTAAAGGATAGTGACAAGAAAGCTTCTAGGTTCGGCCACTGGGTAGAATTTGGCAAGTAAGGAGTGAGTTAAGCATCTGAGGTGACTAAGTGCTGTCACTTTTCAGTTGAGCCACACACTGCTGAAATAGTATTCAAGGGAAGATAGTGTTCCTTCCCTCTTACAAGCTGGGTTTCTTGTACCCTGGAAAGAGGCTGCTCTGTGCAGCCAGGCTTCTTTGTAGAGAATCACTGGCATTAATTTTCAAAGTTTCTCTACTATTTGGCTTAGGAATCAATAGTAAAATTCTACCTACAGGACTGGAAATATGGCCCAGTTCTTAAGAGCAAGAGGATCCCAGTATCCAGCACCTACTGGCAGCTCAAAACAACCTGTAGCTACAGTTCCAAGGATCTGATACCCTCTCTGGTTCTTGGGCATCAGGCAAACATACGGTGCCAGATATACATGCAGACAAGCATTTATACACATGAAATAAAAATACAAACACAAAGTAAAAATACAAAAACTCTTCAACATATAAGCACATGTGTGCAAACATAGTGTCTGCTTACCTATCTGTGCCAGTAGGTTTTGGCTTCTGAAGAGGTGTTTCTACTCAACTCATTCAGGTGGCCTGAGTGCTGATAAGGGAGTTTGCTATCTCTTTTCTCTGCCATTTTCTCTCCAACCTATGGGCTCCCTTAGTTAGCCTACTAAACACGTTTTCTTTGATGTGCTCTCACTGAGCCACAATCCTAGGCTCAAAATAGTTATTAGAACCTTGGTATCCCTAGGACTTGAAACTGGGTTGTGCTGGGAACTTGAGGTAGCCAGGTATCTGGTCCTTTCAGGGATCTGAGAAAACTCAGTAGGCCTGTGCCTGCTGAACACTAGAGAAACAAGGACATGGATACACACTCCAAAGGGCTGTGAGCATCAGAACAGAGGGTATGGCTCTGTGCTGGTCCATGGGCCTGCTGGTGCTAAAGGCCAAGCTTGAGAATGCGAGGCTGCAATGACAGAGCTTGCAAGTGAGGGTATTTTTATTTTTAATTAACCTTTAAGTCATTAGTAAGAGGTGTCAACTGTGAGACTATCAAGTAGTAATTAGCACTTACCAGAACTCAAGTAGGTCTCCATCCTGCTCTTTCAAGTTCTGTGCTGGTTGCTGGTTAGAGCACACTTCACCAGGTCAGGAGCTGGTAAGCCAAGCTTGCTGGGAATAGTTTTGCTGTTTTCAGAGGGTGTCTTAGTCAGGGTTTCTATTCCTGCACAAACATCATGACCAAGAAGCAAGTTGGGGAGGAAAGGGTTTATTGAGCTTACACTTCTACATTGCTGTTCATCATCAGAGGAAGTCAGGACTGGTACTCAAGCAGGTCAGGAAGCAGGAGCTGATGCAGAGGCCATGGAGGGATGTTTCTTACTGGCTTGCTTGCTTCTCCTGGCTTGCTCAGCTGGCTTTCTTATAGAGCCCAAGACTACCAGCCCATAGATGGTACCATCCACAAGGGGCTCTCCCCCTTGATCACTAATTGAGAAAATGCCTTACAGCTGAATCTCATGGAGGTGTTTTGTCAACTGAAACTCCTTTCTTTGTGATAACTCCAGCTTGTGTCAAGTTGACACAAAACCAGCCAGTACAGGGGGTTATGATGAACAATCTCAGCTACAGGCTATCTCACAGAGACATGGAGGCCCACAGAGTCTAGATACTTCCCATCTGGCCCTTTGCTGTCCAGTTTTCTAAGGGTCCCACTGTGTTCAGTCATTGTAAATAAAACCAATGTTTTTCACCAGCTTTCCTCTCTTCACCGATACATAGTTGTGTTTCTATCAACACAAAACTCCCACTAAGACTCTCTCCGGATGTCCTGTGCAGCCATTTGGACAAGGGAACTTCCCTGGGAAGACCCTGGATCCATGTGTTTCACATTCTCTGTCTCATTCTGCACCAAGCTGTCACTTCCACTATGGTCCCAGGAGGCTGTGCCTCATGACATCTCCTGAGCTGCACTGTCTGCATGCATATGGACTGCTGCACTCAGCCATGTAAAGCATGTAGTGATAGTGCCTGTGACTCAATCTGCCATATGGTAAGGTCACTGGGGAGCCCATCAGGTCCCTAGGGCACTCAGCTGTGCAAGGAGCCACACTGTAAGCAGAGTTGCAGTCCAGTGCAGCCTTCAGATAATGATGGGTCCACTGGTGTCTGTAATGTCACTCTACATGGAAACATGATCTCAGGATGCTGCTGAACTCACACACACACTTGCTATAATGAAAGCTCATAATCTCAACATGGTTCTTATGTAATTTCCTACACAGCAATAGATCAGTCCTATGTTACCTCCCAACTGGCTTCCTTTTCACAATGTTCCAGTCACTAAGTTTTCCCTCAAATAATACTGTCCTGACTAGAAAGCCTCTTTTACGGAGGTTTAATTCCATTCGTTTATTTATTGTACTCTTTTCTGATGAAGAAAGATCCCTGAAAGCCAAGCTGAGATCCTGGCACAGGTGTTGGTGTGGCTGGCAGATGGCCCTTGCTCTCCCTCTGAGCTGCCCTGCATCCATGCTGCTTTCTTCTGCGCTACCATTAGCAGTTCACTGCACATGTGAGCAGACTCTATGGAGACGCTTTCCAGAGCCATGATCAGATGAGCCACTTTGAACATAAAAAGAACTGAGCCTGGTGGTCCTCACCTGTGATCTTAGCACTTGGGCAGGAGAAGGAAGAGAATCAGGAACTCAGGGCAGCCTGAGCTACATGAGGTCCATCTCAACAAACAGCCTCTCATTCCTCTCTCTAGGCTTACTTTTCATCCTATCACATCTGTCTGCAGGAGCAGAGCACCTCATCCGGTCCCACCTCCATGCCCAGCAGACATCGGGTGGCCCCCAGTTCCCCTGGATCTTTCCTATTGTCCCCTCTGCCTTTCCTTTTGGTCCATCTCCATCTCTCTGTGGCACCTGCAGACCTGAGAAAGTACTCTCTACCAAGGATCCCAGAGCCACCACACGTGCTTAGGATCCAGTGTGGGCAAAGCAATCAAAGAACAGAACACTCACCCAACAAAGACAAGACCAGATATCAGATATCTATACCAAGAAACACCTCAAATATCATGAATAGCCAAGAAAATATGTCTCTTCCAGAAGCTGGTAACACTACCATAGCAGGCTGAGACAAGAATTAGCTGAAGCACAAGAACTTCGAAATAGCTATTATGAATATGTTCAGGGATCTTACAGAGAATATGAATAACATCTAAATGAAAGAACATGAGAATAAACAACTGAATCAAATAATGGAAACACTTCAAGATATGAAAGTAGAAATAGAATCATTAAAGAAAACCCAAACCGAAATAAAATTAGGAATAAAAAGCTTAGAATAGCAAACAAACAAAACCTTAGGTAAGCTTCACCAGCAGATTACAGACTTGGAAGAAATCTCAGGTTTCTAAAGATATGAAGGTAAATGGCCAGAAGGTAGTGGTGCATGCATTTAATCCCAGAACCTGGGAGGCAGAGGCAGGTAGACCTGTGACAGACCAGCCTGGTCTACAAAGCAAGTTCCAGGATAGCCAGGGATACACAGAGAAACCCTGTTTCGAAAAAAAAACCTTCCAAAAAAGGATAATTCAGTGTGGTGATTTGAATAGGTATGGCCCCATAGATTCATGAGTTTGGATGCCTGGATCATATGGAGTAGCATTATAGAGGGTGAGGCCTTGTTGGAGTAGATGTGGCTTTGTTTGGAGGAAGTGGGTCAATATAGACCCACTGTGGTCAAAGGTAGGCTTTGATGTCTCAGAAGACCAAGTCTGGCTAGTGGGTCTCAGTCATTCTGGCTGCCTACAAATCAAGATGCAGAACTCTCAGATCCTCTAGCACCACGTCTGCTTGTAGGCCACTATTCTTCCTGCCACAAAGATAGTGGACTAAAACCAAATTGTAAGCCAGCCCCAATTCAATGTTTTACTTTGTAAGAGTTGCCATGGTCATGGTGTCTTTTCACAGCAATAAAACCCTAAGATACTCAGTCAAAGAAAAAAAAATCCAGCCATAAAACAACCAGGAAATCTGGGACATTAGGAGAAGACTAAACCTGTGAATAATAGGGATAGAGAAAGGAGAAAAAAACTAATGTCAAAGGCACAGAAAATACTTTAACAAAATCAATTTGACCAGGTGTGGTAGCACACACCTGTAATCCCAGTACTTCGGAGGCAGAGGCAGGCCAATCTTTGTGAGTTCGAGGACGGCATCAGGACAGCCAGGAATATGTGGAAAGACCTTGTCTCAAAAAAACCAAAGGGGGGAAAATACCCCCAATCTATAGGAGGAGCCTATTAAGGTACAAGAAGCACACAGAACACCAAATAGAACCAGAAAAGAAATATTCCATGATACACAATAATCAAAACAATGTGCAGAACAAGAAATCATATTAAAGGCTGCAAGGGGAAAAAGAGCAAGTAACATAAAAGACAGGCCCATTAGAATAACACTTGAGTTTTCAATGGAGAGTCTGAAAACAAGAAGGAACTAGATGCATGTTCTACAAAGTATGAGAGACTACAGATGCCAGCCCAGACTACTATACACAGCAAAACTATCAATCACAATTGATGGAGAAAGACAAACATTCCATGATAAGACCAAATCTAAGTGATTTCTATCTACAGACCCAGCTTTATAGAAGGCTCTAGAGGAAAAACCACTCTGAAGAAGTTAACTACACCCAAGAAGACCAAAGAAACATATAATTGCAGAACAGTAAATCAAAAAGGGGGGGGGAACACATCACAACAAAATAACAGGAACCAATAAAAACTACCCAGATCTGTTATAGTTTCAATTTCACAACAAAACCACATACTAACAGACTGGACTAGAAAGCAGGATCCAGTCAGGTCTGGTAATGCATGCCTTTAGTCCCAGCAGCTGGAAAGCAGAGGCTGGCAGATGTATGTGAGTTAGAGGCCAACCTGGTCTACAGAGCGAAGTACAGCGGGGGATATACAGAGAAGCCTTGTCTCAAAAAACAGAGAGAGGGGGCAGGGGAGAGAGAGGGAGAGAGGGAGAGAGAGAAGGAGAGAGAGAGATGGAGAGGGAGGGGGGAGAGGGAGAGGGAAAGGGAGAGAGAAGGAGAGAGAGACAGAGAGAGAGGGGCAGGGAGAGGGAGAGGGAGATTGGAAAAAGCTACTCTAAGCAGTGGAACCAAGAAGCCATCTTAATACCAGACAAAGTAGATTTCAAACCAAATTCCCCCATGTTCATAAAATAAAAACTACTACAGCTCAAATTGCATATCGACCTTCACAGAGATAGTGTGCAACTTGTCTACTTGCCATTAGATGGGTCATAGAGACAAAAACTAAACAGAGAAATGACGGCATTAACATCATAAATCAAATGGACCTTAGAGATATCTACAGAACATTCCACCTAAACACGGAATATACTTCCTTCACAGAAGCTGAGTTTTCTCTAAAACTGACCACATACTAAGACAATAAAGCAAGTCTCAACAAATATAAGAAAACTGACATAACATCCTGTATCCTATCTGACCACCATGGTAAGATTAAAGGTGGGTATCAACAGAAACAGCAGAAAGTATACAAAAACATAAAAATCAGCCTAATCCAGCTGGTAAACAGTGATAGACTCTTTCCCAAAACAAAGGATGTGGGCATCATTCTTGCCAATGATTCCAGACTTGCTCATGCATGGGCACGTTCCCTCTGTCCCGTTAAGATGGCAGAGGGGTGTAAAGCATAGTGGATGCATGCAGTGAAGGGAAGCCAGAGGAACACGGCTGATGCACCATGGCCATGCTGCCCAAGCTAACTCAGGCTCCTTCTGCTTCCACATCCCGAACGCTGGGATCACAGTGCTCCACCATCCCTGGCAATTACCCTTTTCTATAGTCACATGGCTTCATAACAGCGGTTCCTGACGGGAGGTGCAACTCTTTTACTTTGTTTTATTTGGTCCTTGGGAACTGTATTTAGAAAGTATTTTGTTTGCCTGTTTGGAGACAAGGTCTCTCCCTGGCTGTTCTGGAATTGGCTCTGCCAACCAGACGTGCCTCAAAGTTGAGAGATTCACCTTTCACTTCCTTCTGAGTGCTAAGAGTAAAGGTGTGTGTCACCACCACCCAGCTTTAAAATATTTTTAAACTGCTGCTGCAAGTACCTACCTCGTCTTTACAACCTGAGTGATTTCTAAGAGCTTGTTAATTCCTGGAAGACATCACCATTTTATAATAGGAATTCAACACAGAAGGTATGATGAAAGCCAGTTTATTTTCCCCCTTCATAAGTTCTAAAATAAAAATACCTTTAAAAAAAAAAAAAGAAAAAGTCTCACTGTGTAGACCAGGCTGGCCCTGAAATCACAGAGATTTTCTGCCTCTGCTTCTGGAATGCTGGAACTAAGGTGTGTGGCATCACACCTGGCTGAAATAAATACTCTACGGCGCACACTTAGCACTGTCATTTCCCTGGAATGTCAGCCACCCTCTGCTTACACATTTGGGAAGCCAGGTCAGAGCCCAGTCAGCGGGATACATTTCTTCATGGTCCTTCAATGTGCAAAATTTTCTGTTTTATTTGAACAAACAGCAACATTATTTAAAGCTTGCATGTCTCCTACATTCACCTAAAGTTCAGTCCTCTCTTAGGACAGTTAGAAAAATAAAAACCTTACAAATTTCATGGCGTGAGTTCACGGTACTAACCACACATCTCTTCAACACAGATCATTTTTAGAATTACTGTATAATAACTTTCGGGTTTAACTTTAAAGGGCTGAGACTTGAAATCAAGTAATTAAGGTCAATACGTCAATGTGCAAATCAATTATTTAATTTTTACTTATCTTGGGAGAATTAACTTCCATTACCAATGACAGAATGCCTTTCAAATATTAGTGAGTATGTTACAATATTTACAAACATTTTTACATACTCTGACTTCAAGATCTATGGGACCAATGGCTGGCGCTCACACCTGGAGGGGTCAGGGGGAACATACAGATGTATCCAGGAGATGCATCAGACTCTGGGGTCAGCCATAAACAATTGTTGAACTAAGAGAGCAATGCAGCAGGGAAGCAAGACAAAGGGTCCTGCACAAGGTTACTGGAGGAACAGGAAGCTCTGTTGACAGCCAGGACTTTAAAGGCAAGCCACACTGGCAGCACCAGCTCCCTGGCCCAAAGCCCTAGCCTATGGAATCCTAGCTCAGTATGAGTGCTGGGGGAGAAGAGCCAGTCTTACAGTTAGACGCACATATCTTTTTTGGTGTCTCCCAAACAATGCTAATTTTATTTCTATAATTTCTACCCTACCACATGCCCTTTTTCTACGACTTCCTGCAGGATGTGTACTGGGCATGGTATATACTTGAACTCTTAACACACTTGGTGAATCCCATTAATGTGTTGAAAATTATATCCTGATGTTCTGGTAACAAGAGTCATAATGCCCAAATCACTATGCACAGTACTGTGTTCCTGAAGGAATGAGGTCAAATCTGTGACATTTACTAGATCATTGATATGTGAGTGTGAATAAAATTTTCACTTGTAACAGGTGGTGGGCTCAGTGTCTTATGTCAAAACAAATTAGTCAGCATTTTACAGAAGTATATTACCCTATATGCATGTTTATAAACCCACACAGGTATATTCCTTCTTCCTTCCAGATCATTCTAGAATGTATGCCTGGGGCTATAGCAGTGGTGGTCACACCTAACTACAGTGTAAAGTTCTGGAGGTCTCAGGGAAAACTATAAATAGGATATTCACACACTGCAGTTTTTACAGCTCTTAGTCTTAAAAACAGCTGGAATGTAAGGGTTTTCTGGAGGCCCACTTCTACATGCAGCACAGATGAACTACTAACATGCATTAGGTTAGTCAACTGGTAAAGTTTATTTCGTCAGTATAAGTAATTTAAAGCCATTTACTAAACTATAAATTTCAATGCATTAGAAATGACTACTGGAGCATTTCTGAAGTGTCGCTGTCAATTTAATGGGAGATGTTACTTGATGTTGGTATGAAATGCAACTGTGATGCCTGTCATTAAATGGAGCTGTCATCAGTGGTGATTATGAGGGTGGTTTTCTATAGCTTCCAGGAGTTACTCTGTACATGTGCTTTAACTCATTCCCAAACATTAGTGGCAATGTGATTGACTGGTTATTTCTAAGCATATGGAAAAGAGGGGCAGCCCATGGTATGTGTCACAGGAGCTGAGGAATTTCAGGCACACCATACTACCTGTCAGTCACCCTTCATCAGAAATGCAGTGACATTTACAAGACAACTAGTGCAGAAGCATCCAAAAATTATGCATGGCAGCAGGTTAATTTTCTTAACAGCCAAGGTTTTTCTTTTAAAATTCATTTATAAAAATAAACTTCAGTTTGAGACTCAGATACCAAACTGTGGTTAATTTGTCACGATGGGCACACTATAAAGTTATGGAAAATGTAGTTGAAAACTTAAGAGGAGGCACAGCTCCTTCCTGCTGGCACCCTGCTGTTACAGCCCACCAGTTAGCCAAAACCTGCTCAGCGGCCGACAAAGTTATAGTCTTCCTTTTTCCTCAAACTTCCACAAGATCTCAATTCTTAGACATGTATTATAAAACTATTCAAAACCATAATACATTCACAGTAGGGAATGCAGGCCTGTTAGCAGCTCAGGAAACACTGAGGCCTGTGCCTGGGCAGACCCTGAGCTCAGAGAAGTGGCCACCCGTGCGGTGTAAGTTTGCTTGATTGTGCTGCACTGGATGCAGCCAGAGCCCCAAAGAGAATTATCAGCAAGGCCTTCTAGATTTGTGCTGTGAGCCGAGAGCCAACCTGGCCCACCCCAGGGAGCCGGTGTGTGGCAGGGCTTTGGACATTATGTACATGAGATAGGAACACTGTCACGTGGAATGCCAATATGACTTACTGCTTACAACTGTGCTAACATCAACACCCGGTCAGACTGACTTCACACACAAGAAGCTTTTTTGCCTTAGTCAGGAAATTATCCGAAGAACATTGAGGAACCGAACTAAGGAAGTTTCTGGCTTCCGTACTCACATACACAAAATCAAGTTTTAGGCTTTCTGAGTGCAAATGAACAAGTGGCTGACCTGCCTTATACCATCAGCTGATATGAACACAGCCTTGGGTCTGTGTCTCAGGTACAGCCCAAGCCTGACCTGCTGCAGATGGAGCCTGTGAAGTGAAAGCCCTGGGGAGAGAGAGTCCTATAGCACTGCCCTCCTCTACACACAAAAGAGGGGGAAGGCACAGGGCTCAGATCTCGTTGATAGTCCGTTCTGAAGGGCAGTACTCCGAGGGGCCCGCCGAGGACATGTAGAAAGATTGTGTCTTCCTTTTCAAGCTGGCTCTCTTGCTGGCCAACAGCAGGCTGCGCCGGCTTGAGCTGATGACCTCTGAAATGAACTTTTTGCAGTCTACGCACACCTCCGTGGTGCTCCAGTCCTGCATGAACTCTTTGGGGAACTGGAGGTCTTCATCGGATTTGTCCACAGACTTTGATTTTGAGGAGAACCTGGGGTGAAGGGAGCCGACCAAAAATAATTCAATGGAAATATTAAAAATTGTTAAAGAGAAAAAAAAAAATCCTAAAAGGGTGTTTGAGTATGTCATGTCCAAGAAAGAATTTCTTATTGCAGATAGGTTTCAAAAACTTTTTAGAAATCAGGTACATGTTTTATTAAGAAGTAATATTAGCTGAGCATGGTGGTGCACGCCTTTAATCCCAGCACTTGGGAAGCAGTGGCAGGTGGATTTCTGAGTTTGAGGCAGCCTGGTCTACAGAGTGCATTCCAGGTCAGTCAGAGCTACAGAGAAACCCTGTCTTGAAAAAACAGAGGGAGTGGGGGAGGTGCCAAGGCAACACAGAAAAACCCTGTTTCCAAAAACACAAAATAAAAGAGCAAAGAAGGAAGGAGGAGGAAGAGAAAGGAGAAGAGGAAGAGGAAGAAAGGGAAGGAGAAGAAGAAAAATATTAATATCCTAGGGTGGGGTGGAGCTGGCTTAGGAGTTGGCGGGGGAGAGATGGCTCAGGGATTAAGAGCACTGGTTGTTCTTCCAGAAAACCTGGATCTGATTCCCAGAACCCATGGTAGGTCACAAGCACCTGAAGCTCTAGATAATGGGGGTCTGAAGCCCTCTGGGTTCCACCAGGCATTCAAGTGGTGACAGACTTCCATGCAAGCAGAATACCCTTATGCATAAAATGATAAAGTAATATAAAACAAGAGACCACTGGGGCTGAGTGATGCTCAATAGGTAAAGCTCGTGCTGCACAAATGTGAAGACAGGAGTGTTGATGCCCAGCACCCATGGAAAAGCCAAGTGGACATGGTAAGTTGCCTGGAGTCCTAGTACTCAGGGGGCAAAGTCAGGGGACCCTGCAGCAAAAGGATGGCTAGAGGGAGCACCCAAGTTCAGACCCACTCTCAATATATGCAATAGAGAGTGAGGAAGACACTACGCATTCACTTCTGACCTTTACACACACACTTGTGTGCCCATACACATGCAAACACATACATAAACACTCAAAACCAAAACAAAGCTAACAGTACAAACCAATACTGTGGCTGGGGGGGCTGTTTGGCTGCTCCATGGTAAACTTGCCTAGGGAGAGAAGCCCCTGGGTTCAACCCCAGCACCGCAACAAACAAGAAACAAAGAAAATGAGATTACTGCAAATTCTCATCTCTTCTAGAATTTTTGGAGAATAGGGTGTCCAGGTATTTTCTTGATCATCACACATCATGGACTAAGGTTTTAAATATATTAATGAAATACAAATATGTGTTGCAAACACTCTAGCGATGATTCAGGACTTCAAGGTCTTTTTCCAAGGTCCAGGACCCTGTGTCATTACTAGCCAACTTTAGTAGGTGTTAGACAGTAAGTCAGACTATAGGAAGTTAAAGAACTTACGTGTCTTATTCTGAAAAACACCTTTGCACCATGTTGTGTGTTATGCTCTTGTTATCTATATGTTCACTTCTCCCTAACAATTCTGTTAGAGTGACTGGCTAGGTAGATCCAGAGAACTGAATTATAATCATGTTTTCAAGTCTGTTTGAGGTAATCAAATGGGGATCATCTAACTCATTACTGTATCAATTAACTATTTTCCAAAGGGGAAAGCAAAAAGGAAGACATAGTAGATTCAAAGTTATCAGTGAATAGAAAAAACCATCCATGGCCATTGATGGCTGTCTTGGGCTCATCCTTGTCCCACCAGTGCTCACCATGGGCACCCAAGTACCTGGAGAGCAAGTCAAGATCCAAGGCTTCACAGATCCAGGCTATGTATTAATGCATAAGGCTTTCTTACCCCACAGTCCAGAGCCAGGGATCTCTTGGGCCAGCCAGCATGTGGCCTGAGTGGACTTTCCCTTTCTGTTAAGAATGACATTGCCAAGGCTGGAGAGATGACTCAGTGGTTAAGAGCACTGCCTGCTCTTCTAGAGGTCCTGAGTTCAATTCCCAGCAACTACATGGTGGCTCACAACCATCTGTAATGGGATCTGATGCCCTCTTTTGGTGTGTCTGAAGACAACTATAGTGTCTTAGCTATAGTGACATTAAATAAATAAATCTTTTAAAAAAACAAACAAACAAACAAAAAACAAAAAATGACACTGCCTTATCCTGTACAGAATGCAACAGTTTGAGACTCTATTCTTGGCATAAAGCTTTATCTCTGCCTTTACAATAAGGAGATCAACTCAAATTATAGCAGATGTTATAAACACAGGTGTCAATGGATTTTATCTTAAACTAGACAAGGATGATTAGACTAGCCTGGGGTGAAAAGGACCTTTTTTTTTTTGCTGTTGTTTTGTGGATAGGCTCTCAGAAAACTTAGACTGCCCTTATTATGTATCTGAAGATGAACTGTAATTTATTTTTTAAGATTTATTTTCTTATGTGTACGAGTGTTTTGCCTACATGTATGTGTACAGTGCTTGTATAGATCAGAACAGCACCAAAACCTCTAGACTTGGAATTATAGTTGTGAGGCCTCATGTCAGTGCTGGGCACTGAACTTAGATCCTCTGCAAGTCCCCAGGGATCGTCAGCTCATAAAGGTCCGACAAAGCAAGCAGAGACTGACAGGGGTCTAGACGCCCTGTGAATATGTATGGTAATGATAGCACACTGGAACCGGCTGCATGGAAGCACATCAGGTTTACTTGGGGTGACTTAAGACTTATATAGTTCTGGGGATAGAAGGGGTTATGAGTATCCAGAAGGTCACTGCTCGAAGGCTTAAGATACTGAGGTGCCTCAGTCTCATGGGGAAGCATTTCAGGAATCCCAGCTGCTAGCTGAATGGGTTCTAATCCAGAGACAGGAAGTCGAAACTGTAATCTACTTTCTTTTTTTTTTTTTTTTTTGGTTTTTCGAGACAGGGTTTCTCTGTGTAGTCGAAACTGTAATCTAATTAAGGCTAAGTAATGTTCCACGGGTAGAGGTGTGTGGGTTTGTGGGTTTTGTTTTGTTTGTTTTTAATTCCCCAGACAAAGTCAGAGAAGGAGAAGCCCTGCTAGTAAAGAGAGTCTGCCATTTTGTGCTTCGTCCAGAAGGCTATCTGGATAATAGTAGACTTCAACCTTAACTAGCAGGGCAACTAAAATAGCAAATGTTCTTAACCACTGAGCCATCCCTTCAATCCCAGTGACTTTCTTTCCAATCTTTCTGTCTCCCTCTCCCAGCTGTTGGGATCACAGGTATGGCTCGTTTAGCCTAAAAGTGAGTTTTAAAGAAGTCTTTGAAAAGGTATAAAAGTTATTTCAAATATAATTAAAACAAGCTACACTAAAATAACTTAAGTAACTAGCCATCATCACCTGACAAGTATGTTGGGAACCTCTGAAGAATTGTGCCAGACTAAAACTATTAGAACCAATGAACCGGCAACATGCCCTGACCCAAACCCTAGCCCTGGTCATGACCACCCACCCTAACCCCAAGTGTTCTTTCTTCAGAGATCCCCTGCTCACCTGGCAATACTTCGAAGCGGCCGATGGTGAGCAGTGGAGGGTTTTTCTGACCTGGAACAACCTTCCCCCCTCTGCAAGGCAGAAGGTCCCAAGGAGAAGATAGGGAGAGTGGAGTATGGCCTGGAAGGGAGCTGCATCTGTCACCCCAGACGAGGGAGGGAGGGAGAGAGAGAGAGAGTGAGCTCCAGGACACGCAGAGGCAGTAAACAGATGCCCTGGTAATTTCACTGAGTTAAGCTTACCTTTTTGCAACACTGTGAGCACACGGGCCTGTGTACAAAACGAGAAGTGTTATTTGCTGGGAAATCGTGGATGTAAATGAAGCCAGGGTTACAGAGCTGGGCACTTCTGTCAGACATTGTCCTTCTGTCAGAGTGCAACGATACAAGTGTAGACTGCCAAAGAGACAATCTATAACATTTAGCTATTACACTGTCTCATAAAAACAGGATCAGCTAGCTAGACAGTGGTGGTGCGCACCTTTAATACCAGCACTCTGGAGGCAGAGGCAGGCAGATCTCTGTGAGTTCAAAGCCAGTTTGCACTACAGAGTGAGTTCCAGGACAGCCAAGGCTATACAAAGAAACCCTGTCATCAAAAACCAAAAGCCAAATCAACAACAACAACAACAAAACCCCACAAAAAACCAGGCTCAGCCAAGCATGGTGGGTGGCTCATGCCTGTAATCGCAGTACTTGGGAAGCTGAGAGGGAGACTGCTGAGGGCTTGAGGCCAACTGCAGCCTCACAGCGAGCTCTGACTTACACTACAATATGATCTATCTTAAAAACAAAAAACCCAAAAAGGGGGGTGGGGTGGTCTGGAGAGATGGCCCAGTGGTTAGGAGTGCTTCCTACTCTTCCAAAGAAAGGCCCTGAGTTCAGCTCCCTGCACCCATTTTAAGAGGCTCACTATGGACTGCAACTCTAGATCCAAGGGAACCATGTCTCTGGCCTCTGTGGCACCTGCACTATGGGGGTTCACTCACAGAGTACACATACATGCACGTAAGTAAGAATAATATTATCTTTTTTTGTTTTTGTTGTTTTGAGACAGACTTACTATGTAGACCTGCCTGTCCTGAATTCACCAGGCTAGCCTTGAACTCACAGAGCACTTTCTGCCTTTGAATATTGGGATTGAAGGCCTGTGCCAACACATCACCTAAAAATTAACCTCAAAATAACAACAGTAACAACAAACAACCAGACAAACAAATAAAGAGGATCAACTTCTATGTGGAATTTTATTAGTGTCCAGGGATCATATGATAACCATGGCTGGTTTTTGTTTTTGTTCTGTTCAAGAATGACAGAGTCATTTTGCTTATATAAAAAATAAACCAGGCATGGTGGTATGCACCTGTATTTCAGCATTTGGGAGGTGGAGGCAGAAGGATGAGGAAGATCACCCAAGGCTACAGAATGAGCTTGAGGCCCGTGGCCACATGAAGTCTCCTTTCAACAACAACACAAAGAAGAAATAACATGCAGAGGAACATTTTTTTTCCCCATGTTCATCAAGTGTTAGAAACTACTGTGCCAAGCTGGTAAGGAGGCACAGAGCAAAGCCACAGAGCAGGCCATCTCTAACACCACTCCCGACTGGGATAAGATGGAACCAAAAAGGGCAAGTGCATCTCTCTGTGCTGTCGGACTCCCCAGTGACAAACCCTTACCTCTTACAGAACTGACAGGTGTAAGACCAGGTGAAGAAGGAAAACCTCCGGGTTCGGCAACAGAAGCAGAGCTAAAAAATACAAAGTTAGAGGGGAAGAGAGCTGGGGCCACTGCTTGCAGGCTCCTGGGCTGGACCCACTTCCTGGTCATCTAGGGATGTTCCAGGTACATTTGCAGAAAGTTGATGATGAGGAACAGAAACCCTGGCTTTATGCTTGGCTCTGACATTGATAACCCAGTTCTATGTTTAATAACAGTTCTTCAAAAGTAACAAAAGGTCACAGTGCTCAAGCATCTCATGGTCTCAGGATCAGTTCTGAGGGAAAGTAACTCCTGCTTCTCAGGCATGCTTTCTTTCCTGATCTTTTAATACAATTCAAGTGCACATGGCTTTAGGAAGCCAAACTATTATCGTTTAGGGTCGTTTTAAAACTTTCCACTAATTTTGCCAAGGAAGAAACAAAAATCCCCTCCTGTAAATGAGGAAGAACAGGGATCAGCCTAAATATAAATAGCTCGCCCCTAGGGCCCCCAAAGCCTTGTACCACCTGGCTAGAACACAGGCCTTACCCAGACCATTCTTGCACAGGTTAATCAACTTTACACAGCTCTACCTTTCCTTTTTTCAGGGCAGTGTAGACATCCTTATACTGTTGGTACTTTTCCAGCTCTGCTTTCACCAGGACCTGACGAATGTGCATCACTTCCTCCACAGTGAGAGCCAGGCATTCCACTGGGTAGCAGAATTCCTCCTGCAATTCAGAGTTCCTCGTGAGTAAGGAGCGCCCGTGCTGCTCTGGAGCTGCCATGCTCCCTTCAAATCAGACACCTGGTTAGTAGCTTCAGAGGACAGGATTCCCATAATCACTGGGACAGAGCTGGCTCCCTCTGGGGACCACATCACTCCTAAGTGCACTGTAGAAAACAGGACCTTGACGGACTGAAACACTGTAGTCTATTGCAGTTTCTAGTAAACTGGAGCTCCTCACATTAAGTCAGGCATTTTGCCTCCAGCAGAGTTGAAATCCAGAGAAAGCATTGTTATTCTAAACCAGTTTTATGTCACAGATGATTATGCAAATGTGCTGTGAGCTACACTCTATTGGAAATGCAGCAAATCCACAAGTTTGGTCCTGTTTTCAAAACTGCAGGATTTTGTTTGTAGTACCCAGAATAGCCAAGAGAAGGTGGTTAGTACTTTATACAGAGAAGCATTACTGAGTGATCAGTTACATCAGCACACTTTCAAAAATCCCTAAAGCCTTGGGTGGAATCATAACAGGAAGCGGGAGGTGGGGCAGCTTACTCCCGAAGCCCAACTCTCCCTCGGTCCCAGGTCTTTTCAACAACAGCTGAATGCACAGTCAGCACAGACGGAGACAAAGCCGTTCATGATAAATATTTATGTTGGCTTCTTATGTTAATGGCTTCCTTACAAACAGCTGTGAAAAGTGTTGATGTAACTGATCCACTGAATAAGAGCCTCGAACCATCCGTTCTCCATCCGGTGCTGTTGATTGGAGGATCTAAGAGAAAGACAGAACAGCCCTGTGCACTCAGGCCCTGCCAGGCTTCAAGGGGCCATTGTGGTGTATTGACACTGAAACTCAATGTTCTCAGCACACACATTACAATTCACTCCCACACACCACAGCACTGCTCCCAGGCATTCTGGAACCAAACAAGCCAAATGAGAAAGCACATGACCACGAGGGCAGTCAGTTTACGGAGTTTTAACATTCAGTTCTGTCTTTCAATCAGAGAGAAACAAAAGTAAATCTAGGTTGCAAACTTGACAAACATTAGCATTTACTAAAAAAAAAAAAAAAAAAAGTAGTCTGGCTAATTTCTGTTTCAATTCAATACAGAATCCGCTTAAGCTAACTTAAGGAAGGCTGGGCTTGCTTTCTTTTGACTATTTTGGAAAGAACCATGCAGCTGAGTTATTAAGAGAAGCTTCTCGGTAGCTGGGGGCAGACTTTGCTGAAGAAGACTATGTCATTTACTTTAAGATGCCAACAATGAGCATTCAAAAAGAGCTGCCCATCTCAGTTTCTTATAAAGTGGGAACAGCTTTCAGAGATGACAGTTAAGCAGTATGTTCAATATATATTTGCTTGTTTAACCAAGAGAGCAGAGTCATGTCAAAGGACAATGAGCCACCTTTAGTTAGGCCATTTAAACTAGGCTAGTAAATAAGCAGTGTTGGCTGAACATGGGCATATGATTTTTCTGCTTTAACTCTTGTAGAAGGTTTCCTACCAGTATTTAATGTCATAGTAGCTGGCAGCTAACTATGACAAAACTGCTAAACTGCACCAAATACTGTAATAATCTAACTAACTAACCAACCAACCTAATCTAAGTGTTCAGATCCTTGTGCCCTGCAGATCCCTGGCTGCAGAGTGTTTTCACTTGGGGACAGACTGCCATGGAACAAGCTGATAGCTGTGTTCCATCCTTCTCTGCAGTCGAGTCACAAGACAGCTTCCTTTGTCAAGTGCACCCTCAACTTTTGGCTCTGAACCATTTTAAACCTGTACTGCATGGAACATCGTAAGAAATTATGAAGTTTGATCATTTTCTTACTCTTTTTAAAAATTTTATTCACACAATCCCTTAATAAAATGATTCCCATCAGGTCAAATGCTAATGTTTTAATTCTGAAGCTTGCCCAAGGACAACAAGACTTTAATGCAACACAAAACAAAAAGATAAATTGTGACTACAATAGTTTTAATTATTTTTCCAATTGACAAGAACATTCAAGAGAGTACCTTGTCCACTGTGACCATGTACTGTCTCTTGCTATGGGCTCAGTGGGTTGGGTTATGCCAGCCAGCCTGACACCATCACCCTTGGAGCTCTATGTCCCAAAGTAACTTAAAATGTGGGGGAAAGCAGCAAAGGCGTTGACAATGGGGGCAGTTATGCCATAGCTTATCTACATGCTTACAAGCTGAGTTTCACTAAATATTCTGGTTATATCTTAACCAGACAAAAGGAGTCAGAATGAGGCAGCACAGAAATCAGAGAGCAGAATGTGAAACTCTGGTTATTACTTACTGTGCCACAGAGAAATGAGATCGATCTATCTATCTATCTATCTATCTACATTCGGGGCATGGGGCACAAGTATACCACAGTGAGGGTGTGGACAGATCACTTGTGGCTCTTTTCTTCCGCCATGTGGGTCCTCGGGGATTGAACTCAGGCTGTCAGGCTTGGTAAGCAACAGATGCCTTAACCTGCTGAACCACCTTCCAGGCTTCAAAAACAGATCTTTTTCATATAATGGCTTCAGTTTGAAAGAAGCTCACACACCAGTCATTAATATTTAAAAACCATCCAAAGGGAGACCAATTTAAATAGAAAATTTGACTTATATTTAATCACTCCTTCAAATTCAATTTTAAAACTCAAAAGTGAATTTGTTTTTTGCTTAAAACAGTCTATGGACTTCATGTAGATATTTCAGTTTGAGGGTGTTCATAATAAAATGTCAACATGTAGAAGCAAGAGGAATTAAGAAACCCACCCATTTTTGTCTACGGAGCTAAACTCAAGTTAGGTGGGGAGTGCCGGACAGAAGATAGGACATAGAGATTTCATGACAAATGACAAAGTTAGAATCAGGCTCACTGTGCCTTATGTCTTTTACATTCAGATGAGTAACAAAGATGAGTAAAAAAGACCACAGTCGTGGGTCATCTGTCTGTCCAGAGCTTGTTCTATAACAGATCCTTGAAGAGCCAGGTCCTTGCTGCTCTCTACCACTGGGGAATGAGTAGGAGATTTAATGTAGTCTTTTGAAAACATTCAAATGATAATAACATTTATTATTCTGTCAGGAAAAAAATCCCGAAATAGTAAAACATGTTTTGAATAACTACCAGTAAAAAGACAACTCACTTCTGTTCCTGGAGAAGCAGCAGTCTGAGGGCGGCGGGGTACTGGGTCATAGAGCTGACGAAGAAGTGTGGGGGAAACATCAGGGGTTTACCTGCCCCTCTATAGGTGTGGCAGGCTGGCCATCATGGCTGTCTGGCCAGCAAGGGGCTGATTTGCCAACTGGGCAAGTGAACAAACCCTTCCCAAAACTGCACTGGTGGGAAGCATGAGTCAGGAGGAAGCAATGCCCTGCTGACAGGGAGCCATTCCCAGAGACCAACACCCACAGGCTCTCTTGCTGATGCTGCATTTGGAGTTTGTTGTCCTTTCAGCTATTTTCTTCTCCAAGGAGATCACAGCATGGTCTACGCATCCTATACAAGACTGGAATCAGCAATCAAAAGCACAGTGCCCATCTGAGCTGTTAATTCTTGCAGCGTGTAGTAGCTGAGGTATCACTGTCAGACAGAGAGTAAAGGAATTCCCAGAACCAGCGGAAAGAGGCCAACCTTTGAGGGTTTCCACCTGCTGGTAAAAGCTCTCTCAAACAGATAATACATAGCCCCTGCTACCCCAAACATGGCTGCTTCAAAAGGATGAGAGCTCAGCAGAGAAGCTGTTTGTATGGTAGAGAAAAGTGGTCGGAAAGGCGTCCTTGGCCATACACTGGTTATCCTAGGAACCTGAACAAAGGAAGGGCAAAAGAAAACAGCAGGGGGAAGAAAAGGAGAAAATGCTGAACAAGTGACCTGCAAACAGCAATTACAGACTGTAAAAAACAAAACAAAACAAAACAAAGCAAAACAGAAACCACGAGGATGGCAATGGTCCATGGCAACATCCCACTCAGTTCACCAATCAGTCAGGAATCAAGCAGGAAGCCATGCCCCGAGGTCACAAAGCAGAGACTTATGGCTGTTCTAATGTGGTGGTCTGTGAGCACTGACTCTTCCAAGAGCAGAGCCCTTGGTCCAGTGCCCACAAGCACCTGCCATGCCTGGGAAGGTCCTTAGAGACAATGGCTTTTCACTTGAATGGGCAATCAACATCAGTAATTTGACCAAATAATAAAAAAGCATTTAAACATAATAAAATGTACTAACTGCAATACCATCCTGATGTTTTCAGTTGGAGGGATGAATGTGAAACTATTCCCAACTGCACTGCAGAGTGCAGCTAAAGTTTCCCATGACATCCTGTAAGAACTTCACTGTCAGTGATTTTCAGACTCACCAAGCTACTAATGAGAAGTTACTAGTGAGAAAAGCCATTGTGTGGAGGAGCCTTTCTTTCTCTCAGCTGGTGCCCCTGTGTACTTGAGGGAGCTGCCCCCAGCGTGACCTCCTTCCCTGCCCTTTAACCTGCACTATCTGTGTGGCCCAGAGCTCCTTTCCTGCTGCCTGTTCCTAAGAAGACCCTTCTCGATGACTCCAAATATGTTTCTTTGTTTTGGCCCCTTCTCCACAGAGAGAGCTCACAATCTGACCAAGCACACACCACAGTTCACCTTCACCAGCGCACAGTCTTTGTGTGCACTCCATGTGGCTACAGGTCCTGCTGTCACTCATTATTGATCAAACTGTAGAAATCTACAGCTCCTTTATGCTAATCTCTCTCGCTCTCTCTCCCCCACCCCCATCCCCCTTCTGTTTCTTTCTCTGTCTCTGTCTCTCTCTCTGAGAGACAGGGTCTCATGGAACCTAGGAGGCTGGCTTCAAACTTACTATGTAGCCAAGGGTGAACTTGAACTTCTGATCTTCATTGCCTCAGCTTCCCAAGTGTTGGAATTATAGGTGTGTACCACCACATGCAGCTGTGTATTTGGGTAATAATTTATCCATACTGGCTAACAGAGTTTGGATTTTCAAGTCCAAGCTTATTGTGCTGAGTTATTTTATAGCTGGTTGACCAATAACAAGGCTGAATTTCACCAAAGAGCAGTTTCTATTTTTGAAACAAATTCATATTCTATAGCCCAGGTTGGCCTGAAATTTGTGGTGGCCCTCTACATGTTAGGAGTACCACGAATAACACTAAGTCAGGCAAGAACAGTGGCTCAGTGACTATGTAGGAGTTAGAAAAATTTCAAAAAAAATGGCCATCACCCCATGAACTATTTAACAGTATCATTTTGGAGTAGAGGTGACACCAAATGCCAGCACTCTGGTCTGCTCATACTTCCTGTCTACACTGACTACTGTGTCCCCTCCTTGAAGGAGAGACATCTTTTGCTGCCTCATTTGAACCACTTATGATATCGAAGTTAAAGATGGAGCTGTAAGCATGTTCCTGTGATTTTCATTCCTGAGAATTTGAAAGGAAACACTAGCTATCAGACCGAGGGTAGAATGCTGGGGGACACCTTGCATCTTGCTGTGCTCTGGAAGCTCATGAGGGATACCAAAAGGAAATTCTGCAGACTTCTTCTGGCTGCTAAATCAATAAACTCTTTCTTCTTTGTGCTGTAAGGAGCAATCAGAAGCTGTTAAGAGGCTCACATAACAGCTCTGTCCCTGCATTGTAAACACACTAGAAAACAAGTTACAATGCTTATGTGTGTCAAAACTCTTCTGTATTGCTCAGATAAAATAATCTACTCTAGTCAGAGTATGCTAAGATCCTTTTTGACAATTTTAAGTGGATTAATATCCTCTATGGAGAGAGAAAACACTTAATAATAACTCACCAATAAAACTTTTGAGAATGAGTATTCAAAATAAACCAAAGACTGGTCCAGTGTAGCCAGAGCCCATTCCCTTTAGATATTAAGCAGAGAGATGTTAAAGTCCATGCTAACTTGTGGGGGCTTTTCTCCTCATTGTCTGGGAAACAGGCTTACTGCCTTCCTAGGCACATCCCCGTTTATCCGTTGGTACTTACAAGAGAACGTGAACTCTGCCTGGATGGTGGCAGAAAGTGCCTCACGTTCGTAGGCGTTTCCTTCTCAATGGAGTGGCGCCTCTGCGGTGGCTGCCTTCTCTCTGGCTGGGGTGTTGACGAGATGGGCAAGAATTTTGGAGGCTCTAAAGATTTAATCAAATAAATGAACTCTCTTACAAAATAAAATCTTGGGTTCTGAATTTCCTAACACATAACCTTTTGCACTGTGCAGTGACATTGTATTCAGATGAAGGACTTATTTTAGTAGAGAGCTATTTTAAGGTGGTAGCTCAGGAGAAAGAGATTGTTTGAAAGATAAACTTGCTAGAGAAACAGCAAGGAAAATGGGGGAGGGAAGATCTATTCAAGTTCACATTAGAACACATTATGATTGCCTGAAGATGTGTATGCCAGATGCCTCATGATACTTCCACAAACTTTTCAACTGAGCTTTCTATTCCTACTTTAAATACATAGAGATACTAATATTTTATATGGCCCAAAAGAAACCCAAACTATATTAAAATCCTTTTACATTCTTGGGCCTGCTAAGCAGGCTATACCCTAATACTGGCTAGCAGTGTTCAGAATAATCTTTCAGCATGAGTGATTCTGGATTCACTACGTGAAAGCATACAGATGTTGGAAATAAGCTATGTAGTCACAGCTTTACTCAGCATTTCCTCTTACTCTACTTGTAAAGCAGGGCTGCTTCATTCAGTGGAGGAGGAAGGAGAAAATCAACACAGTTAAGTGGGATCCATGGCTTTGGATCAACCCATGAAAGCTACTAAGGCAAACAAAAGACTAAAAGTGATTTCTAGTCAACAAATCATACTGAAATTCAATACTCAACTTGATGGGTACTCTAGAATACTTATTTACTTATTCTTTTTTAAAAAAAGATTTATTTACTTTATATATATATATGAGTATACCGTAGCTGTCTTCAGACACACCAGAAGTTGGCATCAGATCCCATTACAGATGGTTGTGAAGCCACCATGTGGTTGCTGGGAATTGAACTTAGGACCTTTGGAAGAGCAATCAATGCTCTTAACCACTTAGCCATCTCTCTAGCCCTTATTCATTCATTTTGAAACAGGATCTCATGTAGTCCAGGCTGGCCTCAAACCTACTACATGGCTGAAGATGACCTCAAACTACTGACCTGATTCTATTAACTCTACCTCCTGAGTGTTTGGATTCTAAGCCTGCACCACTATACCTGATTTTATTCAGGGTTAGAGCTCAAATCTAAGCTTTCGTGCACACTAAGCAATCATCACTCTTCAACTGGGTTAAAACTCCAGCTCCAGCCTCTGTAGGTACAATGGGCCTGGCCAAGTACTAATCACAGGTAATAACCAAAGCCAACTGACTTAAGTTTTTCATTTAGTGTGTGTGTGTGTGTGTGTGTGTGTGTGTGTGTGTGTGTGTGTTAGGTAATAT
>JADRCH010000015.1:8202963-8266814 GCA_019843965.1 Rhynchomys soricoides | reverse complement strand
GAAGAAGAAGAAGAAGAAGAAGAAGAAGAAGAAGAAGAAGAAGAAGAGTGAAAGAACACATGAAGTGGGAAACAAACTACCACGAAAGGTGAAGAATCTGCTACATAATATGGGGAACACTCAGCAGCTCTGCTCTTATGGCCATTATTAGAAAACAAATATGACCAAGCAAATCACTGTTGTTTTAGGGAGCCTTTAAAAAGGCTGTAAAGGCTGCAGACATGTGCAGTCACGGTACTGTAGTAGTCATGCTGCTGTGTGTGATAGAGGCTGGACATAGCCAGAGGGGACTGGGGGACACTGAAGGAGGGCAAATTCCCAGGAGCTGTAGATCAGGGGGGATGGGCAAAGGAATTCAGTGAGGGGCGGTCATACCTTCTTTGTGCAATTTGGTACCCACTATGACTGACAATGAAGGTCCTTAATTTAATTATAACCTATTTAAATAAAAATAGCTACAAGGACCAATGTACCAGATAGCACAGAGCTCCACTAGGGCGACACTAAGCTAAATGCTTTTACAATTTAAATTGTCCTTATAAAGTTTGTAAAAACTTTTTTAAATCCTTGAGTGTCCCCTGCTGGGCCATAGAAGCTAGAGATCAAAGTAGAGACAGAGGCAGAAATCAGCAGGCAAAAGTATGACAAGAGGTTAGGTGCTGTGCTGTCTAATTTTCAGTCAACTTAAAGCAAGCTAGGGTCATTCCTGGAAGAAGGAATTTTAATCGAGAAAATGCCTTCGTAGGATTGGGCTGTAGGAAGTCTATAGGCTGAACAAGCCATGGTGAGCAAGCCGGTAGGCAGTACTCCTCCCTGGCCTCTGAAGCTCCTGCCTCCAGGTTTCTTCCTTGATGGGCTGTGTTGTGAACTTTAGGCTAAAACAAGCCCCTTCCTCCCACAAGCTGCTTTTGGTCTTTTTTAAAAATAATCACAGCAAAAGAAACCCTAACTAGACAGATGCTCTAGAGCAGTGGTTCTCAACCTTCCTAACGCTGTTAGCTTTAACACAGTTCCTCATGCTGTGGTGACCCCCAACTATAAAATTATTTCATTGCTACTTCAAAACTGTAATTTTGCTACTGTTATGGATCACAATGTAAATGCCTATGTTTTCCAATGGTCTTAGGCAATCTCTATGAAAAGGTCATTTGATACCCCAAGGAGTCTTGACCTACAGGTTGAGAACCACTACTCTAGAGGAACAGAGTTAACACAGAACCACAGAGAAGAGCCCAAGTGGCATGGGAAAGACACTAAAAATAGAGAGACACCTTCTGACTCTTAAGGGATGAACAGACCTCAGGAGTGCAGACAAATTGTGGGCACAGATAAGCACAGAGACTGTTTAGGGAAGACAATGGCCACACACCACATAAAATGGAAGGCTAGGAGAGTGTGGAACAGGGATAGAGGGATCACAAGCATCTCACTACAGGGGGTCGGGGGAGGGGCTCTGACATCTTTATTCTTAGGAAATATGAAGTATCTGCTCTATAGGATGGGAGCCTTCAAAGCTCTTGAGGAGTGAAAAAGGATCTGTGCAGGGTGTAATTTGGGAAGCTTAAAAAGGAATCAAACAGGAGAGTTAGTGAAACATTCACTGATGTCAGCAATAAAGATATTTTGCTGTGTGTGTGCTATATGTGCACATTTATATGCACTTGATTGCACAAGTACATGAATGCCTTCAAAGAAGCCCAATGAGGATGTCTATTATCTGTCAATATCAATCTCTGCCTTATTCCCTTGAGATAAGGCCTCTCAGTGAACCCGGAGCTTAGCTGATGGCCAGCCTACCCCAGTGATCTTCTTGTCTCTATACCCTCATGTACTGGGTTTACAGACATGGGTGCATCCATACCTTGCTTTTGGCTTTTCTGCTAGGGGTCTGAACTCAGCAAACACTCTTACCCACTGGACCATCTTCCTAGTCCTACTGGGAAAACCTCTATCTAGTAGAGATTGTATTACTGGTGTTGTTTGGGATGATGGTGAAGACTGAAAACAATTAAGTAGTAATTTCTAACTCAGATAGACGCAAGGAAGAAGGAGGCAGCAGTGACAATGAGGCATGTGTACCCATGCACCTTGGAGAAGAGTTGGGGATCGTCTCATTTTGTCTAAGTTTGGGCAAGGCAGTGGAGACCTAGCAAGTAGCAATGTGCATTCCGTCGGACACTCATAGCTCAACAGATGGAGAAGGCTCAGCATGAATGGAGGTCTGTAAACTGAGCAGATGAGCATTCATCCCTGAAGGGTACATAGGAAAGCAGTTTTCTTCCTGAAGCCTTGTTTGTTGGCGGCATTGCTGTTATGGAAAGAAGAATCCTACACATGTCTATGTGTACTGCAGAGGGAGAAGAACCCACAGAAATGTGTCCAACTTTATTTTCCCCTTTTCACACAAAGATGAAGGTCATGGGAGTTTTAAGATTGTTGGATTTATCTTAATCCTACTTATAATCTAAGACTGCAGACTTCAATTTCAGTAGCTATTTTCTAATTTCTAAGCATATCCACCACATTGGTCTGTAGTAAGAACAGTAACTAATCTTCCTGCTAGCCACATTAACTCCAATCTTACCTTTACTGACTGGAACATGAGAAGAGATGAGGAAACAGCTCAACTGGGAGGGGGGCAGGGTCAGAGGGCATCTGAGTGCCTGGCAGCCTTACCTCAGAGTCAGAGCTGTCCAGCTCAGCCAGGGTTGGGGCTTTGAGGAGCCTCTTCCGCTGAGCAGGCCCCTGCTGGGCAGCGCTCAGCCCATTTTCTTTTGTTTGAGATGTTAAGCCTCCATTCACCATAGATGACTCTCTGACATTCTTTGGAGATTCTGGTGTAGTAACATCTAGTAAGAGAAAGACAAAAGTTTACCTTTTCTTGAGCCAGGAAAGGTAATCTGTGTTGGAAGCACAACCAAGTGACAGCATTTCCATGTCACACAAATAAAAACACAAAAGCCCAGTACAGTGATGGCATACCTATTCATAGGGAACATTTGTTAAAGTTATGGTCAGATTAAAGGAAAACTTAAAATGAATAATTA
Organism: Rhynchomys soricoides; assembly: GCA_019843965.1. Lineage (NCBI taxonomy): Eukaryota > Metazoa > Chordata > Mammalia > Rodentia > Muridae > Rhynchomys > Rhynchomys soricoides. The sequence continues at coordinate 8,263,767 of JADRCH010000015.1, read as the reverse complement.
TATATTCACATTTGTAGTTTAGAACTCAGAGTTCTAGGAGAAATCCTAGACAAGTGACCTTGACCTCTTGTTTCCCAGAGGCTCAGAGAAGAGAAGCTAGCTGTGCTTATTTAAAGGGGTCGGTGGTGGGTGGAGGGAAGATACAGTACACACAGTCTTCCTACGGATAAGATCTAAAAATGTTTTGTCCAAAAAGTCAAAGAAGCTAAGACTCTTCACTCATATAAATACATTTATGTAAGCACAAAGAATCTAGGACAGATCCCCTCAATACATCAGATTTAAATGAATTAGGGCTCACATCTGAATGAGGAAGGAAGCTCTTTAACATGTGGAAGAAAACAAAGCAGTATACAGCTGGCATAATGCAGACAGGGCTCAAAGTCTATCTACCTCTACTGTTAGCTGTCTGGGTAAGCTACCTAACCTCCATTCCTCCCCTGTAAAGCAGAGTAGTAAAAGATACAACTAGCTGTGAGGATTAAGCAGGCTAGCAATTGACTGTACTGTGCGTAGTACAGTCAGTGTTAGTCAAAAGAAACACTGTTTTTCAGTTCTCCCTTGACTGACAGTGGTGTGGGCCAGAGCTGATCCCAAGGCCTTGGGATCCAGAGCTCTTGGAACTCTGGCCCAGGATAATCCAATGCAAATAGAATTGATTTTCCTGAGCATTTCAGATAAAGACTTAACATGAGTTACTGTTAATAGCTAACTATAAAATCAGAGAAAAGAAAATGTGGCAATCAGTGCATAATTTAATGTGCAGATCAAGGCGATCAATTGGCCTTTGCATATAGGAACATCTATGAAGCTGCTGTTGGGTAAAGGGTCTTCTAGACACCAAACAGAAAAAGACCTTGGGATGGGAAAGCTTTGTAATTAAAGGTTATTTTTCTCTCATCTATCTGCCTGAAGCAGAAAACATTCAATATTTAAGTGTGTGTGTGTGTATGTGTGTGTGTGTGTGTGTGTGTGTGTGTGTTTGAGATAGGGTCTCATGCACACTAGGCTGGCCTTGAACTCATGACGTAGCCGAGAAGGATCAACTTCTGACCCTCTCGCCCCCACTTCCCTCATGCTAGGATTACAAATGTGTAACACCATGCTCAGTTTATATGATACTGGAAGATTAATTTCTATTTAAGAAAAAAGAAGCCAGGCTTGGTAGCTTACACCTATGATCCCAGTACTTGAGGGGCTAAGGCAGGAGGATTGCTAGGTGGCTATATTGGGCCAGGGAGTAAGACAGACTTCAAAACAAAACAAACAATAAGAACAAAAAAGGAAAAAAAAGGGACCTTAGTATATACCTCCTACAAAAATACTTTTGTAGTTAATCGTCTAAAATGACTATTGAGCAGGCAGGCTGGTGCACACCTTTAGTCCCAGCATTCATGGGCAGAGACAGGAAGATCTCCTCGAATTTAAGGCCAGCCTGGTCTACACAGTTCAAGGATACCCAGGGTTGCATAGTAAGACTCTGTCTCAAAAAAAATAAACAAAAAACAAAAAAGAAATAAATATATAAATAACAAATTGCATTTGTGTCCCTTCTCAGTTACTTATGTTCCAGCAGCAAAAGTTAGTGAGATAGCCCACCTCTCAGGGAGAGATTTAACAATCGCAGCTTCCAAGACTGGGCTCACACTGTCAAGGCAAAGAGACTTTACTGGCCATATATTCATTTACTATCCTATAAAAAATTATGATATTAGACCAACATTTGTGGGTGTTACTGCTTAAGAAAATTTAGAAGTTGTTTAAGGATTCAATTTTTAAAAGGGTTTATTTTTATTTTATGTGTGAGTGTTTTTGTCTAAACGTACGTAAGTCCATCAGGTATGTACCTGTGGAGACCACAAGTGGGTGTTGAATCCCCAGGAACTGAAATGACAGATGGCTGTGAGCTGCCACAACCATCCTCTGGAAGACTAGCCATTAGTCTCCCCTCAATCAGAGTCATCTCTCCAGAGCCAGGGTAGATTAAAAATGTTAAATTGTGAGAGCCAGACATGGTGATGAACATCTTTAATCCCAGCACTTGAGAGGCAGAGGCAGGTGGATCTCTGTGAGTTCGAGGCTAGTCTGGTCTACAAATAGAGTCTAGACAGTCAGGGCTGTTACACAGAGCAACCCTGTCTCGAAAAACAAAATAAATTTTTTTTAAAGTTGTGTTGATAGTATTTAATACTGTTTAGATTAAAAATACTTAAGTAGTGTTGGTGTGATGGGTATTCTTGGTTATTAACTTGAGTACATCTAGATTTAACTAAACCCAAGAGGCTGGATCCACCTGTGAGGGATTTTTCTTATTTAAATCATTTGAATTGGGAAGACCCACCCTAAATCTGGATCTTTTGGGGTGGGAAGATCCACCTTAACTGAGCTACACTTTCTGGTGGCAGTCTATATAAGGACCATGGAAGAAGGAAGTGCTTGTTCTTTGCCTGTTTGGCCTCTCACTGGCAAGGTCATTCCCTCCCGGGTATACGATGACTATCTGAGACATCCAGCATCCCAGACCAAACGACACTGGATTTTTGGACTTTTTGTCAGGAGATAGTCACTGTTAGAACAGTTGAAACACAACTTGTAAGCCAAGATAGTTGTTAAATCATATATGTATATATTGTATACATATAATGTACAGTACATAATAACTCATTTTATGAGGTCTGTGTCTCTAAAGAATCCTAATACAACTGGCAAAATTCAAAGCCTGGTGTGGTGCATGCCTGTAATCCCAGCTCCTGGGAGGATAAGGCAGGAGGGTCGGCAAGTTCAGTGGTCAAGCTCTGCCTGACCTACAGAGGGAACTCAGAACAAGCCTGGCAACCCTGCCTCAAAATAAATCGGACTCCACTGGTTGAGTGCTTGTTTAGTATATCCAGGTTCTGGGTTCAATCCCCAGCACCACATAAAACCAGGTATGGCAGTATACCTGTATTCCTAATGCTCAGGACGTGGAGGTAGGAGGTTAGAAGTCATCCCTGGCTAAATAGCCAGCCTGAGACAGCCTGAGCTACATGAGACCCTGTCTCAACAAACAAAACACACTTAAAAAATAGAAAGGAGCAAGGGAAGTAACTCAGGTGCTATAGCACTTTCCCACACTCTGGGAGTTTAGTTCACATTAGTTATACAACACACACACACACACACACACACACACACACACACACTTGGAGAGGAAGTTGGCAAAATGACATATAAACTTAAGTTTAGGGAAATCCACTAAATGACAAAGGCTGTCCTGGCTCATTTCACTGTGATGCAGAGACAGGAGAAGCTTTCTAAACAGCTCCACGTTTGCTATCAGACCAGCAGCTGTCATGTGGTTCACTGACTGAGATGACTGAGACAAATATCTGCACCAAGTAAAGCTTCGAGGATAATGTGACTGATAAAAGGTCCTGCCTGGAGGCTCCTGGTGACGCCAACACTGTGTAGTCTCATTTCCTGTTAAGGCTTGGCAAAACATATTTTAAGGAGATTATTTGTATCTACTATTGGAATAATATATATGATTCAGTATATTAAGTGAAATGAGTCAAACTCTTTTTTTTTTTTTTTAAATTTTCATATTTTATTTACATTTCAAATGTTTCAGATCTCCCCTTTGGAACCTCCCCATTCCCTCCGCCTTCCCCCTGCCAATATGGGGATATTCTCCAACCCACCCTCCCACCCACCCACCCACTCTCCTCTTTCCTCCTTGTCATTCTCCTATACTGGGAGATCTAACACCCTCAGGGGGCCTCTCCTCCCCGATGGATAACAAGACCCTCCTCTGCCGCATTTGTGGCCAGCACCATGGGTCTCTCCATGTGTAGAATCAAACTCTTAAAGACAGTATTTCTTGAGGGAAAAATGGTATCTATATGTAGAGCACATGTTAAGATATAAAATAGAGATTTTTTTTTCTTTTTAGAAATTATCATGTCTTAGATTCAGAGTCTAAAAAGCATGTCCAAGATAGTAAATACTTAAATAATTCTGTTTGCTCCTTTATTTACTTGGAGGAAATGTGTTATCACTTGGATTATATATTTAATATTTGCACAAGAAAAATAAATCAGACTTACCTTAATTGATGTTGAATGGCTTATTAGGATTTTCACTAAGAAATATTTTTAAGATTCACTTGACCAGCAGAATACACTTCCTTACGTCTCACTCTGCACTGAAGCTCAGTCGTTACCTAGGCTATGTGGAGGCTGTTCACTCCTTAGCTCATTTCCCTACTTAGAGGACGTACTTTAGTCTTCAGAGTTGGGGGAATGGATTACTCTTTCCCACTTATGATCTGGGATGGTTTAATGAACAGTGAAGGCAGCGATGAAAAACCAAGCAGCACAAGAGGTCAGCAGTGAGCGCCAGTCAGTCACACAGCACACCACCAAGGCACAGAGAGATGACAGACGGCAAACAAGGAACACTGACAACACAAACTATGCTGCCCGGCTAGGCCGCATGCCCGGCTATGCCAGCGAGTCCTTGACCATGTGGTCAGTCATCCTACTCCATTTACAACAGTGCAAGCTTGGCCAGTACATATCCAGAGTGACAGCATATGAAATGGGCGGCCAGCTTTTACAGCGTAGTCATAACACACATGGTCTAAATTTTGGTTTTATTTTCTAGTCTAAATTTTTTACAGATTCACTACACAAATGATTCATAAAATAAATAAAATTAGCCAAATGGATAAAGAAAATAGAAAAGGCTCTTTGGTGGTCAGTCAAAAAACAGTTTAAGACCAAAATTTTAGTCATGCCTAAGAGCTACAAAAATAAACAGAAAACTAAAAAAGCATGGAGACTAAGCCTGTGGTTACAAGACAGTAAACAGTCAATAATGATGTAGTAGAAAAAGATACTACACCTTGCTGGCTTATTAAGGATGAATGTGTATGCCCACAATTCTTTGTAACTTAAGAGGTAGTCTGTAACATTTCAAAGAACATTCTGAAAGAATACATGTTAACCTCATTTTAGTCTGAAACAGTGACTTGTGAAATTAAAAAACTGAATTTGCAAAATCTTATAATTAAGAAAAAGATGAAAATTTGCTCATAAATATATTTAAATTTTTATTTAAAAAAGAAGTTAGTTTTATAAGCAAAGATAGCCACTTTCAGTTATTCATTTAACCGTCACCCTGGCCCACTAAACAGAATTGTTAAGCACACTGTAAACTCAGGGCACAGACAGAAGGTATTGACAGTAATCTTCTGTGCATATTTAGTAGAGAGCAGGAGTAATGGGCTCTACTCATTAAGCAGAGCTGTGCAGAGCAGTTTCTGTCCACCACGGCTCTCAGTGTTTCAGAGAATGGAGCACTTTAAAACTGTTTCTCTACAGTTTTTTTTCTGTTCCTTCCAGGAAAGGTCTGACCCAGTGAGAGTTACCATACACTGGGGGGCCACACCCACAGCTTTCTGTGAGGCTGCACATTCACTGTGGTTTTAATTACATGTACTGCTTTGAAATAGGTAGGCTATTTTATTTTAGGCTGACCACAGCTTAGAAGAAAGCTTTTCAATTTTCCTTTCTGACATGTTTAAACAAGCAGACAAATGAATGTGATTCACAGAAACCACACAACCACGTCAGGTGTGAAAGTGCTTTTTTTTTTTTTTTTTTTTACCTGACAAGTCAAAACTGTGAGACATGCTAAGTGGCCGTACTGCTGCAAAAAAGAAAACAAACAATAAAGAGAAAGTAATTCAGCCATTAGGGATCCAAAGGCAGAGAGGCAGGGAGGCCAGGGCTCTCTCTGGCTCTCCTTGGAGTCTAGATAGAAGCTAGTGGATACAAGTCTGACATGTAAAACAGCTACAAGAGTCTTAATTCCAGCTTTATGACAACGACATAATAACAATAAAAAGAAAGAATAACACTTTAAATACACTGAAAATGAAAACAAGATACAGAGAAAAAATAAGAACCTAATCTTCCCAGAAGTGATGGCATTCCTTTTGTATGGAGCGTTCAGTTTCATTCCAAAGTTATGCTCATGACATAATAAGTATGTTGTAAATAATGTTTAATGGGCAGGAACTAAGTTTAAGCATTTCCACCCCAATGTGCAAATTAGATGTTTCAGGAAAGTAGACAGAGACTTTGTGTTGATGAGAATAATTTTCCACTTGCCATTCAAAAAAATAAAATAAAATACTTAGTTCTAAATTCAAATATATTTCAGATTTTCCTTACTAACTATAGCAAATAAAATAATACACACTCTCAAACGACTCTTTGATCACGTTTGCTAACAACTTATTGAGCTCTTCTCTGGTATAAGAACATAACTTTTGAATAAACTGACCACCACACACAAAAGAAATGCTCTCCCTTCTTAGGACACAGTTCATTTTTCTCCTCTCCTTTTTTGTATGTGTTAAGCTAACTGAACCAGGGCATTATGCATATACAGTACTTTATACAGTACATCAGAAACTGAGCTGCGTTCCTGGCTTCTTCTTTTGTTGTCTGTCTGCTTGAGGTCTGAGTGACATTTCCTAACTGAGGCTCTCACTATTTCAGCTTCATTTACCATCAAAAGGACCACAGTGAAGGAAGGATCACTGTAACTAAGAAGTTTAGAACAGAAAAATATCAGTGACATGAACAGAATGAGGTACAATAACAATTTCAGATTTGCTAGGAAAAAAATATAGAAATGGCCCATATAACAGTAAGGGAGTAGGTAAACACATCATTTAGGCATTGTTAGTAGATTATGTCCAAATAAATTATGTTTGATTTATGTTTAATGATAAAAAATGTTCAGGCCATACCCAATGTTAAACCAAAAGAATAGTTTTTGTCATTATTTTTATTTGTTTTTTCTTTCTTTTTTTTTTTTTTTTGGAGGCAGGAATTCTCTGTGTAGCCTTGGCTTTTCTGGAACTTACTCTGTAAACAGGCTGGCCTAGAACTCAAAGACCTGCTTGCATCTGTCTCCTGAGTGCTGGGGTTAAAGGGTACATCACCACTACCTATTTAATTTTTTTTTTTTTTTTTTAGTTTTCCAAGACAGGGTTTCTCTGTGTAGCCCTGGCTGTCCTGGAACTTACTCTGTAGACCAGGCTGGCCTTGAACTCAGAAATCCACCTGCCTCTGCCTCCCAAATGCTGGGATTAAAGGCTAAGATTTTGAATTTTATTTTTATGCATGGAAGTGTGTATAGAAGCTGAAGGACAAGCCTGGGTGTCAACACTGGGAAGCTGTCTACCTCCTTTATGGCATTTCTTTTAATGGCCTGGAATTCACCAATTAGGCTGGACGGGGTGGCCTCGGAGCCTCAGGGATCCTCTTCCTCCTCCATCTCTCTCAGTGCAGGATTCTGAGCATGAACCACCTTGTGGGCATTTGCGCATGGCTTCTAGGATTGAAACACAAACCCTCTTGCTTGAAGGCAAGTGCTTACTGACCAAGACACTCCTTGGCCCTCACCATTACTTTGTACTGCACAAGTTCACAGTGGATGTCCCAGATTTTGAAATTATGGGTAATATTCTCTGTGGGCATTAAGACATTTCCCAAATATTTGCATTGTTTCTACTTGCAATTACAAGGAGAAAATATAAAAATATTTAGAGAAATTTGTTTTTCAAGTTAATCCTATCAATCTTATCTTAACCAAATACCCTAAAATACAGGTCTATAGTAAAACCCAACACAGTGGGTGGGGTGGGGAGTAGGAGTTCTTACTTTCCATTTGAGGCTTAAGATTAGTTTAAACTCAGAATTCTAGAAGCAAGAAAACGAGGGTAATCACTGTCCTTAAAAATTTATTTTACTTTAGTGTGTATGTGTGTGTGGGGTGTGTGTGTGTGTGTGTGTGTGTGTGTGTGTGAGAGGACAACTTGAGGAGTCCCTCTTCGGCCAAGTGGGTCCTACTGGAGATCAAGCTTGGATCATCAGCTTGGTGGCAAAGTGCCTTAAGCAGTTGAGGCGCCTCACCAGTGTCTGAATAATCACTTTCTATAGCTGCTCAATCCTAGATACTGTGAAACACCGAAGCTCAGGGTTAAATACAGTCAACGCGACATAAATTTGTCCTTCAACTTTTCTCAAGCAGGGTTAGCCTTTAAATAAAATAACGAAAGGTGAAATAAAAGAAATGTGTATGAGAAGTCCTGCCATGAGAGACTGAATGTATCTGTAGTCCACAAGCTCCCAACCTGAGATTTCAGCACTCAGGAGGACCGCTGCAAATCTGGGCCTAGCATGGTCTATATAGTGAGTTTGAGGCCTGTCAGAGTTGTGACCCTGTCTCAGGAAAACAAAAGTGTCAGAGTGGTGGCACAGGCTTGTGATATCATCACCTGAATCAATCAATCCTTAGCTACAGAGCAAGTCTGAGAAGCACCTGAGCTATGCAACACTGTCTCAAAACACAAAACAAACAGAAAACCTCCCAAGAAGAAAAGTCCCAAACTAGATTTCTTCACCCATGACTCTACCAAACTGTGAAAGATGAATTCATTCCAATCTTTTTCAAACTGTTCTAAAACACAGAAGGAGGAGGAACACTGAAGCTAAAACACAAAGAAAACAAAACCTTAAAAGGTCATACACTAACTGGGATTTATTTCTGGGACACAGGGATGGTATCCTGGTTAGTTTTTGTTACCTTGACAAAACCTAAATTCACTTGGGAAAAGAGAACTCAATTGAAGAATTGCCTCAATCAGACTGGTCTGTCAGAGATTTGTCTTGAATGATGACTGATGTGGGAAGGCCCATCTCTGTGCAGGTGGGCCTCTACTATCTGAGGGCTGAAGAGATGGCTCAGCGGTTAAGAGCACTGGCTGTTCTTTCAGAGGTCTTGAGTTCAATTCCCAGGGCTCACAACCATCTGTAATGGGATCTGATGTCCTCCTGGTGCATCTGAAGACAGCAACCATGCACTGACATATAATAAATAAATCTTTTAAAAAAAAAAAAAAAAAGGAGGAGAAGAATACTAGCTGAGCAGGAGCTAGTGAGCAAGCCACAGCATTCTTCCATGGCTTCTGCTTCAGTTTCTGCTTGAGTGCCAGTCCTGACAGACCCTCAGTGACAGACTGTGATCTGAAGTGTAAGATGCAATAAATCCTTTCCTCCCCTAAACTGCCTTTGGTCAAACTATTTATTTACTAAAGCAAGAGAAAAAGCAAACTAGAAGCAATTAATGTGATACACATTTAACAGACCAGAGGATTAAAAAGCAAATGGTCATCTCAAAAACTGCAGAAAAATATTTCACAAAACAACCTTCTCAGGCGAAAACTCAGCAACCTGGGAATACAAAGAAATTACTTTGTCAGAATAAGGCCCATATATGAAAAGACTGCATTACATTACTCCTAACTGAAAACTTGAGAGGTTTTCCTCAGACATTAGAAATAAAGCAAACATGGCCTTTTTTTGTGTTCATCATAATACTAGGAGTCCTAATTAAAGCAATTAGGCAAGAAAAATAATACAGATAGAATGAGAACATGACTGAACCGATATCAAAGTTGGAAAGGAAGAATAAAATTATTCCAGTTTATAGACATAATCTTCTAAAGAAAATCCTACAGGTGCCACTAAAACCAAACTAAAACAAAACTGTTAAAGCAGGGCTGGAGAGATGGCTCTGCTGGGTGCTCTTCTAGAGAATGTGGGTTTGATTCCCAGTGCCCATATGGCAACTCACAAGTATCTTTAACTCTACAGGTACCAGCCATGCATATGGTACACAAACTTACATACAGACAAAACACCAATACACATAAAGGAAAATAGTAATAAAAATCTCTTTTAAAGTGCTACTAAATTCAGTCAAGTTTCTTGATAGAAAATCAGCATAAGACGAATGTATTGTGTGTTCATTTAACCCATGTGAAAAGTAACACAAGAAAACAAGCCCATTCATTACATCACTAAAAATAATAAGCTATTCAGGAATATTAGTAATGTGGAAAAACATAAGACATAAACAAATGCAAAGATGGTTTGTGCTCATAGGTCGGAAGGATTAATAGTGCTAAGGTAGCCGTATACCTTCTGGGCATAGTAGCACATATCTTTAATCCCTGCACTTGAGGCAGGGGTATCTCTCTGAGTTCCAGGACAGCTAGGGCTATGTGACAATCCTGTCTCAAAAACAAAACAAAACAAAATCAATATACCCAAGCCACCTACAGATTCAACTCAGTCCCAGTAAAAGGAAAAAAAAAAAAATCAGTGTTTCTTTTCTCCCCCTGTGCCTACTCTTCTTCCTCCTCTCTCCTCTTGTTAAGGCTACACACTGTATACAGTCCAGGCTGGCCTCAAATTAATGATCCTTCTGCCATCCAAACAAGTGCTGGATTATAGATGTGTGTTCCCATGAAAATCATTTTTCTTTTCCTTTTTTTTTTTGAGACAGGGTCTCACCATGTAGACCAGGTTGGCCTCAAACTTGCAAAGATTTATCTGCCTCTGCTTCTTGAGTGTTAGCATTAAAGGCATGTGCCACCATGCCCCGGGATTAAATTAAGGGCCTTATTCATGATAAGCAAATACTCTACCATGGAGCTATATTCTTAGGCTCCCAGAGAATCTTCTTTTTAAAGAAAAAATTAAAGATTTATTTAATTTTATATTGTATGAGTATTTTGCTTGCATGAAAGTATATACATCACTTACATTCATCTACGGGCACTCAAGGGCCAGAAGCATGGGTAGGAGGCTGGTGGCAGATCTCCTGGAACTGGAGTTATAGACAGTTGTAAGCTGCCATGTGAGTGTACTGGGATTGGACCCATGCCTTCTGGATGAACAGCCAGTGCTCCTACCTGCTGATTCATCACTCCAGCCTCCTCCTGCCTATTCCATGGGAATCTTAAAAAGTAGTTGTCCCAGAAACAGAAAAGCCAATCTTGAAATTCTTATGGTGCTATGGTTTGAATGTGAATGTCCCCTTTGGGCTCATGTTTTGGGAGGCTATGAAGCCTGCAGGGGGCAGGGACTGACTGACAGACATTAGGTCATGAGGGGAGGTCTGGGAAGCACTTGTAGTCCTCATTTACTTCAAGCTGCTGATATTCCTGCTGCTATAGGACCCTTACAGTTTAGAGGCAGCTTACTTCATGGGGGAAAGGAACTTGCTGCTCACACAACTCACAGGGTTAATATTCAATATATGTTAACAAATAACTCAATAATAACTGATGGCCTTGATTTAAAACCAAGCGAAGAACCTAAATAGACAATCCAAAAGTTACACAGAAACCATTCACAACTACATGAAAGAATGAAACATCAATCATCAATCACTAGGGAAATGAAAATCCAAACTACAATTGGAAAGCACTTTAGACATGTCAGGATGGTTATCATCAAATGAACAAGCCTCTCAAAACCCCAGTGGTGGAGCAAGGATGCAGAGCTAGGGCATTTGCTGCTGCTGGAGAGAACACAAAATGGTATGACCACCATTCCTTCAAAATAGAGTTCAGTGGGGACAGGGCTTGCTGCACAGCCTGAGGCTGAGTCTGGATCCCTGGCCCTCCTGGGACCGGTGGAACTAGCTCAACTGCAACAGTGCAGTGAAAACCTTTGTCTCAAAACATATGGTAGACCATAGCAGAACACCCCCTTATGTTGACCTCTGGCCTGTGTCTGTGCATACAAAGATGTGCGCGCACACACACACACACACACACGCACACGCACACACACACACACACACGCATGCACGCACACATACACACAGGCAGACAGACAGACAGACACAAACACACAGGCACAATTAGAAGGATTCTGAGAGAAATGAAGTAATGCTATATATCCATCATCTATTGTATCTATCATCATTTTATACATGGTAGTTTATAAGGTTTTTCTTTCCTCTTTTTACCAAGATCTTATTTAGTCCTTATAGAAAAAATAGAATAGAATCTTTTATATTCCTTTCTGGTGATAAAAGCGGTTGTGTTTAGAAAGGGGAAGACAGTCATCTTAGTTAGGGTTTAGTTGCTGAAAAGAAATACACGGCCATGGCAACTCTCATAAAGGAAAACATTAAGTTGGGACTAGCTTACAGTTTGAGAGGTAACCATCATTGTCAGGGTGAAAAGCATCGAGTTATGCAGGCAGATACGGTGCTGGAGGAGGAGCTGAGAGTTCTACAACTTGATCTGCAGGTAGCAGCCAGAGACTGTGTGCCACACTGGGGATAGCTTGAGCATTGGAGACCTCAAAGCCTGCCCCCACAGTGAGGTACTTCCTCCAGCAATGCCACACCTCCTAACAGTGCCCGTCCCTCTGGCTCAGCATCCACACATATGAGTGTAAGGGCCATTCCTACTCAAACCACAAGTGTCCTCCTTACCCCCAGCCTTGCCATGGTGCCACGGTGCTCTCATGCAGTTCAACATCAGAGAAGGGAAACTGTCACGCCACATAAATTCCAAGCGTAAACAAATGTGAAGGTATATGTATGCAAGCAACAGATAGGGGGAGAGGAGAGGAGCAGGGAAGAGACAGGAGGAGACCAGGAGGGGTCTAGAGACAAGGACTGAGAAGTCTGAATTAACTTTCATGTGTATAAGTATAAACAATTTTCCTAGTGGCGATTCATGAGTCTAGAAGTGGAGACTCACCTAGTCTGTTCCGTCTAATTTCTTCTGGCGAGACAGGCCGCAGCTTTCTTTCTGCTTTAATTTCTTCTAATATTCTTTCATGGAGGCTCCGTGGCCGTGGTGGGGTTGGTTTCAGTTTTCTGGCTGAAGCCTTAAAAAGGGAGTACAATAGTTAGAGACTTGATTAACTATTCTTTATTTAATAAAGTCACCCATACAATGCAGAATTATGAATTATATGTCACTGACCGTAATGGTGCCTAATAAAAGACTATTCAGTCATTCATTATCAAGACATACACACATACACACACACATACACACATATACACATACATATGTATGCTTTAGTTTGTAATTTACAGGTGGGCTTCATACTCTCAAGGGAAAATTTGGTGGAGTGCTACAGACCCATCCCCGAGAGGATGTTAAGATACATACTGGATTTAAAGGGGGCCTTGATCTGATGAAGTCAAGGATGATCTCATGAGCACTCTTTCTTAACCGAGGGGGGATATCACCATTTACCTAAAAGGAGACAAAACCAAAAGCAAAATCAGATCATGTGAATAGAGGCATCCTCATTGTACAATAACAGATTCTGTTTTCCTGATGGCACAGTTGTGAACACTTTACCGTATGTTTTGCTGTCTTTTTAAGGGGTAGGTTTTTGAGATAAGGTCTTGAGTACTCCAGGCTGGTTTTGAACTTGATATGCAGTAAACTTGCAATCTTCTTGTTTCTGCATCCTAAGTGCTGGGATCACAGATGTGGTCCATCATGAGTGGCTTTGGTTCCCAGTCTTATTTAAACAAAACAGGCTGAACTGCCACCTCACACCTGGTCCTTCGCCTGTGACAACTGCACTGGGATCTATCTAACACTATCCCCTTCCTCCTTGTGCCCTATATACAGGTTCTATAGCAAGCATCGGCAGCAATCATTATAGAGCCCAGCCCGGTGCGTGAGTTTAAGAAGGGGAGCTGTGAGCCAGGTAGTAGTGGCACATACCTTTAATCCAAGTTCTCAGGAGATAGAGAGTGAATCTCTGTGAGTTTGAGGCCAGCCTGGCCTACAAAGCAAGTTCTAGGAATACAGGTAAAAAAAACCATCTCAAAAAAACCAAAAGCGAGTGTGTGTGTGTGTGTGTGTGTGTGTGCGCGCGCGCGCGTGTGCTGTAGGACTCAGCCCTTCTGTGGTATGACCCTTACTTGTGGATTTCCCAGTATATAGCATTTTTAAAAACCTGTTGATGTTATATAACTTAATCAGAATTAGAATTCTACTTTTAAATAATTTTCATATGCCTTTACTACTTTTCCATCACAACAAGACCTAGAAAGCACAAGCACATCACATGAGATATGTCCTTGGTGTTTCTGGCTTTTCAGTCAGGGTCTTATGCAGCCTAGGCTGGCCTCAAGCGGCTCTGCCTCAATTTCCTAATCCTTCTGTCTTCAACTCCCATGTGCATGTACTAACACTTCTGGCTTTATCTTCAGTGTCCAAGAGCTACAACCTGGGTCTCAACCCCACTGTGCACTGACATGTCTGCTGAAGGACCCCAGTAAGTGGACACAAAGTAAGCTACAGTGTGTAAAAAGCACTGCTAATGGGCCAGCAGATGCATTCTCAGGTCATAGAACCCTTGCCAAAACAAAAAAGCAATACCAACGGAAATAAGAAATGATTCCAGGTGGACAAATTGTCGATTCAAAGAAAATAAAATCAAGTACAGGAAACTGATCATATTTTAAGGGCACAATGGTTTATAAACCAAAATCTTGTGGTATACAAAAACTGATTTCTTTGAAGTATTTTAAAACTACCCTGAACTCTATCTAGTTTCTTACGTAAACATTTTGAGGCAGCTGCATTTGAAGTAGAACAGATGAAAGTATGTTGTTCTATCGCCATCTACTCAGTTCCCCCGCCTCGTGGCCTTCCCTTTCAGCAGCTCTTTGGAAATGAAGTCTTAGGATTCACTGATGCTACTCAAAGCTGAGATGTACACTTCAGCTAATGCCAAATATGGAGAGGGCTGAAAACCCGTATGGCCTGACCTGAGGCCCTGGCTCATGTGAAGAAAACAGCCTGTTTAGAACTATGTGAAGCTATAATCTTAGAATTCAGAATGACTTCCAATAGGTGTATCTGACTTTCAAATCACAAAGAGGCTTATATAGACAATCTGGCAACATTTATTAGTTTTTAGAGCATACCTTCTCCACCTATAGATCAAGACCCCTTTAGGAATAGAATATCAGATATCCTGTATATCACATATTTACATTACAATTCATAACAGTAGCAAAATTATAGTTATGATTTATGAGGGTGGTACTTTTATCTCCTCCACTGAGAAGAGGCCCCCAGTGTGTTTAACATTCCTGGTTTTCCTTAGTTATGAAGTAGCATCAAAAATAATGTTATGGGTGGGGGTCAGCACAACATGAGGAACTGTGTTCAAGGGCAGCAGGTTGAGAACGACTGTCTTAGAAACACGCATATCCACCGAGCCAGCAATTGTGTGGTTACAACTTATATTAAGAAAGATTAAAAACAGTAAAGCAACATAGATTAGCTCAACTATGGTTTGCCCATGTTATAGATTACTCTGGGCTATTAATAACTGTATATCATGGGCTGGGGTGGGGTGGCAGTTAAGAGCACTTGCTGCTCTTCCAGAGGACCTGAGTCCAGTTTCTAACACCCATACTGGGTGGTTCACAACTGTCTATGTGGGGGTCCTGACAGGTGTCAATGAAGGCAGTGATCTGAGAAGAGATAAGAATAAAAACCCAGAGCAAACTGAGTATGTCAACTGGGTCAGACTATGGGGAATCTAAAGCCAGGCAGTTCACTATCAGTGTCCTCAAGATACTCTACAAGGGTTCTAGAAAACAGTCAGTCCAATTCTAAAGCTTAAGGTGTCACTACACAGAAACTCCTTTACAAAATACATGGGACCATGAGGGTAGGTTCTATAGCTAAAGGTCTAGAATCTAGTGTGGCCTCTGACTGACAGCATAGAGGTCAGCAGGCCATAAAGTACATGTGACATCTCCCCTACGGGAGTTTAGGGAGGGAAGAGTCTGGAATAACCATTCTGGAGAATTTGGGTGAGGTCTGCCTCCACAGATAGCAAGAAGGTCACCAGGTTGTTAACAAAATCCACTTGCAGCCTTCTGGATGGGAAAGCAGGTACTTTTATCTCCTCCACTGAGAAGAGGCCCCCAGTGTGTTTAACATTCCTGGTTTTCCTTAATGCTTTTCTGTGAGTACAAGGACCTCTGTGCCCCTCAACATGTCTGTAAGTCCAGTTTCAGGGGATCCGATCCCTCTGGCCTCCATGAGTACTACACTCCTGTAAGCTTTACCTACACACAGACACACCATATCTATACATAATTAAGATGTAATAAAATAAGTCTTTTAAAAATTCTAGACTGCCTTGGCTACATGAACTGGTGTAGATTAAGAGCAGAAGTGGGACTGTTTGAGAAGAAGATGGAGACTGGCACAGAGGAGGGAAGGAGCAAAGGAGAGCACTAGGTAAGGATGACAGTGCACAGTGAAACTCTGCATGCCGATTAAAATGAACGAAAAGTAGACTACAATGTAAAACGCTCTGCACACGCTGTTTCAGTGTAATCAGCAGATACAGACACAGGAGGATCTGTAATGTGTCCGAGATGTGCACATAATTAAGAGGGAAGCACACCCACACAAAACATCACCGGAAACAATACAAAGAAATAATTGGTTGTCTCTAAGAAACAAACTTATGAAAGGGGAACTTTTCAAAGGCAAACCATAATTTGTTTATTTAGAATAATGAAATGCATTATGTACTTAAACCAAATTATTTTCAAATGTTAAATCAGCTAGGAATGTTGGCATGCTTATTTTAATTCTAGGACTCAAGAGGTGTAGCTAGGAGGATTAGGAGTTCAAAGGCATTCTTAGCTACATCCAGAGTTCAAAGCCAGGCAGGGTTATATGAAATTCTGTCTCAAAACAACAATGAAAATTTTTTTTAATGATTAAAAAAAAGGCTTGAGAGATGGCCCATTGTTTAAGAGCACTTGATGTTCTTGCAGAGGACCTGGGTTTGGTTCCCAGCACACACTTAACTCCAGTTCCAAGGGTTCCAATACCTTCTTCTGACATCTGTGGGTACCAGGTATGCACATAACATACACAGATGCAGGCAAAATACTGATGTATACAGGATCTTTTTAAAATGATATAAACTATATTTTATGATATAGAAACAAGTTTACAACATATCTGACAGAAGAGAAAGTTTATATGGTATTGTAAGAGTATATAATTTAATAATATTATATAAAATTGTATATAAAATATCAAGAAGTAAACACATTACAAAATAGTAGAACTGAATTTTATTTTATACATATTTTGTAGTGTTTACAGTAAGTGAATTACTTTTAAAATAAGAAAATAAGAAGGACTGGAGAGATGACTCAGGGAAAGCACTGGCAGCAGAAGATCTAGTTTCCATTCCCAACACCCAAGTAGTTGCTCACAAATATTCTAACTCCTGTTCCGGGGGATCTGACACCTTCCGGCCCCTTGGACACCAGGCAAACACACAGTGCACGCACATACATGCAGGTAAAGCACTCAAATGCATAAAATAAATCTTTAAAAAGAAAAAAGAAATTGTAACTTGAATGAGCTTGAGAGTGAAGGATGGAGAAGAATGTCAATGTAAGTGAAGGTAAGCAATGGAAGAAAAGAGCTAGGTCAGCAATATTATAGCCGATCAAACATGTCGAGCAAACAGCTATCACAAAAGACAAAACAGACACTGACACTGAAAATGTAACAACTGTAAGTATATATGAACCAAACTCCAGTCCAAGATATATGAGTAAACGAACAATGAAAGTGAAATGAATACTTCCACAACAGTTGGATACTTTAATACTTCATTTACAATAGGGTGTTGAAGAAGATAGAAGAGCAACCAAAAAAAAACAAGAGAGATTTGAAAAATTTGATAAATTAACTAGAACTCTCCACCTAATAAGGAAATATTCTTCCCTTTCTGCCTCTCTCTCCTTCCCTCTTACTTTTTTCTGTGATTTTCTTGATATGTAATTTATGTGGCCTTGAACTCATCACCCTTTTACCTTTATGTACTGGGAATCACAAATATATGTTACCTTATCTGGCAGCTCTAGAATGCACATTTTTCTTAAGGGTATATGATTCCTCCAGGACAGACCATGTATCAGGGGGAAAAGACCAAAAATTTAGAGATGTAGTATTATATATACACTTGGATCCTCAGCAAACAGGAGGATAGTGAGGCCTGTGACAGTCTCAATGGGACATGAGGGTGACAAGGACAGGAGATGGGACTGAGAGGAAGTGGTTTATACAGGAGACATTTTCAAGTCAGAGCTTCCAGGATTTGCTGATGAGCTAGAAGTTCCCTTCCTTAGACCTTCACTCAAGGGCTTCACTGTACAGCTATTGATAAAGATGTGTAGAACAGGATACATATATCAACTTGCTTATACTTGATATTGACATGATTACTTTAATGGCTTCTAATATATCCATAAGCTAGAAAATATGTAATCATTTAGAAGTAGTAATGTTGAACTAATGACATGGAAGAATATTTAAACATGAAACTAGCTTAACAAGTTATATACTGAAATGGGCCCATTTTGTCTAGTAAAGTGCAGAAACAAAACTGAGGATTGATTAAGCTAGGCATAGTGGCACATGCTTGAATCGCTGGCACTCGGGAGGCAGAAGGAGAGGCATGCAGACCGCTCTTGTATTGCTTTGGTCTACATAGTGGATTCGAGGCCAGCTAGTGTAACACATCAAGACCCTGTCTCCAAACAAGAATAAAACTCACCAGAAAACAGAGGGGATGGGGTGTTAATGAATATGAATGCAAATGGCAAAGCAACATGATAAAAAATTCTTGGTTATGAAATCACATGTTCATAACTTTCCTTCTTTGAGCTTAAAGTATTTTCCAAGTTTCTACAGTGATCAAATATTTTATGAGAAGAAATAATACCCGACTAGCCCATTTCTAACAAATAAGGTATAGGCAACCATTTCAGTGCTTACCATCACTTTTCTCAAGGTGTATCTTTTGCACCGAATGTCATCCATGAGCATCTCATAAGGGGTGAGCTGGTATTCAATGGGCAACGGATTGTACTGCCGCTGTTGGACTTTCTTAAGTTTTACCCCATTTCGCAAATCCCTCATCACTTGTACCCAGAATCGTGCCTGAAAGAACCAGGGATGGATGTTTTCAAGAAATAATCCACTAGTTTTCTCTGAATGGTTACAGTCATAGAGAATCAAGGCAAGGCATGGATTATAAAACACCAAGAAAAGGAAACACATTACATTTTAGGGTATTATGGGATGGATAGAAAGTCAGTAGCTGCATTAAAAGACATGCCCCTAATATATACTGCTGTGAGACTCTGCTTACTGAAGGGTGTATTCCCCGCACCTTGACTTGGGGTTTGGCCATATGGGGTGTGTATGTGTGTGTGTGTGTGTGTGTGTGTGTGTGTGTGTGTCTTTCTGAGAGAAGAGGGGATGGGGGACAGCACAAGCAGAGCAAACTGTCCTCCTTGTGCTTCTTCTTCATGCAGTAAGAAATATCAAGTATCAAGCCTGGTGGCTCTGTTCCTAGGACAGTGCCCTGTAGAGTGGTCAGTGAGCTAGGTAAGTTCACTGCTTTACACTCTAGACCGTCCTGGTCAGTCCCATAGCACTGCTGCAGCTACAGCTGGCAGATACAAGAACTTGCTATTAGCTTCTGACATACAGCAGTATCTTTACCTTTCTGAGTTCATCTCATCAAGAAGAAATAAATATTAATGAAGACTTAACATCTTGTCTTTTATATATATAAAATGCTTAAAATGACAATATTATTAAAATGTGTATTATTATTCCTTTATCTGTTTGTTCTGTCTTACCATCTATCGTTGTCTAGTTTAGTGAAAAGTTAATCAATACAGTTTTTAATTTAAATGTTCCTTATCAAAGTTAATATGATTTCAATAGCTATCTAAATGTATTTATTACAGAGTCAAGTCATAGGAATTTTCCACATTCAGGTGTGTCACTCACTGATAGAGGAGGTGGTTAGTATGCGTGAGTTTCTAGGTCCTATCTGCAATACCAAACACTTTATCTATATAAAATAAATGATTACCCTTCTAAACAAGTTCTCCAGACAGTTTTCATTTACAATGTGTAACAGTAGACTTCCCACTCTCTTTTGAGGATGGACACAGTCGTCGGGCTCCTGGCCTGCCTTTATAGTGACCAGGTTCTCTCTCTGCCTGCCTTTACAATGACCAGGTTCTCTGCCTTTCCACTCTCACCTTTTTAGATAATTTACCCGAGTGGTATCATGAAGAAGAGGTGGAACCTCCATGACATTTGTGAAGTTCTGGTCAGTGACTGCTATAGTTTGGATTATTATTTTAATTATTATTTTTAAAAACAAGTGATTCATTACTATTATTATTAGGTGTGATGTGTGTATATGTGGGTGTACATTCCCCTCGCCCCCCCTCCCCGTGGAGCATATGTAAGTCAGAAGACAACTCTGTAAAGTCAGTTCTCTCATTCTACCTATTTTTCTTTTTTTCTTTTTCGAGACAGGGTTTCTCTGTGTAGCCCTGGCTGTCCTGGAACTCACTCTGTTAGACCAGGCTGGCCTCGAACTCAGAAATCCACCTGTCTCTGCCTCCCGAGTGCTGGGATTAAAGGCGTGCGCCACCACTGCCCGGCTCCTATTTTTCTTTTTTAATTAAAAAAAAAATTATGTTGATTTATGTATTTTGTGTGCACATGTGTGCATGTACGTGAGGATCTGTGTGCCAGGAGGTCTTAAGACAACTCCTAGGAGTCAGATCTTTCCTTCCACTGTATGGGTTCTGTGGATTAAATTTAGGCTTGAAGTCAAACTACAGAGCAAGTTTCAGGCCAACCAAGGCTACACAGAGCTTTCATTTTGAGTACATGAGTATTATTAAAGTATTTACAATTATAAATGTTAACACAAATTATTTCCAGACACAATAAACACAGCTGTCAAAGGAAAAGTTTTTATAATGAAAATATTTATTTGCTTGTAACATCAAATGTTCAAATTTATGTACTAGTTCATGCTGCAGTCCTTAATAACCAGCATTTTTTAAAAAAGCTAAACCAAGCAGAAGGTACACCCATTTCCTTACCCAGTCTGCATTTTTCAGGTCCTCCAGATCTGTGCTAGATTCATCACTCGTTTCCATTTCTTGAATCTTCTTAAGGTTCTACCAGACAAAATAAAATTAAAAAACCAACATGAAAATTATATTAAGCTACCTTCTCAAATGATAACCCCAAACAGTTATCTTTAGATCTCTGGCTTGGCCTCTCTCTCCCACTGTCCACTCCTTGCCTGCAGACATCACATTCAACTGAAACCTGTTCCTCAGATAGGCCTTCCTTTCTTCCCGTTTGTTACAAAGTCTCTTTACATCCATGGGCTCTTAGCATCCATCCTGTTTGGGTCACACTTGTCTGGGGTTCCCCTCTAGGCTTCCCAAAGCAGAAGTCTACCCACAGAGCTAATATGAGCTTTGGAACTTTTGGATGCTTGGCATGCATTTGTAATGGTTAGTCTTGACTGTTAACATGATGGGATTTAGAATCACCATGGAAACAAATCTCAGGGCATGTCTTAGAGTGGTTTTTTAAAATTAGGTTAATTGAGGTGGAAAGACCCACTTTTAACGTGGATTATACCATTCCATGGACTGGTATTCTAGGCTGAATAAAAGGAAGAAAAGTAGCATCCCCCTCCTGACTGTGATGCAATGTAAACAGCCCTGTCACAAGCTCTGGTTGCCATGCCTTCCTGTCTTGATGGACCACACCCTTAAACACTGTGGACAATCAAACTTTTCTTCCTTAGGTTGTTTTTTTCAGGTATTTTTCAGGTATGTTCTAGCTGGGCTACCTTGTCTGACCTCAGTAGGAGAGGAAGCACTTAGCCTCAGAGAGACTTGAAGTGCCAGGGTGAGGAGATATTGGGGGGGGGGATGTTTCTAGCTCAGCAGAGACAGGGATGGGGGAAGGATTGTGGGAGGAGGTCTGGGGGGGAGCAGTGAACAGAATGTAAAGTGAATAAGTAAAAAAATTAAATTAAATTTAAAAAAAATCTCTGATGATTCAAAAGCACAGTCTGAAGTACATGATCTCCATGAAGTATCAAAATCACAGCTGAGTGGGGAGCCCACACACAAGTAGAAGTTCTTACTTGGGTTCCCTGGTGGTACTGAAGTTCTGTGCAAACAGGATCAATGACTGAGAGAGTACATACTATTCTACTGACTGAAAGATGTAGGAGTAATCTTTCTTCACATTGTGTGAAGGCGTGTCTCAGTATTTTCAATTGTCAATTCTGTACCAGGAGAGGGCTAAATGCTGGCAGGATTATGGTAATGTCATTTCTATGGCCCATCACGGGGTTTTCTATTTGTAAATATTCGTACTTCTTCACCCACTTAAGCAATCTAGAAACGTATCAGAGGCTGTCTTGGCACTGAATGGTTGTAATAAAGACCTGAAGGCAACAGCTGGGCAGGACGTAGGGAGCAAAACTTATGGGCAGAGGAGTGACAAAGAGAGAAGAAAATAAAAGTAAGACAATCCAGAGTGGACCTGGAGGGGAACAGGCATGGACCAGAGCAGAGCAGAGAGGTATAGAGCAGGCCACATGGCAGGTGGTAGGCTAGACAGTAGGGTTAAGTTAGATAAGGCAGCTGGGAAGACTGCCCTAGCAAAAGGCCTAAGCTTTAAACTTTATTAGCAGCCGCCATGTCTTATTTTTACTACTGGTGGGTCTGAGAAAGTGCAATGATAGAAGAAAAGAGGTTCAGGAGGTGAACTGCTTCCGGGCAGCCTGGGGCCTTACCTTACAGACTAAGAGTCCAGGGAAACAACACAGCCCAGGCCACTGAGCTGAAAGAAGCCCATTTCCTGCTACCTTTCAGCAACTGCTGGAGGTTCCCTCTGCGCACTTCAGATACCCACCAAGGAACTTCTTTCCTGCCCTTCAGAGTCTCTCCGATGTCATCTTCTCCATAGGCCTAACCTCACGGCTAAGCCCCACCCCGGCTTCCAGCACTTAACAGTCTATACTGTTTTTAGATGACACCTTGCCCTTACAAGTGTGATACACTGGCTTTGTGTGTTTTCTGTCTACCTCCTGCAAGAACAGCATTTTTTTAACCATTTACTTTGTTTAGTGACAGGATTCTCCAATATGTAGAACAGTTCTCTGTACAGGACTGACACTTAGTAATTGTTCAATAATAAATTAAGACATTTCAAAGCAAGAATGTTAAATGCTTAAATTTCTTCAACAGCTCTTTAATAAGTCAGCTTTACCTGGAACAAACTCAATTGGAGGGGAAATGATTCAAAGGAAACCTCTGGCCTTTAAACTCAAAATCCTATGGGAGAACTAGGGGTAGAAATGTGCCTGTTCAGGAAAATACTCAACTTGAGCTCATACTATGTTTAAGTGTCACATTCAACCAATACATGATAAATGAATAATAAAAAGGAAATACATTTCTAAGAAGAATGAAGTAATTATGTCAGCAGCACAGGAGGCTGGCTCCTTAAGGGCAAATTTGTGAACACACCTTTAAAGTACCCTTTCGTTTTGTTTCAGCTAAAGACTTTTTGGAAAAACTTAAGTGTGTCCATAAGAATTCCCATCTGCCATCTTTACAAAGCAAGTGTTCTTGTCTACCTCTTACTTTAACATGGCGTGTGTACCTCATGATTCTGGGCTAAACAGGTGCAGGGATGCATCCACCATCTTTCTCTCTGAAATTGAACACACTTCAATTGAACACTACTTCTACTTCTACTTCTACTTCTACTTCTTCTTCTTCTTCTTCTTCTCCTCTTCCTCCTCCTCCTTCTTCTTCTTCAGATTTATTTATTTATTTCATGTATGTGGGTGCACTGTCACTGACTTCAGACACACCAGAAGAGGGCATCGGATTCCCATTACAGATGGTTGTGAGCCACCATGTGGTTGCTGGGAATTGAACTCAGGACCTCTGAAGACCAGTCAGTACTTTTAACTGCTGAGCCATCTCTCCAGCCCAATAGTATATTTCTTAATACAGCATGCTCAGAAGTGATTTTATACATAAGTATGTTCAGGCTTCCTGAAAAAAATCTGCATGCTTCCTTTGTTTGAAAGGCACTCAATGCTTTCAGAACAACTACTGTGGTCTCCTGGCTGGTTGCAGGTAATAAACCTTCCTCTATTCTTTGATCTAGCTGTGCTTATTGGCTTTGCAGTCACCAAGAAAGAACCCATTGTGCTTGGTTATAATTACAATACTAATCAGGCAAGCAAGATTCAACCAGCATCAAAACAAACTTACTTGAAATCCCCGTGCCTGAGAAAAATCTAACCAATACTCCTTTGCCAGCACATAATTGAGAGTTCAGCATGGGGATGCTCAGGTCCAACAGGAATTAAGTTTGTTCTATCATGTTCTTGTCACTTAAAGGTTCGTCCCATAGCAAGCACTACAGTTTGTTCAATAACTATAAACCAAAAGGTAACAAAATTCAGGAGGCATAGCAGAGCAAAATGCTGGATTATGCAGATGCAGCAGAGGCCTAGCAACTGAAAGTCAATACTCAGTTTGCTCATGTAATTCCAGAAATATCAGTTCCTGCTTCTATGGCGTTTAGCCCTGGGGTGGAACGGCATGAGGAGCAGTAAGTAGACATACTCACGCCAAACTCTACCATGCTCGTTCTCCACTTGTCCTTTTTAAATTTTTATTATTCTCTTCCTTCTGACTGAATAGAGGTCTTCATACTTCCTGCCTTTACTTTACTGGGATCAAGTTCTTACCTGCCTACTGCTAAGAAAAAAAAAATCTGTTTTTTTCTACTATTAAACATAATATTAATATTATATTTATAATATTTATAATAGTAATATAAAATATAATATTAATTTAAATGTCTGGCTCAAGGACTTCTTATGTCTTAACAGCAGTAGCACATATGGTTATCAGATGCTTTCCAGCTGTGTGACTTTACATGTCTTAGCTATTGCTCTAATCCTCAACTGATTTTATTATCTGTAGAATGGTCACAATAAAAACTTTTAGATTTAAGCCAGGTGGTGGCGGCCTATGCCTTTAATCCCAGTACTTGGGAGGCAGAAGCAGGCGGATCTCTGAGTTTGAGGCCAGCCTGGTCTACAGAGTGAGTTCCAGGACAGCCAGGGCTACACAGAGAAACCTTCTCTCCAAAAACCAACCAACCAACCAAAAAAAGAACTCTTAGATTTTAATACAGGCCTGGTTCCTATGCAGAAACTATTTAGTAGCTAAATAGGTGGTGTGTACGAGCTAGCTGAGGGCATTCAAGGGTCTGATTATGAAGCCACATTTCACCACCAAAAATCTTCACTCGTAACATTTGTTTCACCAGCTGATACCTCTTTCTAATATTTTCATGAAATTAAAATCTTGACTCAGAACAAATCAACAAATTGGTTGTGAGTCTGTAAATATTACAATTGTACAGGTTTGATCAAATATGTGACTTGAAACTTCTGGTTGTCTAGTTAACAAAAAAAAAAAAGAAAGAAAGAAAGAAATTGAATTATTTGGAAATAAACTACAAATTGGTCTTATTTCAGAGACGAGCTTCTGTCCTCTAGTCTATCTTAGCTCCTAAATGAATTGTTTTCTTGCATAAATGTAATGACAGATGCCAGCCTATGCTTGGAAGGCAGGGAGAAAACTCTAATTGGGAGTACACACATGCCAATTAACTCTTCCCATTTCTGGTGAAACCATTCTCAGCTAGCAATTAGAAGATCTCTATGCGAACATATTTGGTTATTGGCATCTTCAAAACAAATACATAAGATGTACTTTGTAAATCACACATACACCAAACACTCAAGAGTACAACTCACTTCAGTAGGTTTAATGTCGGTTCCTATGTAAGTGCCCCCTTTGATTAAGTCTCTCTTACATCTTAAAGATCACTGTTTTTCTCATCATGGTGTCCATTTTCATCCATGTGTCATTTCCTCTATGCATGGGTACTTGGAAGAGCTCTTTCATCATCTTTCATACAAAGTATTCTTGAGACACACTTTTACAGCAGGATAGTGGTGACAAGAGCAAGGACACTCTGGGCAGAGATTATTTAAATCTTGTTGGTAAAGTGAGCACTCTCATGAACACCGACGTTCACAACAAAAGAACACCACGGACAGCAACAAGGATTCCGAAGCTTACAAGTGATGATCTAATAAAAATGAACAAGTGGCTACCATTCACATAGATATCTGGTGGTGACTCTGTCTGCCAGAAAGTGGTGTGTTCACCATTTGGAGGGATGTAAATCCACTTTATGACTGGGAATAAATTTCTAGCCAACCTAACCGCCACAGTTGTATAGCTAGAGGTGTTGGGAACGGATCTGAGGGAGGGACAGGCAAGGGGAGGAAGCAAGTTGACTGTAAGGCACGTCAGTATACGACAGACAGATGTCTGTGGCTTTATTTCTCTGAATCTATTCAAGCAGAAATCAGATCACTAACAAGCATCTCAGTGTGAGCTAACATGTAACCTGCACTATGACACAGCTGGGTTTGGCTATTGCTTGACAGGAAATGGTAAGATCAGAAATATTCACATTTGATTTTCTGAAAAGCCAGCTTTAAGATTTTAAAATGCACTTATAGTATTTATGAGCCAGACAAAAGTCATTGCATAACAGTTGAGCCAATTCCAAATATGCTCTCTAAAGCATTTCACATATGCATATAAAAGTTCTATTTTAAGAAAGATAGCTATAGTCATATGCAAGATAAACTGAGATCAAAGATTTCATCATGAAGTCATGATTTTGTACATAAGACTAAGTAAAACAATACATGTAAGTCAGTAATAACTGTGATCATACAGTATAAAATGTGAATATAAAAGCTGAAAAATCGCCGTGCAGTGGTGGCGCACGTCTTTAATACTAGCACTTGGGAAGCAGAGACAGGCAGATTTCTGAGTTTGAGGCCAGCCTGGTCTACAGAGTGAGTTCCAGGACAGTCAGGACTATACAGAGAAACCCTGACTCAAAAAATAAAAAATTAAAATTAAAAAAAAAAAAAACAAACCTGAAAAATCCCTGAGGAATCATTCTTATTCTTCATTTAATTCTTTATCCCAGAACTTCGTGGTCTGGTGAACTATTAGTAATTAAATGCTAACTGGCATCTAGAAGTCATCTTTTCCATGTTAGGAGTTTGTTAAGCTTACAACATTAAACCATTTGGAAGGACTTGATGAATAATCATATTACTTCTGCAGGGTTTGCATGCTGGGTATGTGCACATGCATATGCAGGTGAACATGGATGCTTGTGTGTGTAGGGACCATGGGTCAGTATCTGGTGTCTTCTTCCATCACTTTTCTCATGTTTTGAGACAAAGTGTCTGACTGAACCTGGAGCTCACCAATTAGGCAAGACTAGCTGCTCAGCAAGTCCGAGGGATCTTCTGTCTCTACCTACCTAGTGCTAGTATTACAGGCACACACCACCATGCCTAAATGCTGGGACTCTGACTCAGGTCCTCATGCATGTGTAGCAAGCCCTTTCCTGACTGAACCATCTTCTCAATACTAAATAATCCCATTTTTTAAACAGTAGAAGCTATTAGTACTGACGAAGAAGAAAAGTATTTCCTTCTCTAGGACAACTTTAGAAAAATTTTGAGATATGAAAGACCAAGAAAGCCTACTTACTTTTCAGTATAACAGATCGGAAGTCAAAAGTGAACAATTCAACACTATTCTTTTTTTTTTTTTTTTTTTTTTTTTTTGAGACAGGGTTTCTTTGTGTAGCCCTGGCTGTCCTGGAGCTCACTCTGTAGACCAGGCTGTCCTGGAGCTCACTCTGTAGACCAGGCTGGCCTCGAACTCAGAAATCCGCCTGCCTCTGCCTCCCGAATGCTGGGATTAAAGGCGTGCGCCACCACTGCCCAGCAAAACTATTCTTTTTAATAACAAAACTATTATATACTTATTTACATCTTCTAATTTGTAAAGTTCAAATCAATCAATCAATCAATTCTTGAAAAACACACATCCTTGGGGTAAGGAGATGAAGCAGTGGGTAAAAATATTTATTGCACAAGTATGAAGATCTGAGTTCAAATCTCTAGAACTCACATAAAAAGCTGGGTACAGTAGTGTATATGCCTGTAACCTCAGTACTTAGGAGGCCAGAGCCAGATGGGTGCTGGTGCTTACTGGCCAGCAGCCTAGCTCCAGGTTCAGGGAGAGAGACACCTGACACCTCCCAAGCGAGAAGAGAAACAGCTAAACAAGTGTTAAAAGGGGAAGGCGAGGAAGACATAGAAGCTGTAGTTCCAGGCTCCTTTCATGAGATCTATGAGACTAGATTTGGGCTCATCACTTGTGCTTCTTGCAGAGGACCTACATTCGGCTCCGAGGACCTAGAACACAGCACACATCTATGTGTACCTCCAGCTCCAGGGAATCTAATGCCCTTCTCTGTGTTCCGCAAGCACTGCATACACACAATTGCTTACAAACACGCAGGCACAATAAAAACAAAATAAATTGTTAAATACAAAAGAATTATGGGTCAAAGATTCTAGCTTTTTATCTAACTTACTGTATAATCTTTATCCCCTTTAAAAGGAATTATTTTATTTTTAATTATATGTACGTGTGGATATATGCACATGGGTGTGTTGGTCCACAGAGGATAGCAGTTTAAGACCCACCTGGTGCTGCAGTTACAGGTGGTTGTGAGCCACCAGATGTGAGTGCCGGAAACCAAACTCAGGCCCTCTAAAGGAGGGAGCTGCTCTCTTAACTGCTCAGCCATTTCTCCAGCCCCAGTGTAGACCTTCAGAGGAGAACACAAAGGACTAGAGGAAGCATTAACTTTCTCCTTTCCTCCGTCCTACAGAAGCATGCCTGATCCCTTGTTCTCTCAAGCCTGGCTCCTCCTGATCAGGCCTTAGCACTGGCCTAGAAGCCCCAGTCACAGAAAGCTGGAGCTTGCCTACTTCCTCATCCTACTCTCTAGCCAAAGCTCCCGATGAGCACAGAATCATCAAGATTTCTATTTTTAAAATAAAGCAGTTTCATTTCTGGAAAAATGAATAAAGATTAATAATATTTCATTTGTCTCTGTGTGTTCCTGTAGGTTCACATGTGTGCATATATGATGCAGGGCAGAGATCAAAGCAGGTGGAGGTTCCTTGGGAGTCACCCACTTGGTTTTATTGAGACAGGTCTTGCTTACTAAGTAGGTCCCAGGGATCCATCTGGAATTACAAACTCATGAGCCAAGGCCTCCAGGGTTAAACATGGGCTCTAGGGATCAATCTCAGGTGTCAGCACTCTACTAACTGGCTATCTCCTCCGTCCTCTAACTGTATTTTGCAAGTACTTTATTTTCAATCTAGAGAAGACCATCCCTAGGATGCAAGTTCATTCTCGTTGTTGTGTGTTTTGCTCAGAGGGAGGTCCATGGCATCTCCATGGATACAAAGTGATATGCATGTGCTCAGAGGCTTACTACCTGACTAAACACAGAGGTATTGATCCACATACATGAAACAAATTCAGTGAAAGGTCTGAATCCGAAACATACACAGAGGCCAAAGAAAGCATTCATAGTGTAAGTAGTCACAAAAGGAGAGCATCTAAGGCCCACCCTGTTTCAGATGCCTGACTTCCCCTGTGGAGCACCATACGAGATGCTCTCCTAACAGCGGTTCCTCAGTCTGAAGGGACCTATCTTCCTGTAATCTCCCTGCCTGCCCTTTTCTCCTAGCCTCACTCGGGCTGTTTCCATTCACCACTCTGCTCAGCAGCATTCTGGCTTCAGGCAAAAGTCAGTTCTGGAATGCAGTTTAACCCCCCACCCCACCCCATCGTGGATTAGCTCCTGCATGCACCCACTGAACTTTCTCACATTGTGCTCAGCCGACTCCTAGGCTAACACACCTGCTTAGAGATCTGTGAGGATAGGCAAAAATCATGTTGATCCCCTTCATGGAAAGAGGAAATAACAAGCACACTTGACACATGGCCTTCTGTGATGACCCTTGCGTCTACTCTAAGCCCTCTGAGACCAGTGAAGGGTTGAGCCAGGAGGGCTGTGATCTGGTTTATATTCCAGCAGGATCATTCCAGTTTCCAATTGGAATCTGAGGACACGAAGACAAGACTGGTGGGGATACCATGGCTATTATCCAGGAAAATGATGGAGGTCTGAAATAGTAGGCCACAGCAAGAAGGAACCTTCCTTAGACAGCAAATAGAAACAGATAATAATAGGCTATCATTCAGTAACAGTAAAGGAACTTTTAAAAATTAATATTTAGACAGTCATGGAAAGGAGGCAGAGGCAGGAGGGTCTCAGTGATCTCAAGGTTAGTCTAGTCTACATGAACAAATTCCAGGCCAGCTAGGGCTAAACAATGAGACTAACAACAACAAAAGATTAAACAATTAATTATTACAAAGCAATGGATTTCATTATGACATTTTAAAACAAGCCACCAAGGTCCTGCTTTGTACAATTTGGCTGGCCTAGTGTTAGCAGTGTAGGCCAGGCTGGCTTTGAACTTGCAACAACTTTCTTGTCCTGGCAGTCCCAGGGCTGCAGTTACACTACCAAGCTTGGCATCCATTTATTTTCATGCCTTTTTTCCCCTTTCTGTTCTAAATTCTATATATGAGAGATAATATATGATTCTTATCTCTATGATTCTGAATTATTTTACCATATACACAATAAGCTCCTCATTATCTTTCCCCCTGCAAATAACATAATTTATTTCTTCTTTTTGAAATGTGTGTGCAAGCCCACATGTGGAGGTCAGAGGACCACTCAGCCGTCACCTTCAGGAATGATGTCCATCTCTTTTGACAAAATTCTCTTTTGGCAAAATTTAATCAAGAGTAAAAAGAAGTTTTTCAAACTAGTGGAGTAGAGTGCTAAAAATGCTCACTGCTCTTTAATTCAACACTGTCTGCTGGGAAGTTAGTGCTGGAAAGATTTTAAAACTCCTTTAATTTACTGTAAAAGCCTGAACAAAATGCTCTGGGAAGGGTTGGGTCAGGAAAACCTTAAAAAATTAATCTTTTCTACTCTCTGAGGACAGGCTAGAGATGCTCACCTGAGAGCTTCCTTGTGCATTGTGTACTGCCTGTTTCTGTACCTAAATAGGTATAATGATCTTCAATAACTCAATCCACCCTTTTTGCAACCCTTCTGACAACTTTCCTCTGGAGTCCAGTTTATCAGCATGTGTTTAAAAAGCACAGGTTTCCCTGGCCTGTCATAAGTATTGCTATGAACAATACCCAGACAGAGCAGAAGGAAGCTTAACTGTCACCTGCACCCACACAACTGAGTTTACGGAGGTGAGACTTAGTGGGATGTATCACCTGCTTTTTACTAGGGCTACCTAAGATGCATTTGACACGGGTCAGTTTCTCTCTTTTTGCGCACTCTCCCACAGGTACCCCTTCCTAAACACTTTAGCCAATGCTGCATACAGCTCTGCACTCCAGTCAACAGGAAAGGAGCTCTCACTGGGGATCCTCACCAAGTCTTTTGTAAGATCTCAGAGGATCTTCATAAGCATCTGTGCAATACACAATAGGACTGTCCCAAATAAACTGGAACAGTTCTCTTTGAATGTAATACTTTGAACTTTAGACATTAACAAATGGTAACTAAACAAAATAGCTGAATCCGTCAGATTACCTGACCAAGAATTCCAGTATCCTTCACTAAGTCTTTAATGGAGTCTACTTCAACAGCTAGACAATGAGAAGAGAGTATGGCCTTACAGAGACTTTACCCACAATGTCCTAAAGGAGGGCAAAATGGACGGAAGAAGAATGCAGAATGGGGTGAGAGAAATGGGGTGAGTACCATAGGAAACAGACTAACCAATCCTGGACTTTACTTCATTTAGAGGGAAGCTTTAGGAAAGATTTTGTTTATAAAGTAGATCCACAATGTTAACACTCAAGTATATGTATGTAGACCATGCCTGTGGCCCTAGAATTAGAGGGGCAGAGGTAAGAGGATCTTGAGTCCACGCCAGCCTTGGTATATAGCAAGACCTTGGTGTCTTAGCCGGGGTTTCTATTCCTGCACAAACATCATGACCAAGAAGCAAGCTGGGGAGGAAAGGGTCTATTCAGCTTACACTTCCATGTTGCTGTTCATCACCAAAGGAAGGAACTCAAGCAGGTCAGGAAGCAGGAGCTGATGCAGAGGCCATGGAATGATTTTTCTTACTGGCTTGCTTCCCCTGGCTTGCTCAGCCTGCTTTCTTATAGAACCCAAGACTACCAGCCCAGGGATGGTACCACCCACAAGGGGCCCTCCCCCTTGATCACTAATTGAGAAAATGCCTTACACCTGGATCTCATGGAGGCATTTCCTCAAGGGAGGCTTCTTTCTCTGTGATTAACTCCAGCTTGTGTCAAGTTGACACACAAAACCAGCCAATACATTTGTCTTTAAAAAGAAGAAAACAACAAAGCTCAAGCCAAAAAGCACAGAATGGACAATATTGAAAATTCAGAATACCTATTTCAATGTCTATAAATATTAGTGTTTGTACCTACCTCCTTTGCACTCTTAATTTTGGTCAGAAATGTATGCAGTTCCATGGTTTCTGCAAACAGTGCTCGACATACTGCCTGATAATGATTTGGTGCCTCCGACTCAGTTGGGAGATGAGCAGCACATATCTATGGAAGAAAGAAAAATGGAATTTGGCTATTACTGACATTTTAGGTACCATTAAAATAGACACACTGGTCTACCTATAGTTTTTCTTTTAGATGTCCTGTCATCTGAGATTCAGTGTACCATAGGTACAGTCCAGGAAATCATGTGGAAAAAATGGTTTAGTAAAAGATACCCAACAACAAAGATAAGCTGACTAGAATTAGCTCCTATTTGAAAATGAGATTCCATCTTATCAGAATGACTAAGATCAAAAACTCAATTAAGCACATGCTGTCGAGGATGTGGAACAAAGCAACACTTCTCCATTGCTGCGGAGAGTGCAAACTTGTACCACTTTGGAAATCAATTTGGAGGTTTCTCTGAAAATTGGGAATAGTTCTACCCTAAGACCCAGCTATACCTAACTCTTGGACATACACCCAAAAGATGCTTCAACATCCTCTAAAGACACTTGCCCAACTGTGTTCACAGCAGCTTTATTTGTAATAGCCAGAAACTGGAAACAACCAGATGTCCCTCAACTGAAGAATGGATAAATAAAATGTAGTATATCTATACAATGTAATACTATTCAGCTATTAAAAACAAAGACATCATGAAATTTGCAGACAAATGGATGGAACTAGAAAAGATCATCTTGAGCGAGGTAACCTAGACCCAGAAAGACACCGATGATATGCACTCACTTATAAGTGAGCATTAGCCATAAAGTACAGGATAACCATGCTACAGTCCACAGACCCAAAGAAACTAAGAGACAAGAAGGGTTCAAGGGAAGATGTATGAATCTCATTTAGTAGAGAAAATAAAATAGACATCAAAGGTGGACGGATGGAGGGAACGGGTGGGGGATGGAGGTGAAGAGGGGAACAGGGATGGGGATCAGGTGTGGGGGGCTGGAAAAGAGAATGGAAATGGGGGTCATCTCTAGGATGAGCCAAGGACCTGGGATGGGAGAGGCTCCCAGGAGTCCATGGGGAGTGACCCTAACTGAGACTCCTAGGCTCCTAGCAGCTGGGGATATGGAGACTGAAGTAGCCACCTTTTGTAGCCAGACAGGACTTTCAGTGGAGGGAAGGGGACACCAACCTACCCACAAAATCTTGAACTCAAAATCTGTCCTGCCTACAAGATGCACAGGGCTAAAGATGGAGCAGAGACTGAGGGAATGACCAATGACTGGCCCAACTAAAGTCTCACCTCATGGGAGGAAGCCAATCCCTGACACTATTAACAATACTCTGCTATGCTTGCAGATAAGAGCCTAGCATAACTATCTCCTGAAAAGCTTCATCTAGTAGCTGATGGAAACATGTAGAAACCCATAGCCAAATATTAGGCAGAATTTTGGTAGCCCTGTGGAGTGGGAGACAGGATTGAGGGAGCTGGAGGGGTAAAGGATATCACAAGAAGACCTACAGTCAACCAACCTAGGCTCATGGAGGCTCACAGAGACTGAACCACCAACCAAAGAGCATGCAGGGGCTGGACCCAGGACCCCTACACATTTGTAGCAGATGTGCAGCTTGGTCTTCATGTGGGTCCCCTAACAACCGGAGAGGGGGCTGTCTCTGCCTGTTGCCTGCCTTTTGATCCCCTTCATCTAGCTGGATGTTTTGTCAGGCCTCGGTGGGAGAGGACAGGCTTAGTCCTGCTGCAACCTGATGTGCTGGGCCAGGTTGGCACCCACGGGGGACTTCCCCTTCTCTGAGAAGGGGTGGTGGTAATGGAGGGGAGATGTGGATTTGGGAGGAAAGGAGGCAGGGGGCTGTAATTGGGATGTAAAGTGAATAAACAAATAAATGGAGAAAAAAGAAAATAATGCACATAATAAAGGTTGAGTTCCAGTTTGGAACTAAAAAAAGAAACAAAGAAAATGAGAGGACACGCATCAAAGTTCTACCTGAAATGGAAAAAACTGGGGGGAGGGGGGGAGAATTTGCTAAATGGTGACAATAACTCAGGTATTTTAGCAGTATCATGATTCGTTTCAGCTGTCAACTTGACCGAAATGTAGCCTGGAAAAAGGTAACTTGCCTTGAACAGATTGGTCTGTGGCCATGTCTTACTTGTGGCCATTTTATTAATTGCTGATTGCCTAGGGTCTATTCCACATCAGGCGTTGCAATCCCTAGGCAGGTGGGTCTGGGTTGTATAAGAAAACTAGATAAGCCAGCCAGTAAGCAACATTCCTCCATGGTTTCTGCCTCAAGTTACTGCTCTGACTTCCCTCAACAATAGACTGTAGCCTGTAAGATGAAACAAACCCTTTCCTCTCCAAGTTGCATTCAGTCATGCTATTTATCACAACAACAAAAAGCAAACTGGACAGCCAGCTACCATTTACCACGCCACATGCTGTGTTTGACATGTCACATATACAGCATGATACCATGCATTCTCCAAAGTAATCTGGAATCCTTCCTGGTTTTTTGTTTGTTTGTTTGTTTTGTTACCACAAGGAGACTCTAAACACACTCCTCCTGGGCTCTGAAGCCCACATTCATTCACTGAGAGGCCGGGGGAGTGGAAATAAAGGTGGCAGGCAGGGCAAAGCTGGTGGTGCACTGGGGTACTGCCTGTGTCCTCATGTCCCAAGAGTAAGAAATGTAATTTAACATGATGAAAAATGATCTCTTCCTTTATTTTACTGCAAAGATATCCTCTTAAGATTCCAAAGAATAATGTTACGTTTCTATAAAATAACTATTATGTGTCCATGGTCAGTATTCACATTTTAAAGTTCTTCACTTACAGTAAAAGCTGTTAACTTCTCTTAATAAATTAGACATTAATATAATTGTTGAAAAAATCTGTTATATTTTAACAACTTCTAAGAAAGAATAGAAGAAAGCTGGGTAAGGTGAGTACATGTCTATAATCAACCCTACCACTTGGTAGGCAGAGACAGGAAAATCAGGAATCCACAGTCATCAGCCACTATATAGAAGGTTCAAGGTCAGCCTGGGCTCCATAAAATACTGTTTTATTATAAAAGTCAAAAGAAGATGTAGTAGCACGCACCAAAGGTCCCAGTATTCCAGATACAGAGGCAGGAGGACCTCTAAGAGTTTGAAGCCAACCTGGTCTACATAGTGAGCTCCAAATAGTGAGTCAGCCAAAGCTACATAATGAGACCCTGTCTCAAAACAAACAAAAAAAGAATACCAAGGGGGAAAAAAAGATTATGAAGAGTCAAAAGAATAAAAGGCGGTAGCTCAATTGTTTTCATGTTTCTTAGCAGAAGGTTCCTGGGTTACTTTTTTTGCTGTGACACAGTACTGAGAAAAACAAAGGAGTAAGGATTAACTCTGAGGCCCGGCTTCATAAGTTTCAGTCCATACTCACTCAGCTCTGCTGGTTCTGGCCCTGCACTGGCTGGGTTTGTGTCAACTTGACACAAGCTGGAGTTATCACAGAGAAAGGAGTTTCAATGGAGAAAATGCCTCCATGAGATCCAGCTGTAAGGCATTTTCTCAATTAGTGATCAAGGGGGGAGGGCCCCTTGTGAGTGGTCCCATTCCTGGGCTGGTAGTCTTGGGTTCTATAAGAAAGCAGGCTGAGCAAGCCAGGGGAAGCAAGCAAGCCAGTAAGGAGCATTCCTCCATGGCCTCTGCATCAGCTCCTGCTTCCTGCCCTGCTTGAGTTCCAGTCCTGACTTCCTTTGGTGATGAACAGCAGCATGGAAGTGTAAGCTCAATAAACCCTTTCCTCCCCAACTTGCATCTTGGTCACAATGTTTGTGCAGGAATAGAACACCTGACTAAGACAGGGTCTTTGGGTGGTGAGAGGCTGAACAGTATGAGGAAAGATGTGGAAGGGTACTGTGGCTGTATCCTGGTGGCCAGGTGGCAAAGAGAGACCTGCAGGGGAATACCCTTCAAAAGAACCCCATAAAGGCCTACTTCCTCTAACAAGGCCAATCCAACTACCATCTCATCAGAGGACGAAACCACTGATGAAGTCATCACAGCGCCTTTATGATTCAATCATCTCTTATTAGCACTAGAAGTCAGACCAGGCCTTTAACAAGAGTCTTCGTGCAGTTATTTCATATCCAAATTAAACACTTTCCCACTCAAACTCAAAATTATTTCCTTAACTTTTTTTTTTTTTCTGGAGATGGGGATCAAACCCTGTGCTCTACTCCTGAACTAAATCCCCAACCCTAGAATGTATTTTGTAAGACAGTAATTCAGTATCGAATTGCATAAGATGTTTATCACAAGCAAACCAACAAAAAACACATTTCTAAAGACTATTATAAACCTGGATCCTCTGGAAGATGAGCAAGTTTGTGCACTGTTCAGCCATCTCTCCAGCTTCTTTATTTAAGAGGAACACATGTCTAAATTTATGTGTGCAACTTATGTGGCTCTAAACCAGACTGAGTCAAAAATCTAACGACGTGTTGATTTATACTTAACCTGTGTATATTCTCTTTCTTTCCAGTTAATCAAGAGGCATGAATAAAATATGAACTGTTTGTATTTGTTATACATTCAGAGATCTTTATCACTAAAATGAAAACAAACATACAAGATCCTAGAATCCCTAGTTTCATGTTTCTACATTTAACAATAACAAAGTAATCATAATTTGGTGAGATGGTTCAGCAGGTAAAGGTGATCCTGGAACTCATGCGAAGATGAAGGGGGATAATTAACTTTACAAAGTACTCCTCTGACCATGTCATGCACACATGCACGTGCATACACACACCATGTGCGCACACACCCATCACACTCACACACACCAATAATTAAAAATTTTAAAAGGAGAAAGAGCAGTCATATTTCCTCAGTTAATTCTTTGTCTTCTCTTTCAACAAAGCCAAGCAGTCATTGCTAACTGAATTAGTCATTACTAATCCCACTGAGCCACAGACTCATGTCTGTCTGTATTGTCATAAACAATGGGTTTTATGATATTTCTGTTTCAAATTTTCAAAGCTTGTTAAACATCTTAGCAATGCGCCCTCTGTCATTCAGTTGAAAAGAACAGTTACAATATTTTAAAAAATGAGAAATGTATTGGCAAGGCTGATTAACATTGGAAACCAAAAGCAGATAGTGAGGTTATGATATTCTCAAACAAAAGTGCTAAGAATAGAACTGGTAAGGTATGGCTTTCCTCCAGTCTGTAAAATATGTCTTAAGTATACTTTTACTAATTTATTTTTTCATAGGCACAGTGGCTCAAATCTAAAAATCAGGTAAAATGAAATCATTCTAATTGTTTTGTTTTGGTTTGGGTTTTTCGAGACAGGGTTTCTCTGTGTAGCCCAGGCTGTCCTGGAACTCATTCTGTAGACCAGGCTGACCTCGAACTCAGAAATCTGCCTGCCTCTGCCTCCCGAGTGCTGGGATTAAAGGCGTAAGCCACCACTGCCCGGCTCTCATTCTAATTGTTAAGTGCCTAAGAACCTTTTTTTAAAAAGTTAAGTCCTTATAACGCTGCTGAGTAAGAATTCTAAGATTTCCATCCATCTCCCAAACCTGTAGTGTGAGAGCCGCCTGGGACTCACTTGTGAGTCCTGGTGCTGGGCTGACTGATGGTCCCAGGTGTTCTCTCCTCCGCTGTTCCTTTGGCAGCCTCTCCCCAAGCCTGTAGCCACTGTCACAATGTAAGTTTTGCTTCTTATGTAATACTCTTTCACATTTTACATCACTGTTTATTAGTGATGGTTAGTGGTTTTCACAGAATTAGGTCAGTTTTGCTCTGCCAGCCTTCAAATATGTTCATATTTTTCTTTATTTTATTTTGACTACCCTGTAGTAACTGTATGCATTAATGGGGTTTGGTATGGTAACTTTCTTTCTTTCTTTCTTTTTCTTTTTATTTATTTTTCATACTTTATTTACATTTCAAATGTTTCCCCCTTTCCAGATCTCCCCTTTGGAACCTAGCCATTCCCTCCCCCTCCCCCTGCCCCTGCCACTATGGGGGTATTCTCCCACCCACCCACCAACCCACCCTTGTCTTCCTTCCTTGGCATTCTCCTATACTGGGGGATCTAACACCCTCAGGCCCAAGGGCCTCTCCTGCCCCTGATGGTTAACAAGGCCATTCTCTGCCAGATATGTGGCCAGCACCATGGGTCCCTTCATGTGTATTCTTTGGTTGGTGGATCAGTCTCCAGGAATATCGAGGGTTCAGTCCAGTGGACACCATTGCTGCCTCCCTGGGAATGCAAACTCCCTCAGCTCCTTCAGTCCCTTTTCCAAGTCCTCCATCTGGGACCCCACACTCAGCCCTACTGTTGCTGCAAAGTGACTCTTGGGTATTTCGAACTTTTGGGCTAATAACCACTTAACAGTGAGTACATACCATGTTCATTCTTTTGTGACTGTGTTACCTCGCTCAGGATGATATTTTCAAGTTCCATCCATTTGTCTGCGAATTTCATGAAGTCATTGTTTTTAATAGCTGAGTAGTATTCCATTGTGTAAATGTACCACATTTTCTGTATCCATTCCTCTGTGGAGGGACATCTGGGTTGTTTCCAGCTTCTGGCTATTATAAATATGGCTGCTATGAACATAGTGGAACATGTGTCTTTATTACATATTGGAACATCTTCTGGGTATACGCCCAGGAGTGGAATAGCTGGGTCCTCAGGTAGTATTATGTTCATTTTTCGATTTCCAGAGAGGTTCTATCAACTTGTATTCACACCAGCAATGGAGAAGTGTTCCTCTTTCTCCACATCCTAACATCTGCTGTCACCTGAGTTTTTGATCTTAGCCATTCTGACTGGTGTGAGGTGAAATCTCAGGGTTCTTTTGATTTGCATTTCCCTGATGACTAAGGATTTTGAACATTTCTTTAGGTGCTTCTCGGCCATTCGAGTTTCCTCAGTTGAGAATTCTCTGTTTAGCTCTCTTCCCCATGTTTTGATAGGGTTATTTGGATCTCTGGCGTCTAGCTTCTTGAGTTCTTTGTATACATTGGATATTAGCCCTCTATCGGACGTAGGATTGGTAAAGATCTTTTCCCAATCTGTAGGTTGCCTTTTTGCCCTAATTACAGTGTCCTTTGCCTTACAGAAGCTTTGTAATCTTATGAGGTCCCATCTGTTGATTCTTGATCTTAGAGCACAAGCCATTGGTGTTCTGTTCAGGAACGTTTCCCCTGTGCTCATGTGTTCGAGACTTTTACCTACTTTCTCTTGTATTAGATTCAGTGTATCTGGTTTTATGTGGAGGTCCTTGATCCACTTGGAATTGAGCTTTGTACAGGGAGATAGGAATGGATCAATTTGCAATCTTCTACATGTTGACCTCAGTTGAGCCAGCACCATTTGTTGAAAATGCTGTCTTTTTTCCACTGGATGGTTTTAGCTCCTTTGTCAAAGATCAAGTGACCATAAGTGTGTGGGTTCATTTCTGGGTCTTCAATTCTACTCCATTGATCTACCTGCCTGTCACTGTACCAATACCATGCAGTTTTTATCACTACTGCTCTGGAGTACAGCTTGAAGTCAGGGAGGCTGATTCCCCCAGAAGTCCTTTTATTGTTGAGAATAGTTTTTGCTATCCTGGGTTTTTTGTTATTCCATATGAATTGGAGAATTGCTCTTTCTAAGTCCATGAAGAATTGAGTTGGGATTTTGATGAGGATTGCATTGAATCTGTAGATTGTTTTCGGCAAGATGGCCATTTTAACTATATTAATCCTGCCAATCCATGAGCGTGGGAGATCTTTCCATCTTCTGAAGTCTTCTTTGATTTCTTTCTTCAGAGACTTGAAGTTCTTGTCATACAGATCTTTCACTTGTTTGGTTAGTGTCACACCAAGATATTTTATATTGTTTGTGACAATTGTGAAAGATGTAATTTCCCTAATTTCTTTCTCAGCCTGTTTATCCTTCGAGTATAGGGCTACTGATTTGCTTGAGTTAATTTTGTATCTGGCCACTTTGCTGAAAGTGTTTATCAGCTGTAGCAGATCTCTGGTGGAGTTTTTTGGGTCACTTAAGTATACCATCATATCATCTGCAAATAGTGATATTTTGATTTCTTCCTTTCCAATTTGTATCCCTTTGATCTCCTTTTGTTGTCTGATTGCTTTAGCTAGAACTTAAAGTACTATATTGAATAGATAGGAAGAGAGAGGGCAGCCTTGCCTAGTCCCTGATTTTAGTGGGATTGCTTCGAGTTTCTCTCCATTTAGTTTGATGTTAGCCACTGTTTTACTGTATATTGCTTTTACTATGTTTAGGTATGCTCCTTGAATTCCTGATCTTTGCAAGACTTTTATCATGAAGGGATGTTGAACTTTGTCAAATGCTTTTTCAGCATCTAACGAAATGACCATGTGGTTTTTTTCTTTGAGTTTGTTTTTGTAGTGGATGACATTGATGGATTTCCAGGTATTGAACTATCCCTGCATTCCTGGGATGAAGCCTACTTGATCATGGTGAATGATCGTTTTGATGTATTCTTGGATTTGGTTTGCAAGAATTTTGTTGAGTATTTTTGCATTGATATTCATAAGGGAAATTGGTCTAAGTTTTCTCTTATTGTTGGGTCTTTGTGGGGTTTTGGTATCAGTATAACTGTGGTCTCATAGAATGAATTGACCCTTCCGTTTCTATTTTGTGGAATGAATTGTTCCTTCCATTTCTATTTTGTGGAATAGATTGAAGAGTATTGGTATTAGGTTTTCTTTGAAGGTCTGATAGAATTCTGCACTGAACCCATCTGGTCTTGGGCTTTTTTTGGTTGGGAGATTTTTAATGACTGCTTCTATTTCTTTAGGGGTTATGGGACTGTTTAGATGGTTTATCTGATTCTGATTTAACTTCGGTAATTGGTATCTGTCTAAAAACTTGTCCATTTCCTCTAGATTTTCCAATTTTGTTGCATATAGGCTTTTGTAGTAGGGTCTGATGATTTTTTGAATTTCCTCAGAATCTTTTGTTATATCTCCCATTTCATTTCTAATGGTATGGTAAGTTTCATCAAAGCACATGACCACAGTGACCAAGTCCAATGTGCCTAACCCTACTACGCTCCAGTTTATATTCGGGTCAGTTCTGCTTTCCTTCTACATGAGGGAAAACGTGGTATTTCTTTCTATATCCAGCTTATTTCACTTAGGACACCAGCCTTTCATGTCTACTTTAAAAATAGTCCTTAACATCTAGGATATCTAAAAGGAGTAAAATTTGTGAAAAGTTAATGTAGGTGACTCACAACAGCTTGTAATTCCAGTTCCTAGGCATTTATAACATCTGCTGGCTTCTCTCTCTCTCTCTCTCTCTCTCTCTCTCTCTCTCTCTCATTCTCTTTCACTCATAAAATCTTTAAAAAGGAATAACAAAAAGAAGAGGAGGAGGGGCAGGGGGAAGAAGAAGAGGAGGAGAAGGAGGAGGACTTGTATAATCCCTTTGGAGCCCTGATGGTTGTTTCGCCTGAGAAGCAGAGATGCACCCAGGTACACAGCACAAAACACAACTGAAAAGCACTGTTTTCATGGTGTTTCTCTACATTCTATCTCTGGAAAAGAAAATGAAAAACTAAGTGATATATATTAATCAAACAAACAAACAAAACCCTAAAAAACCAAACCAACCAACCAAAGAAAAAACTAGTAAAGATTCTATCTAAATAACTCAGAACAGAGTATCACAAGGTTAATTTCTCAAATCCTTCATAGTTTTTATCTCTATATAATTTAGCCTTCATGTAGGCAGCAAAACTGAACTAAAAAGAAAACTTGGATCTTATTATTGTACACAGATCCTATGGGAAGGCCAAAATCAAACTCCATGGAACAATGAGCTGTGCCTGTCACAGCTCTGTGCCTGTCACAGCTCAGACTTCAATACAGAGCCACTTGCAGATGCCATCTACTCAGCAGACAGGAAATGCAGAAGCTAGCTGATGGTGTCATGCCTAGCCAGTCTGAGGTGACAAGAAGATAACCAACACCTAACATAACCTTGAAGGCCATAGCCAGGCTGAACAAAGTCTGGGAACTACTGTCAAATGTTGAGTCACCAGCCAGTCTTAACCTGAGATGACGACTCACAGAGGGACAGACACTCAGTGAGCTATGGTTACCTTCATGACGTCCTGATAGGACCGAATGGCTGAGATGTTTCTCTTCTCTCCGTCTTCATCTTCTGGGCCTTCATCTGCAGCCTCGTACCCTTCATCATTGCTACCATCAGCCTCCACCGTATTGGCCATTTGGTCGATGAGCTGCTCTAAAGGAGGGCTTAGCTCCCTTTCTTCATTTTCCTTCAAGCCATAGTCCAGTGCTTTATAAATAATAATTCCCAGGGATTCGATAACCTAGGAGCATTAAAAACAAGGTGGTAAATGGGAGTGACTGCAGAGTCTGAGGGCTACCTGTAAGATACAAAATGATCACTATTTCAGACATAACTAATACTCAAGGAGAAATTGAAAAATTTTTACAAACACATGTATTAAAAACTGAAAACAGCAATTTTAGTGTGATTTGTTATAACCCACTCACAAGCCCTTCTCATACTTTCTTAGATTTATACTAGATGCTAAGATCAATATTTCCTAAGCATACAAAAAACATAACCAAGCTGTCTTGCTATACTGCAAAACAAAACAAAACAAACAAACAAACAAAAACCAAACCAAACCAAAACTTTATGCCAATGTTTAGAAACTCATAGATTCCGCCAAAGTATCTGAAACTGAAAATTCAGTTCTAAGCCCAAATAACAACAAATCATTTCATACCAGTGTGCAGACTGTTCATTGCAATCCACTCATTGGAAAAACATCTCTCTCAAATAATACAAGCTAAGGGTAGATCTTTTTCCTTTAAATCCAGAGCTTACAATGAAGGACACAGACGATCCTCCCTAATACCCACCATCATCAGCAACACTTCCTGGCAGAGTGAACCTGACTTGTGACTAGTTGGTCCACCAGGTTACACAACAGCCTGACAACCGCTCCAGATGTGGTCAGTACAGGAGAACTTAGATTATTTCTTAGTACTGCCTTTCTCACCTGCTCAGTTATTTTACTGTATAACACGAAAAGCACTATTCCTTTCATCTTAGACACTTTTCCTTTAAAAAACAAATAGTCAACGACTCCAAAGATTTATCAGTAAAACCTGGCCTTTGTCACTAGTCATCAGGCTCAAGAAAAATTATTTTAAGTCATTTTTCTATAAAATGAGTACTAGTAATATTCCCAGTCCGTGAGTTCTTTAAGATGCTAAATGCACCGGTTATGTATGAAAGGCGGCTAGTACCTGAGTTACGAGAGGTTCTTAGTAACGCTTGTCTGTCTTTCCC
Source organism: Rhynchomys soricoides (assembly GCA_019843965.1). Classification (NCBI taxonomy): domain Eukaryota; kingdom Metazoa; phylum Chordata; class Mammalia; order Rodentia; family Muridae; genus Rhynchomys; species Rhynchomys soricoides. The sequence continues at coordinate 8,219,965 of JADRCH010000015.1, read as the reverse complement.
TCCTCCCCTACACTGACTTGTTTCTAATGTTTAGCCAGTTACCAATCTTGAAATTGCACGAAGAAACATCATTTCCTTTATTCTATTTTTAGCCAACGGTGTGATTTTTAAAAATAATCTATAGTGTTATTTTTTTTAAACCCAAGAGTTTTAAGGTGAGTTAAACACAACAGCATCAATTACAGATCCTGTAAAAGCATTCAAACATTTACTTAACAAACTCTACAAAATCTAAAAGTTATGTTATCAGAGGGAATAATACAAGCATTTAAAATGAATATTACTTAAAATTCTTAACCTCTAATTTTGAAGCAATGAAACTATTTTTTAAAAAAGAATTTCTGCGTAAGATGGGAGATTAGACACTTCTCTGTATGGCCTGATGAGGGAGAAGAGTCAAGATAAGACAGAAAAGATTACTCCAAAGAGAGAGAAGCTAAGCATCAGAGATACGCAACAGGAGGATCAAGACAGCAGGAAGTGTGGAGGAAGGAGAGAGCATGGAGGGGAGATTTAGAGTCCTCCGTGCTTGAAGGAGCAACTGCCATTTAGTGTCAGGCCTGTCCACTGACACCAGCTGCTTGTCTAGAATGCATGGCACCCAACACAGGGACTCAGAGCCTCGGGAGCCAGAAGACCATGGAAGGGTCCTAAAAGGGCCAGCAATCAATAGTGACAGGTGCTAGCTTCAGGGGCATGGAACGAGCCAGCTTAAGGCTGAGTTTTGCTCCCCATCCTCCCAGAGTGACTCACCTAAAGGGAAAATCATGTGCCAACCACACCCAAGGCAAGTGACAACCTGGGAGCACAAACACCAGAAGTAAGTCAAGGTGAACCGACTCCACAAGGACAAAACACAGCTTCAGCAAAGACAGCAGAAGCCAAAAAGACCCAAAGGCAAAAGAAGTCCAAGCCACACCCTGTCCCCATTTCCCCAGAGCCTTGACAACTAGAACTCATGTCTCCAGTAAAGTGTGGACTTGGTAAGTCCTAGGGGAACAGTAGCTGGTAGATGGGGGCAAGAGACTGAAGGAGCCATCCTGGCTCTGAATGAGGAAACTACTAACTAGATCTGACACAAGTTCCTCTTAGCAGGAAGGACATTCTGACCCAGGTTGCTTGGCAAACACCAAGCAGGATAAATAAAAGCCAAACAAGCATAGAAACAAACAAAAATTGAATTTAGAGATATATTTTCAAATCACAGAAAAATCAAAGAAAGAGAAATCATTCTGAAAGAAGCTAGCAGGGGAACAGGCATCTAATAAGTAGCTAAGGAAGTGAGGGGCATCAGACTCTCAGAAATGTGAAGATGCTGTGTCTACTGACTGGCTGACTTGACTGACTGGCCAGAACTGCAGTACTGTGAAGACTGACATGTCAGACAGGTCCAGAGGCTAGTTACCTTATCTTGGGCTAGCATTTGCCCCTTGGATAGCACACTTTGTCCACACCTCTGTGTCTGCACTAACATCCTATGAATAATAGATAAAAACCTCTGGGGATCTATTAACTTAGCAGACCCACTGGTTTCTACCAACTCTAAAACTAAGAATGTCATCAGAGCCAGGCAGTGGTGGCACACGCCTTTAAGCCCAGCACTTGGGAGGCAGAGGCAGGCGGATTTCTGAGTTCGAGGCCAGCCTGGTCTACAGAGTGAGTTCCAGGACAGCCGGGGCTACACAGAGAAACCCTGTCTCGAAAAACCAAAAAAAAAAAAAGAAAAGAATAAAAAAAAAGAATGTCATCAGATAGCCTTTGAGGCCTATAGAAACGATTCCCTCATTTTGCAGTATCTGCCTCTCTGATGTACCCACCACTGTTTTATCAAACTATAAAACTTCATGTAATTTCACCTGGCTCCTGTGCCATGGTCATTCAAAACGGCTCCAGAATAAACTATATTTTATTCTCTTTAAGGTGAACACTGTAGGTTGTTTGCTTTGCTTTGGTTTGGTTTGGTTTGGTTGGTTAGTTTTGTATCAACAGAAAGCATTCAACCAGTAAGAGATGGAAGCAGAATATTCAGTGTCTAGAGAAAAAAAAAATCACCAACCTAGACTTTGTACTCTATAGGGTTATCCGTCAGAGGTGAAGGAGAACACTTGCTGAAGTCCTAGGTGCTATCACTAACCTGGGGAGTGGTAGAAACTTCTTTAGAAAGAGAGAAAATAAGTCAGAAACTCAGATCTTTTTGGGGGTTTGGGGGGATTCTGTGGCTTTTATTTTTGTATGTAAACCATTGGGGGAGTCTTGATGGTGGACACCCTAGAGATTACACTGGAGTTGAGGCCTCCAGACACTAGCTGGGAAGTCAGTTGACAGAAACAGTGATTCAGACCAATCACATAATTACAAATCTCCAGCAGGGTTCCTGATGGTCAGGCGTGGACGTCTAAGGAAGCAGTGATATGGAAGGGGCAATCACTAGACCAGCCTTGAGATGCCTGGATGACATCAGGGACAGAGGACCTAAGCAGCTGGTGGCTCCAGGGATCTCCAGTCCATGCTTTACTTGACCAGGGGGTTCCTGAAAGACCTGCCAGCAAACTTGGCTTTGCTGCCCAGCTCTTCCTCGATTCTAAGGATCTGATTGTCCTTAGCCAGGCGCTCAGATCGGCAAGGGGCACCAGTCTTGATCTGTCCAGTGAAGAGCCCCACCACCTGGTCGGCAATGAAAGTGTCCTCAGTCTCCCCAGACTGATGGGACACCATGACGCCCCAGCCATTGGATTGGGTCAGCTTACATGCCTACAGAGACTCGGTCACAGAGCCGATCTGGTTCACTTTGAGCAGGATGCAGTTGCAGGACTTCTCGCTTGCAGCCTTGGCAATCCACTTAGGGTTGGTCACTGTGAGGTCATCACCCACCACTTGGATGCCTGCACTAGCTGTGAACTTCTGCCAAGCATCCCAGTCATCTTGGTCAAAGGGGTCTTCAATGGATGCCACTGGGGAGTTCTGGATGAAGGACTTGTACAGATCAGCCAGCTGGTCAGGTGTGATGTACCTGTTGGGTCATCTGGAGACTTGAAGTTCAGGTCATACTTGCCAGATCTGTAGAACTCAGAGGCAGCCACATCCATGCGGATGACAACCTGGTCAGTGTAGCCAGCCTTTGCAACTGCAGTCTTGAGCAGCTCCAGTGCTTCTTTGTTCTCCAGGATGTTAGGTGCGAATCCACCCTCATCACCCACATTGGTGACATCCTTCCCGTACTTCTCCCTGATGACATTCTTCAGGTTGTGGTAAACTTCTGCTCCAATGCGCATGGCTTCCTGGAAAGAGGATGCCCCCACAGGCAGGATCATAAACTCTTGCATGGCCATCTTGTTGCCAGCATTAGAACTGCCATTGATCACATTGAAAGCTGGGACTGGAAAGATGACTTCAAGTTTGCCAGCCAAGTCAGCAATGTGTTGGTAAAGGGGCACGCCCATTTCCATGGCACCAGCTTTGCAGACAGCCAGGGGCACTCCGAGGATGGCATTTGCACCAAATTTAGATTTATTCTCCGTGCCGTCCATCTTGATCATCAGCTGGTCAATCTTCTCTTGCTCCACAACATTCACTTTCTTGCTAACCAGAGCAGGTGCAATAGTGTTATTGATGTGCTCAACAGCCTGTGAGACACCCTTCCCTATGAAGCGGATCTTATCACTGTCTCGGAGTTCTAAGGCCTCGTAGATGCCAGTAGACGCACCACTGGGCACTGTAGCTCGGAAGAGACCTTTTGCGGTATACAGATCCACCTCAACAGTGGGATTACCGCAGGAGTTAAAGATCTCTCTGGCATGGATCTTGAGAGCAGACATAATGAACTTCTGGCAGTCGGATTGCTGCGAAGGAAGGAAAGAGGGTTCTGTGGACACCGAGGAGAGCGTTAAGGACTAGAAACTCAGATCTTTAAGAAAAGAAAACCACTGAAGAAAGAATAAATTAAGGTCAAGTAAACACATCTGACTATGAAGACGTGACATTTTAAAATAATAACAGCTACACTAATTATGTGTGCTTATATGTATATCTCCTGTGTTATATATGTATACATGTGTACGTGAGTGTGTGCACATATGAATATATGCATGGAATGTAAGCTAGAAATAACACAATAATACACATAACAAGAGGAAGAACTGGGATTCTTTTGGTAGGAGGGGTCACCTGCATGACTGTTACAAGAAGCTGTGCTTGAATTAGTTGTAAATGCAAACTGCAGACTTTAGGGCAGCCACTAAAGGAAACAAGAAAAGTTTAGCACACACGAATGACTGGTGTGCTGAGAAAGGTGAGGAAAAAAAATCATATAAAATGTTCCTTTAAAAATCACAAAAGGTAGAAAGACCACAGAGTGCAAAAGAGAGGAGCAAAGAATAGAGGTTAAAAAAAAAACAGAAAACAAGCCGGGCAGTGATGGCACACCCCTTTAATCCCAGCACTTGGGAGGCAGAGACAGGCAGATTTCTGAGTTCGAGGCTAGCCTGGTCTACAGAGTGAGTTCCAGGACAGCCAGGGCTACACAGAGAAACCCTGTCTCGGAAAACAAACAAACAAACAAACAAACAAACAGAAAACAAATGTGGTAGACATTTATATAAATTTATCAGCAATAGTTTTGAGCATCAATAATTTATATGCTTCAAATATGAGTCTAAAAATGAACTAAAAACCAGTATGTTGTCTAAAAGAAACCCACTTAAAGGAATGGAGACAAATAAACCAGGCCTTGGGAATCTCTGTGGCTCATTCACAGATTGTGGCTAGTTATGTACATATCTTAAATCTCCAACAAAATCAAGCTCCTTGAATGCAAAAATTCCTCTACAATTTACCTTCATGTGTTCAAAGTGCTTTATAAGCAACAGGGAACTAATGAACAAGTAAGATAGAAATTTCTTTCCACTCGTGTGTGCATGGTTTCCTGTTTAGATATGGAACTATGATCATAGGGTGGATTACCTGTCACTTCAACCTCTGTTCTCCCAACTGACCACCACACTGGTAGTCCAACCTGATTGGCTTGGAAACATCCAGGAGGATCTCCTAGCCCAAAGTAAACAGCATCTGGTCCATTTAAACATTCCAGAACTGTTCATCTTAAGCCTGAGTCATGACTCAGCCTGAGTCACAGGCAGCTCTAAATGTAAGCCAGCCTCTTACAGACATAAGCATAACACAGCAGGACTTCATTAGACTGGCATGTACACAGGGTGGCTCTTCCCTCAGATGGGAATGAGGGGACCTCAGTAGTATGTAACTCTTCAGTCTTGAAAATAAGAGGTGATCTCCGGAAAAAACACTGAAAATTTAAAGATATTTGGACACATTCTGGACATAGCAGCTCCCATAGACAGCTACTTAAAACTAAGTTTAGGGGAGCACAGCCCAAATCACGTGGAAACATTAAAAAAAGCACAAGGAGCTGGAGAGATGGCTCAGTAGTTAAGAGCACTGACTGCTGCTCTACAGAGGACCTGAGTTTGGTTCCCAGCATCCACATAGACGGCTCACAACCACTTTTAACTCCAGCTCCATGGAGACTTGATGCCTATGCCTCCACAGGCATGAACACATATGTATACACATTCCCACCACACAATGTTAAAAATAATATGAGTGTGTGGACTCCTCATCAGAGATAACATAGATGGCAACAGGCACATAAAAGGAAGCTGTCCACTGTATGATTTTCAAAGAAAATTCAAGTAGAAATGAGACGCTACTGTACCACTTTACTAGAAAGGCTAGTCCAAAAGCTGATAGCAACAAGTGCTAAAAGAAGTGGAATAGTGGGAACTGTCATTTTAACTTTCCCCCTTGTGAGACAGGGTTTCACTACGATGCTCTGGCTGGCCTTAAGCCACCCTTCTTCCTCAGACTTGGAAGTGGCTGAGACTACAGGTGCATGTCAGCTCACCAGTTGTGACCAAAAGGAACTCTTATTCATTGATGCTGGAAATGCAATACAGAATGCTCACAAAACCATGCCCATGGTGAAGGGACTCCAGCCCAGGCTAGCAAACATGGCTGTGGAAGGGCTTGCCTTTCTCCCCTACTGAAATCCAGCAATCAAAAGCCCCTTTGGCTCTACTAGTTAATATGGCCAATTAAAATTAAACACCTCATCCTAACACGGGGTTTCCCCCTTTACCTTTATAAGCCACCATTTTCCTATGGGCCACATCTGTCTCCTCTCTATCCGAGGCAGTCTCTTGTCCCAATCCTGGACAAACATCCCTGTTCCCTCTCCCTTGTTCCCTTTCCCTTCTCCCTTGTCTTCTGTCTCCTGTCTTTGTCTCTTATTCCCTGCTCTCTGCCCCTCTGGGGCAAATAAATCTCCTTTGTGCTGAGAATTTGGTCTTAAGGTGTCTTAGACAGATACTTTTCCTTTAACATGATTCAGTAGTTTCTTATAAAAGTAAACACTTTCTTACCGTATGACCCAGCAATTATATTCAAATAAGATGAACATTTATGTGCACATAAAAATTCAAGACATTAATTATTGATAGCAACTTTATTCATAATTGCCCAAAGAAGTAACCAAGTCATCCTTCAGTTAGTAAGTAGCTGAGTAACATGTAGCACATCAGGACACTAGACATTATCTATAGATAAAAGGGCTGAGTTAAGCCTGGGTACAGCTCAGTGAGGCCTGAGCCATAGCAACCAAAAATTGCTGTCCAGTTCAAAGAACTGTAAATAAGTGTAAGCCCTTAACAATTTTACGAGATGAAGCAGCCAATTTGCTAGGCTATCCATTGACTCACTCTAACTATGTGACATTCTGGAAATGGAGGTAAACAATGGCTGCCAGGGCTCAAGGAGAAGGGAAAGCACTAGAGTTTTTAGGGTAAAGAAAGTTCCCTTATCAAGTAGTACAGCTATATATAGGACACAGTAATGAGAGATACGTGTCATCACATATATGTTAGAACCTCATAAATGTACAACCCAGAGTGAACGCTAATATGCTATGGACTTTCATCAATACCAATATACCAATGTACCAGCATCATGTGGGGAATAGGAAAAGGGGGGGTATTCTCTCTCTCTCTCTCTCTCTCTCTCTCTCTCTATGTATATATATATATATAAAATTTCCCCCCCACTCTCACCAGGAAACCAGCAGTTCAAGAAGCCAACCTACAGCATAGCTTTCATTTATTTATTTACTATAAAAGAACCATGTGATGCTTTGAATCCTTTATTTAGGTTTAATGTTGCCGGCAGTGGTGGCGAACGCCTTTAATCCCAGCACTTGGGAGGCAGAAACAGGAGGATTTCTGAGTTCGAGGCCAGCCTGGTCTACAGAGTGACTTCCAGGACAGCCAGGGCTATACAGGGAAACCCTGTCTTGAAAAAAACGAGAAGAAAAAAAAAGGTTTAATGTTAATTCCACATGGTGTTTCAGGAAAGATTCTGTATCTGTTGTCTCCAACTGGATCCAGTAGTACAAACCCTACAAGTTACCACACTGAACAAAAGGTTGAGCTAGAGAAGGAAGACAAGAAGAGAGGGCTAGGGGAGAGAAGAGGGGAAGAAAGAGTAAAGAGGCAGGAGCTTTTAAAGCCACTTCCAATTCTAAACTGTTTGGAGGAAGTGAAGTAGTGAGAAAGAACGGCCACAAACTGCAGACCTGTTATGGAGTATTACCATGGCCCCAGCAGCACTTAGGCACAGCCTGTCTCACTTCTAACAGCAAAACCATCCCCACCCCAAACAACCTCAAGCTAAGGCCCAGGTAAGTTTAAGTACTGGTAAAAAAAAATCCAAACATTTAAAGGAGGAAAAACGGTACCATGCATGCCTCTGTAATATGATTAATCTCAGTTAGATTCATCTCTTAGACATCAAATGTGTGTGTGCACATGTGTATGTAATGTGTACATACACATTATGTGTGTGTAATGTGTAGTATGTGGTATTTGAATGCATAAGTACATATGTGTTCACAGACAGCACGGAGGTTGTTAGGTGTCTTCTTCAATCACTCTCTGCCTCATCGGTTAAGTTTTATTACTTGTGTGTGAGAGGCTGTGGCTCGTGCATGTCACATGGTGTACATGTGGAGGTTAGAGCACAGCTTTCAGAAGTTGGTTTTCTCCTTCCCCCAGGGGTTCCAGGATAGAAGTCAGGTCATCAGGCTTATATAGAAGCCTTTTACCTTTACTTAGCCATCTCGACAGGCCTCCATCTTATTTTTGAGATGGAGTCTTTCACTGAACCTCAGCTAGAATGACTGACCCACGGGCCCTTCTGTCTCTGCTTCTCCTCCTGCACTGGACTGTGCTGGGATCAAAGTCAGGTTCACACGCTTGCATACTCTGTGCAGAGAATCAGAGAGTCTCTGAGTGTCTGATTCCCAGGCTCCTAGTCTACACCGGACACAGCAAGGATTTGAAACATACCTGAAAGGTAACTATGGAATCATGCAATTAGAATTATCTTAACTAGCCACAAAATGAAACTGCTGGAGGAATCGTGATCAATCTCTCAGTGAAAGCACCAGCCTGGATGCCTTCTAAGACTCTGGGAATCACTGTAAAAACAGAACCAACAACCCTGTGCTGGAGCCTCTGAGCTCTCAGGGAAAGTGACCAGATGAGGATCCAAAACTCACCAACTCCCATATAGCCTTCTGAGATGGGAAGCAGATTGCACCCACTAGTATTGAGCCAGGAATGGAGGCTGACGTCACCACGGCAGATGCTTAAGCCAACTGTCAAGACGACTGAGGCATTAAGAGGGAAGGAGGGAGGGTAAGAATGGTGGGTCAAACAGAAGTGTGTGGAGGAAGAGGGAATAGGACTGTTCAGTGTATTAAATGTAGGAGAAAGTCCAAGTGAGTCCTACTTTTTAGCTTGAGCCAGTAGAGATTGTGGTAGCATTTTGGTGAGTTCAGACATGTTTGGGGAATACAGTCCCAGAAACAGGCAGCTATGCAGCCTAGCTAGAAGGGATTTCTTGGTACATACTTAGTCAATGAGTCTTATGGAACAATGTAAGGAGAAAACAGACAAGGAAGGAACTAACTACTGAACCATCAACTAGAGGCTAAAAAGCCCAGGTCTAAACTACAAGGAATGACAGCCTTGGGGTAGGAAAGAGGAGAGGAAATAAAGACCACAAAACTCAGAGTGAGAACATACTTGAAGGAAAGCGCAGTCCGTCGTGTGTGCTGAGTGTGGGAAAAGGTGGGCAAGCACAGAACTCACCCTGCCTCAGAGGGGTGAGGGGTGAGGGGTGGTGCCATGGGACTTCAGCAAGGGCAGGCCTGGTGCATACACAGTGACATGCGTGCGTGTGTACATTGCGTGCGTGCTGTAGCAGTCTCAGGAAGTTTTATCAGGAGGAGGAACAATACATAGCTGCAGCTGGCTATGGGGCGGGCTAGTGGGAGGTGAATGGTGATTAAAGACAATAAGTCATTATATGTATGGAAACAGTGATAAGTGAAGTAGAGAAGACTAGGGGAAGATAGAAGTCGGGATTACTGAAATGATCAGACCAATTATATCCCCCAAACAGCTCAGTGATTTCCCTCAAAAAACACTTTCCCTGAAGTAGATCTGCTCGGTTTGTGTGGATTTGTTTTTGCAGTGCTGGGGGCAGAGCTTGTAATTCAAGTGCTGGCTCAGGTGCCTTCGTAAAGTGATAAGGTCTATTTGCACATGCACGGTAGTTACTCCTTGACCCACATTAAAGGACTTTCTAGGTCAATATATCAGATATTCATTCACATGTCATCCAAAGCCATTTACAAAGGGGCCCCCAGATGCTCATTCCTCTGGGTTTATCAATCACTTCAAGCACTTTCCCTGTTGTACCTTTCTTTTTGACTCACAATGCCCTCTGCTAAGCAGTCTTTACCAGCACTTGGTCTGACAAATCCCACCTCCACTGAACCTTTAAACCTAAGTATTAGGGAGGGTGGGGAAAAAAGAACTTTCATATTTGCTGATATGAACAGAAAAGAATAGGACTACAACTATATTGTAAAAAAAAAATATCTAACGGTTTCTTTTAAGTCAAATGTATTTACCACACTAGGTACCAATTACATTTCTAGTTATTTACTGCCTTAGGGTTTTTATTACTGTGATAAAACCATCTTTATCAAAGGCAAGCAGGGGAGGAAATGATTTATTTCACTGACACTTCCACATCACAGTCTGTCAGGGTAGAACCTCAAGGTAGGAAACTGGAGGCAGGAGCTAAAGCAGAAGCCATGAAAGAACACTTATTATTGGCTTGGCTAGCTCCTCATGGCTTCCTCAGGCTGCTTTTTTTTAACACTATCTAGAGCCACAGGCCCAGGGGTGGCCCCACCCAGAGTAGGCTGGATCCTTCAATATCAATTATCAATCTATTACCACACACTGGACTACAGGCAATCTGAATGAGACAATTTCTCAATTAAGGCTCCTCTCCCCAGATAACAGTAGCTTGTGTTAAGTTGACAAAAATGAAACCAGGTCACTTACCCAAGAGCAGTAAACATGTAAAAAGACTCATATAGGGGCTGGAGAGATGGCTCAGTGGTTAAGAGCACTGACTGCTCTTCCAGAGGTCCTGCGTTCAAATCCCAGCAACCACATGGTGGTTCACAACAATCTGTAGTAGGATCTGATGCCCTCTTCTGGTGTGTCTGAAGACAGCTACGGTGTACTTATACATAATAAATAAATCAATCTTAAAAAAAAAAAAAAAAAAAAAAAGACTCATATAGACCAGGCATGGCAGGGCATACCTTTAATCTTGCTACTCAAGAGGCACAGGCAGAGACAGGTGCATCTCTGTGAATTCAAGGCCAGTCTGGTCACATAGCAAGTTCTGGAACAGCCAGGGCTACATAGAAAGACCCTGTCTACAAACACTCATACAAGAAGGCTTGGTAGGTAGAGTACCTGCAAGCATGAGGACCTGGGTTTGATCCCCAGAACTCACACAAAGTTTAAAAGTAGCAGCACACACCTTAATTCCTGTCTGTGTTCCTACAATATGATGGAACCCCAGAAGGCCTCAGGTCAGCCAGGCCGCTGGACAAGGGCAGGGTAAACAACAGACATAGCCCCATCTCAAAGAGTAAGGCAACAACCTACACCCAAAGGTGACCTCTGACCTCTTTTGTTACATAAATGCTCATAATGGCCAAAATTGTAAACAACCTAACTATTCAACAACAGCTGAACAAACTAATATGACACAATAGAATACTAGTGGTGACATTACTAGAGAACATGATAATGTAGGTGAACTGCAACATCCTTACTTAGTCAAAATATAACAACAGAGAAACAACCCAATAACAACAAAGACAGTATAAAAGGTACACCGTGTATGATTCTACATACAGGACACTGGAGCTGGGGTAGGGCAACTGAATGCAAAGATAACTTTCTGGGGTGATGAAATGATTTGAATAGCATTAAAGTAAGAACAGAGTTTTGTTTACACTCATCAAACTGACCACCTAAACTATCAATGTGTTATTACATTTAAATTGTGCCTCAGATTTGTTGTTTTCAGCCAGTGCCTCACCTTGATCGCCTAGGCTAGCTTGGAACTCACTTTGTAACCTATGCTGGCCTTGGACTTTCTATAGTCTCCTGCCTCAGCCTCCCAAGTGCTGGGGCTGCAGGTATGAGTCACATACTCTGGCTCTCAAGATTGTTTAAAACTAGCTGAATGAGTTAATTCTACTGTAAAGAAGCTACTGAACCAGGAACCATGAGGTAGGATTCCTTCCGACTGCTATCTGATAATGTAACCCTAGACCAGTCACTCAAGTGAAGGTTATGATATATAACTTACACCAGCATTAATGGGTATGGGGAATAATAAAACCCAGAATTAAAACATGAAAAACCATAGGAATAATACCTTAGTTTTGATGAATCGAAAGGCTAAGTAAATTTTTTTCAAGTAGATGTTAAAATGAATTGTAATGTAAAGGATGCCTATATTAGTAACCTAACTGTCAAGAGAAACTGCCTGGGCTCCCTAAGAAATACTCAATTTTGGAACTGGTTCTCTCCTTCGGGTGGAAAAAAACAGGTTTTAAGGTTATTGAGAGCAGAAACAAAGCAAAGACAATCCTATCTGAACAGTGCTGAGGAAAAAGAGGCACTTTCCAGAGTTAAGAAGGAAAGGATTAATACATATCCATTACCCAGTAGCAATTAAGTCTGCTTAAATAAGTGGGAGCCAAGGCATGGTGGCACACGCCTGTCGTCCCACCGCTTGGGACACTGAAGCAGCGTTCAAGGCCATTTTAGTTACACAGTGCGTTCAAGGCCAGACTGCTGTATGAGCCACTGTCACAAACTAAGAGGTTGAGACTATATACACAATAAAGCATCATCAAGCCCTTACTGCAAATGAAATTCTGAACCATTCCATATCATGGATGAGCCTTAAAAACATGTGTGCTGCTTAGCTTTTTTGTCAACGTGATACATGCTGGAGTCATCTGGGAAGAGGGAACCTTAATTGAAAGATTGCCTCTATCAGATTATACTGTAGGCAAGCTGTGGGGCATTTTCTTATTAAAGATTGATGTGGGAGGGCCCCGCCCACTGTGAGCAGGTGTTTTGGGGATGTTTAAGAAAGAGGCTGAGTGACCCATGAGGAGCAAACCAATAAGGAGCACTTCCATGGTCTCTGCTTCAGTTCCTCCCTCCAGGTTCCTGTCTGAGTCCCTGTCCTGACTTCCCTTCATGATAGCCTATAAGCTGTAAGAGGAAATAAACCCAATTGGGTTTTGGTCATTGTGTTTTTAATAGAAATAGAAAGCAAACTAATATATTACGCTAAATAAAAGAAGTCACACAAAAAGATAGGATTCCACTTACACGAAACATGTATGGTAAGGACATTTATAGAGACAGAAAACTTTTTAAGACAAGTAGGGACAGGGTTAGTTAAGGTTTGCTGAGTACAGAGTTTAACAGTTTTGGAAGCAGACAATAAAGACAGATGTGGATCACTATAAATGGATTTAACGCTACTGGGTATATGCTTGAAACAGTTAAGATGGTGTGTGTATTTTATTACAACAGGAATGCTGGAGTTTGAGTAGGACAGCTGTTCAGCCGTGAGGAGCACGCCTTGTTCTCACAGACATCCCGAGTCCAACTGCCAGTACTTGGCATTCACAGCTGCCTGTGACTCCAGGGCCTGACCTCCTCGTACATACACACAAATAACTTATAACATTTTAAAAAATGTAGAGGATTGTAATGTTTAGGAAGTTTTACTTCTTAGCAGCAGTCAAAAGGCCCAACTCTTCTAATTTACCATGGCTCCTAAAGTTTCCAAATCAAGATAAATGTCCCAGTATCACCCACCTCTACTCATGCCCCAGCAGCAGTGCTCCAGGAGGGGCAGCTGCGTCCTGTGTGTGCCACTTCTCTGTGCAGAGCCCCGGGCAGGCCTCAGCTACCTTCAATCATTGAGTCTCTGAAGACATCATGGCCCACTAAGACCCAGTTTGCCTGACCTCCTTATGAGATGTTTTTTTCTCTTGGTTTCACTCTCTCTGCTGCTGCTTTCCCACTAGATCACGGCCTGCATGAAAATGCTGTTCCTGAAAAGGAATGTCAACACTCTCGCAGTGCACTGGGAGGAAGAGTGTGCAAGTTCTCCTTGGGCTCTTTCTGTTTTCTTGAATGAAGGAAACCGAAGTTAGAACTAAGAGTGAGGAAGAAGGGGAGTACTAAGCGCTGAAGAGAACAATCAAGGTCTGAGAGTGCCTCCCAACTGTGAGGAACATGGTCCAGTGATGTTACTACAGCTCTCTTGCAAAGACAGCATTGTTTTAAAAAAAGAAGTACACTAAGGAAATTTTCAGTAAGTGTAGGGCATGTGAGGAAATGTCTTCTGCAAAGGGGAAGAAAGTGGTAGTCATCCTTAGATGAAGGGAAGTGCCCAGGAGCCCAGCATGTTCTCAGACTGTACAGGAAGGCACAGTGGCATCTGCTACAAGTGCACATGGGGAGTGAGATGCAATGTAATTTCTATTTTCCACACAGACTCATTTTTGATTATACACACACACACACACACACACACACACACGCATTTTACCGACTAACCTATCCCCCCAGTGCCTCTTTTGAGTTCCTGGGCATCATACCTTGGGGTTTCACAAACTCTAAGCAAACTTCACTGAGTAATACCCTCAGCATCCAAACTTCTTTATATAGCATATTTTTTTAAACATTACAAAAAATATAAAAATGGTTATAAACCTCTGTGAAAGAACAAACCCATCAACTATAGTGTATAAACACACTTTGATATATCCATACAAAATAGTATTAGAAGACCATAAAAAAAATCAAAATACCACTGATACACAGGTATTCCATCACAGACCCTGAAAAGAATAAAGTTAAGTGGAAGAAGTCACACTATTTATGTGAAATATCTATGACCAGAGCATCTATAAAGACACAAAGTTTTTAATTGCCCAAAGCCAACTAACTAAGAAGTGAGTACCAATAGGTATACAAATCCCTGGGGCTGTCAGGCTGGCTCAGTGTGCAAAAATGCTTGCTCTTCTTCTAGGGGAATGGCCTTGGGCTCCCAGCACCATGTTGGAGACTCACAATCCCCCCTAACTCCAGCTCCAGGGAGTCCATTCCCTCTGAAGCACAAGCATGTACATGCTGCACTCAAAAGATGCAGGCAAAACGCTCACACATGAAATAAAAACAGATAAATGTAAAAAAAATGTCTTCTAGGAATGAAGAAAATATTGACAACTTAGTGGTTAGAATGCTCATGTAACTCAGAAATACAGAGATGAACCTGCTGTGCTGTCCGGATGTCTTTGCCTGTTCCTACCTCCAGGTTCTTAACTGAGTTCCTGCCCTGGCTACCTTCACTCAATGATGGACTGTGACTTGGAAGTGTAAACCAATAAACCCTTTCCTCCCCCTTTCCAAAAGAAAACATTGAACATCATGAAGTACACATTTTAAATGGACAAATGGTATGATATGTAAATTGTATTTTGATAAAAATATGAAAATCTACAGAAAGTCAATGCCTGCTTAGAGAGAGTGAACAGTGTTTTTCATGGACATACCCTAATCCTGAGTGGTTAGCCCCAAATACATTCAAATAACTGCAATACTAATTGGAATGGGGAGAGAGAGAGAGAGAGAAAGAGAGGAGGAGGGAGGGAGAGATAATCATTAAAAAGAGGTCATGAATTTGAGAGGGAATGTGGGAAAAAGTGGGGTGAAGGCAGGAGGAGTTGAACAGGGGAGGGGGTCGGAATGATGCAAATATAAAGTAGCCATGTATAAAATTCTCAAATTAAAAACAAAGCATTTAAAATATTGTTAAAGGAATAGTAGAAATGGAAAATGGCAAACAAAACCAGCATAGTTTATCTAAAATAGTATCTTAAGTGCAGATTTCATGGCAGAACCCAATTGAATGAATAACTTTACATAAACGTATATAGTGAGCTTTATTTGAAACTGCAGCATTGTCTAACAGAACATTTTAGCATGATATACTCTGTTTGGATTGCCCAATGCTGTTTACTAGGCACAAGGGACCACTGAAAGGCTGAACTTTTTGTCTAATTTTAATTTTAAAAGGTAGAGAGTAGCTATCCAATCAAACAACCCAAGTCTGGAGAGTAAGAAAAGCAATACTTTCTATACAACCCCATGGACAACCACAGACCAACAAAAAGGTAAGATAGTACAAGAGAGCAGGATTAGGATCGAGAGCACATTCATACTTCATAAGCTCAAAGCACAGAAGGACAGGCAGGACCTGACAAACACTACAGCTTCAATCACTGTTAGTACTGTTACATGACAAATTTCAAATTTTTTTATATGTATGTGTATGGGGGAATGGGGTCAGAGGGTGATTTCCGTTCCTTTCTATCACCATACGGGTTCTGAGGATCAAACTCAGATTGTCAGGCTTGGCATCAAGAGCCTTTACCCACTGAGCATTCACAACCAAATACATTCAGGATGACATGGTGCTTTGTTACAGTACACTTACAGAAAGAATAAGGAAAATGTGACTTTTCTGTGCACAAATACTTCCCTTTCCTTACTTCTAGATGATTGTTCTATTTGTCCTGATCCTAGCACAACGTCTTATACATGACAGAGTCTCCATAAATGTCCACCAAACCACTAAGTAAATACTTTGCTGAATAAAAGAAAGCACTTAAGAACTCCGGAGGGGCCAGGCAGTGGTGGCGCACGCCTTTAATCCCAGCACTCGGGAGGCAGAGGCAGGCGGATTTCTGAGTTCGAGGCCAGCCTGGTCTACAGAGTGAGTTCCAGGACAGCCAGGGCTACACAGAGAAACCCTGTCTCAGAAAACCAAAAAAGAAAAAAAAAAGAAAAAGAACTCCAGAGGGTGGAATTGAGACTCCCTTTAGAAGAACAAACATGACCCATCTTATTAAAACAGCAGAAAATACTCATGATACATAAGTCAATGAACTTACTCAGGTAAATAGTGAACTAGGGGCAGTTGTGTCCCCTCAAAGCTTAGCAGTTTATTTGCAATGCTGCTATGAACTCTGAACTGAAGGGACTTTCATCTCGTGCTTACAGCACATGATTAGTAAGCATCAATTAAGGTTCCACACAGCACAAAATTATAACCTCCATGTTGAAAGCCAAGGCATTAAAAGGTTAAATACTCACCATGGCTAAAAGATAAAGATGTTGAAAGTAAAAAGCCTGTTTATTATTTTTTACATAAAGTTTAATAAAATTGTCTCTTCTAGATCATACGAAAAAGGTATAGGAAAGCTTAAAGAACATTTGAAGAGAAAAAAAATAAAAGTAAATATTAACCTTGCTTTATGTTACCTGTTGTGTTTTATAAAAAAGAGCCAGGGTATGTTTGATAGGGCAGTATGGTGAGGTGGAGGGGCGTCTCTGCGGGCGTCTCTGCGGGGCCCAGGTATGGTGAGGTGGGAGGGGCGTCTCTGCAGGCCCAGGTA
>JADRCH010000015.1:8047405-8202953 GCA_019843965.1 Rhynchomys soricoides | reverse complement strand
GGCCCAGGTATGGTGAGGTGGGAGGGGCGTCTCTGCAGGCCCAGGTATGGTGAGGTGGGAGGGGCGTCTCTGCAGGCCCAGGTATGGTGAGGTAGAGGGGCGCCTCTGCAGGCCCAGGTATGGTGAGGTGGGAGGGGTGTCTCTGCGGGCCCAGGCTGGGGCATCCCTTCCCCTGAGGTACCAGCCATAGAGGGATATAGTATGGAATAGAGTTTATTTAGAGCATGGGGAGGGGAGCTGAGGGAGTAGACAGGAAAAGGCAGAGGGAAGGAGGAGGGAGGGAGGGAGAGAGGGGAGATGGGGAGAGGAGAGGCTGGCCAGGAACACATGGGGGGAAGGGGGAAGAGGAGAAGAGAAGAAAGGGGTCAGGGAGAGAAGGGGCAGAGAGAGCAAGGAGGGGCCAAACAGCCCCTTTTATAGCAAGCCAGGCCTACCTGGCTGTTGCTAGGTAACTGTTGGGCGGAGCCTAGAAGGATGCTAACATTACCCAAATGGTGAAGCCCACTTATCCCTCAACTTTAATTTAAAAAAAGCAAAAGTTGTATGTGTTTGATAGGAAACTATGACTCAACATTAATTACAGCAACTGGGTTACCCAGTAATCAATGTTTTGCTTTATAATTTTCAACACTAAGTAGAGATGTCCATAAAATATCAGTTTAAGTAATTCCAAATCTGTCTGACACATTCTCTGAAGGACCTTCTGTCTCTCTCGATCCTGCTATCATGGGTGAGAAGAAAGGGACTTTATCAACTGGAGAGAGCAGTGCCCCAGCTCTTCTATGTCAGCAGCTCTCTGCAGAAACACATGCGCGACAGCAAATTGTGCTAAGACCAAAACAGGGCAAATAATACAAAGACAGAAATTAGTCCGTGTACAGAAGACATCATAATAACTTAAGTCAGGTGAAACATGCCCATTAGAGGCAGATTCTCAGTGGGAGTTTTGCTAAAGTTAACTTTACAACACACTAGTCACTACAAACACTGTACAACATGGTGTAAAAGGATAGAGCTGCCACGCTAGGAAAAAAACAGATCAGGAGAAAGACTGTATTAACAAAAGAAAAAATATACCTTGAGAAGGATCGCCAGGCTGGGGTTAGGTTTCATTATTGAATTTAAGATAAAATTTGTTATTTCTCTCCCCAATTCCTCCCTTCTGTTCTCTGGCCCCCAACGCCGGCTTTCCTCCTTCCACTTCCCTCCCATTCCGTTCTCAGCACCTCTGGCTCCCTTCCCCCGGTCTCCAGTCTAGCCTCCTAAGCCACACCCACTTTCATGTCTCCTTATTTACACACACAAATACTTAAAAAGTTATATCTATTTTCTTGTGAATTTCATGTTAATTTTTCTTAAGAGCTAAACAGTTAAAATTCCTTTAAAAAAATATATAATATATATATAATATATATATATATATTATATATATATTATATATCTCACATCTTCATTGCATGTGTGGACAGCTAAGCCAGTTCCATTTCCCTATACAAATACTGCAGTGATAAAGACAAATGTCTACGTGTGTCTATAGTAGAGTTTAGAGTTTTGGGTTCATGTCCAGGACTGGTACAGCTGTGTCACATGGTAGTTCTTTTGAAGCTCCATACTGATTTCCAGTTGTTACATTAGTTTACACTCCCCCCAGCAGTGAATGAGGGAAAAGTCCTCCTTCCCCAAAGCCTTGTCAGCATTTATTGTCTTTTGTTTCCTTCATGATAGTAAGATGGAATCTCAAAGTAGTTTTTCAATTTGCATTCTCCTGATGGTAAAGGATATTACACATAAAAATAAAATTAAAAATCCAAACCTTACTTGCTATTTAACTTTTTTCTATGGCAGATCTGCATTTTGGAGAACAGATATTCACTTGATCTTGGCCAAAAGGAAGTAATAAAAAATTAAATAAGACCAAAACAAACAAATAGCAACAAAACCAATCCAGCCTTAGGGGAAGAAATGCAAGCCATATATAGATCCCTGAAGCTCATTGGCCATCTGCCTAGATGAGTTTCATGCATACACGGGGGGGGGGGGGGGGGGGGGGGAGAAAGACCTAGGAGAAGAAAGAGAAGATAAGAGGAGACGGAGAAGAAGGGAAAAAAAGGGAGGGTGGGAAAAGTTTTTTAAAGAGCATTTAAACACAATGACCAAGCCAAAAGAAATACATATGCACACACTTCAAACATGGAAAACTAAAAAATTTCATTCTTTAAGAATATGCATAAAAAAGAAACACTGAGAGGGGAAGAGAAGAAGACAGCTGTGAGCCCTGTAATGCCGAGAGCTATCAGTAGTGGCAATATTCAAATTCAATACTCAAATAATTCTTTCCACACTTGTAAATTCCACAAAACTAAAAGAGAAAGGCTACAAGACTTGTTCTGACTGACAGGACAGCCTCTTTAGCTAGCTACCCGGGTTCGTACCTTGGCTCAAGTGATCCAGGGTCACGGGGCTTGGGAAAGTTAATTAACATCCCTCCACGCCTATAAGTCCTCTGTGCAATGTGAGTAGTTGAACCTAGTTCATAGGTTGTAGTGAAGAGTAGTAAACGGGGTGATAGGCTACACAGAGAGCTCAGAAGAGAGCCCAGCAAGCTGTCAGCTTTAAAAAACAGTAGAAACACCCTGGCAATGGGCTAAGAGACACCTTGTGGGCGGTGTCGTTCTTGTACCAGTCAGGGGCAGGGCAAATGGCAGTCCTTTGATGCCTGGCTTGGTGGTCAAAGCTGTTTTATGCCTAGGACACATAAAAATCAAATCAAATCAAATCAAATCCAGGCAGCACAGCGAGAGGAAAGACTGAGACCTGTGTTCTGCCATGCCGCACAGTGAGGGCTGGAAAGATGCCCATAGACCTCCCCTTGGCCCCACAGCATGGGCAGGCCATAGACATACAGAACCCCACCTACCACCACACAGTGTAGCATGGGAAGAGGAAGACAGAGAGATGTGCAAACCACCATGCCAGCCACATACCTGCCCTCCGGCCTATGGCATAGGCAGGCAATAGACAGCTGCTTGCAAGAGGCTATCACCCAGGGGCCTGCCAGCCAAGGCCAGCCTGAGCCACCACAATGTGCAAGTATGTGGTGGACAGAAGGAAACAAAGAAAAGTGGAGCAGCTTGAGCATAATGAAGAGAGATGGAACTGAAGACTCACGGGTGGAGAGGAGGAGACAGTTTTGAGAGGCAACTCCTCTACCTGGGGTCATGAGGAAGTCCCAGCCAGAGCTGTGGCTGAGGGCCATGTCTGGGTTGGGGGCAGCCAGTCACTGGGGACCACTTGGATGTTCAGGGGCTGTGCAGACCTGGCCCCACCTCTCACCAGCCACAGCACTAGAGAAAGCGGGCCCTATGCCTTAACTAGGCAGCACAGTGGAACTGGCTTGGTGGCAGAGGCGCAGTTAACTTGGCCACAAGGCGTGAGTATGGGAGAGCTGACCCTGCCACTCATTTAGCTAGGATAGCACAGGCACAGAGGTGATGCCTCCCTCCCATCCCACCCAACACCTCACCGACTCCAGCAGTTGGGAAAGTTACCCACATGGTCATAAGCACAGGAGAGCTGTCCCTGCCCCTCACCAGCTGCAGCACTAGTCTGCGGGGATGTTGCGTGGGTGTGTGTGTGATGCCCTTGCCACCTCACCCCTCACCACCTACAGAGCAGGTGAGCGGGCCCTGCCCCTCACCTGGACAACAAAGCAGTACAGCCTAGTGGTGGGGGCACAGGTGAGTCAGCCCTGAAGGTGAGAGCTCAGGAGAGCTGGCCCTGTCACTCCTCTGCCATTAGTCTTTGGAGAGGTGGCATGGGTGAGGTGGTGTGTATGATGAACCGCTGTCCCCGCCTTTCTCCCAGTAGTGGGAGAGCTAACCTTGCCTCCTCACTGGCTGTAGCGCACAGGAAAGCAGGCCCTGCAAGTCACCTGGTTAACACAGTGGAGCTGGTCCTGAAGGTGAAGGCATGGAACAGCCGGCTCAACTCCTCACAGGTTACAAGACATGGGAGAGTGGGCCCTGTATCTTGACTGAGCAACACAATAGAGCTGGCCATGGAGGTATGGGGTGTGGGTGAGCCAACCCCAAGGGCATGAGAGAGAGCTGACTTTGCCTCCTGCTGATGGCAGCATTGGGTGGCCTGGTCAGAGCACTGCTGGAGAGCTGGCCCTGGTGGAACACTAAGCAGTTCAGCTACTGCTGAGGCCCAGATCCAGGGCTCTTCATTGGCCCACCCCCGCTAATCCAAAGTTGCATGCAGGATCTCCATGACACAGGGCAACAAAGATAACCCAGAGGAGGCTTGGTGAGAATCTAATATTGATGGGGTCACAGAAGCCAGAGATCTTGAACCAGACCAGTTACTCACTGCAATGACCGTTTGTAAGTGAAGATGTGTGGACAGAGAGAGATATACTGTAGGACACACTATGACACACTACAGCTTTCATGATAAGATGTTTTCTATGCTTTTTGGTTGTTGTTTATTTGTGTTTTTTATTTTGTTGCAAGATCAAAGGGTGGATATGAAGGGACAGGGAGAAGAGTGAGATTGGGGTGCATGATGTGAACCAAAGTATCAATAAGTCAAAAAAATGTTATAATGCATATTAAACACAACGATGTAAGTCATATAATATGATCAAGAAAGGAAAATTATAAGTCAGCCAGCATAAAAAGTTCACATAAAAAGAAAACATACAACAAATATAAAGGCCTATTAAGTCATTTAGCATTACTTCAGGAGAAGAGCTGCTCCTATTCTATATATTGCTGTATTAGTTTCATTAAAGTATATAACTACACTGACACTCACTTTTGTCACCACAACTCTGTAACACTAAATTCTAAGTAGAGAACTTATTTATCCCTCAAAGAAAGTAGTTCATCTGACCTGTCACCACACTCATTCTTTTGCCCAAGAACCACAGTTCTCAAGCCAGGCTGTAAAGTCACCTTAGGATCCCTTGGTAGGAATGAACTGTGAGCCCACAAGAACAAGAATGATGTCCTTAGTCACAGGAATACCTGAATTAATAAAGACAATTCTTTCAAAAACAAAATCTTATCGGTACAGTGCCCGCTACAGCCTTACCAGGAGATGACAAAATAAGTTGAGAATAAGAAAATTTAAAATAACCTGAATTAGTCTTACTCTCTAAGACGCTTTATAGATGTACAGACTGAGAATGAATTTATAACACAGATCCAACAATGTCACATTCTATACTCCCAAGACTCTTTCTAGTCTAAAAGTCAGTTTACCATGTGCTCTGAAACCAGCATAGGGTTCCATCCTCGAGAAAAATTTGGTAAAATTTGGTAATATCTGTTTTTAGTTTTTAGCTTGTACCCCAACTAGAAAGTTACATTGTCTGTAAGTTGAGAAAAATACCTATATTAGGGCTGGAGAGATGGCTCAATGGTTAAGAGCACTGACTGCTCTCCCAGAGGTTCTGAGTTCAATTCCCAGCAACCATATGGTGGCTCACAACCATCTGTAATGGGATCTGATGCCCTCTTCTGGTGTGTCTGAAGAGAGAGACAGTGTACTCACATACATAAAATAAATAAATCTTAAAAAAAAAAAAAAAAAAAGAAGATACATATTTTAAACTTTAATTTAAAGATATTTAATGGCCCAAAGCTGTTAAAGCATCAATATCTGAAAAATATATTCTCTTTTTTAATTTTACTTTTTGGAGACAGGGTGTCTCTGTATAGCCCTGGCTGTCCTGAAATTCACTCTGTAGACCAGCCTGCCCTTGAACTCACCTCCTCTGCCTGCCTCTGACTAACCAAGTGCTGGGATTAAAGGTGTGCACCACCACTTCCTAGTTATTGAAAATTTATTATTGGGAAAAAAGGTGTAACTTTACTGCACATATGTCAGCATCTGCGTCAAGATCAATATAACACTGCATGTCCTCACAATAATTCTACCAAGTCATTATGATTGTTACCCTATTTCTTCCTAATTAAGAAACTGAAGCAAAGCGAGGCTTGTGGGTACACACCTTTAATCCCAGGACTGGGGAGGCAGAAGCAGGTGGATTGCTGAGGTCAAGATCAGTCTGGTGTATAGAGCAAGTCTCAGGACAGCTAGGACTACATAGAGAAGCCCTGTTGAAGAAGAAGATACCAGAGAAGAAGAGGTTTGAGGGAGGAGGAGAAGGAGACAAGTTCAGTTTCTAGTCTCCAAGTCAGCTGGGACTGGGTGTGATATCGAACTCACTTTTCTGGCCTCTGCTCTCACCCACACACAGTGGCTTAACTCACCACACACACACACACACACACACACACACACATACACACAGTAACAATAGTTATATACATATATTTTTAAATTGAAGCAGGGCCTGAGATATGGCTCAGCAGGTTGAGACACCTGTAGCCAAATCTGACAACCTAAGTTATGAGTTACAGTCCCAGGACCCGCATGGTGAAAGGAAGAACTGACCCCTACAAGTTGTCCTCTGACCTCTACACATGCATACATGTGTTACATACATATACATGTCCACTAAACAAATACTTATTAAAAACATAAAACAAAACAAACAAACAAAACAAACAGCCAAAGAAGAAGATGAAAGCAAAGGCTGAATCAGTAGAGCAGAAGACCGAAGGAACTCTATCTACTGAGTCTGGAGGCCTTCCTTCGCCAGCTTCCTGCCACCTAGAGTCCACAGGAAGGGTGGGGGCCTCACAGTGCAGCCAGTGACTCCACATTCGAGAACTATTGCTTTAAGAAGGAGAGCTGCTGCCCATTCATTTAAGTATTCACTTAATGTTTGTTTAAACTTCTGTTTGTTCACTGCCCTGCTTTCCCTCAAAACACCGTGACCTTTAGCAGTTAGCCTCTCCTATCGTACCCACAAGGACTGGTCTACTTTCTGCCGAGAGATGAACAATTCTGGACATAATATACACGCCAGCACACAACACGTGGTAAAGGCCACTCTCACCTAGCATGCTCCACTTATATTACAATAGAGTCACATTTCACATCCATTTATCATCAAACAGCATTCCATTGTACGGTTATGCCACATTTAGTCATTCATTTATCAGTTGATGGCTATTGCTATTTCTAAAATTGACTTATTTTAATATAAAGAAAATGAGGAAAAAAATCACATTCATATTCTTTAAAAAAATAAATACATCAATATACTCAATGTTCACATTATACTAAACCTTTTGTTGCTGTTATTTCAAGACAAGAGTATCAGTGCGTAGCTCAGGCTGTCCTGGAACTCACTAGGATTAGGATCCAACTGCTTCTGCCTCCCAAGTGCTGGATTAAAGGCATGAGCCACCAAGTCGGGCTCTCATTATGTTAAATCATATTCACTATAGAAATTGTGTTGGGGCTGCAGAGATGGCTCAGTGGTTAAGAACACTTGCTGCTCTTGCAAGGGGTCTGGTTTGGTTCCTAGTGCCTACACTGCATAGCTCACAACCATCTATACCTATGGTGTCAGGGGATCCAAGGTCCTCTAATGACCGCTGTAGGCACCAGGTATATACATATATGGTGCGCATACATACACACAGGGGGAAAATCACTCATATACATAAAGATAAATATTTCAAATGATATACTATTTACAATTAACAGTAAACCTTTACGCGATATTTGGTTATACCAAAACCAAACATGACCCCACTGTTGGGGTCTGTTCATACTTTTAAGCCAAATTTTGTTTCTGGCAAAACCAGCTACAAATTCTGCCTCTGCAGTCAGAAGTTAGAGCTTCAGTGCTGGAAAATTCCGGACTTCACTTTCCAGTTCACAATTGCTCTCTTTGTTTCACTTTTAAAAAAAAAGAAAAAAGAAAAAAACCCTCAATGGACTTGCTCCAGTCTGCTTCACAAACCCTGTTTCTTTCTGTCCCTTTCTTCCGTTTCTACTGACCTACTAACTGTCCTTGGGGGACAGTTACACAAGCTCTCTCAGCTCATGTAAGCACCTCTTACTCAAAACTCTGGAAAACTACACTGTGCCTGCCTCTCTCTCCTCTCCTCCCCCTCCCCCCTCTCATTTTTAAAAATTAAAGTGTGTACTTAAAACTTTACTCCTGGTTCAACTTAAATGTTCTAGTGACTGTCAGACTTCAAGGCACAAACATCTTTCCTCTGTGATCAAGGTCAAGTCTGTAAGTCTGTTTTGGTCACCTTGTGCACTCAGCACTGAGCACATATACGAGAGAGAGTTATTCATATGTGTAGATCAGTTAATATACATAAAAGGAGACTGAAAGAAAGAAAGAAAGAAAGAAAGATAGATAGATAGATAGATAGATAGATAGACAGACAGACTGATTTTCCTATTAGCTGACATGATGGAACTCTGATGTGCAAGGTCTTATGTTAACTATTTGGGCACATTTTAATTCTCATACTAGCAATATTAATGGGCGTATGCATATTAACCCACACCCCTCCCCAGTTTAGAGACTGACAAACTGAGGTTAAGGATATAAGGGACTTAAGCAGTAGAGCTAGAACCTGGGAGCCCATGAACTCCAGCGTGCTGTGTGGCTCTATCACATATGGTCAAAGTCAGTGAGAGAAAAGAGAACCCTGACCTTGGACCACCTTGCCCAGGGACTGAGATAAGAGGTGTGCAGGTAGCCTGCCCTGTTGGGGTGTGTGATCTGGTTAACTCTCACCACAATCTGTCTTCAAACACACACAAACATTAGCAGGATAGAAAGGGTACAAAAACTGTCAATATACAAGGAACATTAGCCCCCAGGCCCAGATACTTGGGTAAAAGTTGCTCTAAGTAAACCAACCTGTTCTAAGCGGTTTATAGATCATCGCTTCTAAAAAAAGCTTTTGTGCCAAGTTGAGAAAACAAACAAGAAGTCCCAGCCTGAGGAGAAACGGACAAGGACACACGGACACATAGCAACAGGCTCCTTCTAGTCTAGTCCAGTGACAGCAACCACCTCTGCCATCTTATACATGAAACAAGGAAGTGGGGGCCTAATGGTATTAGAGACCAAACTTACCTTTGCTACACGGAGGGCAGTTTAATGTAACAATGTTAACAAAATAAGTACTTTCCCATTAGCTCTTCACAGCTACTTTATCTGCATAAAGGAAACACTGATAAAGAACTGCAAGCTTATACTAGCCAACACGTGAGGACCCTTTAACCAGTAGCTGAATAGTCATTCTAACTGCTGAATAGATTACACTTCAAAGTTTTCTTCTGATGTGATCTGTAAACTAGGAATTAATTTTCCTCATAAAGATAAAAAACCATTCCAGTATCAGGCCACAGAAGAACATTTAACTGGAAGGAGCACAAAACTGGCCTGAGCCACATGTCCACACACGGCTCCCAGCCACCAGAGAAAGGGCAGTATGAGGAGAAACAACACAGGAAAGACATAAGTGTGAGGGTCCCAAGAGAGTCCCTGAGGATGCCACCCTCATGAGCGAGGGGATGTTGCACAGGTCTCCAGACCAGCATGGCCTAGCAGGACAGCTCTCCTGAGTCAGGGGAGTTCTATTTCTGTGTTTCTGTGAAATGGGTTTCTTTATGAGTCTTTACTTCTTCATGAGCTTAACATAAGCTCACTGGAGAAGTACTTAGCACCAATCATGCCTACAAGCTTGTTACTGTTTTTTATATAGATGAGAGAAATCTCTAAAGATGAAATTGTCAACTCAGTACTGCAGAGCCAGTGAGTGACACAACAAGAGAAAAGACGAGATACCTTCCAAGACAGCACTGGAAAGTTTAAAGAGTCAATGCATAGTTCATATCTCATGACTATACAAGAGCAGAATGAAGGTGAGTAAGGGGCAGTTGGCACATAACAATCTGAGAAAGAATGAGGCAGGAGCCAGTCAGTATGAAGGCTCAGACAAAAGGGGCCTGAAATGTTTTGTCACATTTGAAGGTAGCCAGTGTGTGCAAAGGAAAGGAACAAGAGCAGAGAAGCCTGGGTGTGGAGCAGTGGAAGCCTGGTAAATCCTGTAAGCACTCTTACAGAGGGGGACTGGGAGCCACTGAAAGAGCCCACAGAGAGACAGGAGGCACAGCAACAGCCTGGCTTTGGACTGCAGGGGAAGGAATGAGGGGTGAGAAGGAAGTTTCCAGCTGCAACTCAACAGTAAAATTTTTAGAAGAAGGCATAAGCCCAGTTTTCATTTGCATATTTCTTCATTTGATAACAAAACTGATAGTTGAAACACAAAAAATCTTTTTGTTATGTTTGAACACCAGAAAAAAATATTCAAAGAATGCACCTTCTGTTCTACAGAGGTTAGCCCAGGTTAAACTACATCACCAGTTTGCAGCCTCGGGCCCAGCCTCCCTTCCATTGTACCTTCTCTGTCAGGAGGTGCTGTCCACCTTGTAAAGCAGAGGCTCCCAGTCTGTTTCTAACTCAACAGGGCTACCAACAGTAACGCTCTCTGTATGGCAATAACTACAAATCTAACACGGTTCCTCAAGGTGTCTGCCAGCTTCCCTGCCCCCTAAGCATATCCCTGTCAGAATCCCTGTCAGACAATGCAGTTGCTCCTTAGTTTGTGAGAGTGCAGAGGTTTAAATGAAAAACTGTTCCTGTGTAACTCATGTATTTGAATTCTTGGTCCCCAGCTGGTGGCACTGTATAGGGAGGCTGTCCAACCTTGAGGAGGTGGAGCCTTGCTGAAGGAAGTACATCAGGAGGACAGGCTTTGTGAGTCTCCGGGTGAAGCTCTCTCTGCTTCCTGAGCAGCGTGCCTGAGATGTGCTCCCGCCCCCACACCTTCCCCGCCGCCATGGACATCCAGTCCTCTGGAACCAAAATAAGTTCTTAAGTTGCTTTTGGTCATGCTATTCTCTCTCTCTCTCTCTCTCTCTCTCTCTCTCTCTCTCTCTCTCACACACACACACACACACACACACTCACAGTAATTAACACAGAGTCCTGAATTCCAATACACTTCATCCTAAGAAAAATGAATTTAATCACCTATCCAACAGCTTGGATGTTCAATCTCTACCATCGAAGCAAAGATCAGGAGGCTCTGAATTAGGTGAAAAATTTGGTTACAAACCAGTATTGCTCACATGTAACATAATTCTTATTATAACCCATGCCCACAAGGAAAAAAGGTAAGAAACTATAAAATGCTAAAGGTTTTATTCCTTAAGAGTGGAACTGGAGGTGATGGGGTGTATATGGCTTATTTTCTAGCCTTTCCATTTTTTCCTGTAAAAATTAATGTAAACAAAGCCTGACACATGCCTTCAATCCTAGCACTCAGGAGGCAGAGGCAGGCAGCGCTCTGTAAAGTCAAGGCCAGCTGGTCCACATATCAAGTCTTAGGCCTACCAGGGCTGGATAGTAAGACTGTTTCAAAAAGAAAAAAAATATATAGGTAAGCCAAAATAAACTAGAATTCTTTTCATGTGTTAAATAATATTAAATAAAACTACATACAGCTCACCTGCCACAGCCAGGCAGACAAAGGGACAAGAAAGCATGCACAGGTGCTGCATGCCTGTAATCTGAGCATTCTGAAGGCGGAGGCAGGAGTTTACATCCAGTTTCAGCTGTCTGGGGAAAGGCTAGGCTTCTTGAGACCTTTTCTCAGCCTTCCCTCTTCCCACACAAAGTTGTGCATGTAGTTTTTAAACAATTCTGCAACTAATTTTCAATAAAGGCCTGCTTCACACTGCACACTGCATATGAATATGAAGGCAGATGAAGCACAGTCCTTGACTTAACAGCTCAGTCAAGTGACAGATAGGCAGATAAATACAAGGTGTGACCTGGAGGGCCAGGAAGATAGCCTAGCTGGGAAAGCGCTTGCCACAGAAGCACAAGGACATGAATTTGATTCCTGGCACACACGTTTAAAACTCCAGGATGGTGGCACACATGTGTAATCCTAGCAAGGATGGAGTCAGGAAGGTGAGTTCCTCAGGTCTCACTGGCTTGGCCTGCAGAGCCTAATCATTATCCCTCAGGTCCCAGGAGACCCTGGGTAAAAAATGAGGTAGAAAGCTCCCAAGGAAAAGAACTCGTGTCAACCTGTGGCCCCCACACAGTATTGCACACACGCTCAGCTACACACACACACACACACACACACACACACACACACACACACAAGCACACAGGGTGGGGGAGAGAAGAGATTGTCTGGCTTGGAGCGGTAACTGTGGAGTTCTGAGGTCAGAGGCTACTGTCATTTGAGAAGCCTGTCCTTGCTATCTTCCTCATGTACCTCGGGGAGTCACATTTATCCCACATCACCTTGACCTATTTGTCACCTGAAGAAAGTTAGGGAGAGGGCTGGAAGAGACACTGTACCAATTACATGAACCAGAACTACAATGTAGTATTGATACACTCAAGCTGCCTTACAAGGAGCCACTGTTGAGAGGACACAATGGCCAGACCAAGAGCGTCCTTATCTCGCTCGGCTCCCACTCTAGAGTGCTGGGTTGCCAAGAACAGGTGTGCACTGGTGTCTGGCTACCTGTGGACAGTTTTCAAGTAAATTCAAAGAGCTCAGGAAAAGAAATGGCTTGGGGTGCCCACCCTTTGAAGGGAACTTAATGAAAAAAAGAGTGACTTCAAGGAAAGCCAAGGAAGGCGGCTAGCACTTTCTCTGTCCCACGTGTCCAATAAAGCAGGAGCCTCCAGTCTCCACTTTAATCTTCGCTCTCCAACTCCTTCCTGAAAGCACTGCTATGATCTCAGTTTTCATTTGGCCTTTTTCTGTCACAGCTATTTTTCTCTTTTATCATCCTCCTTCCAATTCTTAAAAATACACAGTAATATATACACAAATCACACACAAAAGGCAAGTCACAGTGTATTAAAATTTTACTGTACAGAAACTTAGGAAGAAATGCTTCCCTACAAAGATTGAGGAGGGGTATTTTGAGTAATCAACAGAAGCCACCATGATTTGCTGTTGCTTGTGACAAATATTCACAGTAAAATTTCATTAGGGGAAATCTGTAGCTTAAATAAAACTCCGTATATTCCCAGACAAACACTGTTTTGTTCATATTTCACTAACCTTAATATTTAAAATGACGAACTCTCTCTCTCTCACACACACACACACACACACACACACACACACACACACATTGGAGACAGGACTTTTGTCATCAATTCCCTGACAATTGACTCCATGTTCCTTAAGAAGTTACTTTAAGCCGGGCAGTGGTGACGTACGCTTTTAATCCCAGCACTTGGGAGGCAGAGACAGGCGGATATCTGAGTTCGAGGCCAGCCTGGTCTACAGAGTGAGTTCCAGGACAGCCAGGGCTACACAGAGAAACCCTGTCTTGAAAAAAAAAAAAAAAAAAAAAAACCAAGTTACTATAAGCTAGAAATGTAGCTCAATTGGCAATGTTTGCCCAGTGTGCAAGAGCTTCTAGGTTTGACCCAGAGTACAGGCTGAGCAGGGTGGTGCACATGTGTAACCCACAGTGATGGCTTGTATACGCTTGGCTCAGGGAGTGACATGATTAGAAGGTGTGCCTCTTTTGGAGTAGGTGTGTCACTGTGGGTGTGGGCTTAAGGCCCTCATCCTAGCTGCCTGGAAGTGAGTATTCTGCTAGCAGCCTTCAGATGAAGATGTAGAACTCTCAGCTCCTCCTGCACCATGCCTGCCTGGATGCTGCCATAATTCTGCCTTGATGATAATGGACTGAACTTCTGAACCTGTAAGCCAGCCCCAATTAAATATTGTCCTTACAAGAGTTGCCTTGGGGGCTGGAGAGATAGCTCATCGGTTAAGAGCACTGACTACTCTTCCAAAGGTCCTGAGTTCAATTCCCAGCAACCACATGGTGGCTCACAACCATCTGTAATGGGATCCAATGCTCTCTTCTGGTATGTCTGAGGTCAGCTACAGTGTACTCATATAAATAAAATAAATCTTAAAAAGAAAAAAAAAAAAAAAGAGTTGCCTTGGTCATGGTGTCTCTTCACAGCAGTGGATTTTGGGACTTTGGGTTTGGAAAGCAGTGGAATACTTTAAATGGGGCTTAATGGGCTATCCTAGTAGGATTTGTTACTGAGAGTGATTTGAACCATGCGGACCTGGCCCAAGAGGTTTCAGTGGAGAATTTCAATATGTGGCCTAGAGACTGTTTTATGGGATTTTGGTGAAGAACATGGCTGCCTTTTGCCCTTGTCTGAAGTGTCTACCTAAAGCTAAAACGAAGAGATTTCTATTAATTGCATTGACAAAGGAACTCTCAGAAACACCAAGCATAGACTTTGTTCTCTGGTTAAGATTTTGAAGAGCATTTTTGAACAAGTGTAGCAATCTTAGAAAGGAAAAATATAAACTATAAAATATGAACTATATGGCTTAAATATTAAAGGGGCAGCAGGAAGTAGAATGGAGCTGAGTCCTGTGTTCTAGGAGATAGCAGATTAAGGGAGTAGGACTTTGGGGCAAGATCCTACCCAGCTAAGTTTAGATCCAGGCGTGGTGGTACATACCTTTAATCCTTGGAGATAAAGTCAAACAGATCTCTGAGTTCAAGGCCAGCCTGGGACAGTGAGTTCTAGGTGAAGAAAAGCTTAAGTCCAGGTGTGGGGGTACACTCCTTTAATCCCAGCATTGATAAAGTAATAGAACAAAGGGGAGCCATGTTCCAGCCCCAGCAAGCAGCAGAATTTTGGCAGCTTTAGCCATGTGTCTCTGACTTTATAGTCAAGAGGAAGAGACCACTGGGACAAATAATACAGGTTAGCTGGAGCTAAGAAATTAGCAAGAATTAAGAAGAGACCATCATCACTGAGGCGAAATCTTCTGGGAAGTGTTTTCTGAGAGCACAAAGTAACTGTGTTCCAGAGATAGCCAAGGATGTACCTCATGCTGCAGCTACACTTAGAAATGTGTAAGAGTCACCCAGGTGGTACTGGTTTTGAAGTCATGGAGAGCAGCTGAAGTTTGGCACTGTGAGAGGCCGTGGAAGGCCATTGGTGAAGGTGCAGCCTCAGTTACAGTTGATGGCTCAGGGCTGAAGGGGTCATGCAAAGGAGTTGGCACCATGAAGAGAGCCTATGAGAGGCTATTAGTGAAGGCTAGTTGCATTGGAATTATCTCAGCCTATTGGAGATGCCAGTACCATGGGATGATCACCAAGAACAGCAGTAGTCGAGGGGATCAACCTGAGCTTAGAGTGCTACAGAGCTGGAGAAGTGATGCCAGCCCTTTGGAGGAGCCCAGAAGATCATGTGTGGATCCAAGACACTGAAACAAGAAGCTGTAACATAGAAGTTGCCTTGGAGGCCCCAAGATATTTGAGATGCCAGAGCTATGGGCTATCTGCTGAGGAAAGCTGCTAACAGCTAACTAAAACCCTAACTAAAACACTCACCACTTGGGAAGTAGAGATAGAAAGATCAGAATTTCAAGATTATCCTACTGCAAGTTAGAGGTTGGCCTGGGATATACAAGGCCCTGCCTCAAAATACATGCTCACTGCAGATGTAAGCCATTCAGGATGCTGCTGACCTCCTCTTAGCTCCCCCTTCACTGTAAGAATAAGCAAATCCCTCTCCAATCTCCACAGCTCTGTTGAATTCACAATCCCATCTCCTGACATAGGTGTGCAGGACCTGCTTCTTTTGCCCTTTCATATATCCTGGGCACCCCTTACTCAAACTTACAGTTATTGCTTTATTTCTCACCAGCCAGTCCTCCTTTCTGGGCTCAAGAGGCAATGACACAGAAGGGAAGGCTGTGCCATGAGCAGGTGACAGGTGCTGAACAGACCCTCGAACAGACTCACCTAGACAGGTAGGAGCCAGAACAGCTTTCCAATGCTAAACTGGTACCAACAATTAAGGAAAGACCAATTCTGTATGTCTGTGTCTGGCTGTTCTTCATTTGTTAAATGACTGACATATCTCAAGGTCCCCAAAACAAAATTAACTGCCTCAAAGACATGTTTGGCAAAGAGGATAAGAAATGCGGCCCAGTAACAACATGCTGAGAATTATAAATCAACAGCTTCAACTGGTTTCTCTTATACTCAAGGTGCTCAAAGAGCAAAGTAGATAAGCTTTTCCATTGCTTTTTCTGAGCTTCTCAAAGACCTGAAATAGCTGAGTTAATTTCTTGACAGCACTTTCCAAGAAGTCTGTGATAGCTAATATTGGTTATCTACTTGACATACCTAGGAAGAGGAGAGTCAATTGAGAAATTGCCTCTATCAAATTGGCGTGTGGGCATGTCTGTGGCCCAGTATACTGTGGGTGGTACCATCCCTAGGCAGTAGGGTCTGGGCTATATAGGAAGCAGAACACAAGCCTGAGAACAAGCCAGTAAGTAGCCCATCTCCTCCATGGTCTCTGCTTCAGTTCTAGCCTCCATGTTCTTGAGTTCTTGCCCTGGACTTTAAGCTGTAAGCAAACTAAACCTTTTCCTTCCCAAGTTGCTTTTGGGGTGTTATCACAACAACAGAAAGCAACCTAGGACAGTGTCTAATTAAGTATGCAGGCTGAAGGAAGAAGAATGGAATGCAGTGGCTTTCATGCCCACACTACTGCATAGCTGAGGGTGTAGGCCCTGCCCAGTCTCATCTACTAGGGATTCTCTGAAACTGGATGAGGTGGTGGGTGCGCAGACAACTGGCCTGAGCTGGTGCCTGCAGGCAGAGGCCAGCACAGAGTCTGAATACTTTGAATTTTTATACAACAGACTATGAGTCACCAAACGAACGGGTATTAAATCACAGGCATTTCAAAATTCTA
The DNA here is from genome assembly GCA_019843965.1 of Rhynchomys soricoides. Lineage (NCBI taxonomy): Eukaryota > Metazoa > Chordata > Mammalia > Rodentia > Muridae > Rhynchomys > Rhynchomys soricoides. The sequence goes on along the minus strand of JADRCH010000015.1, from coordinate 8,186,194 downwards.
AAATAGTTGTGGAAGCTAAGTAATAACCATGACATTTACTTAGGTATTTTCTGGTACTTACTTGGTTTGGCTATGTCCTTCTAACTGTAAAAATTGTTTCTTATTTACTAGCTTAGCTGCAGGTAGCTATACTGAGCCATCTCACAGGTCTATGATTATTTTTGAAGCTAAACTAGACATATTTATAATATTCATGCACAGACATGTTGATAAGGTATCTGAAATCTAGAATTGATTTCAAAGTATTTCAGAAGCTGATCATTTTGTGAATCCTCCCCAAGTTCCTAGCACAGTGCTTTACCTCTAAGATCTCCCTCAGAGAACACACAAAGGCTAATGACATTTAATGACCACAGAAGGAAAGGAAATGGCTGTCCCTCCTGCTCTCAGGTTGCATTTGTCTCAGTCTATGTGTATCATGAAGCGCCACTTACAGGTTTTTAATAAATTCTACCAACCAAATTCACTAATAATGCAAGAAAGCTTTCAATGTAGCAATAACACCCATTTTAATGATTTCTTTGTACTATTTTTGAGACTTTTCTGTGAGTCTTGGTTTGTATCAAAATGAAAACTTTCAAACTCTTAAACCAACTTAAATGATTCACAGAGAACGAGGGCAGCTCTAAGGATCCCTGCCACATGGCAGAGGTAGTGCTTCCAGATGAAATTCCGGAGAGCTTAGAGCTGGGACGAACAGACCAGCATTGGCTATGGCCAGCCCCAACTTCTAGGCTCCCAACTTTTAGGACAATTTCCTTGTCCCTCAAGTCAGTTGGGGGAACTTTATTTTAATATTATTTTAAACTTCAGAAACATCTTAAAAATAGTCCTTAACGAAAAACCAAACCAAACCAAAACAAAAAAGTAGTCCTTAAGAATTTCTATTTATCTTTTACCAGATTTATCAATAATTAAGCATCTGCCTCATCTGTGGTATCATTATTCTCTCTCCCTATGTCTCCCAGGTCTATTTGAGAGTAAAGTAGCACACGTAATGCCTACCTCTATTCCAATTACTGTAGAGTTTTGTTTTCTAAAACTAAGGACATACTGCAGATGACTACAGCACAATTATCCATATCAGGAATATTGATGCCTACACAATGTAATGCAAAAACATAGTAAACTGTCAACTGTCACTCCTCTGTACTGAGTGCCTAACCAGTACCATAGCTGCAGTTGTCATTAAGTCTGTTAAGCCTCCTTTAACCCAGAACAGTTCCTTTGTTTTGTCTTTATAATATGGCAGCTGAAAAGTACAGGTAAACATAGAGCTCCTAAGTTATTCATCTATATCATGTCCCTAGGTCATGCACAGCTGGCAAGAGGCAGGGGTGTGCTCTTGCATCAGGGAGAGGCATGACATATGATTGTGAACTCTGATCACATGGATAGACTCTATGGTGACCCTGTGGGCTCCACATCTAACAGTCATGTCCATGAGACCTGTAATGTGCTTCTAGACAACAGAACACAGCAAAGCAGATGTGATCTGAGATTCCAAGTCTATGGCCATGTTACCCAGGGTTAGAGCAGCTTCTCCTTGGCTGGCTGAGAAGAGGGTAGCCACGCTGCAGTCTCACATAAGAACGGCAGACTAAGAACTGAGGTAATCTTCCGGTCAACTGCCAGCAAAAGCACCAGCTCTTCACTGTGCTGGGGTCACAGGTAGGCTCCCCACGCCTGAGTTTTCCTCAGGTGCTGGGGTGTGAACTCAGGCCCCCAGGCCTGTGTAGCAAGCACTTTACCTGCTGAGCCATTTCTCCAACCTGCTAGTAACATTTTTATTAAAAACATCATATTCTTTCAGATTATATTTTTTTTATCATTTCTGAAATTAACCAAGAATTATCCAATGTCAACTTAAAAACCAGTATTCACCCAAATGTCACATGAGTGAGCATTCATGAACTAGAGGTGAGGTCAAAATGGAATGGGCAGATTTAGCTAAAGACCAAATACACACTTTTTAACATTATACTCTACATTAAAGCAACAAACCCTACAGATTACCTTTAGTGATTTACTCTATGCTATAAGGAAACAAAAATTTTAATCTACTGTAGTACAGGCCCCAAACTGTCCGTAACCATAAGAGAGGGAGTACAAGAAACTAACATCAATGTATTTTTTAGTTCATCCCCAAGACATTTAAGTTTCTCCGAGGAAGACCTAGAATTATAGGTCCAATTTCCTTGAAGATTTCAATATACAGGACAATGGCTAAATCATTCTGAGTAATTTAGAATTGGCCTACCTCACTACAGAAAAAAGAACTACACCCATCTAATAATACTGGAGGGCTGAGGGCTGCACTAACGCCTTTCCCAAAGCTTCATTTCAGCTGAACTGCACCCTGGCTTCAAAAGGCCATAGCTGAAGCTGTGGCTGGTTAGAGGCACTTGTGGAATAAGAAAAAGGGACATTACGATGATCTCCAGCACTGTGTAGCTGGATTACACTGAGGGTAACAAGAAGCTGGATAAAGACAACACAGGGAAGCAGGTGAGGGAAGTCGCTGCCCACTAAGCTTCTAAGCTTGGTAAGAGTGTTCGCTACCTCGTCGTTGTAACAAGGTGCCAGACAAGGCAGCTACGGGAGGCAGGGTTCACTCCGCTCCTCACAGTTGGAAGGTACAGGCAGTGCAGTACATAGGCAGGCCACACTGCGTTCACAGAAAGCAGAACGAGACGGATGCTGGTGCTCAGCCTGCTTCCTCCTTTTCATCTTTTTATACAGCCCTGGACCCTTGTCCATGAGACAATGCTGCCTACAGTTAAGATGAATCTTCCATCTTCAGTTAAACCACAAGTGTGTCTCCCAAGTGATTATAAATTCAACATGGAAGATTAATATTATAAGTTCTATTTTTTAGTTCTTATCTCTCAAATGTCAATAATTATAATATCAACTTTGTAAATTTGTATTAATATTAATGTCTCTATCAATATTCACCACAGTAGGCCATCAAGTCAGTTTTAAAAATGTATATAGGAGTGAAAATAATCTAAATATTACAAATTATATTTATGAACTCTGTGTTTAAAATGTAAGCATGAGGGGCTGGAGAGTGGCCTCTCTCAGAGAGGGCCTGAGTTCAGGGTGGCTCACAACCGCCTGTGATAACTCCAGCTCTAGGAATTCAATGCCTCAGGCCTCCACAGGCACTGCATTCAAACACATCCCCACACATATATACATAATTAAAATAAAATAAATCTTTTAAAAATATAAGGATAAATGTTTTTAAATTTCCTTCAGTGACACTTGAGTTTTTCTTCAGTTGCACAGACTACAATCAGTGAGTGCCCAATTAAATCAAGTCTATCAAGATTAGGTAATGATTAAAAACTAACCTAATGTTATATAATGAATTAACCTAGTCCACTTAAAATATAGCCAATCCGGCACAAGAACAGCAGCCTGTTCTAGTTATTCATTTAGCTGCTTTCCTCTCAAAGGGAAAAGGCTCTAGTGCTATGTAATTGGCAGCAGTAAATACAAGACAGACTGGAACAGGCTGAAACTAGAAATTACAAATTAAGTTACAATCTAGAAAAAAGTGTCCAGCAATTGTCATCAAGGATTACAATCCATACATACGTTTAAATAACAGTAGTAAAAAACAAACAAACAAACAAACAAAACCTTGTAAATGGCTATTAAAAGCTATCCCTGCAGGGCTGTGGTGGCGCACACCTTTAATCCCAGCACTCAGGAGGCAGAGGCAGTTGGATTTCTGAGTTCGAGGCCAGCCTGGTCTACAGAGTGAGTTCCAGGACAGCCAGGGAAACACAGAGAAACCTTGTCTTGGGGTGGGGGGTGGGGGAGCTATCCCCCTAACTCTGAATCAGAGTTGCCTTCTGGACAGGCAAGTGCAAGTACAAGTCAGTCATCCATTTATAAGTTTATAAGTTACCAACTGGAGCTGTGAGCCACTTCTAGAAGAGTGAGTATAGGTCTTCTTAAAGCATTAAAAAGAGCAACAGAGATCAGTGGCCACTAGGAAGGGGAATATGAAGAGAAATGGGGGTGAGAGTTTCGAAGATGACTGATTATAAGTATGGTTAACAAAGGAACGTAATCATAAAACACTGGCAGAAACATAATTTACAAGGGTGAGTTTCACTGTGTGTAAATTATATGTTCAAGAACTAAGTTGGTTTTTTGGTCTAAAATCATATACATACAAACAACATAAAACAGACTCAGCAGGTTGTACTCATATATGTGTATGTGTGTGTGTGTGTGTGTGTGTGTGTCCTCAGAGACATAACCCAAACAACACTAGATACTGCCATTGCCCCTACCTGTCTTCCCAAACTCCATGGTAGATAAGACACCACACACACTGATCACAGGACATGGAGCTATCAAGCTAGTGCTCATCCTGAAGCTTTCTCCCTAATGGCTGGCTCTAATGGTACCAGAAAGTGATCTGCAGCTGCTGTAGGGATGCCATCAACACATTACCCAGCTGTGAACCCTGTGGGCCACAAATAATGACCAGCGTATGGCAAGATTGATATCCTCATGGGTGCAATAGTTAGCATGAATGTTAGTAGAGTCGCCAGCAATTTATACTCTATTTAAGGCCTTTCCACAGGAGGAAACCCCACACCCTGGTAGAGTAATCTGAACACAAACTCATGGCTAGTGAGCTCACAAGCACAGGAGAGAACTCACTAGTATTTCATTAAATGGACGCAGTACCAAACTGCCCTTTAAATATATTTCCCTATACCACAGATCAGTGCTCTCAGTCCTCGCCTGAGAAGCTTCCTCATACAGTGTACTGTGGTCAAAGCACAGGAACACATGTCTGTGGTGTGCTCAGCCATAAATGAGCTATCTATATCACACACTCTTGCCACATTTTAAGGAAGCTTGCACTTTACATAAATTAAGTTAAAATTTACTGAAAGCCATTATCAAAATCCAGATGCATTAGAAAAGTAGACACACGATTTCTTAAAAGTTTAGGCATTATCAAGGTTGATGATACTCTAGTCTAAGGATGCGTTCTGCTACCAGACAGGATGGCACACACACAGGCAGCCTGGCATCTAATGGTATCCTTGAAACCTTGTAAGGAACACAAAAGATTACATGAAATTTCACATAAAAATCTGGAATAAAATTATCAAAATTAATTTAAAATCATGAACCTTCTTTTAGAAATAACCAAGCAAGCTGGGCAGTGGTGGTTCATACCTTTAATCCCAGCACTTGAGAGACAGAAGCAGGCGGATCTCTTTAAGGTCAAGGACAGCCTGGTCTATACAGAGAAGCCCTGTCTTGAAAAACCAAAAAAGAAAACAGAAAAAGGAAGGAAGGAGCCAACAGAGCATTTCACATTGTTATTACATTATCACATTGTTATTACATTATCACATTGTTATTACATTATCACATTGTTATTACATTATCACATTGTTATTCTCCCTGAAACAATGTCCGTATTCTAATTTTTGTCCTACTAAAGATGCACTATGGGTTATACACAAGCATGTTGTTATTGCAATAGATATACCAGGTTGTATTATGAAAAAATAAGATACGCTTAAAATACTTCTTATTCATGGCTCTGGATGCTAAGTAATTTTACAAACACAGGAAATAAGCTGTGTTTAAGCTGTTTCTTCTAATATTATAGACAACTGGACAGGTAACTGATTCTTTTCACATCTGTTCTTCCTGAACAGAGAAGGTATGTGTCTGTTCTCAATATAACCTTATCTGAAAACTGAGAAACTCACGGCAAGAGTTCACTACTCAAGTCATGCCAAAAAGTATAAGCTGTTTTACAGAAATATTTGTATATTTCTCTTACCTCTGTTTCTGTACAATGTGAATATCCCACTTTACCTGTAATAAAAATGCAAAAAGTTACTTTCAAATGATTGTGGGCTTTTCAATCATGGATAATATATTCAAGCAACTATAGCCAAGGCTTTATTAAACATAAAAATATCTATGAAGATACTAAGTGCTAGAATTCTGTTTTGTTTTGCATTTATAAAGTTGTTGGTTCATTCAGTCACCAAGCTGGCTGCATAATCAGAATCCCAGAACTCAAGAGGCTGGAGAAGGAAGATCACTATAAGTTCTGGGCCAGCCTGATCTATATAGCAAGGCCCAGGACAACCAGGACTAGTGAGACTGTCTCAATACTCCACTCCAAAAAAAAAAGGGTTTTTAAAAACAAGACTGCACAGCTGAGCATGGCAGCGCAGGCCTTTAATTGCAGTGTTCTTGAGGCAGAGTCAGGTGGAGCTCTATGAGTACAAGTTTGAAGCCAGCCTGGTTTACAAAGCAAGCAAGATCCAGGACAGCCAGGGCTATTCCACAGAGAAACCCTGTATAAACAACAACAACAACCTGCATTCAGGATCAAAACTTTAAAAAGAGAGGGGGGAAAAAAGAAAAGAAAAGAAGAGAAAAGAAAAGAAAAGAAGCTGGGCATGGTGGTAGACATCACAATTCCAGAGGCAGGCAGGCAGATCTCTGTGGGTTCAAGGCCAGGCAAGTCTACATGGTGAGTTCCAGGCGAGCCAGGGCTACACAGTGAGACATTGTCTCAAAAATACAGACAACACAGAGAAAGTGGCACACACTGACTCACTGACTCTTGGGCTGAGGCAGGAGTATCTAGAGCTTCTGGCCAGCATGAACTAGAATGAGGCCTTGTGCCAAAACAACCACAAAAAGGAAGAAGGAAACCGCTCAAACTGAACACCAACTGGCTATGCCAACAAGAGTATTTGTTCTCATCAATAAAACATAATACCCAAGAACTTGTGCAACCATATATTTTGTTAATTTGGGACAAATTCATACTTTGAAATTAAAGCAGCTACGTTAGAAGAGAGTAATTTATTTAAACAAAAAGAGCTGATAATAACTTTACATGGGGTAGTAGAACCTCAGGTTTTCCCCATCTCTACTCTTTTCACACTTGTCTATTTGTATAAATGTACACACAAACAGGTGCCACAGCACGCACTGTGTAGGTCCTGAGGACTGAACTCAGATCATCAGACTTACTCACTAAGGCCATCTCATGGACCCCCTCTGCTCTTCTGAAGTGTCACTGTCTAGGATCATGTACACAGGTCTGCACAGCCCCCTCCCCCCAGTACTACTCTATTAACTCCTACTTCTCCCAACCTGCTACAGTCCTACCTGCCCCGCAACAGTGGTTCCATCACGCTTGAAACGACAATGTTCAAACACGATCTACCCACCTTACTGTTCATGGTGACATCATCAGAGAAAAATATAAATAATCCTATCTGTATGCCATCCAATTCTTTTTTTTACTTATTTATTTGTTAATTTTTACTTTACACATATGCCCGCATGTATGTCTGTGCACCATATGCATGCAGTGCCCAAGGAGGTCAGAAAAGTATATCAAATCCCTGGAACTGGAGTTGTGAGCCATAAAGTGGGTATTGGGAATTAAACTCTGGTCCTCTGCAAGAACACTCAATAGTCTTGACCACTAAGCCATCTCTCCAGCCCTGCCACCCAGTTCTTAAAGTAAAAAATAAAGTTGAAACCCTTTTCCTTAACATCTGATAATCCTAATACAATCTTAAATATTATAAAACAGTAGCTGAGATTAAGACTAGAAGAAAATGGGAACCTTAGGTCTTGTAAAATATAAATTATATACAATCAATAAAAACCCTATAAACATATGTATAAAATGACCTTAGTTTATTATAAGGCTAGTTTTGTTTTGTTTTTGGAGACAGGGTTTCTCTGTATAGTCCTGGCTGTCCTGGAACTCACTCTGTAGACCAGGCTGGCCTCGAACTCAGAAATCCACCTGTCTCTGCCTCTCAAGTGCTGGGATTAAAGGTGTGTGCCACCACTGCCCGGCTAAATATATGGCATTAGTTTGTTGCTAACATAAAATTATACTCATATATGGTGATATATATATATTTATATAATCATAAGACAGTTCAGACTAAAATACTTTGGTACATTACTTATAGGAGTTAGGACTTCTGTAATTGGTACTTAATTTACTTAAAAGCATACTGTAAGATACAGCTCAAAGCAGGGCACAGATGTCTGTGGAGAAACATTTACTGAGTACTTTACTCTGCATGAGAGGACAGGACACCAAATTGTGGCACAAATAAAAGCAGCATCCTTAAGAGTACATGAATCACATCATCAATAAGAAGTGTTCTTAAGGAAGAAAGAATCACAAAAATTCTGGAACTAAGGGATGAGAATGTAGTTTGGCTGGTAGATTGCTTGCACAAAGCCCTGGGTTCAATTCCCAGCTCTGTGTAAACCAGATGTGGTGGTTCATGCCTATAATTCCAGCACTTGGGAGACGAAGGTCAGAGAATCAAAAGGTCAAGATCATCCTTGGCAATAGGGTGAGTTTGAGGCCAGCTGAGTTACATAACATCCTGTCCTCACTCTTCCCACCAAAAAGGCAAGCAAACAAACAACTATTACAAACCTATACTAACTTGGGTTTTCTTTTTGATTTTTGAGACAAGGTCTGGCTATGCAGCCCTGACTGGTCCAGAACTTGGTTGTCATGGCTTTTGCTATTTGACAACATACAAACCTAACCTATGGGAAGGAGAGGAAGCCCTAGGTGCTGATCTGGAACTAGAGGCATTACCCAACTTGAAAAACTAGTTCTGCCCACCAAAAAATGGGAGAACTCCACTTTGCAAAGGCACACCTGAGCCTATCCTGCCTGATTCAGCAGACTCAAGAACCCTCAGGAGACTGGCTGACTCTGGCTAGGATAGCTGGAGGAATCTGGGAACAAGTCTTTGCACCTGAAAATAATAAGTGCTTACGGAATTGTTGAATGGTGTTAAAAAGCATAGCTACTGAGATAAGATTCCTTCTAATCACCTCTGATGCAAAACTAAAGATACAAAGATCTCTTGTAGGGATAATCTCTTGTGCACTGTGTGGAAGCATCACCTGGAAGCTGATGGCCTATTAGCAAGTGTATGTGCATGCATGCATGTGCAGGCGTGTGGGCTGGCACAGAATAGTTTACAAGCTAGTCAGGGAACAAGCCAAAGCCTATGGCCTAGGCATATTCATAAGTAACTAAGCTCCTTATTCAGGAACTGGTGCATGGGTGGAAAAGACCGCAGGTACAACTTTTCTCTACGAATACTAAAAACTTTGTGTGCAACTGTGCAACTACACTTGGTTATCCCACACAACTGCTGAGCACCTCAAGAGAACATGCGGGCTGGGAGCACAACATTCCCAACCACCCACAAAACTCTGTCATCCAATTCCACACCCAGGTACTGATCTAGGAATCGGAAATCCCAACCACCTGTCATCAGAGCTATGAGGGACTTGGACATGACTACACAATCCATTCACTCTGCAGGTGAGCAATGAGAAGCCAGAGATGACGTCTCTTCATTTGACTACTGACTGGCACACACTCACATGTCAACACAGCATGTTGGAGGGCTAGAACTCAGGTTATCAGGCTTGTTACCCAGCTGAGCCATCTCACCAGCCCTTTTAGATATTGTAAACCTTAAATGTTAACGATCAGAAAAATTCCAGTCATCCAATATCCTCCAAAAGTCCCAGGAAGAACATTTTCTGTGAGTGCTCCTAATTGGTCCCCTTAACCTTGGCTGGTCAGGGTTAGATATTACACACTTCACACACAGGTCAGTGCAACTATAAATGTTGATGAACCACACAGCCTGTAGGTAGAATTTAAGGTAGTTTGTGTGTGGGGGAATCAGATTTTCATGTAGATCAATATTATTAAATAATTAACAAAGCTCACCATACTTCTTGAATTGTCAGTCACATATTATCCATAGGAGGCAAATTAGCTGACTTAAAAAGAAGCAAGATATACCCACCAAAATGACAGTTTCCAAAAATTTTAGACTAAATGGCTCAGAATCAATAATTTTTTCCTATGTGATTCAACACAAACAGTTAGACCCACCTGACCATGTGTAAACATGTCCTTCTCCAAGAAAAACCTGAAAGCTTTCAACAGATGCACACCAACAAGTCTAGCCCCCTCCTTTGTTTCACAAATCCATGGCCACCTACAAAGCACCATGGATAAACATCAACACACAGAGAGAGCAAGTCAGACTCAGCCCTTGCCTTACAGCACTTGCATTTTAGTAAAGATAAACAAAAATTAACAAGATGACGGCTAGGAATAAGCTATTGGGGGCACAAAAGGAAGAGAAAGAAAGTAACAAAAATGACCCAGTAAAATGACCAGGCAAGCCCTCCTGATATTTAAACAAAGACTTTGACTTTGTGTAGGGCTGACTGAGGGCTGGAGGAAGAACCTGCTGGAGAACCAGGAGAGAGCCTGAGTCCCAGATACACCTGGTGGGCAGTTAGCACAGAGTGTGTCGGGAAAGGAGCCCCAACCTTCAAGTGTGCTTTTAAACACAAGAATGCTATTTAAGAGTCAATGGTGCATGCCTGTAATCCCAGCACTGGAAGGGGAAGTAGGGAGCGTCTATATAAGTGAGGCCCACGGGTTTATACAACAAGTCCCAGGCTATCCAAGGCTATAGAGCTTCACAGTGAGATCCTGTCCCAAAGACAAAAACAAAAAACAAGCAAACAACAACAACAAAAATCCAAAGAAACAAACAAGCAAAAACAAAAAAACAAAGGGTGATCTGCCTTGTCCAGAGGAACACAGTGCCAGCATAGGCCAGCCAGGAGGAGGCTGTCATCCTAGAGAGTAAGGGGGATGAGCAGCCCAAGGTAGAGACAGGGTTATGAAAGGTAAGAGAAGTCAAAAGACAATTTGAAGAAGTTGGGGTTCAGTGGCAAATGAGTGTTTATCAAGTATGAGGCACTACATACAATTTCTCTGCACAAGCCCAGTAGCTAACGTTTAAGTAATAGGACAGTCCTGAGTTCTCCAACAACCTGGGCTACAGTTACGAATTCCAGGCTCTGTCTCCAAAAGGGTGGTATGGAGTGGGGTTGAGATTTAAGACAGCTATCACATTAATACAAAGGGGGAAAAACATTTTTGAATAATGATCAGGCTGACATTTAGTAATTAAAAAACTTTCTGCAACCTAATGAGACTTGAATTTCTAAAGGATTACGGCCACTGAGGACCTGGGATCCATCCATGAACATCATTATATTTAGTTCCCTATTAATATATTAAAAGTTAGCTGGGTGTCATGTCACTCCTTTAATCCCAACATTTAGGAGGCAGAGGCTGACAGATCTGAGTTCAAGGTCAGCCTGATCCACAGAGTGAATTCTAGGACAGCCTGGTCTTCACAGGGAAACTCTGTCTCAAAAATAAAAACAACAAAACAAAACAAAGAAAACAAACATTAGGATTGTAAAACTAGGCATCCATTAGCTAGAATTCATTTCCCCTAACAAAAGCATGCCTTTGACATATGAAACAACCATAAGGAATACTTTTTACTTCATCAAATTATCAAATCCTTTTCCTCTTGGTTAGACAATGCCACTAATACAGATACTTAAGGACATCGGTGGAAACTGGTTTTCTCGATAAGCAAAGACTACAATAGCATCAAGCATCTCCTCAGGTCCCCATGAAGAATAAAGAAAAGTATCATATTCCACTGCCCTCTGCCCAAGTGTTTTCCTCACCAAGTTTCATGCTTAAAAGGTTTAGGCGAATGTTCTCACTAATTCTTTAAAATTAGCCCACACCTGCTTTATATGCACATTTGCTGCTCTAAAACCCAGACCTGAGAACTCCAAGTCAGACAAGGAGGTACAGATGCCAAAGCATAAAATGAATCATCAAAGGACTGCAACCAGCTGCCCAGGGGGACTACTGACCTGGCCCAGCATTCCCAGCCTCTTCCAAGCACAAGGTTGGTCCAGACTCTTCCAACCTACTGTATGGCACTGGTCAACTCCTGCATAAGCCAGGCTAGCTGGCACCATGAGCTTCCAGAGTCTCCTGTCTCTGCCACTATCTTGCTTGAGTTAGACGACAAAGGGAAGAGAATCTGGTACTTTTGGCAAACCATGTAGATTTAATTAAAATTTTCTGTAGTAAAAGCAATTCAAACATTGCTTAAATTTCAGAAAAGAAACCTAAAAACTAACAGAAACCCTGCCCTCTAATGTTATGTTATTTCAAGAGAAAGGAGAATTTGGAGGGGAAAGTCCCAAGTCAAACAGTGAGGACAGCTCTACCAGCAGAGGCAACCCCAAAATTCAAGTAGGAAGAGCCCTGATTTCTATCTGCATTTGACTTAGTGTCTCCTCTCCCAGTTAACTTGATTAAATATGACAACACTCAGCCAAAAATAATTTTCTCACAGTCATGTACTTTTCCCTTAAAAAAACAAAAAACCAAAAACATTATTTAGACCTGGGTGTGGTGGTGCTTTAAACCTAGCACTCAGAAGGCAGAGGCATGCAGATCTCTGAGTTTGAGACCAGGCTGATCTACAAAGAGAGTTCCAGAACAATCTGCCTTAAAAAAACAAAAACCAACCAAACAACCATCAATAAAAAAGTCAAAATTATTTATTTGCTCATTTATTTATTTAATGGTGTGTGTGAGAGAGAGAGAGAGAGCATGCGCACATTCTCTCTCCTGTGTAGGACACAGAGCCATGTTTGAGGTTTGAGGACAACCTTTGGGAGTTGGATCTCCCCCTCTACAATGCAGGCTCTGAGGCTCTAACTCAGATCACCAATCTTCGATCTGTGGAGCCATCTTGCTGACCTATCCTTTGACTTTTCTACCTCCCTTAAGACACAGCACTACTTGGCCACTCGTTCTGTCCATGCCTCCATCCTCCCCCCTGCTCTCCCACCCCCACCCAGACACAGGGTCTCACTTTATAACCTTGGCTGGCCTAGAGTTCGGTGAAGATCAGTCTGGCCTTCAGCTCAAGGAGATTTGCCTGTCTCTGCCTCCAGAGTGCTGGAATCTGGGATAAAGCTGTGCGCCACCATGCCTGGCTTTCCCCCTAACTCTTTATTACTAATTCTCTATCAAAATCAGTAGCAAGCATCTCTAATCCCAGAATGCAAAAGGAAGAGGCCAGGAGGCCTTCCAGTGTGAGGCCAGCTGGGACTACATAGTAAGACGACTCAAAAGAAGCAAGAAAAAAAGAAGAAAAATGGAGAGCAAGGAGAAATGAAGGAAGCAGAAGAAAAGAGTGGAGAAAGAAAAGAGGAGAATGCAACTTCTTTAAACTATCCAATATCCACCTTGGCTTGGGAACTATACTCAGTGGTGCAACACTTGCCTAGTACATGCAAGTCTCTGAATTTAATCCCCAGCTGTGAAAGGGAAAAAGGAATGAATGAATGAATGAGTAAATAAATAAAGGCAACCCACGCACATTTTTAGCTGTTTAACTTTTACTATGTATATTATCAAGAAATACCCCTTCTGTAACTAACTTCTAATTAAACATTTTATTGTACTTATGAGTAAAAGACTTTTTGTTCTGTCTTTGAACTATGGGTCTCATTAGAGCTAGCCTGGGTCACTGTGTTACCCAGACTAGCCTACAAATCACTAGTATTTAGCCTCTAGAGAGTCTAAGTTCTCTAAAGATGATCAGAATGAAATAAGCACAAGCTAAAGAAGCACATCAGAGCAACCACTAAGCTAATGAATGGCTGATTTTCCACCATGATTTAATTCTATTTATATCAGGCGATAGGCCAAATGTCTCATCTAAACTACATTCAAGTGAAATGTTAGAGAAACTAAGAAATATACTTGCACATTATTATCAATGTAAATAAGCCCTCCTCCACTTCCCAGAGGACTTAAAAAAGCTAAATAGTCAACAAATAACTAACCAGTTGGGAAGAGAAGAAACTGGATTCAATATGCATGGAAAGTTAAAGTCATCTCTGTCTCTACCAAGGCCAGCTAATGAAGAAGGAATAGTTTCTCTAACAGAAACTCTTGGGGAAACTGCATATCCACACAGAGAACAAGACAGAACCTTGTCTCATTCCACCCAACAACTTTAACTGAACATTAATCAAAGATCTGATATGAAAAAAATCCGAAAACTCAACCACAATAAGAAGAAAACCAGCCCAAATCAAATCTGGCTAAAAGGATTTAAATGCGCATAAATAGACAGGGAACATCATTAGCCACAGAAATGACACCGTCAACATGCTGTCTGAATAGAGTTGCGTCCTCTAGATATTTCATAGAAATAGAATCATGCAAAATTTTTGCATGGAAATCTTGCAGAACTATGAATGGTACTAAGACACGAATATTCTCTGACAGCTGAAGAAATTCCCCATAGCTCCCAAGTCTATTAAAAAAAAATCTGGTCACAGACCTAGGGCAACTATGAATACCTGTATTTCACATTTTGCCAATCTCAATAACCATTTTTTTTTTGGACTTCAAAATATAAATTTAATATTGTTTTAAATTTTGTTCATCAATCTTTGGTCAAAAGATCTTGAAACATTTTTCACAAAAAGATAGGAAAATACCTTTCTACAGTGTTTATGAGCTGACAGAATGCCCACACATATAGTCTTCCTTAAATTCTTACAATTACAAGAGCCGGACAAATTACACCGTCCATTTTAACAAATTAAAAAAGACAGAACCAGAAAGGCTAAGTGCCTTACCAGAGGCTTTAACTACATGTTAAGCCCCAGAACCAAGACTCTAAAGCACATCTCCTGCAGTCACCGTGCTGCCAGGGGACATCAAAGGCAATTTACCTGCATCTGAAAAAGCAAAGGAACTTGGTGGAAATGAACATGACTCTACCAGGAAGGTATGTTCCACGCCATCTTACTGTCCACGCAGCATAAATCATCATCTCCCACCCTAACTGCTCCTCCTGTCTCCCCATCCATCACACAGGCAGGACTCTGGGAGCCTGAGAGGCTTCCTTCTTCTTGTACCTACACATCAAAGCTAAAGAGCCATGCCACGCTCCATTTTCTAAAGAACCACCTGACTTTCTATTCTTACTGCTCTAGCTCAAGTCTTCACCATCCCTTGTCTAAAGAGCTGAAACACTCCTAACTGGTGTATCAGCTCAGAGGCTGATACCTAAAGACAGCATGAAATGTCAACTGCTGTTATTGTCCATTTACATTTTGTAGAAGATGTAATCTACTCGTTTGTTTTGTTTTTGAGACAGGGTCTTAATGGTAGCCCTGGTTGAACTGGTATTCACTCTATAGCTGAGATCACAGGCAAACCAAGAGATGGGTACTTTCTACGAAGCCTGTGTATCTTTCTAAAAAGAGTAATGTGCTTGTCCATTTTCTAGTTTACATTCCTTACACACTCTCCACTGACCATCAGGCCTATAGACACACATCAGTGTGGCTCTCAGTAAACATGCCTTTCCAGCCAGTCTCACTCCCCACCACTCCCACACACGTCCTATGCTCCAGGCACTGAACACCCACCACAAAGCAGACAAACGGGTTTAACCTCACATGCCAAGTCCAAATAATTGTAGTGGCCGTCTGAAGCATCCTGCTGAGAACTAAAGAGGTTGCTTATAAATTTAGCAGCAAAAAGTCATGACCGATTAGTAAGCAGCATTTGCTTCTAGCATGAGAAATAGGTGGCCCGACAAACATCACACAGTGTCTATACACGTAGAGCCTTGTCCTTTGGATACTATAAGATGTCCTTCCACATTTCTAAACCTTTTAAAGTACACACCTCTGTCCCTGTGGATACCATTCCACCTTGCTGCTCATCCTTCAGGACTTCAGAACTCAGTCTTCTGTGTGAAATGTGCTTGTCACGAGGCAAAGGTAACCACTCTCTTTCTGGGCTCACAGTTTTCTACACATCTCTAGCCTTTGGAAATTACTGAACTGTACCACAGGTGGTACCGTATGTTATCTGTGAGCTTCTACGTGCAGTTGTACCCTGTTCCTCTGTGCACTTCAACATCCAGCACAGTCAAATAAACCCTGTGACAATGAGCAAATAGAATGTCTAACAGGAATTCCTCTGATAGAGTACTTGGGTTTCCACTGAAAACCTAAGCCCATGTGCTAGACTGCACACACTCTGCCATCACTAGCCACCTGTCCCCATCGTTATCTCTCAGAAACAACACGGGGAAGCATACTGGGTGTAGCAGAGAAAGTGGAAAATACAAGAAGAAAAGACAATGGTTCTAAATAGCACAAGCAGTGTGAAAACATATAAGATTCAAAGTTTCCAGAGGCTGAATATGGGCCCTGAAGTTGCTATTATTAAGATTGTAATCCTTCCGCATACCACTAATAAAAATATGCATGTGTTAATTTAGGTGGATAAGTAAGATTATATACACTTATGAACTGTAAGGTGATATTTCAATACATTCTAGAAGATCTATCACCTTAACATCTTATCACTTCTGGGTTGGTTTTGTTTTTGTAAACAGGGCCTTACTGTGTAGCTCTGGCTGGCTGGAACTCCCAATATGAACAAGGATGGCCTTAAACTCAAGCGACCAACCTGCCTCTACCTCTGAAATGTTTTTTTTGTTTTGTTTGCCGATTTCTTCAGGTTTTCCACACTGTCCTTTGCTGTGCCAGGAATCAACCTAGGCTATCACATATCACTCATTTATCATGCATCCCTGGTCTCTTCAGAACTTAGACACTTTCTTTTTGGTTGAGACAGCATCTTACTATGGCTGTCCTTACTAACCTGAAACTCAGTAAGTAGACCAGGCTGGCCTCCAACTCACAGAGATCTACCTACCTCTACCTCCAAAATTCTGGGATTAAAGGCGTGTGCCACCACTGAGACATTCTAAGGAATTATTACAGTGCATGGATATGTAGAATGGGAGGATTGGGGGGGCGTGTCCACACGCCACAGCCTTCTAGGAGCCCAGAAGGCAACTCTGTGGACTTTACACTCTGCCTCTATGTGGGTTCTACGGTCGAATTCAGATCCCTGGCCTTGCAAGTAAATCCATTTACCTACTGCATGTGCAGTCTCACCAGTCCTTGTTTCATTTACTATTTTGAAATATATATTAGTAAGTACAGTCACCTGAATGTCCCAGACGGTTTTAATTTTAAGCCTGTGAGGTAGGTTAGAGAGATGATGGCTCAGTGGCTAAGAGCCATCTCCTAAGCTGCTCTTTCGAAGTACCTGAGTTTGATTCCCTGTGCCCATCCGGTTGCTGGCAACAACTTGTATCTCCAGTTTCCGGAAATACAACACTCTCTTCTGGCCTCCATGGGTACTATCTGTATGCGTTGCAGACATATATGCAGACAAAACACCCATACACATAAAATAAAAATAAATAACCCTTAAAAAAGTTTGTGAGGGCCAGGCAGTGGTGGTGCATGCCTTTAATCCCAGCACTTGGGAGGCAGAGGCAGGTGGATTTCTGAGTTCGAGGCCAGCCTGGTCTACAGAGTGAGTTCCAGGACAGCCAGGGCTATACAGAGAAACCTTGTCTCGAGATTTAAAAAAAAAAGTTTGTGAGGTACATTCCTTTGGAAAAACTTTAAAACATAGTATCTACTATAATGGTGAACAAACAAATAAGGAGTAACTACACATTCAGGCATATTACTAAACATAAATGCTACATCTGCTCACCAAAAGACATGTTCAATAGCAGCATTATTCATGACACTGGGTATTTGAATCCCAAATGTCAATGCAGAGTAGAATGAATCAACAGCATATTCATACAAAGGAATGTAATACTAAAATATGAACCAACTACAACTATATGCAACAATCTGGATTGATCTCGCAAAGTTCAGAAAGAGAAATCAGACAAGAAAATATATTTTGTCTGAATCTCTCCATAACAGACGGAGAGCAGGCACAACTCAGACATCAGAAGTCCTGACAATGCTGACTGCAAGGTGCACGGTGAAGACCTTTCCCGATGCCAGGAAACTTCTGTTCTGTCATCTGAGTCCTGGGTGCACAAATGTGCTTACACTGTGATGTACTTTTCTGTAGATTACATTTTAATTAAAATTTGCCTTAAAATTAGGACAAAAGCCGATAATGTAACTCACCTGGTAGAGTGCTTGCCTCCTGTGCTCAAAAGCCCAGAGTTTGACCCCCAGCACTGCATAGTCCAAGCACTCAAGGGAAGGCAGAAAGATTCAGTTCAAGGTCCACAATAAGGACACCAATGGACTGCTAACAGGGAAAGGGGCAAGGTCTCTGCCTCAACTCTAGACAAAGAACTACATGCAACCAGGAAATGCTAAGAGCAAGAGAAATGGTCTTCACCAGAGAAGAGTCCCCCAACTGGTTATCCAACACCCAGTGGTCAGCCCTAAGATCTTATGCATACAGGTAACATTAAACAGACTGAGCAGATTGCTTTATGCATTTAGGAATATGTGTATATGTATGCATGTATGCATGCATGTATGCATGTACGTAACAACAAAGAAAAGGAGGCCATGAATTTGACAAAGAGCATGGGGACCGCATGAAAGGGGTTAGCGGGAGGAAAAGGAAAGGGGAAATGATCCAATTATACTATAATTTCAGATTTTTAAACATTATTAAAAATAACAACAAAGATGTTCAAGGCCAAGTTCATCATTGACTACATAGTGAATTCAAGGCCAGCCTGGTATGAGACCCCATCTCAAAAGGGAGGGGAAAAAAACTCAACAAAATAAAAAATAAAGGTATTTTCAAACTAAAAACTGAGTGAACTCAACAGTGACATTTACAATACAAAAAAATAGTAAAAGAAGCTTCAGGCAAAAAAAAAAAAAAAAAAGCAAAAAAACAAAAAAATACCTGGCCCCACAGAAAGTATACAACAAGAAAAACAATGTATAAAGAAAAACAGTTGGCCTCCTGCATCTGTGAGGCACACCATGAATGCAGCCAATCACAGACAGGAAGTGTTCACAAACCCTCCCATATCCTTGTTAAGCATACATAGAGCATTTTTTTCCTCCTTATAACCAAAATAGCGTAGCGTAGCTATTTACAGGACATTTGTATCAAGTTAGGTGTCTCTTTAAACCTAGAGACGGTTTAAAGCCTATGGGGGGGGGCATACGGAAAGAATACAAGCAATATTTAACTATCTATCTCACATAAGGGACTTGAACAGTTTTGGGTTTGGTGCCTGGCAAGGAAAGGCATGGGGAACCTTGGGACCAATCCCTTGCTGCTATCTAGGAACGGCTGTAGTAATGTCTTAGATGCATTTTGAAGATAGTTTACAAGATAGTTTAATCTCATATGCAGAATCCAGATGCCATACCAATTCTCTCTGTCTGTCTGTCTGTCTGTAATGACTGGTTTTATGTCAACTTGACACAAACTAGAATTCTCTGAGAGATCCTCAACTGAGAAAATGCCTCCATACGATCTGGTTGTAAAGCATTTTCTTAGTGATTGATGGGGGGGAAGTTTCCAGCCCACTGTGGGTGGTGCTAGGTTCTAAATAAGAAGCACCTGAGCTCATAGTCCTGGGTTCTAAGAGAAAGCAAGCTGTACAAGCCATTTAAGCAGCACCCTCCATGGGCTCTGCATCAGCTCCTGCCTCCAGGTTCCTGCCCTGTGTGAGTTCCAGTCCTGACTTCCTTCAGTGAAGAACAGCAATGTGGAAGAGTAACCTAAACAAATCCTTTCCTCCCTGATTTGCTTTTTGGTCATAATGTTTTGATGCAGCAATAGAAACCCTAACACACACACACACACACACACACACACACACACACGATATATATACGGATATATAAAAAGACCAGAAAACAGCAAGTATTTAAGGGAACTAATGGAAGGGGTGCAGGAAAATAATGGATTCTAAGCAAAGTATGGTGATATATATAGATATATATCTGTACACACACACACACACACACACACACATATATATATATGAAGTCATAATGAAACCCATTATTTTGTATGCTAAAAAATAATTTAAAAAGGAAATAATTCTTTATTTTACAGATCTCCTTGAGGATCAAGATGGCATTACATGGATCAATCTAGATAAAAATACTTGTCTTGACAAGTAAAAAAAACCACTGTCTTATGGCATTTTAAGGCATGAATTAAAAGTATTTATCAGCAATCTATATATAAAAATCAGGAAATAAATGGAATGGAAGCATTTTATAGTTTTTGCATTTTCTAGAAAGCAATACAACTAGCAATTTGTTTAAAATTTTATTAAGGCCACCACTTAATGACAAAACAATATTATAATAAAGGTAGAAAGAACAGTTTTTTAAAAACTAATCAAAAATCAATCAGACAATTAATATAGAAGAGGTGGGACAACTAGCAAACAAGTTTTAAAAACCCAAATTTCAGCCAAGCATAGTGGTGTATGCTTTTAATCCCAGCACTTGAGAGGCTCAGGCAGGTGGATCTCTGAATTCAAGGCCAGCCTGGTCTACAGAGCTGTTACACAGAGAAACCCTGTCTTGAAAAACCAAACCAAACAAACAAACAAAAACAAAAACAACCCCAAATTTCAGTAATCAGACTAAATGTAAACAAATCTGAACTAAAATTAAAGACTGAAGGTTTGGAGCCAGTAGACTGCTTAGTGGTAGAGTGAGTGCCCAGCATACAACTTCAGTATGATTCATAACAATACCAAAACTTAAAAAATTGTAATGAGACAAGACCTTCACCACTGTGGTTTTCCCACCCTCCTACCCCCACACCAAGCCTACAGCCCTAGTCTAGTCATGAAAGCATAACGCAAAGCTAAGCTTGTGAAACTTTCCCACAGATCAGAAGAGACTGAGGAGCATGGTACATAAACACAAGATGCACTTCCTGTTGGATATGAGTGTCCTCTTCTCTTTTCTTGTCTGTTCATTTTGTTTGGAGCTCTCACTAAGTAGCCCTGGCTGGCCTAGAATCTTCTGCTTCTGCCTCCTGAGTGCTAGGATTAAAGGTGTATAGCACCATGTCCATCCCAAAACACAGAGGTTTATTAATAGTGCTGCTATAGAACATAGATGGGAACTGTTCCTGTTTTACAGAGGATGTGATAACAGACAATATGTCTGACTTGAAGAGACAGAGAGAGTGACTGTCTCTCTGCGTGTCTCTTCTTTCTGTGCGTGTCCTCTCAACAGCTATCTCAAACTCACTATGGAGCCCAGGCTGTTCTCAAACCTTTGGCAATCCTGTCTCAGCCTCCCGAATGCTGCTGGGACTTCAGATGCCTGAGTTACCATGTGCAGAATATAAATAGCCTATTAACATACAATCATTGGTAAATATGTGGGGGGGGGGTGTTCTTTTGTTCAATTTGTTTGTTTGTTTGTCTTTTCAAGACAGGGTTTCTCTGTGTAATAGTCCTGGCTGGCCTATGCCAGGCTGGCCTGGAATTCACAGATTCGTCTGCCTCTGCCTCAGAAGCTAATCATTTTCTAACAGAGTTCATCAATATCTGGATGTAAGGAATCTATTACTTCCCTTTGCATAGGCAGAGACACAGAAAACTATAAGGCACCATTCCCAAATGTCCCCCAGAATGCTGCAGCTACTTCCAGCTAATTCAGCACAGTAAGTATTTGAGGAATAAACTGAAGTTCAAAGTAACAGCAATTTTGTCCAATTAGTTTTCACTTTGCAACTAAGCATTTTAACATATGATTAAACCTTCCCAGGTGCCTGGAAAAGACTAGGTAACAGGATTGGCATTGTGGGCAGGACTAGCTTCATGGTAGATCCACCACTATGCTTACAAGGTTCTCCTTCTTACAACTATTAGTTTAAAACTGCGCTGGAAACCAGAACACTGCCTGCAACGAACATGATTCTTACTTATTCTTGTAAGCAATGATGTTCGGGTTTTTTTTTTGTTGTTGTTGTTGTTGTTTGTTTTTTTCCGAAACAGGGTTTCTCTGTGTAGCCCTGGCTGTCCTGGAACTCACTCTGTAGACCAGGCTGGCCTCGAACTCAGAAATCCACCTGCCTCTGCCTCCCAAGTGCTAGGATTAAAGGCCTGCGCCACCACTGCCCTGCACAATGATGTATTTTTGTAGTTTGTGATTCCACCTCTGCACTCCCAGACATCTACGCTGGACTCATACACATATAATCATATATATATATATATATTATATATATATATATATATATATATATATATATATATATAATATATATATGAATGATAGTGATCAGGCTATGAACACTCAAGAAACACAGCAAGTGTGGACTAAAATATTCTGAGGCCCATTTTTTACTGAGTCCACCTTTTCACAAACATTGTCTCTCTTTCTCTTTAGAACCAAGTAGGCTGTGTTCCAAGACCACTCTCTTCGAATTAGCATGAACCTTTCTGAGAAGCCTGCTCACATCTTCTTTTCACAGCGCAAACAAAGCCTGAATGTCCCCTATGCCCAACACCCCCCCCCCCATCCTTAATACACACACAAGCCTTCATGCTCCTCCAGGGAACACTGGTTTGCTACCGCCCTTCAGCTTATTTAAAGTCAAGATGGGGCCATAATTTTTTAAATGTTCTTTATACATCTAAAATTAAAGGTATACCAAAATTTTGGAACCCAAGTTGAAATAAATGACCGCTGTCTAATGGGTATTGAAATTCTGGAAGGCTGATAGGGCCATGCAGGCTTCTCATCTCTACTATAACACTATGAATGTTTCTTTGTTACAATTCAGATAAACAGACATTTAACCTCATAAAGAGCCGGGCTATACTTAAATCTCACCAGTTGCAACTCTCTCTTTTATTTTTGGAACAACTCAGCACAATAAAATTCTGTTTATTGGACATTGTTTCCACACATACGAACAGACCTAAATAAATAAACAAACAGCAACTCTACAGGCAAATGGGGGAGCCTTTTATCTCCAGTCTTTTTAACCACCCCACACAAAGCAACTGCTTATATTTCAGTGAGGTAAATACATACAAAGTGACTGGAATGCTTGAAATACGATTGTTTTCTGTTGTTCACATGGTCTTTTCTTCTGCTTTGATAATACAACGAGCATGTCATCACAAGTAAAGTCAGAAGGACAGGGACCACTCTACCGTCCTCAGTCCCAAACTAAAACAGAAAGGCATGTGTGGCGCTCCTTCTCCTGGTGAAATCAATGGAGTTAATACTGGCAGGCAAGACCAATGGTGTTCGTTTCAATCAACTCAACAGCAGCTGGCAGGTAAAGGATTAAGGCTAGCTGCCACAATTACCCACCACCACCTGCCAACAGCAGTTCTCATCCAGGATTACTTTGCATGGTGTAGTTGACAATGTCTGAAGATTTTTCTTTAATTTTTTTTCTTAAATTTACATATTTTTGTACATGAATGTTTTGCTGGTGTGTGTGTGTGTGTTGGCCCTAGAGGTGAGAAGAGGGCATCAGATCCCCTGGAACTGGCATTTTGGATGGCTATAAGTCCCTATGTGGTGCTGGGAATGGAACCCAGGACCTTTGCAGGAACAAGTACTCCAAAGCACTGAGTAATCTCTCCAGTCCCCAGTTCAAAGATAGCCCAGCGTCTAAAAACCTTTTAATGTCAAGCATGCACATGCCTTTAATTATAGCACTTGGGAGACAGAGGCAGGAGGATCTTTGTGAGTTCAAGGCTAGCCTGATCTACATAGTGAGTGAGTTTCAGGACAGCCATAGCTACATAGAGACCCTACCTCTACATAGATAGTTAGTTAGTTAGTTAGATAGATAGATAGATAGATAGATAGATAGATAATGTCTTTTCCACTGGAAAGAAGGGGTTCTTGGCAGCAGTGACTAAGTCTTGAGACATTGCAAATAGGGAAGTGGCACTCATGACAGCCCCGCATAGGAATTATTTGGCCCCAAATGTCAATTGTCTTGGGATTAAGAAATACCTGCCCTAGACATTTGTCCCAATTTTTAGTGAGTAGTTAAAACAGCTAGACAAAACACTCTGGTGGTGTGAGAGGACCTCAAGACTTTGGGAAGAATGAATCTGTTTGTCATTTTACATATTACCCCTACACTGCACAGATTTAAAAGAAAAAAGGAAGGCACTGATTCTCTACCACATGGTGGACATTGGAGACTGGGGAACTTTCTTGCAGTCATTCAACTCTGAGGGAATCAAACAAAATCTCTGTCATTTCACAATGTTGCAAAGCCATGGGTTTGAGTCAGAGTTTACCAGTGTGACTTTGAACATGTCACTGGACTTTTCTAAAACTCTACTTGGAAAATAAATGAGCTGGAACTGGGGAGTAGGAGGATTGTCACAAGTTGTAGGTCAGCCTGTGCTATCCAAGGTGAGTTACAGGTCACTAGCCTGGACTAGAATGTGAGGTCCTGAAGTTGGTGTAGTGACTCACGACTTTGAATCCAGCTGAGGTGGGCAAATCTGTCAGTTCAAATCCATCCAGGGCTACATAGTGAGACCATGTATCAAAAACAAACAAAACAGAAGCAAGCAATATTTTATTGCCCAGCCTGATCCACCTTGGAGTATACTCAATAAACCTGCTTCATTTCTAAACACACACACACACACACACACACACAAAACAAAACAAGAAACTTACAGAAATGTACTCAATACCAAATATCAAACTACTTTCTAATCACTTTTTTTCCCTTGGGAAAGAGTCTATGCAGACAACCATAATAGGCATTACTGACCACTTTTTAAAACAAAATTTAAAGCTAGGCTTGATGGCACACATCTGCAATCCCAGCACTTGGACTTGGGAAGTTGTGGACAAGAAGATCAAAGAGGTCAAGGCTAGCCTCTGCTTCAGGAAATGTTTGGGACCCACGCAGGCTATAGAAAACCCTGTCTTAAACAAAATTCAACATTAAATGTTTAAAAAATAATGTATTTTCTACAACCGAGGACCTACTATTAAATCCCAGGAGGAAATAAGCTAATATAACAACATCTGAAAATGAACAACCCTAAATAATTTTATTAAAAACTTTTTCATACAATGTTTTTTTTCTTCTTTTCTTTCTCTTGTCCTCACCCCTAAACACTTTAACCGATAAGCCCTGAGATGTTCCAGACTGTACCAACTACTCTGATTAGGTACTCTTGATATCTGGCAGCACAGATCAGGAGAGGGAATAGGAGAAAGAAGATGGTCATAAATCCATTACAAAGTAGGGTGTGGAGGTCCCTGCCAATGATCCTAGCATCTGGGAGGTGAAGGCAGAAGAACCAGGAGTTCAAGAACAGCTTCAGCTGGAGTACAGGAGACTTAGACCCCTCCCCCCAGTGTAAAAATAAAAGTAAAATAAAGGCCTGGTGAGATGGCTCAGTGAGTAAAAGGCTTGCCTCACAAACTTGGCAACCCAAGTCTGCCCCCCAGAACCCATCTAAAGGTAGGAGCACAGGAGCCACAACACTGTCCTCCGACCTGCACATGCCCTGTGGCCACACATGCCCTGTGGCCAGTGCCCCTCCCCCCACCATGCACTCAATTAACAATATATAGACATTTCAAACTACATTTTAAAAAATCCATTAGCTTCTGGGAATCATCTACTTACTATTCTCTGCAAAGTGTATTCCACCGATATGAACGATGCATTCATTTCAACGTTTCAACAACAATAGTTATAAGAGTCACCCCAAAGAATCTGTCTGTCAGTCTTTGAAAAATAGTCAAAACACTTCTGGGATCAAGTTCCTCAACAGTTCGAGATACCATGCAACCAGGCCTGTTCTTTCAATAGAACCAAAGATTCTTCTGAAGCAAGGTCGCACACACTCTCGTCTGGAAAGAGTTTGGGACCAAGACAAAGCCTCATTGTTTGGAAAAATAAAAAAATTATATTTTCATGGCATCTTATAAATAAATTACAACGGAAACTGTAATCTACTAAGGCCAAGTCTAAAATCAAGCAACAGATCAAATAAAAAATGTTTGTTTGAAGGGATTAAAAAAGAGACTAAAAAGAATCATCAAAAAGTCAGCTTTAAATATCATTCAAGGAACACATGTATCAAAACGTCACGCGGTATCCTGAATATAGTGCAACACTGAGGTTACTAATACATCACAATGGCTGGCTTTAAATAAATTAATAAAACTATATTTACTTGAACTGAAAATGAGAGAATATTCTAGTAGGGCTGATAATAATGTTTCCCTCAATTTAGAAAGGATTTTCACAAAAGGTCGTTTTACAGACTATTCTAATTACAGTTTCCGCCCTAAGCATTTTGACACTTCCATCAACTTTCTACAGGCGAAGGTGGATTGTTTTGCTATGTTTTTAACAGACTTGCTTCTCAAAGAATGAATTAGATAAAACCGGATAGGGGAAACCTATTACCAGTCTTCCCATCAATAAAGCATGTGAGTAAGCTCCTGGTTATGTGTCACTGTTTAGGTGACAAGTCATGAAGAATGTATGCGGACTAACTAAAAGCAATTTCATCTAAACAGCCTGTTTACTTCTTATAAACCTGTACTTTTCACCACAGCGAGTTTTCACACTCGGTACCCAGAATCATCATTTCCTCCATTTCTCTCCCAAATAGCAGAATTCTCGGGGCTCAGTGGTTTCCCTGGCGTTTAAAAGGACTATTGACAAATTCAAAATGCTACGAGGGGCCAGCTCATTTTCCCAAAGATGTCATCTTCCTGACACGACCTCACGCGAGCCTCTCCGGTGCCCTCATCCCCCCCCCCCCCCCCCCCTCCCCCCCCAGCTAAGACCCCGGCACACAGCCGAGGCCGGCGGACGCGCTCACAGTCTCCCCGGAGCCCGGGTCCCGGAGCTCGGGTCCCGCAGCCGCGCCCGCCCTCCGCCCGCCAGCTTCCCACCCGGCCGGGGGCTTCGGGCTGCGACCTCACCGGAGGCGGGGGGCGGCTCTCCCTCCTCGCCGGCGGCAGGCGCCAGGGTGACAGTGCCGTCCCTCCAGACGCGGATCTGCGCGGCCGAGCGCACGCGGCGGTGGGGCTGGCGGCGGGCGGCGGCGCGCAGGAAGCCGCAGCACTGGAAGCACACGGCCCACGCCTGCTCCTCGTTGATGGGCTGGTTGTAGAGCCGCAGGATCTCCTCCAGGCTCAGCGCGTCGCGCGGGCCCCCGGTCGCGCCGAGCTGCGGCCCCTCGCCGCCGGGGCTTGAGGGCTGCGCCATGCGGCCCACGTCGCTGCGCCGCCGGCGCTCGGGTGCCGCGTCTCCTCAGCGCCGGAGCATCGTCTCTGCTAGCCGCCGCCTCCGCATCCCGGGCTGCCGCCGCCCAGGCCGGCCGCGCGCCGCCGCGGGGACTAGGCGGGGACGCCGAGGCGCTCGGCGCTGACCAGCACGCAGCCGGCCGGTAGCGCAGCGATGGCGTCCGCTCGCCCCGCCCCGTCTCGCCTTGCCCCGCCCCGTTTTGGGGGCCGCGCGGCCGAGCAGGGCCTGGGGGCGTCAACCCCCGATGTGAATGACGCGCGGCCGAGCACGGCCTGGGGGCGTTGCCCCGGAGGTGAGTGACGGGAAGCGAGGGGCGACCGCACGGCTGACCGGAGCTGTGGGTTCTGCAGAACCTGTGCTCGCGGACTCTGCGGGTGTCTGGCCGCGAAGTCGCTGTCACAGAGTCTATAGTTCTGCTCGCCCCTAGTCTATTTAAGAACTTGAATTCAATCTGGGGCGACTTACTAAAAAGAAACGGTCATCTGAATCCCCCTCGCCACTGGCTGTCCCAGCAGATTTGACCTGCGAGCGGAGATCCCCTGGGCCCATCGAGACTCCTGTTTCTCCTGACCACTCAACACATACTATGTATCCCTGCACATCTGCAAAATTAATTTTTTAGATATATTTTTCTATTCATTTATTTTGAAACAGTCTCCCTGAGTAACCCAAGCTGGCCTTGAACTCGCTACCACCATGTCCGGCTACTTCTTGAGTGTTGGTACTCTCTCCGCTCAGTCAGTGAGTGAGGACATCGGTCTTGAGCTTGCCTTGCTGAATTATCCGAACGCCTAGATCAGGGCCTGAGGTGTGGTGTACAACGCTCAGGGCCTTTTAGATTCAACCGTCCCTAAGGTAATCACAGATAAGCACACTCATCCTAGCCTAGTTAATCCAGTCTGCTATTCGAGAAGGAATTGGTGTCAGAGACAAAACTACGGGACAATTATCTGTATTACAAAAGAATTCGAGGGGCCTCCCTGAACGCATTCAAGTGTGCAATAAAGCTGGTAATTCTTAAAAATGTCCATCCAATCATAGATGGTTTTAATTGGTAACATTACACCAAGCTAGTCTTCGAAACCCTTAGAGTTGTAGCATTAACCAAGTAAGAAAATCATAGTAGGTACCATTTTATGTGGAATGTGGGCAACTGCACACTACAGTTAATTTTATAGTAGAAAGTCTTTAAAAGTAGAGAACTGGTTGAGGAGAAAGCTCTGTGGACTCCTTTTGTCTTCAACACAAGAGATATACAACAAGCTCTTCAAGTAAAATTACTTAATTATGGGTTCATAATCTCAAATGTAAAAATGCAGTATTTAGGGACAGTGAGACGGCTCAGCAGGTGAAAGGACTTTGCTGCCAAGCTGCGACCCATATAGTTGAGGGGGAGAACCCACCCCATGTGGTTGGTCTTTGAACTCCGAGTGTATGTGCACATAATACACACAAAAAATAGGAAGAAAATAAATACAGTATTTGTGAGCCAAAGCTCTGAGGCAGAGACTTTTCTCAGTCCTTGTGTGGGAGACTAATACATACTATGATAATATTAATAATATATGAATATACCAACATACCCAAATTTTGCTCTTTTAAAAGTCCGGATTCTGTGTGGCTTTTGAAAATACAGAAGAGCTTAAAATCCTTTGAACGATGCAGAGAAACAATGGTCCACTTGTATGGACACCAGCACCATCTTCTGGCCTTGTGGAGTATTGCTTCCCTTTGCACATGAACTACACAAAACCAGCTTTGTTCTTGCCTTACCCACTCAAAACAAGTTGGATTAATTAAAGAAGGATTCCATAGGCCATAAACTGAAGTAGGGCAGTAAATAAATGCTCAATTAACTGTAACAATGGAGGGAAGACTGAAAGAGGTGGAAGTGAGCAAAGACTTTATTAAAATCCAAATTAGAATTAGAATTTTATGCAGCCCAAGCTGGCCTCTGATTCTCTGTGTAGCCAAGAATAAGTCTTGACTGTGTGTCCATACTTGATTAATTAGATTCAAACCCAAGGCTTCATTCATGCTAGGCAATAGCGCTTAACAGCTTAGCTCCATCCACAACCCCCATGTTGACTCTTTATAGTTTTTTTTGAAAGCTGATTTGCAACCCTAGGATAAATTTCATTTTCTGAATAATAATTTTTAAAATGTAAGCATTTTGAAAGGAAAAACATGAATCACTGAAAGGTTATATACAAAGAAAGTCTTGAGGTTTTTGTGAAGTACAAATACTGTGATATATACTATAGAGTAAATCTGCCTTTTGTGAGCATATGTGTAATTACGGTGAAGCAAGATGACAGGTAGAACACTGATATTCCTCTCTACACAGAACAAGGAGAGAAATCCTTAAAGCTAAATCCACTTTCTAGTATGCATCTCCTCAGCTCGGAGCTGAACACTGGACATTTGCTATACAGAGATTTTGAGCATCTTCTGCAGTTCTGACAAACCCCTCATATTCACCGTTGATTCTCTTGAGACCGACAGCTAGCTGCTCAGGGAATGTGCTCCCATTGAGTCGCCGAAATCCCTGCCATTGTGGGCAGCCTCCTTTCTCATTTTCAATTCAGTCTTAAAAATTCAAATACCTTTGGTTTGGTATATTTCGTTCTAACCTCATTTTCTTTAACTCTGTAATTCGGGTTAAAGTGACTTTATACACTTTAAATGTCCAAACAATCCAAATCAACTTTTAAGATATTTTCAAAGTATTGGGAGATCAGTGAAACTAAATGGTGTAACTCAGAATATTATTTTAGTTTTCCTTGATTCTTGTATGTTTATTTTAAAAAGGATCCTTGAAACTTCTTCTATTTACTTATCATTTTTGTAGAATAAGCGTATTTCATGCTTGATACTCTGGACATGATGCAGGCTGAGCTGCTCCGAGGCCTTTGGGGAGCACGGCCTGTCTGTGTAGCCCAAGCTTATCTCGGGCAGTCCCAGACAAATGCTCCTAAGAGGCACATTCACCTAGAAAAGTACACCAAAAGGAGAAAAAATAGAGTAGGTTTTTTCCCATGTTGTAACTTCAATTTCCAATGTCAATAATTACATATATATGACTCTGAATGCTTTCTTTCTTCAGTTATTACAGTTGAAGGGTGAGATGTTATTCCTATCTTACAGTCACAGGACAAAATGGAGGGCTGGAAAGTGAAAGGGTGGGAGTAGAGTCCAGGCCTCCTGACCAGCTCACTTCTCTCTGTTGCTGACACTCAACCCTCCTCCTATCAAGTCTAAAAAAAATAGGAAAAGACCAATATGATTGTTTAAACTTGTTCTTTTAAAACACCAAAACGCCCAAATCAGGCCATCCTCTTGGTTAGTTTTTGTAAATTCAATGGCATTTGGGTTTCGTCACAAGTCATCTCCATTAGTAATTATCTTCCATGTGATTGACATGGTCCCATCTCTCTAAAACAGTTATGAATTATTGTGCAGGCTAATTTACTATTTAAAACTGATATCTTGGGCTGGAGAGAAAGCTCAGCAGTTAAGAGCACTTGTTGCTATTGCAAAGGACCTGAGTTCAGTCCCAACCTCTGGCCTCCACATGCATATATAGACCATGCACACACACTAAAGTGTATGCATACAGACACAGACAAGTACATACACATATATACAAACACAAGTGCCAAGTGACTGGACTCTCTTCTATACATACTTTAGAAGACAGATGTACCATTTACATATTTTTTTTCAGTCTCACTCTAGAGCTCAGGTCACCTGAAGCTACGGCGTTCAAGGTAGCAATTCTTCTTTCTCAACCTTTGGAGTGCTGTGATTACACGTGTGAGCTACCATATCCAACTAAAGACATTCTCAAGCCTAGCATTGTGGTACATGCCTTTAATCTCAGGCAAAGGCAGGTAGATCTCTGAGTTCAAGACCAGCCTGGTCTACATTGCTAGTTCCAGAACAACCAGTGCTATATAGTGTTTTTTTTTTTTAAAAAAAAAACAGGGCTGGAGAGATGGCTCAGCAGTTGATAGCACCAACTGCTCTTCCAGAGGTCCTGAGTTCAATTCCCAGCAACCACATGGTGGCTCACAACCATCTGTAATGGGATCCAATGCCCTCTTCTGGTGTGTCTGAAGACAGTTACAGTGTACCCACATACATAAAATAAATAAATCTTAAACAACAACACCAACAACAAAAAACAAAGAAAGACATATTCTCACAATAATACTGGAAATAATTTTTATAAAGGACCTGGGACTAGGAAAATGGCTCAGGAGTGAGCACTTGTTAAATTACTGAACATTTACTTAATAAAATAAGAGAAGTAGTTTAAGAAAAGAAAAAAAGGGGGTGACAGAGAAGAAAAGTTGGTGGTGCACATGTGTAATCCCACACTGGGGAAGCTGAGCAGGTAGACCTCAAGTCTGAGAGCAATCTGCGCTGCACAGCAGGGCTCTGTCTTGAGAAAGATGTCACAGTGGGGTTCACGTGACACAAGTACACCAGAACCTCAAGACAAAACCAAGGTCTTATGAACGAATAAAGTAGTAAAGGAGGAATAAAAACAGGAAGTAGGCAAAAATTAAAAGAAAGGCAGACCTAAATACAGTTACACCAGGGCTAACAAATATCATATATAATACAGAACACAGAATGAGTACGGATATTTTTTTGAGGGTTACTGGGAATTTAAGACATAGCTTTTCACATACTAAGCATGTATTTTACCACTGAGCCCAATGTGAATTTATTTAACAATCCCTTTAAGACACACAACTTTCAACTGGATTTTAAAAAGATTCAATTATATCATCAGTGTAAGACATTATTGAGATTCAAAGACAGATCATATGAAAGTTTAAGAATGGAAGAGGTATAATCATGAGAAACAGCACCCCCAAAGTCACCCGCTCTTTCCGAGTGACCCTGTAGAATGCCAGTTGATTTTCTCCCCACTACCCACCCCACCCCAACTACTGAAAATCTGGGTCTAAAATTACTAGGGAATTTTCAAGGTACCCAGAATAACCTAAATGATCTTGGGGAAAGAATGAAGTTGTGAAGCCACTTTCCCAAGGAGTAATCAAAATGTATCGGGTGTGCTAGGCTTGCAGCTTGGTTGGTAGACTGCTGGCCTAGCAGGCACCAGGTTCTAGGTTTGATCTCTACCACAGCATACACATCTGTAATCCCAGGATTTAGGAGTCAGACTCAAGGATCAAAAATTCAGTCACCCTCAGCTACTAGAGTCAATTCAATGCCAACCTGGCTTATACGAGACCCTGCCTCAAGAGTGTCACAAACTAGACATGGTGGTACACACCTGTAATCCTAGCACTTGGGACCAAAGCAAGTTCCCAGTCAGTATGGTCTACTTGATGAGGCCCAAGCCAACAGGCATATATAAATGAGATTTTTCTTTAAGAAAAAAAAAAAAAGTGAGGTACTGACATAAAAGAAAGACTTAAGGGGAGAAAACACGTACCTCTATAGTCAAATACTTTTTTTTTTTTTTTTAATTTAATGTATGAGTACACTGTAGCTGTCTTCAGACACACCAGAAGAGGGCATCAGATCCTACTACAGATGGTTGTGAGCCACAATGTGGTTGCTGGGAATTGAACTCAGGACCTCTGGAAGAACAGTCAGTGCTCTTAACCCCTGAGCCATCTCTCCAGCTCCTGGTCAAATACTTTTTTCCAAGATGATAAGACCAAGGAGGAAACTTAGCTATGGATTTGGCAACAGACTCTTCAGTCATAACCCTGAACCACAAAAGAAAAAAATAAGATAGATTGCTTTTTGTAAACATTAAAGTCCTTTGTACTTCCAAGGACACTCTCATCTGACCTGATAGCGCTGCACGAACATGGTAAACTTTTGCAGGCAAGCATGAGCACACACATACATACATAAAAATAATTTTATAAATCAAATATAGCCGGGCAGTGGTGGTGCATGCCTTTAGTCTCAGCACTTGGGAGGCAGGTGGATTTCTGAGTTCGAGGCCAGCCTGGTCTACAGAGTGAGTTCTAGGACAGTCAGAGCTACACAGAGAAACCCTGTGTTGAAAAACCAAATAAATAAATAAATAAATAAATAAATAAATAAAAATAAATGAATCAATCAAATATAAAGAATATACCAGCCTGTTGGTGATGGATCAAACAAGCCTTTAATCCCAGCACTCAGGAGGCAGAAGCAGGCAGATCTCTGTGAGGTCAAGGCCAGCCTGGGCTACAGAGTGTGATCCAGGACAGCCAGGGCTACACAGAGAAAGAAGCCCTGACTCAAAAAACCAAAACAAACAAAGCAAAGATCCAAAGGAACATTCTGATGGTTGATGTTGACAGGATCTGGGTCACCACCCAGGAGACAAACCTTGGTGTACACCTGTGAGAGATACTGAGATTGGGTCAGTCTCTGGTCATGCCATTCAGAGGTTATCTTGCTTGGAAAGTGGCACCATGCCCTAGGCTTGGGATCCCTCTGCTTGACTCTGGATGCAATATTTCCAACTGCTTCAAACTCTACCACTGGGAGCCAAAATAAGTCCTTTTTCCTTTAAAGCTGCTTTCACCATGGTACTTATCACAGTAACAGGAAAAGTGACTACGACACAAACACAGAATTATTAGCACCAGAGTTCTACTGATCATGAATTAACTGTACTGAGTAAACCAACTTTAAAGAATATTAATGCCAGACGCTTATTAAGTGCATAACAAACCAATTTATTGTAGAACTGATAACAAAAGCATGCTAAATACATATGTTACTCTAAAGGAAGACAGGAACCTAGTAACCAAACAGCTTTGATCTTAATACATCCAGCTTCTTTGTATATACCTCAGTTTACCTCGAAAGTTGAAAACTACAAGCAATTTTCTGTTGGTGGATTTATGTCTAAGTCTAGTAATAGATTAATTCTCTAAAGTCATGTCATTCTTACAAGAGATGAAAATGAAGAGGGAGTAATATTTTGACTTCTAAAAGAACATTAAATCATAGATATTCATTGTACTTTTTTTAAGTTTTATGGTAGCTAGCTATCTTTAGGAATTTCTTTTGTTTGGTTAGTTGGTTGTTTTTGTTTTGTTTTGGGTTGTTTGTTTATTTTTGTAGACAATGTTTCTCAGTGTAGCTCTGTCTATCCTGGAACTACTTCTGTAGTCCAGGCTGGCCTCAAACTCAGAGATATACCTGCCTCTGCCTCCCAACTGCTGGGATTAAAGGCCTGTGCAACCACAGCTAGGCATGGTATCTTTAGATTTTAATTTCAAACAATAATTTTTCGGCCAATGAGATGGCTCAGGGGGGGAAGGCACTTAGTTGCTGGCCAGACTGATGGCCTGAGTTCAATCTCCAGGACCCACAAAGTGTGAGACACAAAAATTGCTTCTGAAAGTTGGCCTGAGTTTTACAAACTCTCTGACATACATTCACATGTACAAGCACACACGTGTGCGTGCGCACACACACACAAAGTCAATATAAAAAAAGTCAGACATCCAAAATAAATAAATAAATAAAATCATTTTATTTGCAACAGAAAGTAATGAAAAGAATAAATAATTTTGATAGTGAGCTGGCATACACTTATTTCTTAAGAAGACCAATGGATAAAGCAACTAAACTAAGAAACTGCACACAGAGGCAAGCAAACGTCTGTGAGTTCTGGGCCAGCCAGGGCTACATAGTTGAGACACTGTGGGTGTAGCTCAGTGGTAGTGTTTGCCTAGTATGTAGGAGCCCTTGATCTAATTCCTCATATCACCAAAACAAAACCATCTGCACAGAAACACGGAATAGACAGTCAAAACATTTATCATTAGCTACTTACAGAAGTCAAATTTTTTAATGCTTACCTTTGCTCTCTTAAAACGTCTAAAATTTGCTAAATTTAAAAATAAATATAAATTCACATGTTTTCTCAATAGCCTCTTATGATTTCTTCAATGACATTAATGACATTAATCACATGTAGGCTGATCTGGTTTTTTATTGTTTTTTGTTTGTTTGTTTGTTTGTTTTTTTGAGGCAGGATTCTCTGTGTAGCCCTGGCTGTCCTGGAACTAACTCTATTGACAAAGCTGGCCTTGACCTTACAGAGATCTGCCAGTTCCTGCCTTCCTAGTGCTGGAATTAAAGGTGTGCACCACTACAGCCTGACAATAGGCTGATGTTTTTAATCACAACAAAACAATGAAGTGTAATGAGTATTTTCTAAAGTGCTCAATTAATTTTAATACTATCCATAAATTATTCACATACCACATAGTCATATGAGATTTGTAATTAACATTTATGCTTTTTGGTTACTACATTCCTTTTTTGTTGTTGTTGTTGTTGTTTGTGTTTTGGAGACACGTTCTCACTGTATAGCCCTGACTGGCCTGAAACTTGTTATGTAGACCAGGCTGGCCTGTTGTGAAATTAAAAGTGTGTGTCACCACACCTAGCTTTTTTCTATTCTTACACCAAAGTCTTCACATAGACTTCTGGAAAACATTGTATATCCCTAATGTCACACAAAAATGATAATTTAGCAAAATATATTTTCATCTATGTAATAAACTATTATGAGGTTAATTTCTCCTAATTCATGTAAAATAATCTTTCATTTATGAAAAATAATGATCATTTCAATTTAACTATGGCTTAAACCATTAGATAAATCTCTTTAATTACTTACTAATGTAAAGTAGCAGATCTTACATTCACATTTAAACTACTGAGTCCCTCAAAACAAAGTATCATTTATTATTATACACTTAATTCATACTAAATTCAATACAAATTTTTATCCTTAATTTTTAAGTACATACATGATGTTTTAAAACATTACCAGTCAGATCTATACAAAACAATGACCTCCAAAAGGCTGAATTTAAATTGAGAAACCTTCACACAGTTACTCATATACAGTTCTAATAAAGCACAGGAATAATTCTTAGGAAATGTTAGCCCTATAATACTGAGCGATATTTACAAGCAAACATGATCCAAACAGCACATGCAGATTCAGGGTAGGTAAACACTCGAACTCGAACTGCCAGTCGCACCTGGTCTCCACGACAACAGATTATTTCTTCACAAAAAGGAGACCTATATAAAAAGAAAAGTATTTAAGGAGAAAGTCACTGTAGAAGCTCCCATGGATTTAGGTAGCCACGCCTAGCAATTATCAGATTAATTGCTTTCTAGATTCTTTTTTGTTTGTTTTTTTTCGAGAGACAGGGTTTCTCTGTGTAGCCCTGGCTGTCCTGGAATTCACTCTGTAGACCAGGCTGGCCTTGAACTCAGAAATCCACCTGCCTCTGCTTTCTAGATTCTTAATACAAAAATATCTATGAATTAACAAATTTTTCCTTACCGAAGACAAGTGGCAAATGCACGCCTTGCATTTCTATACACAAAATGTATTGGGAACCCTTTAAATGTGTGACCATCAGGCACCGCCCTCCTTATGGCGTCTTGAAATTCTTCATTGCCTGCAGATATGCTTGTGGTTCGCTCAAATTCATATGAAGCCAAAGCTGGTGATAAAAGATAGGAAAGCTGGTCTTCCCAGACAGTAGTGAGACCAAGGTCCTGTAGCAATAAAAAGTGAAATATATTAATATTTTAAAGACCAATTCCACAAAAATGTGCTTTTCGCTTTTGGGCCTAGATGGGCAGAGACTTTGCAATCCTACTACTGTCTTAGCCTTTTGAGTGCTAGGATTATAGGAATGCACCACTATACCTAGCTAACTGCTCACTTTAATGGATGCCAAGAAATGGTTTGTTTAATTATTTTTGTTGCTTTCAGACAGAGTTTCATATAGTCCAGTCTGGTATCAACCAGGCGTGATGCTGGGTATGTCCTTGATTTTCCTGTCTCCAAGTTCCAAATGCTAGGATTACAGACATGTGCTACCAAACCCAACACAAGATAAGTGTGTGTGTAACTACATAGTCTTATCTAGCTATCAAGGCCTCCATCTTGACATGGTTCTCTTGCCTCTGTCTCCTGGATGCTAGGATTGCAGACATGTGCCACCACACCTGGCAAGAAGAGATTTGTGTTCATTTTTACATAGGTTCTCACCATGGAGCCCTGGCTGACTGAAACTCAGAGATTTGCCTGGTTCTGCTTCCCACACTTTTAAGATTTTTCTTTCTTTTCTTTCTTTCTTTTTTTAAAGACAGAGTCTCTTCTACATAGCCCAAGCTGTCCTGGAACTCAGTATGTTGACCAGACTGTCTTCTAGAGATCTGCCTGCCTCAGCCTCCCAAGAGCTAGGATTAAAGCTGTGTGCCACCATGCCCACCCCGAGGAGACTTTTTAAAAGCTGTCCCAATTTCTCAATTTTCTCTTAATTATTCTAGGGATAAACAGAAATAAAAGAAAGAAATTACTTCTAAGAAATGGAATATAGAACTTGCTGTAGCATACTCTTTGTCCATCAGCACATAAAGCATTTAATATTTTCAGCATGGTGCTGGTAAGGGGCGTACTTAATTAAGGCTCATAAACATAGCTATTCATTAGATAGAATACACAGAATCATCTTAATATGGAAGATATACTATCAATAAATTTTTAGGTTATATTTGTTTAGATTGGTTGGTAAGGCATGGAGCCCTGGGTTCAATCCCCAGCTCTACATAAAACTAGGTGTAAAGGTGCATCCTGTAAATTCCAGCACACAAGAGGTGGAGACAGGAGGCTCAGAAGTTCAGTCTCAGTGACACAACATTTGAGGCCAGCCTTGGATATACAAGACCAGCTTCCCCCTCAAGAACTTTATAGTACGATAATCTGCATAACCTCAACCACAGTAGAGGGCAAAGTCAACAAATCAATTGAATAAATGAACAACAAGAATTTCCAAAACAGCTACTCTAAAAGGCACTGTCTTTAACACCGTAAGAGATTAAAAGGTAAAGACACGACTAAATGTTGGCTCAACAGTTAAGAGCACTTTCTCTTGTAGGATCAGAGTTCAATTCCTAGCACCTACATAGAGGCTCACAACATGGAGGTTCCAAGGATCAGAAGCCCTTTTCAGAACTTTGTGGACACTAAACATGCAAGTAGTACACATACACACACGCAGGCAAATACTCATAAAATAATAAAAAGCAGTCTTAAAGGTCTTTTTTAACACTGTCCTTTAACACGTCTCTCTTGCAGGTTTACAGGCACTACTGACTTAGCTAATGATGAGAATGATCAGCACTGACAGATTACAGCTATGTGAATAAATATCCTCCTTTAACTTTATATTTCCCTTATCACTAACAGGTGCTTACGAGCTATGTAAATTTTCATATATAAGAAAACCATGGTCAAACTGTAGGGCTGTGTTAAAAACAAGCTAATAGTACAATAAAATACTGTCATCATTTGTAATAAAACAAGAGACAAGAAAGTTACCAGGCAGCATGAGGCAAGGGGAGAGCAAGGGGAGCCTTCATTCCCAGTACCATGCTGAAATCACATAAATGCTTTATGAGCTGATGGGCAAGTAGGATGTTAGAGGTCCAAGCTATCAGTGATCGGGAGCCCAGAGGATATAATGAATCAGTTTGCCATTGATGGTGTCAGGAAAACAAGGAAAGCTTATCCAAGGAGGGGATTTTAAGTGGGAGCATCAGAAGTAAGTAAGTATTTCCTAGAAATTTTGGATTTCAGTCACTTGTCGGTCTGAATCACAAATAACATAATACTCTAAGACTTCAGTCTTCTAAGAGTTTCTTTTGATAAATGTCAAGGTTGGGGACTTTGTGTGTGTGTGTGTGTATTACTGGAGACTGTACATGCTAAACAAACACTCTACCACTGAGCTATACGCCCAGTTTAAGGTATGTTAATCTCAACAGCTATGGTGGTGCACTAAGAGGAACAGGAAGGCTCTCTGAGTTCAAGCACAGTTTGGTCTACATAGTGACCTGCCAGAGCTACAAAGTGAGACTGTCTCAAAAAACCAAAAATAAATAACATATAAAACAAATGACTCTGTTCCCTTTAATCAGTGTGTCTTGTCTATCATGCCCCTATGAAGAATCAACATGGCCATTAAACAAGATATCTGATCCAATTATAGGAATGCAAGTTAAAGGTAGACGGAGGGTATAATTACCTCCCCCATGTGGAAGAAACGAAACAGGAGGAGGGCTGGGGAGGCCACTCAGTGAGTACTTGCGGGGCTTACAGAAGACGTAATCTCAATCCCTAGCACTCATATGGCAGTTTATAACTGTTAATTCCAGTTCCAGGGAATCCTATGCCTTCTTCTGACCTCCTCAGATATGAAGCGCACACCTGACATACTTACATACATGCAGGCAAAAGCACCTTCACATAAAATAAATCTTAAAAAAAAAATCCCAGAAACAAGCCAAGGGAGCAGAGTAGCTGGGGGTGGGGGTGGGGGTGTATGGTGGGGTAGCAGGACTGGGCTAATCTCACTGTAGAATGTGAACAAGCCTATCATCCTCCAATTTTTACTTATGTGTATGTGTTTGTGTGTATGTGTAACTGAGTAAGCCAGAAAAGTGTGTCAGACTCCCTAGAGCTAGAGTTACAGGCTATGCACCACTGGATATGGGTGCTAGGATCTGAACCCAAGTCCTCTGTAAAGGCAAAGTGTTCTCCACCACTAACCTATCTTTCCAGCCCAGACTTAGCCATTGTTAAGTCTCACAAGTGTCTCATGACTTCTGCCACTATAATCTTCATAAAGGAGCAGTTGTGTTTGCTTTGCTTTGAGCTAGCATAATGCGTGAGTACTGATCACTTTTCCCTTAAGTGAACACACTTAGGGGAAAAAAAGTTGGGATGGATAGTTGGCTCTCTGGTTAAGTGTACTTGTTGCTCTTGCAGAAGACCCAGGTTCAATTCCCAGCATCCACATGGCAGTTTGCAATTGCAACTCTATTCAAAAAGGGGATCCAGAGCCCTCTTCTGACCTTCAAGGGCATCAGGATACAAGTGGTATACATACCTACCTACAAGCCAAACCATACACATAAAATACTAATTCTGAAGGAAGAATTAGAAAATAAACATAACAAAAGGGAGCTTCTGTGGCAGTTACCTTTCTGTGTTCGGACACCAGAAGCCTTAGCTGCATTTCGATTTCATTGCTTGTGACTGAGGCGTCAATTGTGGACGCACACAGAGGTGGGAAGGGAGGGAGAGAGGTAGTAGCACCTGGAGCACACACAGACTTAATTGCTTCTTCGCTCATGGGTTTCCACTTGGACTCATCATTCAAATCAAATATGCAGGTCTCTACTGCATCTGAGGGCTGGCAGTTTCCAAGGAACATCTGATGATTGAAAACACAACCGATTGTTCGATAGGGGTACAGTGGTTTGGGCTGTTCAGCAAGTGGAGGTCCATCAGGATTAGTAGGCTTGTGGATGTACCTAAGAGAAATGAGAGGTTTATACAATGAGAATTTTAAACTACAAAGGCAGTCACCTCACTCTCAGTTGCTCACTTGCACATATGCACGCTGGAATATTGCACTGGTATCTCTAGCTCTATCCTTTGCTTGCTTGCTTGTTTGTTTGTTTGAAGATGAGGTCTTTCCCTGAACCCAGAGCTCACAGTTCTGGGTTAAATAGATGGTCATTGAATCCCCAGGATCCTCCTGTCTCCCCAACTCACAGCTCTGGGGAATTCAGGCACGTCCACACTCGGCTTTTCCATGAGTTCTGAAGATGTGAACTCATGCTTGCACAGTAAGTGCTCTACTGAGCCATCTCCCCAACTGAATTACTCTGCCTTATCTACGTAGTACACCTTTAAAGAAACAACTTCTGAAAAGAAGGAAGGAAATATTCTATGTCTATGGTGAAGATAAAGAAAGTTTATAGCAGAGAGTATCATAATTAAAATAATTTACCTGTATAATATTAGGCATGACTATTCAAAATGATTATCAGCCAGGGAGAAACAGAACTTAGGAAAATAAAGAAGCAGCCCAGCCCTCTTTACAACACTGAACACTTAATACAAGATGAAGGAAAACCAAGAAAGACTATCCAGGAAGAAGCAACAGAATTGGTGCCCACTTCAGATTTCCAAACTAAACCATGATTTTCAACTTGAACTCATTTTTTAGTCTTAGGAATAATCACCAGAAAATAAGTAGGCTAATTACATAAAACTAAAAGTCAATATACATATATATAGATTACTATTATCATGATAGTAAATATTTTAGAAGAACATAGTATTCTCTTAAAAGTCATTTACTTAGCTACCATATGTCAAAAAGCCTCTAATTACTAAGATTATGAACATGTACTTCTGAGTTCCATCTAAACAAAAAAAGCTTCTGTAATTTCAATAAGGTTCAGTGTGAAAGATGCTTGCTACCCTGCCTCCTGACCTGAGGTGAGCTCCAGGACCCACATGGAGGAAGAAATCAATTCTGCAAGTTGTCCTGACTTCCTCACACGCTGAATGAATGAATGACTGAATGACTGGCTGCAGGGCCAAGGGTTTGATCCCCAGCACCACAATTATACCTGTGTTTTATTTAATTTTTGGAGTGGAGGTCAGAGGACGAGTGTGTGGACCCGGCTCTCTCTGCCTGTGCCCGCCTGCCGACCCATCTCACTGGCCCCAGCCCTGCATTATACTCTGCTTTTAAACTTAGCTGGCTGACCTGTGCCCTGTTAAACTCTCCCAGAACATGATGGTCCCATCAGTTCCACAGGTCATAACCCACGCATGAGGCGCCCCCTTGGCCTTAGTCCCAACACAGACAAAAGCCTCCAGTCCATATCCAAGAAGAAGGCTGCACAGCAGGTTAGCGTGGTCTTCACAATCACCCTAGAAAGTAAAGACAAGTAAAATAAGTATGTATTCATAGTTCTGTTAAATAACTAAATAATAAAAATCAATAAAAACTTCAACTTTAATCATTAATCCAGTGTTAATCTGAAACCAGGAGAAAATATGCTAATGTGAAAAGACTCTAATTTACAAGATAAAGGGCATGGACAAGCAAGCTGAAAAATATTTCAGTAGGAAATATAAATAAATGAAAAGTGCTCAAATTAAGCAAACAAGCTTAACAGTATCTACATATTCTTTTAAGATAGGGAAATGATTACAAGAACAATGTTTATTTTAGGGTGAATTATATGATGTTCCCTTCTATGTTCCAGATTTTCTTTGTTATATTACTGTTTCACATAGGCTCTCAATATATTGCAAGGACTAACTTCAATTTGCAGTGATCTCTTGTCTCTGCCGGAATGCTTGGATTACAGGAATGTCTCCGTGCCTATCCCTTATTACACTATTTCTACAATTTAAAAATAGTATAGAACTGGGGATTGGGAGCATAGGTCAGAGCAGAGTAAGTGCCTCGCATGCACAAAGCCCGGGTTAGTCTCCAGCAAGTCACAAGCAGGCCACG
Organism: Rhynchomys soricoides; assembly: GCA_019843965.1. Classification (NCBI taxonomy): domain Eukaryota; kingdom Metazoa; phylum Chordata; class Mammalia; order Rodentia; family Muridae; genus Rhynchomys; species Rhynchomys soricoides. Next base: position 8,143,624 of record JADRCH010000015.1, on the reverse strand, counting down.
ATGGTACATATGTGTAAACCCCGCACTCAGGAGGCAGACCAGAAGTTCAAATCCATCTCTGGCCACATAGTATAGGCATATTATTAGTGTGTAAACAGATAGATCTTTTGAGCATAAAATTATTATGGGCTACATATAAAAATAATGAGTATGAAAATAAATCTTTTTTTCCCCTCAAAAATTTATTTCTGGTTCTATGATTCTAACTTCCTTCCCCACCCCCGCCTTTTTTTTTGCAGTGATGTAAACTAAACCCAGGACTGCTCTCCCACTGAGCTATACCCTTATCAAATGTTTAATAAAAACTTTTAGAGCCAGTATGTTTTCTTCCTGAGATTTTTGTTATAAAAACAAAACCCAAAGTAAAATTTAAGAGGCATTTAATGCAAAAGTTCATTTATAATATCAAAAAGTCAAAGCAAACCAGGCATAGAGGCTCATGCCTTAAGTCCCAGCACTACGGAGGCAGAGGCAGGAGGATCTCTATGAGTTCAAAGCAAACCTGGTTTACAGAACAAGTTCCAGGACAAACAAATAGTTCAGCGGTTAAGAGCATGCTCTCTGCTTTTCTAGAGGTCCTGAGTTCAATACCCAGAACCACAGGGTGGCTCACAACCATCTGGATGGAATCTGAATCCCTCTAAAGGTGTATGTGAAAACAGAGTATTCATATACATAAAATAAATTAAAAAAGAACCCTATGAATTTAATAGAAAAAACTGTTCTTAGCATAAATATAACAGGACAAGTTTTTATCTATATATTACCTATCAATTATAGAAAAATATGCATAATGAATAAAACTATAAAAGATGATGAATTGGGAATAAATTATTGTTGGATCTTTAGTGTTATAATGGCAATACCATAAAACTATTTTAATATTTAAATAATTTCCAAGGTTCTGCTTTAAAATGTGCTTTTTCTTTAAGAGACTTGGTGTCCACTCTGCCTTGTTCACTGAGGTTCTGCATCCTGTAGCCTGGCCACTGAGGACAGGCACCATCTGAATGCTATGCATAGGATGGCTCTACTCTTGGTGCATAACACCAAAAGATAAATGAAGAGCTTCAGAAAATGGTACCAGAAAAGTGGAAGCATCAATTTTATTTTGCACAGCTAGCTTTAGGAGACTATAATCTGTCTGGACTGTCTACAATTATAGAAACCTACCTGAGAACTAAGTATTCCCGCATTCATTCTCTCTGCTGTTGATGTGTTCTGAGTAGTTTTAAGTTCTTGTTGCCTTCACACCCTGCTGTGATGGACTGTAACCTTTCTTTTTTTTTTTTTTTTTTTTTTTTTGGTTTTTCAAGACAGGGTTTCTCTGTGTAGCCCTGGCTGTCCTGGAACTCACTCTGTAGACCAGGATGGCCTCAAACTCAGAAATCTGCCTGCCTTTGCCTCCTGAGTGCTGGGATGAAAGGCGTGCGCCACCACTGCCCGGCTGGACTGTAACCTTTCACGCTTCTTTTGTGTCATGGTATTTTAGCATGGTAACAGAAGTAAAACTAAAACAAGTGATTACTTGCTTTATAAAACAACTGCTTATTTAAATAAAGATGTTAAAAATGTGTTATTCCTATTGTACTAGAAATATATAAGCAGAACTTTTAGAAACTGTAGCTTAGAAATAAACTTTGTTTTGTATAAATGTGCTTTTCAACTATTTTAAAGGTACAACCTATGGGGGGGGGGGACACGCAGTTTAAAGACAGGGTTTCTTTGTGTAGCCTTGGCTATCTAAGAACTAGCTCTGTAGACCAGGCTGGCCTTGAACTCACAGAGATCCACCTGCCTCTCCTTCTGCTGGCACTACAGGCATACACCACCACCTCCTGGCCAAAACTATTTTTAAGTACCTCCAAGTCCTTTGAGTTTTGAGTATGGTAAGCTGTTCTCCAGCAAGTAATTTTGCTTAGAAATTACTATGGTTTAAGAGTAAGCACAGTGGGGTATCTAATCCCAGTTTGGATCTTAGCTGTTGTGTATTTAGTTAATTACAATTACTTTCATTATTGGATTCAGGGTCATTAATGAATTTTCACAAATAAATTGAATGTGTCTGGTTGGTTGGTTTTTGTTTTTTAAGACAGAGTCTCTCTACATAGCTCTGTCTGTCCTAGAACTCACTATGTAGACCATACTGGGTTTGAATTCACAGCAACTCACCTGCCTCTGCCTACTATGCATATCGGATTTTAATTCCATTTGGTGACTTTCATAAAACCATGTTTTTACAATAATAATTACTTTGGGTTAATCATATGACCACAGTGGCTGGCACAAAGCTTACCAACTCTAAGAGGTATAAATTATTCAAACATTTGCTAATTGCTTAAATTTTTTTAAGAGTATTTATTTTTATGTGCAGATATTTTGTCTGCATGTATACCTATGTGAGCGTTCCAGATCCTCCAGAACTGCAGTTATATGTAAATATAACTCATAAGTAAATCTATCTCAAAATAATCACAAAGTCAGGACCAAACCTTTAGTATTTATGGAATTTAAGAATCCATCTAAACGTTTTTCAGTACTTTGCTGTTATTAACTATTTGCAGTTATTAAACTACATGAATTAAGAATTTTTGTGAAATCAAGGCTTTTATGAGTTACAATGGTTTTTTGTTTTGGTTTGGTTTGGGTTTTTTTTTTGTTAGTTTGTTTTGGTTTGGCTTTTTGGTACATACTAAAGTTTAAGGTGTAAATTTGGAAACCCTTAAAAGTAAGGGGAGTAGAAAGCATGCATTCACTGAGGTTCTTATTTTGGGGATTTGGGTGTAAGTAGTGGTGCACACCTTCAGTCCGAGCACTTGGAGGCAGAGCCAGGTGGATCTCTGAGTTCAAAGCCAGCCTGGTCTACAGAGAGACAGTTCTAGGACTGCTGGAAATTCAGAGAGCCCTGTCTGAAAATATGACAAAAACCAAACATACACACACACACACACACACACACACACACACAGCCCAGCCTCTCCGAGTGATGAATCAACCTGTCACTCAAATGTTTCTTCTACTTCATGAGCTCTCCTTTGTGACTGTACTTTCTATTTACACAATACCAGACAAAATTAATATAAAACAGCAGCAGGTGAAAGAAGCTTGTCTTTTCCTATTTCACTGACAATAAATGTTAAAAAAAATCCTACTTGCTCACTATATTAGCACCATTGTCAGAGTTTGAGGGTGAGGAAGAACCCTGGACTCTGAAGTTAAAGTACTGAAATCACTACAAGTTTAACATCAGGAGCTGGACAGACGGCTCAGCAGTCAAGAGAACTGGCTGCTCTTCCAGAGGACCTGGATTTCCCAGCACCCACATGGTAGCTCACAATCCTCTGTAACTCTGTAGGTACCTGACAAACATGCAGGCAAAACACAAATATACATAAAATAAATATCAATTTCTTACAAAGTTTTCTTTTTTTTTTCTTTTGGTTTTGGTTTTTCGAGACAGGGTTTCTCTATGTAGCTCTGGCTGTCCTGGAACTCACTCTGTAGACCAGGCTGGCCTCGAACTCAGATATCCGCCTGCCTCTGCCTCCCAAGTGCTGGGATTAAAGGCGTGCGCCACCACTGCCTGGCCAAAGTTTAATATCAAATTTATATCAGTTATAATATAATTGTAACTTATATATTATATAAGTTAAATATAATTGTGTCAAAAGTAAGGAAAAATGCATACCATAAAACCCAAGAACTTTTCTTATAATCATTCTCTTTATAGACTTTTGCTCTTATTTTACCTTGAACGACCTGGAGCTTGTCACATACACTAGGCGGGCCTCACCCTCACTTGCCTCTGCCTTCTAGCACCACCACACCCAGCTGCTTTGTCTTTGAGACAAGAGCTCACTATACAGCACAGGCCGCCCTGGAGCTTTCTGTTATCCAGACTGACCTAGAACCCGTGATCTTTTGCCAGTCTCCCAAATTCTGGGATTACAAGCATAAACCAACACATTCTGCTCTATGACTTTGAGTCTCTATCTCAATGGAAGAACATTCTATTAAATAAGAAATTCCAACAAAAATAAAGAGTGTAAGTTTTAAGTGCTGATGTGTAAACATTACAGATAATGGTAGTAAGATTTGACTTGTTCGAGTTGATAATATGTACATTTAAGGAAATTCTTTTATAAATATGATGTAAATTAAAAATAATTGAGAGTAAATATTACTATGTGTTAGATGTTTATGATACCTTGTTTCTACAGAGAAAAGCCAGCAGAGTGCACCACTGTTCCTGCTTGCCACCTCCTCCAATTACAGGGGCTCGTTCATAACCAAGGACATTAACAAATCGAGCCGCTTGCCTCGGAGTGTCCAGAAGTCGTCCAGCTCTGAGTGGCTTGACATAGGAACAGACTGGTCTATTTATCCCATTCTCGTCCTGGAGGAAGAAGGGGAAACATTATAACAAGCTCATCCCAGAAGTACCACATCTTTCTATTAGTCTGTAGATAATTCTGGACGTCGTTTACTGAGTGTACACCTTTCATCTAGGCTACTGTATCTTTTAAGTTTCTCTTGTGTAGCTTTGGCTGTCCTGGAACTTGCTCTGTAGACCAGGCTGGCCTCAAACTCACAAAGATCCACCTGCTTTTGCCTCCCAATTACTGGGATTAAAAGCATGCACTTACATTTAAAACCTGAGCTGTCTGACTGCAAAGCCTATAGTAGTTAAGAACTGCTCTGAAAAAGGAATAAGCCGATGGATACGGGAAGGGAGTGGGATCTAAATCTAAGTTGAGTATTCTTTTGTATTGCCACACAGAATTTCAAATCCAGACAAAATATATTTTAATTGATTGATTGAAAAAAAAAAAAAAAAAAGAAAAACCAAAACGGTTAACCAAGTCAATTGAAAGTAGAATTTTAAAACATTTTAGGAAAATGTCATATATTCTAAATACAGGATGCTTGCTTGCTTGCTTGCTTTCTTTCTTTCTCTCTTTCTTTCTTTCTTTCTTGGAAACAGGGTCTCACTATGTATAGCTTTGGCTTGGAACTATGTAGAGCTATTTGGCCTCTGATTCATAGATCTGCCTGCCTCTGCCTCTCAAGTGCTGGGATTGTAAAGGTGTATGCTACTCTGTCCCAGGAACCGGATACATCTTAACGACTGTGCTGAATGACAACCCAGTATACAAACCTCTCTGACAATTACCTACTATACCATATTTTTAGAATTAGTATTAACAAAGCCTACATTTTTCTTTCTTTCTTTCTTTCTTTTTGATATTTTATTTACATTTCAAATGTTTCCCCCTTTCCAGATCTTCCCTTTGGAACCTCCCTATCCCCTGCCCCCCAACCTACATTTTTCTTAACTTTATGATTGTTAATACAACAAGGTGAAGGAGACACTTAAAATTAAAACTCTGGAGATGAGTAAAATGTTCTGATGAAATAAAACCTAACTTAGGCAACGGAAACACACTGCTCAAATTTCAGAACCACTGATGTATGTCTACACAGCACTTCTCCAACGCAATCCCACACCTTAACAACAACAACACTATGGAAAGTTAGAAGCAAATTTTCTCCTTCCCACTAACAGTTAACTTAAGGACTCTTAGTCCCAAGATCCCTCATTTCCCCGAGAAATGAGGCCATTAGTAGTTTGTCCCAATGATTAGGGCATACAGGATATGCACGGATGTACACAGCTGTGGTTGTTTGAGAGAAAATGAGCCCCCGAGGCTCACAGGGAGTAGCACTGTAAGAAGGTATGGCCTTGTTGGGTGGGTGTGGCCTTGTTGGGTGGGTGTGGCATTGGTGGAGGAAGTGTGTCAGTGAGATCTCAGGTGCTCAAGCCAGACCCAGTGTGGCATTCTCTTCCTGCCGCCTGCCAATATGGAACTCTCAGCTCCTTCTCTAGCCTGCATGCTTCCATGTTTCCCATCATGACGATAACAGAATAAACTTCTAAAACTTTAAGCCAGCTCCAATTAAATGTTTCCTTTATAAGAGTCACCATGGTCACAGTGTCTCTTCACAGCAACAGAAACTCTAAGACAACATCTAAGACACTTAATGTCAAAAATAATCTAACAATGTATAGAAGGTGAATATATATATAAACTATTTGATCTATTCCTCAGAAGCGATATCTATATATATTCAGTAGAAACTATACTTTAAATTTTGATTTCTGGACTAGAAATATGTGACATGTACTATTTTTTTGATGCTAGGCAGCCATAGCTCCAGTGTGTCACCTGATCACGAAGGTAAACAAGAGATATTCCTTAGTGTATTATGTTTCTAAGCTACAACATAGGGCAAGTCAGCTGACTAAAGGCACTTTCAAGTTAATATGCTCATCAACATGAAATTGCACTGAAGCCAAAGTTTCATTTGTAGTTGAAATTATGCAGTTAAACATTTCTGGTCACTGGCTTAGAAACAGTGATCATACACAATTAGAACACTTACTACTATTGTTTAAAATATTTTATGTGTTATTTTTACATTGTGTGTAAATGATGTGTGTGACCAGGCATATGCCCCAGCACATGTGTGAAGGTCAGAGGTTAGTTTGAAGTTGGTTCATTCTTTCCACCTTTGCATGAGCTCCAGGGTTGACAGCCCGCATAGCAAGGGCTTGACTCGCCGAGCCATTGAAATGGCGCTTAAGGTTGTTTTTGGTTTTCTTTTCTTTCTTTTTTTTTAAGATTTATTTTTATTTATTTTATGTATGTGAATACACTGTCACTCTCTTCAGACACACCAGAAGAGGGCATCAGATTCCATTACAGATGGTTGTGAGCCATCATGCGGATGCTGAGAATTGAACTCAGGACCTCTGGGAGAGCAGTAAGTGCTCTTAACTGCTGAGCCATCTCTCCAGTCCCTTGTTTTCTATTTTTTAAAAACTAACAATATATATCCAGAGGCCCTGTTCTGTACACAGAGTTCAATAAGTTACATATAGGCCATTAATATCCAAATGTTTAATCAATCTTAAGTATTATGAAAAGATATATTCCAAGTTAACAAAAACTGTTTTATCACCAACCTAGCTAATAAAAGATAACTGTTTTAGAAATAAACTTTCATTTGTGAAATGAATATATTTTACAAATGTAAATTAAATATTTACAGCACTACATTTCAAAGATAGGGATGAAAATTTCCTAACATAATTTACAAACCTGGGCAAAAATCTTGACCAGCCGTGAGTTGTGAGAGGGTCGAATTTGCAAATACTCTCTCCACCATTGCTTAGCATAAACTAGAAATAATCGCTCTTTCTCTGCAGTTTTCTGACGTTCCAAGGCAAGCTTGAAATTAAAAAAAAAAAAAAATTAAATGTCTATAAAATGTCCTTAATTACCAGAACAATCTACTGTTCTCTGTTGCTGCTTCCAACTTAGCCTGAACATACTTAACTGACACCATCTTCCGCAAACAACTAGACATTTCCCGGATTCCACAACCACCCCGGTATCCCTAGTCTCCACTCCATTATCCAAATGACTTTTCCCTGCACACCATGGAATTTTTTAAAGTAAGAAAACACTTCAGTCACTTCCTACCATCATGTAAACTACCTGTCTGAGCTTATTCTCACTCCGGCCCCCATCTCATTTCCTCTCTCATCCACACAAGCCTTTTGCTCATGGATGCTGCGCCCACTACAAGGAACACACAGGCCCCATCTTGGAATTAAATACTAACATTTGTTGCAATTTGGTATTTTTGACCCTAATGATGTGACCTAAGTCGGCCTCCCAGTAACCATCCACCACATCTCCCCTGCGGCAGCTGCGACATTTCAGTTTAACCCCTTCTGTATCTGGAGCTTTGGTTTGGTTTTTCGAGACAGGGTTTCTCTGTGTAGCCCTGGCTGTCTTGGAATTCACTTTTAGACCAGGCTGGCCTCGAACTCAGAGATCTGCCTGCCTCTGCCTCCCAAGTACTGGGATTAAAATCATGCACCACCATACCCAGCTTATAGCTGGCATTTTATTTACTCACTGTCTCCAGACTCTTAAAAATAAGCCGGCTATAACCAGGCATGGTAGCACATGCTTTTAATCCCAGCATTCTCAGGAATGCTCAGGAGACAGAGGCACATGGACCTGTGTGAGTTCCAGGCCAGCCAGAGCTACATAATCAAAAGACCCTATCACCAAAAAAAAAAAAAAAAAAAAAAAAAAGTTTCTGCTTGTGTGCTGTTCTCTCCCCAGCACATGGTATCCGGTCCTTTTTATTTTTTCTCATACTTATATGAATGTGTATACATGTGGGATGCATATGCCCAAGCAGGCCAAATGAGTGACTGGAACCCTTGGAGTTAAGAGTTGCAGATAGCTGCCTCAAGTACATGGGGTTTTGTTTTAAAGATTTATTTTATGTTCATTACTGTTTTTGTCTTTATGTATGGTTGTGTGAGGGTGCCAGATCCCCTGGAACTGTAGTTACTGGTGGTTGTGAGCTGCCATGTGAGTGCTGGGAACTGAACTCGGGTCCTCTGGAAGAGCAGCCAGTGCTCTCAACCACTGAGCCATCTCTGCTGGGATGATCTTTTTCTGCAGTGAGTAAAGGTGGTTTTTGTATTATTAAAATGCTGATCTCAGTATTATTATTCACATAGCTGTACATCAAATTTTGCAAATCCTCCCTCTCTCACCTCCTGATTGGTTTAATAAAAAGCTAACGGTCTACAGCAAAGGAGAACAGTCAGGACTTCCAGCAGAGATGGGAACCCTGGGAAAAGAGTCAGGGACCAAAGAATTTCTCAGTCAGATGCAGAGGAAGAAGCAGGCCAGGACTAAAGAGAAGTAACTAATGAGCCACGTGGTAGAACACAGATTAGTAAAAATGGGACAATTTAAGTTATAAGAGCTAGTGAGGAACAAGGGTAAGACAAGGCCAAACAAAGCATTCATTTAAAAAAGTCTCCATGTCTTTATTCAGAGCTGGGGATGGCACCGGAAGTCCTTCCAGTTCTGTCTCTTTTGCCCAACGCCTGTTTGAGACAAGTAAGCACTGCTGACTACATTGTAAGAATAAGGCCAGTGAGGCGGCTCACTGTGTTCAAGGGACTTGTCATGTAAGTCTGGAGCCTGGAGTTTGATCCTTAGTAGGAGAGGATCGATTCCACAAAGTTGTCCTCTGATCTCCGCACACTGTGACACATGCTCCAACCCCCATTGAGTGCACACACAATAATATATAAAATTTCTTAAATTTTACAAAGAATGAAATGTGTTAAAAAGAAGTCTGGAAGTTAGCAATTCTATATATATGTACATACACATATACACACATATACATTATACATTACTCTCACAAATACTGACTAATTTCACCACAGAAAAATGACATGCTTATAAAACAATATAGAGTCTAGCGAGATGGCTCAGTGTAAGAGCACTGGCTGCTCTTCCAGAGGACCTTAGTCTCATTCCCAGCACCCATACTGGTGGCTCACAACCACCCTTAATTTCAACTTCAGAGGCCACCATCTCCTATTCTAGTCTAGATTCTTTGGGCACCCACACGACACGCATGTACATACACCCACATAGACACATACATACAATAAAGATAAATATTTAAACACAAGTAAGTAAGTAAGACAATGTTGGGTTTTAAAAGAAGAACCTCCGGGTATGGTGGCATAGGCCTTTAATTCTAACACATGGAAGGCTGAAGCAGGTAAATCTCTGAGGCTCAGGCCAGTGACATATGACTTACAAAAAAAACCAAAACCCAGAGAACCCATGGGTCTGGGGACATCACTCTGTGACATAAGATGTCCACAATTCATGAATCCCTGTATTCAATTCCCAACTCATAAATTCATAAACAACTTTGAACCCAGGCCCTCTGGAAGAGCATCCAGTAATATTAAAACTGAGCCATCCCTCCAGCCACCAATAAAAAACTTTGTCAGTATAATTAACAACAGAATTTATCAGATGATGTAGTACTGGACACAAACTTGTAATCCCAGCACTCAGGAAGCTGAGGCAGGAGGATCACAAGTTCAAGATTACGTTAGGCTATACAAGTGATCTTGTCTCAACAACAAAACACTCCAACAAAATAAACTGTAATTAAAATAGTAACCAGGTGTTGAAGGTGTTAACTCTTTAATCCCAGCACTTGGGAAGCAGAGGCAGAGGCAGGCAGATCTCTGACTTCAAGGCCAACATGGTCTACAGAATCAAGGAAAGCCAGGGCTACACAGAGAAATCCTGTCTCAAAAAAGGAAACCAAACCAAACAAAAATAAAAAGTCAAATAGTTCTTTGCTTATCTACCATATAGCTTTATAAATAACATACACACACACACACACACACACTACGATAATACATAATTCACAGCACCACATTGCTTAGCATGGAGCAGGGCCTTGGGTCTGATGCCTAGTAGCACAGCAAGGGTGGGCGAGAGGAGAGGAGAGGAGGAGGAGAAGAGGAGGGAGGAGGGAGGAGGAGGAGGCCATATAAATAGGATGGGCGGATAAAGGCACAGCCCCAGGATAAAGTACGTGGAGAGAATTACCCACAGGAAAGCCGAGGACCACAGCTCAGCTGAAGGGCAAAGCAGAAACCCAACTCAAGGACTGAGGAATCTGATGCTCGTACAAAACCCAGGAAGTAACCTCCTGACGGTGGTTAGGAGACAAAGCCTCCCTAAGCATCTCACCAGGGATCATACAAGGAGCCTGCTCTCAGTAAATGTCTGTCCCCAGAGCCTGGTGACCTGAGCTCCATCCCTAGCCCCATGCAGGGAACACCAGTACCACTCCACAGTGCAGATGCACAGTGGCACAGCACACTTGGCACCCCCCTCCCATGCATACACAAACACATACTAATGCAACAAATCTTTTCCCCATATGTCCTCCATTGTGACTCTTCCCTGACACACTCCCAGTCCTCGAGTGTGGTCAAACACAGGGCCTTGTAAATGCAGGCAAGCACTTACCACCGAGCGACATCACCAGACCCAGCTTTATAATTCTTTCCCCATCCCTTATGTTAATTATTTTAGTACAGACCTAACCATCTGAGGTAAACATTTACTCCAGTTGAAGCACAGGTAAAAGAGGAAGTGATATTTACCTGTGTGTTCACTACTTCTTGAGATAGCGTTTGGCTGAGTGGTGGGTACATTTCAAGTTTTATACTTAAAATTCCCACGGAAACTTTGGATTCTGTGCCTATAAATAAAAATAAGTATTTACAACTTAAACTCTATTTAAAACATGGAACTTCCAGTACTATGGCATTTAGTCAAAGTCTACCCAAAGTAGCTTAGAAGTGAGCTCCCTTATCACCTAGGTAGAGTGATAGTATGTAACACTGCAATACGCATACTAAAAATTAAGCAAAAATGTTAAAATAAACCAAATCAAAATGGTTTTTATTTTTTACTGAAGCACATACTTAATAGTAATTATATTCTTAGTTTTCTAAAAACATTTTAAGAATTTTTTCTGACCTCACGGATTTGAAATTTTTAAACTTTTATTTTCACTAACCATAATTCCAACTAGACTTTACATTAAGTTCAAAAGCAAAGCAATTGTTAATATACCATTCTGTCTCCAAAAAAATCATAAAGTATTCATACTTAGTATAATATATAGTAATTCCATTTACCCATTCTTATCATATGCTTTCAATCCATGATTTTTTTAATATATTTATATATGTGGGTGTGTATAATATATATATATATATATATATATGTGTGTATGTATTTCATGATAGCACTATTTGATATTTCTTCAGCAAATTGGTATATGCTTGCTTCCAGGTTATTGTTATAATTACCATGTTAAGCCTAATGTTAAGTCAAATTGTTTGATTTTGAATTTTCAATTTTATAGTTACACATGTTTGCCTGAATGTATGTCTGTGGCACTGTGTGCACTTTATGTATCCAGTGCCCTTGAAGGTTGGTCAAATATAGAGCCTTGTAAATGTAGAGGATCTTGGGTCCTCTACAAGAGCAGCCAGTGCTTTCAACCACTGAGCCATCTCTCCAGACCTAGGGTTATTTTTGAAGAAAAAGAACTAGAAATCACTTTTAAAAAAAAAAAAATCATCCAGCCAGGGCAAAGTGGCACACACCTTTGATCCTAGCACTGAAGAATCAGAGGCAGGTGGATCTCTGTGAGTTCAAAGCCAGCATGGTCTACAAAGTGGGCCTAGGACAGCCAGCCAGGGATATTACACACAGAACCCCTGTCTCAAAAAAACAAAAACCAAACCAAACCAAAAAAACTCATGTGTAAAAAGAACTTTTTTTTTTTTGGTTTTTTCAAGACAGGGTTTCTCTGTATAGCCTCGGCTGTCCTGGAACTCACTCTATAGACCAGGCTGGTCTAGAACGCAGAGATCTGCCTGCCTCTCAAGTGCTGGGATTAAAGGTTGGGTGCCACCACAGCCTAGGTAAGAACTTTAGTTCTTTTATTTAAGACATATTTTGAGTTTGCCTTACTGTTTACTGGCCAAATTTTGAGTTTTGCTGTTATTGTTTTGATTTTTCAAGATAAGGCTGCTTTGTGTAGCCCTGCCTGTAGACCAACCCCCTTGGTAGACCAGGCTGACCTTGAACTCAAAAGAGTTCAGAGCTCTGCCTTCCTTTGCCTCCCAAGTGCTAGGATTAGAGTCATGTACCACCACTGCCTAGCTTTTCTTTTCTGTGTGTGTGTGCACATGCCCTTGCCCAATTTACAAGAGTGTGGAGACCAGAGGCTGGTGCTAGGTGTCTTCCACTATTGCTCTCAGTCATAGCTTTTGAGAAAAGGTATCCCACTGACCCTGAGCTCACCAATCAGTTAGACTGGATGGGCAGTGAGCCGCCAGTGTCCATGTCTCCACTGCCATTAAGAGCTAGGGTTACTACAGATGCATGCCCTCAGCTTTTCCCATGAGTGCTGGGGAAACAAACAAAGTTCCTCCTCCTTGTGCAGCATCTTAGCCACTGAGCCGTCTTGCTAGCTCCAAGTTTTAACTCTTATGGATATATAGCTGTAATACCAATGCAATCTCACATTCTACATAAGCATTAGCAAGTTGTGGCTTTCTTCATTTTATGAGCTAATATCTGTAAAACGCCAAGGAAATAATAAGATAATGAACTTACAACCCCTGTCCTCTACTAGTCATTGCTACAGGCATTGAACAAGTCAGTACCTCTTCCAGATCTCCCTTGTCCGCTGTAAGGGGCGGGAGGAACACGTACTCATTTCCCAGGGGCCGCACTGTGGCCCACGCCTGTAATCCTAGCAGAGGCAGCCCAACTGGCTTACATAGGGAGACACTGAAATTCCAGCCATAATAAAAAACAAAATAACCCAGACCTGCCTCTCCCATTACTACTGTGGTACTCTAGGGCATACCAGAAAGAAGCACATGCGCACACAGACCACGTGTTGAAAGCACTCCTGTTTTTCTTTATAAAAGAAACCCCGCACCTCTAAAATTTCTATTCATTTTTAAGGAAAAATATCCCTAGGCTAGACCAGGCTAACTGAAAACCTACAGTGGCATTCTTCAAGATAACCAAGACAATTTAGTGAAACCTTGGTTTACAGCTTTCCCTCTGTAAAGCCATTCTGACAAAATAAAATGTATTTACAAACATTAAGTATTTATAAAAAGCCAAGAGTGACTCTAATCATCATACCTACACCCATGAGCTCCACAGTCAGACTGGTCACTCCATTTTCTGAGCCCAAAACTGATCTCCATTCCAGAAAATAGGATGCAACTAAAGTGGTCTCACCAAATATATCTGTTTTGATTAGTACCATGTGAATTGGATCACTTATTGATAACATTGTTGTTGAATCGGCCATTCTAGTTCCATCACCTAACAACACAAACCAAAGGAAAAAACCATATTATGTATTACTTGGAAACATAGAATAATTTTACAAGCTAAGGATGTGGCTGAGTGGTAGTAATTACCTAACATGCCCAAGGCTTTGGATTCCATATCCAGAATTACATGCACTACAACACAAGCAGGCAGGTGTACACACAGATATACACACTTTTACTGAAAAATGTAACTAAATAGTAAGCTGGCAGACAATGAAATAATCTGGTGATGCCTCCAACAGCATGCCAGAATCTGGGAAAAAATAACCTGTTTCTATGACTGACTTGACAGGACTAGGGGATTATGAGGCGTTCCCTGGAAGTTACTTAGCTATGTTATTTACAGTAGTCAGTCCCTTCTGATCCATGAGAAGACTTTATGATAGCATGTGCTACTACAAAAGAAAGTGCCATCAGCTGGGTGTGAGGCAATCCCAGCACTCGGGAGGTAGAGGTGGGTAGATCTGTGAGTTCAAGGCCAGTCAGGGCTACATACTAAGACTGATCTCAAAAAAAAAAAAAAAAGAGAAAGAGAAAGAGAAAGAGAGAGAGGGGCCTAAAAAAAATACACACACACACACACATGAAACCTAAATCCTAAAGATCCCTAAAACTCCATGGGGCTGGAGAGGTGGCTTAGTAGCTAAGAGCACTTGTCCTTGCAGAGGACTTGCATTCAGCACCCACACAGCCCTCATACCTTTCTGTAACTCCAGTTCTAGGGAATCGGATGCCCTCCTCTGACCTCTGTGGGCACTACACATGTAGTCCACAAACACACCACAAGACCCATACACATAAAATAAAACTTAACAAAACAAATGTCAACATTAATCCTCAAATTACATTCAGAATTCAACCCCAGAAATGATCACAGGATTGTCTATATAAAACTGAAGGTGGCTAAAGTATGTGCCGCAGAATCAAGAGGATCAGCCTTCGGATCTGTAGAACTCACACAAATGCCAGGTGACTGTGGCATCCTGCCTGTTATCCCAGCCTCAGATGCGCACACACGTGCTGGCACAGCATACATACGCACACACCGAGACAACAACAGCAAAGCAAAACCTTGAAAGATCTAACAGCCCGGAGCTAGCGGTTAACTGCACCAACATTTAAGTCTTCAGGTATGAGGGGTTTGCGGAGGGGATGCATTCCCACAGCACGTGCACGGAGGTCAGAGGACAATTCACAGGGGTTGTTCTCTCCTTCCACCACATGGATTCTGGGGCCAACTCAGACCATCAGGCTCTCAAAGCAATGGCTTTATCTGCTGAGCCACCCTGCCAGGCCCCCATTAACATTTTTATTGGGAGGAAAAAAAACTCACAGAAGGGCTGGGGTGCAGGTGTGTGCAGAGTGCTTTGTTTATTATGGACAAGGGTTAGGGTTTGACCTCATCATCACACAAACCAAATGTGTTGGCACATGCCTGAAATTCATGCACCAGATGCTCAGAAGCTTAAGGTCATCCCCAGCTATACCCTGACTCGGGCAACCTGTGCTACATGAGACTGTATCTCAAGAAAATAAAGGAAAAAGGTAAAAAAAAAAAAAAAAAAAAGTTTGAAGCATCTTAAAAGGCATTTAAACTATTTAGGCCACTTCTGCAATTTGGCTTGCTTTATGGCTTTAGGTTGGTAAGTAAACTGTATCAACTGACTATTTTGTTTTGTGTTTTTGAGACATGGTCTCCCTATGTAGTCTAGGCTGGCCTCCAACTTGCAGTCCTCCTGCCTGCAACACCCTCTTCTGCCCCAACTCCACAAGTGATGAGATTATAAGCATGAACCACCACAACCAGATTCAAACTTTAACTTTTACTAGGTGTGGTAGTACACACTTGCAATTCTAGTACTTGAAGGTTCACAAGCCTATGTACATGAGAAGCATAAACAGTTATTTAGAAAGATCATCAGTCAAAATAGCAAAAAGAAATGAGAGGAAATTAGTGAACAAAGGAAGAAGCAGAAAAGAGCTCATTTAAATAACTGACAGCATTGGGGAAAAAAAACCCAAATGACAACTAGAGATATTCATCTGCCATTCTCAATCTCTCCACCCCCCACAAGGACTCACTATATAGACCAGGTTGGCCTGGAACTCAAAGACACACGACTGTGCCCTGAGGCTGGGATTAAAAAGCTGGGGGTGGGGGTGGGGGGTGGGGGGGTGTCCTACAATCTCTCTTTAACAGAAGTTGTGGAAGTCAGTCTACAATGAAGAACAAAACACATTTAATTAGATGCCACTACTGTTTCTTACCTAAACTTTCTCTGTGAACTTCAAGCAAAAACCCATCATGGAAATCTGGCTCACAAGCGCAGGGCACAGGTTTTGAGCGAAAACGTTGGTTCCGGTAATGCAAACATAAGGTGAAAGTCGAACAAACCTGTCCAGGCAGAGGCTCGGGTTCTTGCAGATGTTCCAAGAAAGCCTTTCCACCCAAAACCTGAAGGTAAAGATACCTCCGTGTTGGGTCAATATGAGCTGTAAAGTGTAGCGACATATGAGGGGGCTGCCGAATAACTGAACGGATGTCATCAAGACATTACAAACAACTAGACAGAAATAAGGACAGGGAGTAGGAAAAATAATCAACAACTTCACTACAGAGCAGAATCGCTTGTGTGAGGGAAGGAAAAATGATATGGCACTCATTTCTGAGGGAATCAGAGGCCAGGGGTATCTTTGCTTTTAGCTGTTCAGAAAGAATATATTTACCTCTGCAAGCCAACTTAGGAACTGCGTTTGTTAGATAATCACTCTACCATTAAAAAAGAAAGTTTTATTTTAGGTTTTGAGACAGGGTTTCTCTGTGAATCCTTGGCTGTGTTAGAACTTTATTATGTAGACCAGGCTCACTCTAAATTCACAGAGATCCACCTAACACTGTCTCTGGGGTGTGAGGATTAAAGGTTTGAACCACCAAATCTGCCCTTACAGCTTGTATAAAATGTATCATTCAAACATAAGAAATCAGTACTCCTGGTAAATAATAAATCTCATATATCTCATGCAGAGCAACATCAAAGTGTTACATTAACCAATGGCAAACTTTAAGTACTTCACTCTGAGAAGAAATACCTGAAATATTTACCAAATGCCAAACACTATATGTCCACTACCAAGCACAACCAAGTTTATGTTGAAAATATATTATGTGTATACATACTTTTTTTTAATGTTGACTGCTTATCAAAACCAACAGTTTGCTTTGGAGAAGAAGGGAGTTCTTGATCAACACTATCCTGAAAAAGTAGGGAAAAAAGAATACAAATTAGAAAATTTTAAAAAGTTCTAAGAAAATTGCAGTGACAGAAGAAAACACTATAGGATCAAGCTCCTTCAAAAAGCCTTCTACCCTAGGAAGGGATTAGGTCACACTGCCTCCAAAATTTAAAAAAAAAAAAGATAAAAACCAAAGACTTTGTTTTTCTAGCCTAATTAAAATGAAAATAATACCTAATCAAAGAGATCTAACAGGTAAAAGTCTAATATAAAGGGATTAAATTGTCTTTATGTCTTACTATCTTTAAATGCTAAAGGCATGTAGCCCAGGCTGGCCTTGAACTCAGAGAGCTCTGCCTATCTCTGCTTCCAGAGTGCTAGAACAAATGGCATGAGCAGTCAAGCCTGGCTTTGAAAAACAAATTGATACCTTAAATAAAGCAAAACTTCCTTTAAACCTTGTACAGCATTTGGTTAAGCATAGTGGCCCATGCCCCTGCTTACAGCACTTGGGAGGCAGAGGCAGAGGCAGGCGGATCTGTGAGTTTAAGGCTAGCCTTGGCACACAGTGAGTGAGCTCTAGGACAACCAGGGTTATACAGTATTGCTGTCGATTCCTTCAGACACACCAGAAAAGGGCATCGGATCCCATTACAGACGGTTGTAAGTCATCATGTGGTTGCTGGAAATTGACCTCAGGACCTCTGGAAGGGCAGCCAGTGTTCTTAACCGCTGAGCCATCTCTCCAGCCCTCCATGAACTGATTTTTAAAAGGTAATATTTATGCAGCAGAGGCTGTTAATAGGTCAGTTTTTATAACAAATAGGTTTGCAAACCTCAAAACCCAAAAAAGGATAGTGTATTAAAGTACCCAAGTCTCCAGTGTATTATGAAGTCCATCCTATTTTTAGTAGAGTATTACTCCTGTATTGAGGTCACAGGTTTTCATTATTGCCTCATTTTCAAAATAAGGCCTACTTACTAAATGCACCAGGAGATATCCCATTACTGACCTATTTGCACAAAGAAATGAGGGGTTTTATGTAGCCAGCTCTTACAGAATCTTGTGAGTATATTTGTTTTAAAACAGTCCTAACCTAACCTAAATAAATTAGAGATCTACAGAATAGCAGAAGTTCCTGTCACATCAGAGAAAGAAATATAGTGTCCAACAACTCCTACCTCATGAGCTCTATTTGCCAACTCACAGTGGGGCCAACTTAAAACCTCAGAAACACATGCCCTTAGTCCCAGCACTCAGGAGGCAGACAACAGGCCATCTCTGTGAATTTGAGGCCATCCTTGGTCTATAAAATGAGTTTCAGGGCAGCCAGAGTAACACAGAGAAAGCCTTTCTGAAAACACAAAAAGCACCAGAGGGAAGAATATCACAGGGGCAGCAGCGATGATCCAGCAGTTTAGAGCACTTGTTGCTCTTCCAGAGGTCCTGAGACCAATTCCCCCAACATCTGGATGGTGGCTCATTCCAGTCCCTGAGGATCACCACCCTCCCTGAACCCTGTGGGCCCCATACCTACATGTAGGCAAAGCAGCCATACTGTAACGCCTTCTTAAAAACCAAGAAAAATGGCTATCACTAGACAAAATGAACTTACGGTAGTTTTAAGAGAAGCCACAAGTGTGGACCCTGTAAATTGTTAGACACAAGCAAATATTCACACTTTCAATTTGTTTACCTAGAAAATTACTCACAGTCACAAAATTAAGTTCTTTCATTACATCATCAATGATTCCTCGACGTCTGAGAGCTTTGATCAGATCTTCTGTTGATAAATGTTGTTGATCAGGTGCTAATTCTTCTCGTATAGTCTCTGCAAGAATTTCTCTTATTCTGCCATGGACATCCATCTATGGAGAAAGCCCACATTACAATTCACAAAATTATGCCTAGTGGTGGTGAATGCCTTTATTCCTAGCACCCAGGAGGCAGAGGCCAGCAGATCTCTTGAGTTCCAGGCCAGCCTGGTCTATAGAGTTCCAGGCCAGCCAGAAAAACTACACAAAGAAACCCTGTCGCAAAAACAAAAACAAAACAAAACCCACAAAACCAATTTACGACATTATTAAACAGTTAAATACCACTTGTAGAGTTTTAGGCTTCTAAAACTAATGGCAAATGCTCAATGCCAATAAAATTGAGCTTTGTAAAAGGTGAAACTTTTGAGCAACATACTAGAAACAATCTGAACTGGTTGGTTATCAACTTTTATTGCTGGTTGCCCGAAAATAATTCAACGGAAACAATTCTTTAGAAAGGGAATGAAGGATAATCAAAAGAACACAGACCTGGAAGGAGGCAGAACAAAGAGCGAGTTATTTCAGCTTTCTCGCTTATTCAACTTGCAACTCTAATTTGTCCGTCTATTTGCTTGCCCATAAGGTGGAAAAACGAGACTGTTTGGAGGGTTCGACAAAAGAAGCTAGAGACTCTGGCACAAACCATGGCGCAGCAACACCCCATAAAGAGGCTTTATTACTTCAGATAACAGCCAGCTGGGAAGTCTCCTGGAAGCCCCGAGTAGGGTAAACGCGTTCCATCTCAGTCATTTGAGCGCTCTGTCTCCCCTAACTTCTTACTGCAATCGGACTTGCTGGTGTAAAGTAACCCTGAACATCTGGGGTCAGACTACTTGTACATGGACATCTGGAAAGCGCCGGGACCGCCTCCGGTTCGCAGCGGCTCTCCACACTGGCTACAGAGCCTTCAGCGCTCCCTCGGGTCTCACACCCGACCGAAGCCTGCCCGCCCGCGCCCGCTCCACAGTCCTGGCTCCGGGGATGGTCCGCCCGAGCTCCTCACCTTGCTCAGCTGCTGGTGGATGAGCTGCTTCAGCTCCGAGGCTTTCTCCGGAGGCAGCGACATGCCGGGGCTGGCGCCTCGCGGCCGCTACTCTCCGCCTCAGACGGTACAGCCGCGGAGCTCGTCGTCCCGGCCGCGCAGCATCAGTGGCGGGCGGAGCACAAAGCGCCGCGGCCGCGTCAGACCTGGCAGGGCGGGAACCCGGCAGCCGCGGCGCCACAACTAACTGTCTTCAAACGGTGCGGACTGACAGGCGCCAGGGCTGGCCTGTGAGCTGCCTGATCGACGCCGTCCACCGCGCCGCCTCCTCGCGGATCCCGCACGCGAGGTCCCCACGTCCTCCGTCGCCGGCCCTCGACCTACGCCCCCGGGGAGCGCCTCTCGCCTGCACTGCGCGCAGGCAGCGCGCCGGCCGCCTGCACGACCCGAAGGACCCGAAGGACCCCGGCCGATGGCGAGTTCCGCCTTCTGTTCTAAGGAGGTGGCTTCGCAATCCCGGCCGGCGCTCGAGCTTCTCTCACGCCCACTGCAGTCATGTTCGTTCCCTGCGGGGAGTCGGTCCCCGACCTAACGAACTTCACACTCCTGATGGTGAGTCTCTGCTTGAGTTGACGCTATCGCCACCCCGACCGGGGGAGCGCCCCTGGCCTTAGAGCCGGGCACATGTTTCTGCTTCAGGCCTCAAACAAACAAACCAACAAACCTGGAGGTTATCCCTAGAGGCGGCCGTCCATTTGCACCTGTGTCAGCGCTTTCAAAGGCCTGTCTGCTAGCTGAAACTTTCGTTGCCTGTCAATTGTAATGTTTGTAGATGACAGATACATTGCACACAAGTCGCACCGGGGAATCCCTAAGTTTTATCCGTGAAATTGTTTTTATGTAGTTTGGGTCAGTACTGATCTAGGCCATCAGTTGCATTAAAGAGCTGATCTTACCCTAAGAGGCAGTTGTAGAATTATCCTTGTTAAGTCATCCCGAGGTGCTTGTCATCAACGTTTACGATGTAGCTAGAAACACGTGTGTATCAGTAAGAGCAATAAATAAGACAGACGTTTGAAAAAGAGAAAGACTTGAGATCGTGGACCTGAGGAAGGCGGGGAGTGGTTTGACCAAGCCTGTATTCCCAGCACTCCAATTGTGGGGCTGGAAAGGCATCTACAGGACAGCCTGAAGAAGACTTGTCCCAATAAATAAGCAAATCATCAACAAGAACAACAAAACTTGAGGGGAAGGGGCTAAAGAAATGGCTCAGTAATTGGAACCTGTATGGCTTACAGAGGATGGAATTTTTACAGCCTCACAAGGGCTTATAAACAGCTCCAGGCTCCCTGATTCCCCCTTCTGGCCAACGAGGGTATTTGCATTCACGTGTGCATGTACTCAGACACATAATTTTAAAACATTTTTAAATTTTAAAAAGTTGACAGGAAGCCGGGCAGTGGTGGCCCATGCCTTTAATCCCGGCACCTGGGAGGCAGAGGCAGAGGCAGGCGGATTTCTGAGTTCGAGGCCAGCCTGGTCTACAGAGTGAGTTCCAGGACAGCCAGGACTACACAGAGAAACCCTGTCTCGAAAAACCAAAAAAAAAAAAAAGTTGACAGGAGAAACACAAGGGCTTTTGATCTTTTAGGAAAATTAGTGACCAAAAAGATGGGCTTAGGATTCTAAAAAATAGATATCTAACACAGAGGCCCATATTCCTGGAATACTGCAAATTTAAAATGACCTGTGGTGAGACTAGGCTTGAAACCTTGTGACCTACAAGGCAGCAGAGGCAAATGTATTGTTTAAAGTACTTTTAAATATAAAAGGAGGGGGGTTTCTCTTATTCAGTTATCAAGTAAGTAAGGCATAAAGTGTTCATTTGGGAGTGGCAGCACATAGCTGTCAGGTGGTTAAGCAGTTAAGAGTGAAATGGTGAAAAATGCAGCTTGGGGGGAGGTGGTAGAGCAGTGAGTCTTACCCTGTGGTTGGAGACTGAATCCCAGGGTGACCTAATACGGTTGGAAATATCAGATATTTACATTACCATTCATAACAGTAGCAAAATTACAGTAATGAAATAGGAACAAAAATAGTTTTATGGTTGGGGGTCAGCACAACATGAGGAACTGGGTTAGGAACGTTGAGTACCACGGAGACAGAGCATGTGTGTCCACGGATTAATTCCGAGGTAAGGTTTATTTTTACACGGTAGTGGACAGCCGTTAGAGAATTTTAGCTCTGTAGACTCCTGAGAAGGAAGGATGCTATGTGGTAGCAAAAGTACACTTTTTTTTTTTTTTTTTTTTTAAAGAATAAAAATACAGGCCAGGTGGTGTTGGTGGCGCAGATGTTGAATCTCACCAGAGAAAGGCAGATCTCTGTGAATTCAAGGCTAACCTGGTCTACAGAGTGAGTTCCATTACAGCCAAGGCTACACAGAGAAACCCTGTCTCATAAATAAAATAAAATATAATTTTTTAAAAAAAAGAAATAAAAATACTGAAGTAACTTCCCATGCTGTTGGGAGAGACTGAGATTCCTACCCCAAAGTAGCAAAGTCCTGAAGGGAATTCTGGGAAGGGACCAAGGAGTGTGGTAGGAAATGCAGTGAGTCCTGGGAAAGTGCTCAGGGAAGACTGATGTCCAGGGAGGTTGAAAATGAGGAGCCATTGGCTGAAGCCATATCGCAGTTGTGTTTCTTACCTTGGGACACATACATAGACTATACATAAAAACAAAACAAAAAGCCCAGAGCTTGAGGAGATGACTCAGGAGAGCTTTAGTAGCTCAAGCTTAAGGATCTGGGGTCACTGCTGCTCACATAAAACCAGTGTGGCCATGCTGGTCTGTGACACCAGCATTGTGGAGGGCAGAGACAGAGAGGGTCGCTGGGCCTTCCTCATCACTACTTCTGGGTTCAGTGCCAGATCCTGTCTAAAGCAAAGTACCCAGACCCAACGTGTTCCCTCAGCCCCATACAAGCACCTGTGCACACAACAGGCAGCTGCATTTGCACACATGTCCATGTCCCACATAAAAGATATTTTGATAGTAAATCCATACAATTATTTGTATATTATATACTGGATATAGTTAGTAAAAGAAAAGAAACAAAATTTCTGTTTTAAGCAAACAAATTATATTGCTCTTTAGTGAAATACAAACTAGTATAAGTTCAGGCAGAAATTTAGCTTTGTACCTGCTGAACGTGACCTGTGCCGTAACTTTATGGTGTGTCCAGTAAACTGGCGTTCTGAATGCTCTTGTGGGGTACAGGTAAGACATTTGGAGTAGATGGTATAATAAGTAAACTGAAAGACCACCCTAGGTTTGTTGGCCCGTCATAGCTCAGGGCCCTTCCACTGCTTTGCACTACCTTGAAAATAGTGTTTTCATCTGTGGCTCTCCACTCTGCCTCTTTCAAGTCTGTAGTCATTTGTCACCTACAGTAAGCTTTTCCTTCATCATCCTACTTAAAAGTGGTATTCATGCATCCACTGTATTCATTCACAACACTACTGTCTGTTTTACTGTTCATCACAAATGAACCACTTCCTTGATAGGATGGAAACTCCACAAGGGCAGGAAGCTTTGTGTTATTTTGTAAAACAGCCGGTGTCTTGCTGTGTGCTTGAGCACAAGCATTCAGTACTTTTGCTATCTAAGCTTAAAAGTGCTGCTAATTTTGGTGATTCATAAGGCATATCTTTTTTATTTCAGCCAGCAGTATCCGTTGGAAATGTTGGCCAGCTTGCAATAGATCTGATTATTTCTACACTAAACATGTGTAAGATTGGCTATTTCTATACTGATTGCCTGGTGCCAATGGTTGGAAACAATCCATATGCAACCGAAGAAGAAAATTCAAATGAACTCAGTATAAATACTGAAGGTATGTCTATGGCATATTTCCCTACTATAGAGTATTTAGTTATTTGAGATGGGGTCTCACTGTATACCACAGGCTTTTCTGGAACTTGTGACTCTTATGCCTCTGCCACCTGAGTACTGGAATTACAGGTGTAAATAATTGTGTCCAGCTTGAGTTCTTTTAAACCAGGAATAAACTCTCAGGAACAAAGTAGAGTGACACTATGTATAAAATGCTATGTGTCACTTTGTGCTAACGTAAAGCCATAATTAGGGGTTGGAGAGATGACTCAGTCTTTAGAATACTTGCTGCTCTTCCAGAGGACCTGAATTTAGCTCCCATCACCACATCAGACTGCTCATAACACCTGTAACGCCAGCTCTAGAGAATCAGACATCCTCTGGCCTCCATGGGCACTGCACTTATGGATGTGTATAGCTTAGTTATACACCACCAAGTTTTTCAACTTAAAAAATTAAAAAGAAACTATAAAGCATGCATGGTGGCACATTCTAACAGTCCAGCTCACTGTAGAGTTGAAACAGGATGATTGCTTGACCAGACTAACCTGGTCGCATTGTAAGACCCATCTCAAAACAACAAAACAAAACCAGCCCTAACGGAAGGAGATACAGGGCAGCAATTGGAAAGGGCAGAGAGCTTTTTATATTTTTCCTTGTGTATGTGTATGCTTATGTGTTCACACATTTGTTGTGGGAAGTGTACACATGTGTGGGAGGCTGTAAGTTGACATTGGGAAGTCTTCCTTGATCACTCTGCACTTTATTCATTGAGGCAGAGTCAAGTAAACCCAGAATCCAATGATACAGCTAGTCTGGCTAGCTAGCTTGCTCCAGAGATCTCTTGTTTTCACTTTCTGAGAGGTGGAAAGTGAGCTACCACACTACAGGTGAGCTACCACATCCACCATGACTGTAAATACATGGTGTATTAGTCATGGTTCTCTAGATCAACAGAACTCATAGAATGATATATTAAAGTGACTGACAGGCTATGCTCTGGCTGGTCCAGTAATGGCTGTCTCAAAGAAAAGGCCAAGAATCCAGGAGTTGTTTAGTTCGCGAAGCTAGATGCTCTAATATCCAGCAAAGGAATCCCGCAGCAACAGAATAGACGAACTTGCCAGCTAGAGTGAGGGCAAACAGGCAAAAAACAAAAGCTTCATTTTTCCATGTCATTTTATATGAGCTGCCACCAGAAGGTGCTACCCAGATTTAGGAAGCATCTTCCCACCTCAAACAACCCAGTCAAGAAAATCCCTCAGGTGTGCCCAGCTGCTTAGGTTTGAGTTGATTCCACATATAGTTACTTTGACAAACAAGATTGGCCATCGCACGTGTGTCTAAGGATCTAACTCTGATCTTCACACTTGACCACCAGCCCTAAACTTATGTTTTTATTGTTGAATATATTTAAAGCTGTAACTCAAATATTATTCATCATATTAATAATTTCAACTTAGCAACTTGTTCACTGGATTCTGTCCTTTGATTTCCTTCTCTCCTTCTCTTTGTAGTGTACTCCTTACCATCAAGGAAGCTAGTGGTGCTCCAGTTAAGGTCCATCTTTATTAAGGTTAGTATGCTTACTCTTCTAAGTTCATTAATGTATGGTGACAAAACACAGTCATTAGCACTAAGAATCAAGACTAAAGAATTATTTCTATTATATTGTTTTATACACTTAGGAAAGGGCTTGATTTAATAAATAATTTCATTATATATCAGGTGTGTTAATATCATTTTTATACTGAAAGGAGTTGTGGATTATTCATGAGTTTTAACACGTCTCTGCAGGTAACTCTGCAGAAAAATTTTGAGATGTGAATCATTTATCAAAACATGTTCTAAGCCAGGCATTGGTGTCCCGTGCCTTTAATCCCAGCACTCAGGAGGCAGAGGCAGGCGGATCTCTGAATTGGAGGCCAACCTGGCCTAATAGAGCAAGTTCTGGGACAGGCAGGGCTACACAGAGAAACCCTGTCTCGAAAATTGAACAAAACTCTAACAACTACTGCCCAGTCATACAAAAGTATTGTCATCACCCTGCCCCTCCAACAGCAACACCAAGGATGCCTGACCCCCCCCTCAAACCCTCAGACTTCCCATCTCAAAATGAATGAATGCACAGTCCTTTTCCAGGGCTGGGAGACTCTGCCTGCTGATAAAATAGTCTCTAGAGCAAGAGACTGCATAGGAGCATGGCCATGATTAGGGGGTTCTGTTGGTAGCTGCTCTGCATATCCAGCCTCCAGGCACACTGCGCCTGTGGTGGTCTTCAGACAATGTCTGTTCAGGAGGTCAGAAGGTTCTTGGTTTGTTGTTTGAAACCAGAGTCTTATGTAGCTAGAGATAGAGTTGGCCTCTCTGGTGCTGGGATCACAGGTCTGTGCTCTCAAACCCTGTTAAGACTATAGTAGAAAAGTTAATTGTATAGTACTTTTTAATTTTTTTACCTAAATATGTGGGATAACAAGTACAAGTAAAATTCTCCCAAGTTATGAAATAGAATATTCTCAACTACCCAAGGGCACATAGTTATATAGTAAATCATCATGAGGTGGACTGACTTCTAGAGTAGATGTTTCTTTCTATTTGGCTTCCTTCTCTCAGCATTCTGTGTGAGGTTCAACCGGAACCTCACAGTAGTGTGCTAGTTTGATCTCTGTGTGGCAATGTGTGATTTAAGTACACCACTATGTCACTAATGCTCTGTTTGATTTTTTTTCCCACAGTAGGGAATTTATTTTTGTATGTTGTGTGTGTGTGTTGTTTTTATTTTGTTGTTGTTGTTGTTGTTGTTGTTGTTGTTGTATTCAGCATTAGAGATTAGTCCCAGGACCTTGGGCTATTGGACAAGCTCACTTGTCTAGTATATTTCATCCTTACACGGTCACATGGCTTTGAAGAACAAGGCCAGGGGCTGGGGGTTGGGCTGAGTGGTGGAGCACTTGCCTAGCACGGGTGATGAGATGAGGCTCAGGGTTCCATCCAGTCGTGGGAGGAGGATCGTACATTAGACAACAAGGCCAACCATAACCACAGCACCATTTGCAGCCCTCACAACATTATTACTGACTTGGAATGTCATCCAGTGTTTAGTTCTCCCCAGTTATTTCCAAATCTGTTCAGTTCTAGAAGCAGTCAAGGCTGACATGTTCTACTTTGCAGTATCCATTTTTTCAGTCGGTGTCTTTAACCGTTCCCCTCCTCTTCCTGTTCTTCTCAGTGTTGATTCCTTTGAGGAATCAAAGCCAGATAATCATTATTCTGTGTCCATCTGTGTCTATGTTCCTTATGATACAATGAACTTTATAATAAGAATACCTTGTGGATGACACAACTACCTATGTAGTTAAGTACAAGAGAGAAGGGAAGTTTTCCTTAGGATAGAGATCTACATTCTTCACAATTTGTTTTATGATTGTAAAGATGTATTAAAGTAAGTGGATTTGACGGTACTGATCATTTCCGTGTCAGTAAATCATGTCATTCATTGTCGAGTGAGGTTGGTAGGGAAAGAGTTACTTAAGTTATCTTTACACTCTGAGATCTCAATTCATATTTTATTTCTGCTATCTCAATGGTGTATGAAGTATAAATCCAAGTCATTCTGTGAAAAACTGCTGGCCTGGGTGGAAAGCAGCGGCTGTGCCAGGGTCATAGTTCTCTCGAGCAGCCATTCATACCACCGCAATGATGCCCAGCTGCGCAGGTACGTTCTCGCCTTGGTTACAGTTTATACAGTGGTCATTGTTCATCCAAATAAAGACCAGTGTGTTTAAAGAGCAGTATATCCTTTCCTAAGTGGACTGTAGAATGAAGAAGGTAAGAGGAGAGGAGGTGGGTAGATCTTAGCTCCTGCGGCCATACAGCTGAGCAGAAGGAAGACAACTTCTTGGGCGCAAGGATCAGATCAAAACTTTATGCACAACAAGCACTCTGCTGCTGAGTAAACCACTGTTGGCCCTACATATGTAGAAGCATTTGAGAGACTAAACCAACTTTTATTTATTTCCCTATATGCAATCCTTTGTATTTGTAGAAATCCTTTAGTATCCTAGTGTGTCAGTAGGATCATGTTTGTACGCGGTACAGAGGCACACACGTGCTGTAGATCAAACCAAGGTTATAGAGAGAAGTTATCTGTAGAGTGTCTGGTGTGTGGTGTGATTGGGCTGGAGTTCAAACCCAGGGCCCTGCACACTCCAGGCAAACACTCTACCAAGATTCCCCAGAGTGAGTTCTTAAATATTAAATGAGACAAAATTTATTAGAAATAGAAATAGAAGCTTTTATATTTTATATAAAATATTATATGGACTGATCTCATTATTACCCTAAGATTTGACTTTTGTTTTTCGAGACAGGGTTTCTCTGGTATCTGAAATTTTTTAAAAACATAATATGATTTTTCTAGTACTCCTTTCCGGTATCTGCTTACACCTTGTTTGCAAAAGAGTGTTCAAAATAAAATAAAGAGCCTAAACTGGCTAGAAATGGAAAAGAGTCGGTGCATCCCTGAGATGAGTGATTCTGAGTTCTATATTCGAATTCCTGGAGGTGGAATCACAAAAACACTCTATGACGAAAGGTGAGTTTCTGTTTCTTTCTCACTGGTGATTTATACACAGAGTCTCATGAAGCCCAGGCTGGCCTTGAACCCCTGATCCTCCTGCTTCTACTTCCCAAGTGCTAGGATTGCAAGCCACCATGCTTGTTTGCTTCCTCCCTCGCTCCTGTTTCTGTTTGTACTACAGACTGGCCTCCAGCTTACTGTACCAGCCAACTCAAGATCCTCCTGCTGTCCCCTCAAAGTGCTGAACCAAAGCATGCACTACCACCCTGATTTCTAATCTCTGTCCTTTGGATAGTGCTTAATCCTTCTTAAACAATTACTGCGGAGAAAAGACTTGTCCTTTGCCATTTGTTTTCTGCAAGTTTTACAGTTTTTGTTTGCCATCTTTTATGGTAGTTGATGTCTGATTCTGTTCTTTTCCCTTTGTGTTTTATAGTTGTTTGTTGTTCAAGGGACTGAACTCAGGGCATCATGCATGAGTTCGTGCATGCTTGCACTCTACCTCTGAAATAGACTTCTAGGCTTTCTGTAGAGATCCTTCGTGGTTTCCCTGGTGATTAAACATGTACCTCCAAGTTATCTAATTGAAACTAACACTAACGTCACTACATAGTGTTAACACGTTTTGTCTTTACTGCATGCGCACTAACATGAGGTTTATAACTGTTTTAGAAACGTATACAGTTGCTTTTGATTACTCTATGGACTATAAACAAGGTGTAAACGAAAGGAAAAGTGAGAACTAGAACCCTATTGTATTTCTCTCACCTTTCTTCTTGCAAATTGACTTTTATGTGCATCCTGTGTCTGCTGTCAGACTCCTGGTGCTTCGGGTGCTAATCAGTGTTCCTGCTTTATTCTTGAATCCCCTCTTTCTCTTCCTCCATCATGTGCTCAATTACGTTCATGGACAACAGAGTCCGTGGCTATGAAAGGGCAATACTGCTTACAGGAGGCTTCTGTCGACAGTACCATGTGTTCTACTCCATACTCTGCTGTGAAGAGAGATCAAAATGAGCACCATCCCTGTGCTTCCTCAAAATAGACTTGAGTGAGCCGGAGCTAACGATAGACAAACACATCTCTTCTCTGCTATTTCTCAGAGGCATTTAATAAATCTGTCTCACTGGGCATAGTGTCACATGTCTACAGTCCCACATTTTGGAGGCTAAGGCAAGAGGATTGACAGTTCTAAGCTAGTCAGGGCTACATTGTGGGACTGTCTTAGAAATCAGTGGACCTTCATTCAGCTTGGCTGTTTTTACAATGGTAGAGCCATTGTAGCTAATACTGTAATGTAAATAATAGCAACGTGGACACTACTGATGGTGTTTGGCACTCTCCTGCTTCACTGCAGATACATACACCTTTGTTAACTATGTAAGTGAAACAGTTGAAGAGCTGGAATCCTAAGTGACTTGCTAAAAGCTGTACAAGTAAGAAATAGCAGAGCCAGAATTCAATCATGGGCTCTATCCCCAGATACTGCACTTTGAGCTCTTTTAGTCTCTTCACTAGCAGGGTTAATCCCCACAGTGGCACATTAAACTTTATTTTTTATCAAAACATTAAACTTCTTCCTTGTTATTTTTGGATTTTTTCCTCCCCCCCTCCCCCCTTCCCTGAAGTAGGGATTTAATCCAGGTCCTCTGCAGGGACTTTACCACTGAGCCACATTCCTCAGCCCCCCTGTTTTCTATCTTGGAAAACATTTAAGATTTTTCTCCTAAATACTGCATGAATATTTCAGTTTGTTTTTCTGGAACTCTCTCTCTTTCTCTCTCTGTCTGTCTCTCTGTCTGTCTGTCTCTCTCTCTCTCTCTCTCTCTCTCTCTCTGTCTCTGTGTGTGTATGTGTGTTGTATCTGACCACACTTACATATTATCCTGGCTTTTCCTCCTTCCTGAGAACATGCTCTGTTCCTAGAGCATTTCTCTAAGCTGTTGCTTCCTTGTCTATCACCCACTCAGCCAGACCAGAGCCTGGAGGCCCTGTGGTCTACACGTTCTCTGGACTGCCCGGGGCATCAGCAGCTTTGAGGTATTCTTGGGCCTCGTTTGGCCTATCTTCTTTGTAGCCTAGATACTTGGATCAGAGAGTGAGAGTGCTGTGGCAAAGTACCATGGCCCAGATAGCCCAGGACAATAGAAACCTTCCCTCTCACAGTTGTGGAGTAACTAGATTCCTGTTCTTGTTGACAGCTGATTGTGTTGTTTATGTTCATATAGCAGAGAAAAACTATCTCTTGATGTACAACCATGATCTGCCTTAACTAGGATTCCCCTTTTATGACCTCAGTGAGCCTCAGTTACCCAGTAAAGACCCTTTCTCTTGCTTCAGTCACAGCATAATGAATTGTGGGAAGGTGCAATTCATTCTGTAGCATCTGCTTATGTCTCTAACCAACTGTCCTGTGTGCTCTGTCCTGCAGGCTCTGCTCTCCCCACAGTATCAGTAGGTAGTGGTTGCCAACAGTCCCCAGATAAAATCTATCAGTGATTTTATCCAGCACTTGATTCCTGCTCCTTAACAGGCCATCCAAGGGCTTCCACAGTCTCCTCACCTGACTCCTTCCTGGTCCTCTGTCCACTCTGCTCTCTGTGCCCCAGTAACTGTTGGCAGGACAGTTCCTTCAAAGGTGTCTCCCTCCTGCTCTTGTTCTCTTTTCTTGTCCTCACTTCTAGTTTGCAAGAGTCTGCTCTCAGTTTAACCTCTTCTTGCGTACTGATGACTTCTGTACATGGGGCACACCCCTCCTTGTACCCTTCAGTCTTGCTTCTTCACAAGTCAAATAGAAGCCCATATCAGATATACTGTCCTCTTATTAAGAGAAAAAATATAAATTTGACATAAATAACTGCTTTTAGATAATGTCCAACAGGCAGCATTTGTCTGTCATCTCTGAAAATGCCTGTAATTGCCCTAGCTTTCTGTTGGCAGCTACCATCTGGTCTGCAGGACAGTAGGGGCAGGGTGAACAGTCTCACAGTCTGCACAGTTGAGGGACGAGAGGTGAGACAGAGAGGCTAAGGTGACTAGAAAGGCAAGCAGAAAACCAGAAATCGGATTGTGGTTCTAGAGTCGGCTCAGGCCTCTGAATTCTCAGCCACATATGCAGGGTGAAACTTCACACGGCCAGGCTTCTTGGTTGGTCAGTCTGTTAGTCTCTACCTCACTTTCTCTGGTGTTTTTTATTTTGTTCCTGAGACAGGATCTCACATAGCCTAGGCTGGCCCCAACCCAGCAGTTTTCCTGCCTCAGTGTCCATTGTGCTAGGGTTGTAGTATGTGCCTCTGTGTCCACTGAGGTAGGGCCCACAATTCTCCTCTTACAGGTGAGAAACTTTAGAACCCAGAAGCAACTTACTCAACACCTCTGCTAAGCGAGACAGCCAGAGTTTGAATCCTGTCATTCTGGTTTGTTCCTGTGATTCCAGTTAACTCATGAATAAGGTTGGAGACAGTGAAAAATAAAATTTGCAGATAATATCAATAAATAGGGTGTGGTGGGGCATACCTTTAATCCCAGCACTAGGGAGGCAGAGGCAGGAGGATCTCTGTGAGTTGAAGGTCAGCCTGCTCTACAGAGTGAGTTCCAGGACATTCCGGGATACATAGAGACCCTGTCTCAAATAGAACAAGTTATCTGTAAGGAATAACCTTTTTCTCTTTACTGTTCCATTCTCTTCCAATTTTCTTTCACTGCTTTAGATTACTAAGAATGGAGCCCAGGCTGGTGTTTCACCCCTGAAATCCCAGCACTTGAAACATGGAGTCAGGAGGATCAGGAATACAAGGTCAGCTCCAACTGTGTAGCAAGTTTGAGGCCAGTCTTTGTTCCAGAAGACCTGTTAAACAAGACTGTTAATTTCAGTTTCTGCTTCTGAAAACCACTCTCAAAGTAGGCTTTTGAATAGCGTGTCTTGCGTGTTAATGGCTAAGGCTATAGAAGGCTGGCTTTCCTGAGAATGAGGCTGAGCACACACTTGCATACTCCCCAGGCCGCAGAATATATGTAGGACAGGGGGAAGGGAGAAATCTGACGTCTTGTCCGTTCTTGGCCAACGTGGGGCAGGGTAACTTACACACGACTGTAAGCATCTTGGATCAGGAGAAAACAATGGGTTGTTTTTTATTTCTTGTAGCTGTTCTAAAGAAATCCAAATGGCAGTTCTGCTGAAATTTGTTTCAGAAGGGGACAATATCCCAGATGCAGTCAGCCTTGTGGAGTATCTTAATGAATGGCTTCAGATAATCAAACCATGTGTAAGTTTTACTATAACGTAAGTCTCTGTACTGATTCACTGTGTCCATTACTTGCATTATGTGTAAAGTAGGCTAAAGAGGTGAAAGTTTGTTCAGTATCTCTGCATAAGCTCTAGTTTGAGCCAAACTTTTGAAAATAAGTGAGAACAGTTAATTGACCTGTTACCTCATTGTTTGGTTAAGGCAGGTTTGCAGACAGGAAGGTCCTGAGTGCCTCAGTGTGCTCTCTATACACATCACAGTAATTAGGATGACTTTGGTTTGATTTGGTTTTTTGAGACAGAGTTTCTCTGTGCAGCCTTGGCTGTCCTAGAACCCACTTTGTAGACCAGGCTGGCCTTGAACTTACAAAGATCCTCCTCTGCCTCCCAGTGCTGGGATTAAAGACATGTGCCATCACATCCTGCCCCAAAGAACTTCTTAAAAGAGGAAACCAGACTTCTGCACAGTTCAGTGCATTGGGGAATTAAAGCCTTTAGGCCTCACAGCAGCACCACAGGCCAAGCATGATAGTGCATGCTTCCAATCACAGCACTTGGGAGGCAGAGGGAGACAGAGTAATGTGAGTTTGAAGCCAGCCTATCTACATAAACAGAGTTTTAAGACAGCCAGAGCTATATGGTGAGATCTTGTTTAGCTCCCACCCTAGGCCAAAGCTTCAAGTTACCTTGTTTCTTTTAATCCCCCCTCCCCCACACATACTTTGTGTTTAATAGACAAGGTCTTATGTAGCATGACTGTTACACTGACTGTATAACTGTCTGCCTCCACCTCCCCAGTGCTGGCACTGCAGGAGTACACTGCCATGCCCCTGTTCCTCTTGAATTTGATTTACTTAATATTAATACACTTTATTTGCAGCTATTTTGGCAAATTATTGAGGTGAAACTTAGAAACCTATTATTTTATATGAAGACAAACTTATAGCTTTGACTTTTGTAATCATAAAAGCGACTTACAAAAGAGACCAAGAGAGAGATTTGATGGTAAGGCTAAAGATGTAATATCTTCCTGTTGTTACAGAGCGACAGCCCCACGGCTGCCTTGCCATGGAAGATCCCCAGCTCTTGGCGGCTGCTCTTTGGCAGCGGACTTCCTCCTGCACTGTTCTGATGTTTTCAGTTTCTCCCTTGCCCCACAGATCACAAAACAGGTTGTTGGGTGTGTGCTGAACAGAAATTTGTGCTGCTGGGGATGTGTTAGAAGTGCTATCGTAAAACCTCGAAGAAAAGAGGTTGTAAAGGTGGTTATGTTTGTTATACACAATACATGTAAATTCTGTACAATAAACTTTATTTCCTAAGCGATTTTATCTGAAAAGTATCCCTTTTTGAATCAGTACTGTAGTAACTTTCTACTTCTGCTGTAATAATTATCACAAGCCTAGTGAAATAGAGGCCCCAGTTTATTTGAGAGGTCAGAAGTCCACGGACCCTAAAATGGCTGCAGTCCAGCTGGTGTCCAGAGGCCCTCGTTATTCTGATAACTAATACAGTAATGCCAAACAAAACTAAGAAAGGGAAAGGCTACTACTTGTGAAACTAAACAACTCATTTTGTGTGTGTGTGTAACCCTGGCTGTCCTAGAACTCACAGGGTAGACCAGGCTAGCCTCAGACTCGAGAGTTCTGCTGCCTCTGCCTCCAGAGTGCTTGGATTAAAGGTGTGTGCCATAGCTTGGTTTTGCTACTTTGTGGTTTGTTCTTTTTCCCATCCTTTATCCCCCTGCACCCCAGTTTCATCCCCTAACACTGGACAGGATCGAAAGAATGACAGAGGGGAGAGAGATCTGATCTAATTACTTTCCCAACTGCTCTTCCCAGTTCCCAGCCCAGCCCCTTCAAACGTTTCTCCCTACCAGTCCTCCCTCAGTTCCCCAACAGTCTGCTTAAACAGCCCCTCCCTGTCTCCCCAGTACTAACGATCTCCAAATTCTAACAACTGTTCTAGTCTATCTGCTCAACACAGCTTCTCCTTGCTTAACTGTCTAACAGTGTCTTTTCCACCAACTGCCTTCTCTTCTCACTCTGCTGGCCCAGTTCCCTTTCTCAGCTGGGTTTGTTTGTTTGTTTGTTTTTGAATATCTGATCCTGTTCCCAGAAATCCAAGAGGCAATCAACACTGAAGGTCATAGGGTCAAAAAGTTTTAACAGCTAAGAATTCTTAAAGGGGCCACTAGGGCCAGATGCACAAGACAATCACATCTGGTGCCATCTGGTCAAACTAAGCAATTCTTAAGAAAATGTAACAGTTATATGCAATGAACACTAACAGGTCTAAGAAGTTAGTCTACTCCTGATAGAATAGTAGACAATTTCAGTATCTTGCTGTTAATCTCTTGATATATCATCCAAACAAAGTCAGTGAAGAAACTTCGAAGTTAAATTACATGACAGACCAAATGGACTTAACAGATAACCTACAGACTTCCATTTAACAGAAGGAATACACCTGTTGTCAGCAGCCTGTGGAACCTCTAACAGTGACTGTATTCCATGCTACAGAGCAAATCTTAACAAATACAAAAGAATTGGAATTATGAGAGGTTAGTGTAAAAAAAAAAAAAGTTATCAAGTCCAGCTTGATGGGTAACAGTTCTGCCAAGCCTGACAACATGAGTTCAAGCCCCACAGAACAGCTTTCTCTGCTTGCCTGGAAAGCACAGCAAGTCTGCCATGCCTTTTTCTGGCTGAAGGCTTCCACGTGGAGTGGCCATGATAACTATGCTAGGGACATTTCAGAGCTCATAACAGCCCAACCCAGATTTTCAGACAGTGTATCTAACTGAATGGATTCCATGCCATTCCAATTTGTGGCCTGAGGAGAGCCATCTGTGCTGCTCAAGTGGCCTGGGTGAGGTCAGACATGAGAACAGTTCTGGCTTGCCTTCTTGACCCAGACACATTATGAAAACATGAGCTCAGTAGTCTCAGGCAAGATGAGTTCAGAGGGCAGAGGTGTCTGTGAAAGCTCAGTTACCCTGGATGTAGACAGTTGAACTTTACCCCACCAGTGCAGGACTGCTTGTCAGTTTTAGGAGAAAGGTTTTGAAATCACTGATAAACCCTCCAGCCTCCTCTAAAGCTTGCTATGGAATAGCTCGGGATTTGAACCTTACTGCTTTCTGAGAAGAGAAAAAGTAAAGTGACGCACGCGAACACTGAAGCTAGGCATGGCAACACA
The DNA here is from genome assembly GCA_019843965.1 of Rhynchomys soricoides. Lineage (NCBI taxonomy): Eukaryota > Metazoa > Chordata > Mammalia > Rodentia > Muridae > Rhynchomys > Rhynchomys soricoides. The sequence goes on along the minus strand of JADRCH010000015.1, from coordinate 8,107,803 downwards.
AGCTTGCAACTTCAGCACTTAGGAAGTAGACACAGGAGGGTCAGGAGTTCAGGGTCAGCTTCAACTACATGGTGAGTTTGAGACCAATTGGGGCTACATGAGGTCCTATCACAGAAAAACAATGAGAACCTCAACAAATAAAACCCCACTGGAGTCTTGAAGACAAAATTGAATTACGTTCAGCTCTGTTTTCTGTCTTTTTTTTTTTTTGAGTCAGGGTCTACATCAAAGAGTCTATGTAGTCCTGGCTGTCCTTAAATTCAGAGAGTTCTACCTGCCTCTGCCGCCTGTATGCTGGAACTAAAAGTATGTCCCACCATGCCAAGCTCAGAGTTTTTTATAAAATACATTATAAAAACATTCTTCTACTTTTTGTGGGATATCCCCCAAAGCTAAACTCCCCTTGAAGGGAATGGTGGTGGATCTTGCAGATCCTTGAAGGGTCTTCCTGAGCAAAGAAAGGGGGAAAAGAGAGGGTCCTGAAAGCCAGCATGTGGCATGGGCTCAGCCTTGATCCTGAAGAGCCGTCCTCAGTAGTAGTTGTCAGACCTATACATGTGAGGTGCTTCCATAGCACCTGGTGGATTGTTGGACTGCAGGACACAGAGTTTAAATGTCTATAGAGTAGAAGCTGGCAGGGAAAGGCAGGCTGTCATTAATGCAAAGTGACATTCTGAGTCAGATACATGGGAGGGGAGCATGAGCCCTGACTGCATGGGTCTTTGCTTTTGTTGTTTTTAAGACAGTCTCACCATGTATTGTAGGCTGACCAACTTAGAAAGTAGCTTAGGTTGGCCTTGAACTCATTGGTATGTGCCACCTTTTCGTAGCTCAAGGGGAATGTTCAGTGGGCTGACACGATGGTGCATGCAGCATGCACGGGCTTTCCTGGACTTTACATGTGTGATGGTGCACTACAGGTGCAGTAAGGGCATTCACATCTTCACACTAAATGATTATGTTTGAAACTGTATCTGATGTCCTGATGGCTAGTGTTTAGTGAGCATTTATTTAGGCTGAGTGCCTCCTGTGTCAGACACCATTGTCTCTTCCAGCCCCTTCTTCTTCTCATCCAGGACAGCTCCCACCTCCCCAACAAAACTAGCCTTTTCTGCCAGCACTGTGTATGCCAGAAGACTTTTGATAGGAACTCAGCTTCTCTTCAATAAACTCACATTTTAAAATGCTTAGTTTTAAAGCTTGTGGTAGCACATGCCTTGAATCCCAGTTCTCTGGAGGTAGAGAAAGCAGATCTCTGTGAGGCCAGCCTGATCTACAATAGTGAGTTCTAGGACAGCTAAGGCTATGTTGAGACCTTGTTTCAAAAAAAAAAAAAAAAAAAAAAACCCTAATAAATGTAGTTATGAGTATTTTGCTTACATGTATGTATGTGCACCAAGGGCATGCCTAGTGCCAGCAGAGGGCAGAAGAAAGCATGGAATCACCTGGAACTGAAGTTGTAGACGGTTGGTGTTACATGGCTGCTGGGAACTGAACCTGGAAGAGTCAGAAGAGAGAAAGTAGGACACACTCAGAGTTCTCCTCAGGCCTTCAAGAGTGCATGCACCCACCTACTCCACATACACCACAAACTAAGGTGAAGAGGTGAGGAACCATACCAATGGCAACTCCTGGAACACCCATGGAAAGCTGTGCAGAGGATTGGTGTAAATATGCAGTAGACCTCACCTGGAGGGAAGTCTCTGCTGTAATAATCCACACCATCGAAGCTTAAACCAAGACAGGGACAAAAAGCAACAGTCGGGAGTACAGGATTAGCAGTCTGTGAACAAACTGAGCACAGAGCCTAAGTGGAGGAGTAGGGAGGACTTTCAAGTTTACAGTGAAGCAGAGCAAACAGAACACAAGGAATATGGGTCATGTTCAAGTCAGAGGTTAAGGACCCAGTTAGGGATGTGGATTTAAGGTTTGTAGCTCTGAAGCGAGGTCTGGCCTGGGGTTTAATATACTGCATGTAATCAACTTCAGTGTATAATCTAGACTTATCCAGAGAAGAGATCATTCACAGTCAGTATGTTAAAGCCATAGAGCCAAAGACAGTCTTTGGAAGCAGAACTGAGTGGGAGAAAGCCCAAGGAGGCCTAGGAGTCTGCGGAGTACACAGTCTCATTACCAGAAGCCGCATGGGCCTTATATGACTATATCGTAAGTAAAGATCTTTTGGGGCCATTTCTGGGAGGGAGGGGTGAGGGTTTAAAAAAAAGTCAGATGCTAGTGGGACGAGGAAGAGAGGAAGGAGAGTGGGTTAAAGGGCAAGTCTTCCAACACTGGGAAGGCAGCTTACTGTGCTACTCTGTGGGCAGTAAGCTTTTTAGGAAGGATAAACTTGGCATACTTGTAAGAAGACACATAAGGCAAATCCTCTAGATCTTTTAGAGATGGAATAGGTCTGTTTATAAATGGCAAAACTGTGATATACTTCCTGAACATACTGCTATAAGAATACTGTGTGGTTTGAGTTTCTCCAGCTACCAAGTGTTACAGTCATCTGACAATCGACTGAAACACATTTAAAACCCAATACTTACTGTGCAAATAGATGGGAACTAAGCCAGAAGCCACAAACAGGAAGGAACCTCTGGCATCTTTATATAAGGAAATGCTTGGGAATGTACAATGTCCAACACAGGAAAGTTTCTGTTGGACTTACCGAATTGAATGCTGACCACAAAGCAATACTAGAATACTCATGTTTTCCTAAGTAACAATGACAATGTTGTAACTTTTCTGTTGTTGATTTTGCCTACCCAGTATTACTTAGGATAGGAAGACTACTGAAGGGCAGCCAAAGCTAAGTGACCTGTATTTTGAATTGATTTCAATGCCAGATTCTAGCTATAAAAAAAATTGAGTAAACCCACGAGAAAATATTCACTATTTGAATTGCAGTTGTCCTGAGATAACACACACACACACAAACCAACATAGTCTATTTAATAAAAATATTTAATGCTGCCAAAAAGTATAAAAATACATTAGGAATGGCAGTACAATACAAAGTAGTCTCTCCTAACTCATTTCCTTTACATCTTTCTACATTTCATACATATGTTAAAAAACAATACATCAAATTAAAGAGTTTGCAAGTCTTCTGCTGGTGGCATTCTTCATCCCCTGGATGTAAAGCTTACTTTGTAAACAGACAACTTGTGAGGCAAGCTACAGGGTTACCAAGCCTCACTTTAGTTTCCGGAGTGGGCTTCAGGTCTTGCTTTGCACATCAAAGGTTCAAATTTTATAGCTGCAGAATAGTCTCAAGTCATGAACATTTAGGTGTCTGTCAATCTTGGCCTAAAACATAAAATAAGAAGTCATCTATTCAATTCATAGCCACCACACACACAGATGTACATAGATACAAACACAAAAGAACTAATGCTGAACTAAAAAGTCAACAACAACAAAAAATCATTCCAACATAGCACATCCAATCACACCGAGTGCTTCCCAAAATGGCAGGCTTCCAAATGGAAGCAAGGCTGAGAGACAGACTGGTCTGAGGCACCGTGACTCACTTCTTCAGTAATTACACACTGAATCTTTTAGGCCATCTTGTTTTACTCAAGAAATGACCTCTATATAATATGCTAAGAGACAGACAAGTTTAAGAAAATAATGTAGCTACAAGAAATAGCAAGATGTTATTCTATGTGCTAGACTTACCGTACTTTGATCTCAATGCAAAAGTCTAAGCCAGTTTGGACAATCACTGTACCAGTGCTAGAAACAGTTTACATAAGTTGGCTTGTCCCTCTAAATCAGAATTCCAGCATTTATATTTTCTCCTGAAGGAAACTACTAATGATTATAACTACTAAACTAAGTGAACGGTGACAGCTCAGTGCAATTTAATGCTGGCGGGAGGGGGCATCAAACAATCGAGAGCCAGAGGGAGTGACCACTAAGAACAGTAGTCTTTGCTGATATTTCAATTATTTGTCATTGGGCAAACCTTTTGGGAGATTAAAGGTATTTCCATTTTTGTACCGATCCCCCCTTCTCTCTCCTCTCCTCCCCCCCTTACACACACGGGGGGGGGCGCTACCTATTAAAATGTTTCTTCCTACTTTATTACTACATGTATAAACAGGAAATAAATCAGATCTCCACCACTTAGGCCCTCTCCCCAATCATGAGAATGAAGGTTCTTCCTGTCTACTGGCTTGTTCCTCCAAAGGCAGGCAGCTCTACCAAGCCCCTGTGGTAGTCTACAAAGTCTTGTTTGATTTTCCAACACTGATTCTCCATAGTGTTGTCATTAGGAAACCACACTCTTTAGTTATCAATGGGTCACAGAACCTGGGACCAAACGGTTGATTCTGACTATGGCAGAATGTGGAATGTAACAGAAAGGACTGAAGTAGGGCTTTGGCACAGAAACTGTCTGGTATGCCACTGCCAGCGAAGCTTTGTAAAGGGGATGTCCCCCTCCACTTAATAACAAATGTATTTGGATTTTTAGTGGGCTGTCTATTTCCCTGCTTAAACATCTGGTTTAAGTAAACACGTGAAGTACAGAGCAGTGGAGTAGCGGGAGGAGACCAGCCTGAGCCTTGCAGGTACTGAAACCACAGCCTGGAGTTTGCATCTCAGCTTTATTTGCATAGGCTGGGTGATAATGTGTGAGTCACTCCTCCACTCAGGTTTCTTATCTGAAAATGAGGCTGGCATTATCTAAAGTGTCATGAAGCCGAAATTTAGATCAAGTATTTAAATGACTGGCAAAACTGCCACCCACACACACACACACACACACTCACACACACACACACACACACTCACACACACACACACACACTCACACACACACACTCACACACACACACTCACACACACACACACACACACAGAATTATCCTTTCTTAGTGTTTGTTAAATACACATTTACCAAGAATAATAAATTTGCCATTTAGCGGACACACTGTGGTTTCTGAAACTCATTACTTCTTTACAAATAGTGTTTAGGGGTAGCAAAATGAAGAGGGAATCAATGGAACAGCTCCTAAGAAATGACTTTATTTGTAAGACTATTAAGATAAACGGGCTTTTCAGATAATTCTATTATATACACTTGAATGGATCTTCACCATTTTATTTTTAATAAGACAAAAATAAAATGGGTTAGTTAATCAAGCAATGAGCTACGTGAATATCCTAGGGGCTGGCTGTTTCTGTGCTGCAGTGGCAAACGCTGGTGTATTCTTCCTTGCCCATGGTAGAGGAAGTCAGACTATATTAAAAGTTGTTTTGCCACAAGACACTTACACTAACATCCTACTGAGATTGTCCAGGGCTAACTGCAGTGACCCAAGCATGCTTTAAAGGAACTTACCTAGGCTTCCTCTCCTGAACTTTCCAAACTCAAAGACTTTTTAAAATAGTCATTTAAAATATCAACAGCATCATGGGTCTGAAAAAATCTATGCCTAATGAGTGACTACAAAGAATAATTCGATGCTTCTTAAAAGTGGTCTCTGTAAAGAAAAAGAAAAAAAAAATTCCCATGCAAATCTCCTTGCAGCAGCCCCAAACAAAACAGATAAATGTAAAAGCAGATGGTATCCAAGCAGACCCCTTCAGGCACCGGCCTCACACCTCACTGCTCGAATCAACTGTGAGCTTTACATCCAAGCAGAGCTTCAAAGTCAGAACTCAGAGATGGTCCAGGCTCTTTAAATCCTAAATATCCAATTACACAAAGCCCATTAGGCAGGTCAAGCTTTCCACTCAAGCCTTGCTCACACTGGCTGATGGTACTGTGCTGGGACAATGCCAGCCAGGAAAAAAAAACCCCAACCTGTGAAATAATGGGCCTTCCCAATAGCCATAGCTAAGAGAAAGCATGAATGCAGAAGGCTTAAAGCTGTTAAGGGCCGAGGAAGGAAGACCACTGGCCTTGTGGCAAGTCCTCTGACTGGGGACTGGCTCCCGTGCAGAGCAGCAATGAACAAGGGCACAGCCTAAATTTCTCCTCCATATTCAGAGGACAATTATAGACAGCTGTGACTCCAGGTGTGGTGCTATGGAGTCTGTGCTGCTGCTGCATGGTAAAAAACAAAGACAGTGTGAGGAAGAAATGTGGCATCCGACTCAAAACAAATGAGTTCAAGGAAAGGGTGAACACAGGCCTGTCCTGTTTGGGAGCAAGCCATTGCCAATAACCAGGGCCTGTGTTTCAAGTAATAAGATAACAAATTTAATGAGAAAAAAAATCATTTATATTTTGAATAAAAAAAAATATGTATATACAAGATTCTATGACAAAGCCATAAAAAGGAGTCTCAAAAATAAGAGACTTTGTTAGGGGTTGGCATATAAATAAAATGTACATTTCTGTTGGTATCTTGTTCCATGCTGTGAACAGGTAGATCAAGTTCAGCCAGACGAAGGCCCTAAGGAACCCTTCCTTCCTACCAGGGAGCAAAACACACACATTTATACACTACTCATCAGGACCCAGAGATGGCCGTACTAGGAGGAGGAATGAACCAAGCTTGACTAAAGGCCTGAAATCTTATCTGAACATTTAAAGAAACAGGCTACACATCTAGGGACATCTGGTTTAAGACTACAGTTTTAAAACAGTCTCTTTAAGATTTATATTTGAAAGCTGTATGCACAGTGTGTGTCTGTGGTGTTAGCTACTCAACAGGCTGAAGTAGGAAAACCATTTGAGCTGAGGAGTTTAAGGCCAGGCTTGAGCAATGGCAAGGTACTATCTCAACACACATACCAAAAAAAAAAAATACACAAACCTACTCAAAGCAACAACCAGAAATAAAGATTTGTATCAGTAAGTAAAAAAAACAAGGCAATGTAGATCTTTAATCTGCAGCGTCTTGCCGGGCATATCTGGAAATGTAAATTTGTTAGGTGAATTGTACACAGTGGCCAAAAAGAGTACTTTTACTACCATCAGGTTTCCAGTCTCTGCAGAATCTAGCCAGAGATACTTTTAAAGGAATCAGCTGCAGCCTTTCTGTGCCTGGCAGAAAATGGTAGCCAGCACCCTGGGAACTGGTGCTAAAAGCAAAGAAGGAAATAAAATGAAACCCAGAGGGCTATTGCACATCATAACTTAAGATTTGGGACACGTTTTTGAATTCACACCATGAAACTTTAAGACAAAGGAACAAGCCAAATGCATGTAAAGAGAGCTCAGGAATCAGGACTCATCCCTCAGTTGCATCTGCAAAGCATAGCTGTTTGAACAAAAATTGCTTAATACGTGTCTTCACATCTTTTCACGTTCACTGTTTGATATACGTGGTAACACACAATGGAATGGATAAAAAGATAGAAGAACCAAGACATGGAAACCTTGACAAATGTGTAGTTTCTGCTGAACATGAGAAATGGTACATATGCATAAATTTAAAAAGAAGTGTACTTTTACATTTTAGGTTTGAGCACGGATAGAAATCAGGAGGCAGAGATAACACAGTACCTGGTGAATCTTGGAAAGGAACACATAACCACGGGCATAACCACAAGCGTGACCACTGAGTGTAGCATTACAGCAAGGTGGAAAGAAATAGGAATCAAGGATTCTTTTCAGTAAATAATAAGCCCCTTTAAAGGCCTTTTCTTTTCCCAATTTATTACCAAACAAAACCAAAAACCAAACAAACCAGAATTTGATTCAAATCAAACTGTTATTCCTAAATTAGTTAAAATAAGTCGATACCAAGACTGATGCACGCTCTGTTTGAAGATGTAGAACCATCAGAAACTGCTAGCATCCCTTCTCTGCCCAGCACCCTTCTCACCAGCACAGCACATCTCATAGAGGGTCAGGATGATACCCATGGGCACCATCAACAAATGCCATGTACATGTAGTCAGCAGCACAACAACGTTACTTAAAGTTTCTGCTGTTAAAACGCATCCTTAAAGATGTGTTCGGGAGAAAAGACGAGCCCTGGTGAGGAGCACTGAGGAGTCTCTATGCCAAACGATTCTCTATGCTCAGACACATCAAGCACACACCACGATGCAGAAATCGTGGTGCTCAACGCTATCTCTAGAAGGCATATCCTCCAAGGAAGGACTGGTCGCAGCCTCATCAGGATTTTCTTGTAGGAAGCTGTTTGTTTAAGCCGAGGCTATCTTCAGTTGGATTACTTTCTTTCAAGACAGGGTCTTAATGTATATTCCTGGCTGGCTGGAAACTTGTTATATGGACCAGGCTAGCCTAGAATTCACAAGGATCTGCCTGTCTTGGCTTCCTTAGTGTTGGGACTAAAGGACTGCACCGCCTCGTCTGGCTTCAAATGGAATTTTTAATAAGGTCTAGTAGGATAACATACTACATTTTGGAAAAGCAAGCCAATAAGTATTAGAAAGCTCAAGACCAATAGCCATCTAATTCTAAAGCACATGTTTAAACCTAGGATTAAACAGACAGACAAAAGGAAACATCCTTCTTACCTGCTCTCCATTTCAAAGTTACAGGACATAGCTATACTGACTTGACACAGACACACATCACAGAATCTTAGTATGCAGGACTACCTACATCCCCTTCAGACGCTCAGTAAGGTTAACATATTTGAGACTGCTTTTCAGGGCCATTCACAATTTCTAGCTATAGCTACGGTGTTCAAACTGCATTAAAACTGACTGTCTCATTTAAAGTAATGAAGATTTACAATGCACTTTTACATGATATATAAAGAGATGAAGCAGCAATGCTGTCCTAGTGGTTTGGAACCTTTCCACCAAGTAGGGTTTGAAACCACCAAAACCCTATTAGTGGTTGTGTTTTCAAATACTCATTACAAAGGGAAGGGACAGGGTAAGTTTGTACACCACCGTGCTATTTATTGAACTTATAAAGAAATTAAGAATTTTTTTACTTCAAAATTTCAGTCTAGTGAACTGAAATCAAAAGTATAAAACACTGGTTCCTTTTACTTACTAACCATAATTTATCCCGTTTGGGTAATTACATTAACATTTTCACACAAAAAATTTAACAGTATAAGTCATGCACGGGCTTTACTTTACAGAAAACAATTTCTTCCTTCCTTCCTTCCTTCCTTTCTCTCTCTTTCCTTCCTTCCTTCCTTCCTTCCTTCCTTCCTTCCTTCCTTCCTTCCTTCCTCTTTTTTAACCACTTCAGTTTCCAAGACAGTGTTTCTTGCAGTCCTGGCTGGCCCCAGACTCTGGGACTGGCTATGAAATTGAAGCTGGCCTTGAACTTGTGATCCTTCTGCCTCTATCTCCCAAGAGCTGAGATTACAGGTTTGTGCCATTAAATATGGCCAAAAAACCAATTCCTTATTCTTGGTGTTTTCTGACCTCTCCTCTACAACCTCTGTTTTTTCTTTTATCTTTAAAGATAGGAACTTGCTATGCAGTTTTGGCTGGCTTCAAACTATTGAGTCTCTTATTTTAGCTTCCTGAGCACTGTGTGCGCCACCACATCCTGCAGAATCCAATTTTTTGTTTGTTTTCAACTAACTTTCAACCAACTGTCACTTAACTATCCCAGAAAAAATAATTTCACATTTAGAAAAAAAAAATTGTTTTTCTTTTTAAAATAAGATAAACCGTAAAATAAAAAGGAAATAAAAACGTGAAGTAGGAATAGCTTCCTTAGAGTTGCAACTGCCTGTATTTCTGTTTAGGAAAGGGAGATGTATTCAGTATACAATTGAGTCAACATACAATTTATTTTTCTATGGTAACAGACTTTCAAATTGAACCTTTAAAAAGTACATTTAACTACAAAAGATTAAATAGATACTTATAAAATATATTTACCCTAAAATGGTTACGCATATAAAGTTGTAATGCCCATTTCAACAGTACATTACACATTACATACATCGTTTAAAGGATATTTTCTTTCCATTAATAATGTAGAAAAAAAACCACAATGTTTATTGCTTATATCAAGTGCAGGTTAAAATCCAGGCCTCCAAAAGCCAATCCTTGTGATAAAGGATTTCTCAATATACTGGTGGGAACACAGCTGTAACATGTAACAGGTTTCAACAAGGATGCTTGTCTTTATTTTGAGCCATTGACAGTCTGGGTCTCAGAGGAACCTGCAGTGATGAGTCCTGAGATGTAGGGCTTGTGACTGTAAATATCCCTTATCTGGTTGATGTCTACTCTAGCGCAATGTTTCTGGAGTATGAGGCTTTCCCTAACAAACCCTTGAGATTAATGCACCACTGTCACCTACTAGTGCAGAAAGGTGCTGGGTAAAACTGTTTATTTATAGGACATTTTACTGAAAAAGCAGTGTCCAGCCAACCAAAGCGCCAACCAGAATGAGTGACACAAACCCCATCTTAGTGAGAACAGGCTGCCAGTGTAACCACCTTTTTCTTTTTCGTTCAGTTTCATTTAGCCTCTGTTTCATCTGCTGCACCTTCTGAGCGGTCGTAGCCTTTCTATCCTCCCGGATCCGTTTCCGTAGAATACTGTGAACAGACAGGAGAGGCAAGTGAGTGTCTGCACTGTAGGCCTCAACTACAGGACAGCAGAAGAGGCAATTGAGTGTCTGCACTGCAGGCCTCGACTACAGGACAGCAGAAGAGACAAGTGAGTGTCTGCACTGCAGGCCTCGACTACAGGACAGCAGAAGAGGCAAGTGAGTGTCTGCACTGCAGGCCTCAACTACAGGACAGCAGAAGAGGCAAGTGAGTGTCTGCACTGCAGGCCTCAACTACAGGACAGCAGGGCCCTGACCACCAACAAAACCATGGACATTCATTCGTGTACTTTCCATCTCGTTCAAACAATGTATGTGTTCATTTCTGGTGTGCCTATACACCAGAAATGCTTTTACAAGACCTGAAGCTAAGCCAGACATGTTTTCTGCACACTCCTCTTTCCTCTCTGCCAAGCGGGGACAGACTGGAGATTCTCTAGCATCTGGTCCTTTTGCGTGACAGCATATGAAAATTCAAAGTCCTTTAACAAACACTGCTGACAGTTTCTAGGAGTACTGTTAGAGGTTACCCAGTCTTCCATTTGACCATACATACTTCTAGCGCCTATTTTCCTATCCAACAAAGAATTTTGCTCCAATGAAAGTTCTCTGATACCCAAAGTAATGCCAATATGTCATCCACTTACTTTCTTCCTCTAGAAAAAACGCTTCACAAAATCCACCTCTTCTCACTGTGTGTGATGGGAAATGCCTGACCAGCTTCTGTCTTAACAGTGATTTTTTAAGTCACAGCTTTGAACGTGCAGCTTGATAAAAAAAAAATCTTGACTGGCTCTTCAATGTCTACTAGGTCACAAAACCTTTGCTAGTCAAAATGTTTAACTTGAATCTAACCAAGAAGAATAACAATTAGAGAAATCCAAACTATAAAGCATTCTAAAAGATCATCTGTCAAACAAAGGAGAAAAAAGTGGGGAATCTGTTCCGACTAAGAACATCAAAGCATTCATTCAGATCCAAGCATGAGTCTTGACTAGATCTAGGATTAATGATTTATTCTGAGGTGATGTACTGGCTGGTTTTGTGTGTCAACTTGACACAAGCTGGAGTTATCACACAGAAAGGAGCCTCCCTTGAGAAAATGCCTCCATGAGATCCAGTTGTAAGGCATTTTCTCAATTAGTGATCAAGGGGGGAGGGCCCCTTGTGGGTGGTACCATCCCCGGGCTGGTAGTCCTGGGTTCTATGAGAGAGCAAGCTGAGCAAGCCGGGAAAAGTCAGTAAGTTACATCCCTCCATGGCCTCTGCATCAGTTCCAGCTTCCTGACCTGCTTTGAAATCCAGTCCTGACTTCCTTTGGTGATGAACAGCAATTGGAAGTGTAAGCTGAATAAACCCTTTCCTCCCTAACTTGCTTCTTGGTCAGGATGTTTGTGCAGGAATAGAAAACCTGACTAAGACAGGCAGGATCCCATTATGTAAGCCTGGCTATCCTTGAACTTGAGATTCTCCTGCTTCTGCCTCCTGAGTACATGGGTATAGGTGTACAGCTCTGAATTTCTTTAATTATTCTGCTTGTGTGCATGAGAGTTGGGGAAGGAGGGAGAGGGAAGAGGGAGGAAGAGAGATATAAACCGTGTGTAGAGGTCAGAGGACACTGTGAGAAGTTGGTTATCTTCCTTATACAGTGGGATTCCGTGATCAAACTTAGTCATTAGGCTTTTATTTGCTGGCCATCACTTTTTTTAAAAAACAAAAAAACAGGTCTCCAGGCTGGCCTCGAATTCAGTATGTAGCCAAGGATGACTTTGAACTTTTGTAATTCTACAAGTATACCATCAATGTCCATTTTCTTATGTGCTGCTGGAGATGTAACTATGGATTTTAGAGCATGCTAGGTAAGCACTCTACCAACTGAACAAATCTTTTAATTTTTTTTTTTTTTATGTACATTGGTGTTTTGTCTGTGTACAGGTGCCAGGTCCCATGGAACAGGAGTTACAGATAGTTGTGAGCTGCCATGTGGTTGCTAGGAATTGAACCCAGTCTTTTGGAAAAGTAGCTGCTGCTCTAAACCACTGAGCTATCCTCTAGATTAATTTAGTAATGATCTGTTAACTGAACATCACAATACAAGAGCTATACAAGGACTGTGGATGCATTATCTTGCTAAGTCCTGTGGCATGTCACTTGTTTTTTCTTACTATTTTTTACACAAACAGCTGCCCTTGCCGGTGTGAACTCTGTCAAAATGTTTACTTCTGAGCTGAGAAAGATATTTGCTAAAATTTGCTCTATTAACTGGAAATTCACCACCACAGCTGGTAAGACAATGCATATGCAAAGGGTCTAAGAGTACACATGAGGGAGGCAGCCCATGCACAGCGCAGACATTTCCTGTAGCTAGCATTCCAGGAGCCGAAACCTTAAAACTTTCCCGGGTAGTCTACAACTACTACAGCAGAAAATAAGGAGTTAAGTTCCAAAAGTAAAATACATCCTTAAAATATAAAGGCACATGTATACTGAAGTGTTAGCATTCATAAAATTCAGTGAGACAATAATTTTTTTTCTGATATATGGACTGAGCCTGGGCCGTGTGGATAATGAATGTGGATTCTCCCACTGAGCTCTACCCACAGTCCCAGGCAGGCGAATTCTGACTACTTTCGTGAGACAGCTCAGAACCTTACAAATATAACAGCATAACACTATCCACAATAAAAAACACAAGAGAAAGAAAATAAAAGTCATCAGAAAACGAGGTTAAAAAACCCTCATTCATACACTAGGATACTAACTTTCTAGCTTCTGTCTGAAGTGCTGTGGACATACAGTTTTATGTAATTCTGGAGAAAAATACTCTACAATGGAAATTCATTTAGGTATTTTATACAACTCACTTTCTGTATACTATTTATTTTTATCACCTAATTACAATAACTTCTATATACAAGCAGTATTGGGATTTTTGTTGTTGTTGTTGATTCTAAACATTAGCTTTTAAATTTATCATTGTTATGTATTCAAATTTTTATTTATTGGGGCTGGAGAAATGGATCAGTGGTTAAGAACACTCGTTCTTGCAAATTCCCAGCACTCACTTGGTAGCTCACTATCTGAATGACCAGGTTAAGGGAATCTGATAGCCTCTTCTGGCCTCTGTGGGCACCAGACACACATGCAGTGCACATGCAGCCAAAACACTCATAAATATTAATTAAATAAAAATAAAAACCAAAGCCTGAGGTGGCTTGTCTTAGTTTGGGTTTTATTTCTGTGAGGAGACACCATGACCAAGCCAACTCTTAACAAAAGCAAAACATTTAACTGGGGCTGGCTTACAGTTTCAGAGGTTCAGTTCATTCTCATCATAGTGGGAAGGATAGCACTATGCAGGCAGACATGGTGCTAGAGGAGCTGAGAGTTCTATATCTTGATCCAAAGGCCACCAAAAGGCTGTCTTCCCCAGGCAGTCAGGAGCTCCTCTCCTCCACCCTGGATGGAGCTTGAGCATAGGACCTCAAAGCCCAATCCCCACAATGACTAACTTCCTTCAACAAGGCCACTCCAAGGCCACGTCTCCTAATAGTGCCACTTCTCATTGACCAAACATAGTCAAACCACCACAAGGCTAGAGGACATTGGATTCCATAAAAGCTGGAGTTACAGTTGGTGTAAGCCACCGATTTCGGTGCTTGGAACTGAACTCAGGGTCACTCAGGTTCAGTTTATTGTTCTAAAAGAGCAGTAAGTGCTCTTACCCACTGAACCATCTCTTCAATGATGTACTGGCTTTCTTATTGTGACAGAAAACCCTTTGAAAATATTTATGTCATCAAATACCACCTAAACACTTGGGCGTAAGTAAAAGGTGCATTAACTGTATGAACACAGGGTCTGTATTGCTTCAGGCCTCCTGCATGTAGCTTAACATATATATGGCACATACCTCTCACTGCTCTCTTCCACAGGGTCTTGCACCTTAGGAGAAAGTCCTGTTAACTTTCCATCTTCTGAACCTATTCTCTTCCCATTGTACTTTTCAGTCATTGCTCTGTTTTGTGAATGATCACAAATAGGAGATAAATCTTCTTTAGAAAGTTCTTTCCATTGTTTCTAGGTACAGAACAGAAATAATAAATAATAAAATTTGTTTTCTTTAAATCACAATCTACAAATTGCAATTATTCACTATGAGGCAGGGAACAGAAAGGTACTGGTGACATTAACTTTTATCCCAGAACTTGCCCACAAACAAACATATACACATACATAAAAATTATCATATACTTTCTTTATTTAAAAGATGTATTCTATTTTAAAGCAGATATTTATACATAGATATTCAAGGAGTAGTAGATTTAGATTGTTGGTCTCTCTCTATCTAGATATGTCTAATACTATGGCCATACCAGACAGGAAGGGGATATATTGTTATTTCTGTTTCTACCTTACATTTTTCCTTAGTTCATCACATGATGCTAGGTTCTGATACTCTTTGAGCTTACTGTCTATAAATATACAATAAAAACTTCCTGAGAATGTCACCATCAGATATGTAAAGACTACTTCTAGCACCTTATGTCTGCTGTAGGAACTGAAGGTATTCAGATAAAGTACCTACATATAAAGTAAACAGTCTTTACTTTCACATGAAGGTTTTTAAATTTTTATTTCCATCATTTTTAGTTATATACGTGTGCATTTAGGTATATGCATATGACTGCAAGTGCCATTAGAGGCCAGAGATAAGGGATCTCCTGGAGTTGCTCCACATGAGCTCTTGGAACAGCCTTGGGTCCTCTGGAAGAGCAGCAAGTGCTTGTAACCGCTGACCACTTAGCCATCTCCCCAGGCCTCCATGTTTTTTACTAAAATAAAAGTACTTATGTTTTCTGGTTTTTTGTTTTTTGTTTTTTCAATAATTAAATGCTTAAATAATCTTACACGGAAAAAATTACTTTAATTGATTCTTGTTTCCACTCAGGCTAAGTATATATGATCCTGTAGTCTTAAATACACACAAAATTCTTTTTAAAGGCAGGACCTCACTGAATAGACCAGGCTGGTCTTGAACTCTTGGTGACTAGCTTTCCTCTTGAACTGTGGAGAATTTTGTAATTTCAAGACGGTCAGCTGGACCTACCAAATTAAGTAAGGGAAGGATGAGGATTTAGATGAAACCTGGTTACTTGACATTAATGACAGTGAGTTTACCTGTATATTTGAATCTCCTTTTGTGTACTTTGCTCCCTCTATTATGGCCATGTAGGAGAATCTGAGCTGGTCCGGTGTCTGAATAAGTCCCATTCGGTACTTTCTCATATTCAGTAATACTTGTTTCACATTAACATCCTCTCCTTTTTCCATCTGCAGGAAAGGCAAAACCAAGCTGTCTGAGTTGAGAAAACAAAAGCAATATAAGGCCACTGCTCAGACCTTAGCTGTGCACAGGTTCCTTCTTAAAAAAAAAAAAAAAACAGTTTGACACACAGGCACAGACACAAAGACAGAGACAGACAGACACAGAGAGAGAGAGACGGGGGGGGGGGGGGGGGGGCGCACATAGAGACATCCAGGCCATCAAAGCAGTACCAGAAGGGCTATGGGTCTCTAGATGACTCAGCCAATTTCCAACAATTAAGAGACTCTCACTCACTCAGTGAAAGGACGGATTCATAACTGGTTCTGGAGGCCACTGTACTTGCTTATTTTTTTTTTCTCTTAACGTAGTTTATTGGTTTCTTCCCTTTTCTTTTCACAGAGTATTATGTAACCCACGCTACCCCTGAACACATCATGGGCCTGAGAATGCCCGTGAACTCCACAGTCTATAGCCTCCACCTCCCACATGCTGGGATTGTAGGCCTGCACCACTATCCCAGTGTTGCCAGGATGTGGGATACGCCTATAATCCCAGCACTCAAGAGGCAGGGCTACTTCCAGTTCAAGGCTAGCTTGAGCTACATAATGAGACCTAGCTTTAAAAAAGAAAAAAAAATCATACTCCTCTCTTCCCCAGTTTGTAGAGGGGAGGGGACCTCTTTGATAAGGAAATGATGTTGGAGCCAAGATGGACAAGTTAGGAGGAATAAGCTTTAAACAAATTTAGTACGTCCTAGTTTTTTGTGTGTATAAATGAGTATGTGTGTGTGTGTATCATAGCAAGTATGTGGAGCCACGGTGACAACTCAGGAATCATTCTGTGTTAACCATTTGAGTATGTGTGTGCGTATATCACAGCAAGTATGTGGAGCCATGGTGACAACTCAGGAATCGTTCTCTCTGTGTTAACCATTTGGGTCCTGGGCAATAAACTCAGGTAATTGAGCATGATAAGCAACTTTACCTACTGACTATCTTGCTGGCCCAAGGACAGTGATTTTCAGCTCAGAGCTGGTCTTCAAATCTAAAAAGCCACCACTGCTGAGTTCATTTTGTTTTGTTTTGTTTTGTTTTGTTTCCCCAGGGAGAATTTCATGCAACTTTGACTAGCCTTAAATCTGCAATATAGTTGAGGCTGATCTTGAAATTCTGACACTCCTACCTTTACCTCCCAAGTACTGGTAGTAAGTAGGCAAAAAAGACTGGCTTATGTGGTGCTGGGGAATGAACCCAGAGTTTTGTGCATACAAGGCAAGCACTCTATTCTATGTAATTCTAAATCCCAGATATGATTAGGATTATTTATTTAGTTTTTAAAATGGTTTTGGCAGAAATAAAGCATTTTGCTCAGTGCTCTTCTGTCTCTTCAAATCTAGACTAAAGAGATGCTTTATGGATGTAAATGCATATATGCAGGCACTTAAAAGATGCAGGAAACAGAAAAGCCTTGACCTACAAAAATACTTCTGAGCCATCAAACAGCTGTGGACTACTGATCTGGTTTTAGAAGCGACCCACAAACTGAAGAAGAGGAAGGATGAACAAGACACGGTTGGTAGGGAACAGGTATAAACATCCAATGCGGTTTGAACCTCATGAATCCATAAATGCTAGGCAAGCACTCTATCAATCAGCCACACCTCTACCACTGAGCCAGACCTCCAGTTCTCACAACACAGTTTTAATATTCATCATTAATGGAAACTAGTGACTTTAAGCACAAGGCTAATTTTAATAAGCTATGTCTTTTTGTTGTTTAAAGATTTGTGGGTGCATGTGCATGTGTGTATGCCAGGTGTGTACAGATGCCCATGGAGGCCAGAAGACAGCAGAGATATCTAGAGCTGGAGTGGGTTGCGAATGACACTGTGGGTGCTAGAGCTGAACTTTAGTTTTCTAAAGAGCAGTAGCTGCCCCAATCACTGAGCCATCTCTCCAGCACTAACAATTCATGTTTTGATGGAAACTAACAATCTAGGCAAAGTGTTAAAATAATCCATTAGGGTTTGTTTAAGCATAATTGTTTCTAATGCCTAGCTTTATTAGAGAAGCAATAGCTGAAATGTTCCCTTTATGTTAGTTAATTCACCTGAAAATTCACTCTGCTACCAGATGTGTTAGGAAGCCTAAGAATGTAGGTATCAGGGATAGTAAAGTTTCAAGGGGGAAAGCAAAGTAACACAGAACCTTCACGGTAACAGCAGCACCAGTTTCCTAAGGTTCGGTTATACAATACAAGCCTAAGAAAACAGAACTGAAAGCTGGGCATGGTGGTGCATGCCCTTAATCCCAGCACTATGGAGGCAGAGACAGGAAGATCGCCGTGAGTTCAAGGCCAACATAGTCTACAGAGTGAATTCCAGGATATCCAAGGTTACAGAGAGAAAAGAAAACAGAAATGAAACTATAGGAAATGATGAAGGACTAAATGACATAGAAATCAAGGCACAAGGTATCACTGACAGATCTGATTCTATAGTAAGAGGAGAAAGGAAGAAGGTAGCCATTAGGTGGAGCATCAGAGAACCTGGAAGTCCCTGTGTCTAAAGTAAAAAATACTGAAGGTCATAAAAAGAAAAAAGGAAGGAAGCGCTGGAGGAATGGCGGCCCAGCAGTTGAGAGCACTGGATGCTCTCCCAGGACTTGGGTTCAATTCCCAGCACACACGTGGTAGCTCATGGCCATCAGTAACTCCAGTTTCAGGAGATCTGACGTCCTCTTCTTGCATGTACCTGGTGCAGTCATACATAAAAGGGAAGGAGACTGAGTCAGTTGAATCAGTTGTGGCTGTTGCTGGCTTAAAAAACAAAAGAAAACCAGTACAGTTCTTGGAGTCGATACAAGAATCTCAGGATCGGCACTGTACTAACATGGGGTTTCTGGCTTCACTTCTGTCGCTGTGACAGAACATTGACTGGCAACAGCTTAGGAGAAAAGATTTTATTTCAGTTTACAACTCCAGATCATAGTCTACCATTTAAGAATTAAAGCAGGAACATCACTTCCAACCAAGAACAGCCAAAGAATTTCATCCAGAACCTCGCAGGATATTTATTGCATGCTGACTGGCTCACAGGCTAGGGTGTACACATCCAGCTGTCTTACACAGCTTAGGACCACTGCCTAGAATGATAACTGTTGAAGTTAAAGTCTAGTTCTTTCTCCTATCTCCATGCTCCCAGAAATAAGACTCATACCCAAAATATAGTTACAAATGCCTTGGCCATGTAGCTAGGCTCTTCTCTGACTAGATCATACCTTAGAATAACTCATTTCTTTTAACTTACATTTTGACATGTGGCTGGTTACCTGTGTTCAGGTGCCACACATCCATCTCCTCACATCTTCCTGGGCAAATCCTCCCATGCCTGGCTCTATCCCAGAATTTTTTCTGCCTCCCAGATGTCCCACCTCCTATTTCCTCCTATGCCATAGGCCATAGATTTTTTAACTGATGGGTGATGTATTCGTAAAATATATAAAATATTCTCTCTACAGATAATCCCACAGTGGGCTGAGCCCTTCTATATCAATCATAAATCATGATAGTTCCCTACAAATAACACCAATCTGATCTTAAAAGTCTTTAAGGCACTCTGCTCAGATGACTCTAGGCTGTATCAAGTTGTTAGTTGAAGCTAACCAGGACAGAAAATGTCATTCATTTACAGAATTCTCACAGTAACCCTGGCTTATAAATAAGAGATGAAGCACTCATCCAAGAAAGAAAAAAAGAAAAAATTTAATATCACATATGAATTTATAGCTGAAGGTAGAAGCTTTTAATTCTGTATACAAAGCACCAGAAAGAAAGGGGGTGTTGAAACAAATTCTCATGGTGCCCAGGCTAGTTCACACTCTATACAGACTTGCTTCTCTTACCTCCATCACTTAAGCATGGGATTACGGGCAGGTACCACCACATTGGCTTAAAAATAGTTAAAGTCAGATAACAACATGTGGGAGTTGGCTTTCTCCTACCCAATAGGGTCTAGGATAGAGTTCAAGCCATTGGGCTTGGCAGCAAATACCTTAATGCTGAACTGGCCTGCCAGCATCCAATTTTTTTAATAGTTTTTTAAAACTTTATATTGTGCATGTGTATACGGATGTATGCACGTTTGTGCAGGGACACATCCACGTGTGTATGGAGGCTAGTGGCAGATGTCATGCGATTCCTCAGTTGTTCCTTTGCTTCTGAGACAGGGTCTCTACTATGTAGCTCTGGCTGTCCTGGAACTTGCTGTGTAGACAAAGCTGGTTTGGAACAGAGAGCTCCTCTGCTGGGAATAAAGGGACATGCCACCACACCTGGCCCTCTTCCTTATTTTTTGGGACAGTGTTTTTCACTGGACCTGGAGATCAATGACTTGGGCAGTTGGTGGTCAGTGAGCTACAGGGAATCCTCCTAACTGCACTTCCCCCAAGTTCTGGGATTACAGACACCTGTCGCTATGCTTGGCTTTTACTCATGCACTGGCAATCGCTGTTCATGCTTGCCATGTCCCCAGTTCCATGGCATTCTCTTTTTTTGTGGTGGCTCTCACGAGGTAACCCCAGTTGCCTCGGACACTGAGACGACAGGCATGCACCACTCCTTCAGGATTGCTTTCCTTTGTCATTTCTCTCTTTTAGGAGGGAGACTTTATTTTACTCTTCTTCCTTCTTTTGGATAGGGTCTAACTCCTTAGCCCAGGCTAACCTCAAACTTGGAACAAATTTCCTGCTCCCGCTTGGGATAAAAGGTATAAGCCAAGCCTAGTTGAGAAAGACTTTCCAGGGAATCTTTAGAATTGTGGGCACACATATAGCAGCAGGAGTTAGAGTCAGTTTAAACAGTAGAAGTCAAGAGTTTTTTCACAAGAAAGTACAAGCTCAACGGGAAAAAAATAACCCTAGAGTTTTGGGATACAACATCAAAATTTACTGCTGCCTATAGAAACAGTTAAAAACAAATTAAGAGGCAGTGGTTAAGAACACTGGCTGCTCTTACAGAGGATCAGGGTTTGGTTCCCACCCACAAGTTGTAGGGTCTTAGTATCTGCAACTCCAGTTTCAGGGACTCAATGCTTTCTTCTAACCTCCTCCAGCACCATCAGTCATGCAAAACTATCTTTCCATCATCAACATTATAAATCGATAAAACAGCAAAACCACAAAACTCCAATGGAGTCACCATGGACACTTACCAGAACAAGACAGGTGTCTACAAGAGAGAAGGTGCCAGAGCGCCCAATGCCTGCACTGCAATGGATCACTGCAGGTCCATGGTCAGGGTTCAAGGAACCAGATTCTCTAACTTTAAACAAGAAATTTAGGAATGAAGCTGGTGACTCTGGAACTCCAAAATCTGGCCAGGTAGTATAATGAAAATGAGATATGGTTCTGGTTTCACCACTCTGAAATGTGAAAATCAAGGAGAAGTCTCAGTTCTAGTATTTTTCTTATACAAGCACATAGTAGTTGATGAAGAAACGTAATGTGCTGGGAATATAAAAAACAACAACAACAAAACAAAACAAAAACCAAACCCGCCCAAGAAGGAGAAACACTTGGAAGTGGGGCTAGCGCACTGGCAGAGTGCTTGTCGAACAGAGCACAGTCCTGGGTCACATACCCGTCAGGCTCAATCCCTGCTCTCACATAAACCTGGCTGTGATGGTGCTTGCCTGTAATCCCAGCAACCAGGACACAGGCAGCACAATCAGAATTTCAAGGTCATCTTTATGGAATTTCAAGGCCAGAAAATCTGGACAAAAGGAAAATCAAACCATGGGCCTTAAGTATTACAATCATGTAGCTGACTTACTATACAGGAAAACAGATGTTCTATGAGATCAACCACAGAGGCATTCCACACATCTAAAAAGTACATGTACATATGCATTTATCTTCTCTTCATAGACTAAACACATTCTTGAAGCCGGCTTGGCCACATTTCCTTATTTTGTTTTCCTAGTTTCTATTAACAACTCGGAAGTCTTTACCAGGCTGGCTTCAAACTCACTGATATCTGCCTGCCTCCGCCTCCTGGGTGCTGGGATTAAAGGTGTGGGCCACCATCACCCAGAGTTTTCTTTACTCTATCACAGTGCAAGCAAAGGAGATAAGTGGGAAAGAGGGGAGGATGGCCTCTGAGTGTGTGTGACAGCAGCATGTATGCAGTCAGCAGCATGTATGCAGTCAGCAGCATGTATGCAGTCAGCAGCATGTATGCAGTCTGCTGTGCAGGTGTGTCAGAGCCACTTGCCACGGAAAGATTCAGAGACATCTGGAGAAGGCCTACGCCAGTGGTCCTGGGATCGTATGCTACACTCATTTTACCATTTCCTTCACAACGCAGTAAGGTCACATTTCTGTACGGTCATTTATTTACAAATTTAGTCAGTCTTTTGCTTGACCTTTGGGTTCCAGGAGCTACCATTGGAGCCTATTTGGCATGAGACGTTTTATCGAATCCAATGTTCATTTGATCTCCACAACAGTCTGTAAATATACAATTTCCATTTTATATGAGGCAAACCATACCTCTAAGAGTAGCAGAACTGAAATGTGAATTCCGGTTTGCGCCAGTCATCCTCTTTTTATTCGAATACCAAGTTGCTTTGTATTTTCTTGGTGCTGGGGACTGAACCACAATCCTTCAAGCAGAAGGTACCTTACAATTCGGCTAGATCCATAACCCACTTATGTTTTATTTTCTGGTTCGTGGGACTGAAGACAGGGACTAGAATAAACTAAGTGCTGGGCCACCAAGGTATACCCACAACATCTCCTCCTGTGTTTTTAATATTTTTTTTCTTTAAAAAATGTATTTATTTGAAATGATGTGTATTTTTGAGTATCTGCACATATGTGTGTGCATCATGTACAGACTGTGGAAGCCAGGAGAGCACGGGAATCCCTAGAGCAGGAGTTACCGTAGGCAGTGGTAAGCCTCGTCCCACGGGTCCTGGGAACTGACCCTAGGCCTTCTACAGCAACACTAAGCCTTCCTTCCAGCTCCAATAGTTAACATTCAATTCTCAAATAGTAATATTAACCTGAACAGAAGTACAGTCTAAAAACATGTTTACACCTAGATACTATTACAAATATCCAAAGGCAAGTAGAGTACCAAGCCCCAAGAATTCTTAAAACCAGCAGATAAAACCGAAACTTTGAAACAAGAAAAGCCTTACATTGATATTTTCTAACTGTAGTAGATGTACTGTATAATACGATTTTACATCTTCAGATAAAAACTTCACACTGAATCCCGTTTCCTTAAACACCATCTCTCGGTCATCCGTTGGCCAGTACTGTGCACATTTAACCTAAATTTAAGAATAGTTTAGACATGTCATAAAACCATAGAAAGAAAGAAAAAAATCTCACATATACACACTATACTTCTTCAAATACTGAAACCTAAGAATATCTGAAGTATTTTAATGAGAATATTTTGTAAAGTTGCTCCATAAAATGTTTCTTTTCCATCAAAAAAAAAAAAAAAGCCATAAACATAACATATTCATTAAAATGCGCTGTTCTTTATTTTGAGACAGAATCTCTTTATACAACCTTGGCTGTCCTGGAACTCACTATGTGCATCAAGCTGGCTTCAAACTCAGAGAGACCCATCTGCCTCAGCCTCCCAAATGCTGGATTTAAAGGTATTTAGCACACCAAAAGTGTGCTATTCTTAAAGCATAATTTCATTTTAACATATTCAGTTTGAGTTTCTAGAAGTATCAAGCTCTTGCAAGAATCTTATCTTCAAAGAGCACTAAAGAGGCTTTCTGTCAATCTGAATGGTGGTGATGGTGCACGCCTTTAATCCCAGCACTTGGAAGGCAGAGGCAGACAGATTTCTTGTGAGTTCAAGGCTAGCCTGGTCTATAGAGCAAGTTCCAGGACAGCCAACCAGAAGAATAAGCCTTTTGGTCTGCTCTGACTAGAATTATGGTGCAGGGTAAGTGTAGTGGACTAAGCATAAGAGGACAAGGAGGACATTTTACAATAAAGAGAGATAGAAACAGAGTAAATATAAAGAAAACACACACCACACACACACACACACACACACACACACCTCTCAAAAACACCACCCAACGGCAAACAGGAACAGAACAAATCCCAATTATAATTAATTAATTTTCTTTTAAAAAAAAAAAAAGGCATTTGAAACTACTGAAGGACAAACTATTTACTTGCAAAAACTGATCAAATGGTAAGACATATTTTGGAAAAATTAATGTTAAAGAAAAAGGGAGACTGGTTAGGGAGATAGCTTAGTGGTTAAGAGCACTTGTTGCTCTCGCAAAAGACCTGGGTTTGAATCCCAGCACCCATATGATGTGATAAAACCCTCCATAAACCTTGTTCTAGGGGATCCAATATAGGCACACACGTGGCACCATATAAGTATACAGTCAAACCATTCATAAACGTAAGATAAATTTGAAAAAATAAATAAAAAGGTGAAAATCCTTGAGTAATATAGGTAGAAGAAAAAGTAACATCCATTTGACTTGAACAGTAATCTAAAACACTAAAAGGAAATAAATGTATTTAAACTCAAAAAAAAGCAAGTAAGAGCCAAGAATTTTTTATAGCCTGGCCAAAATGACGTTTAAGCACTAAAAGAGCAGATGTGCTTTCTCTGACACTTAAGAAATCAGAGATTAGGACCAGGCAGTGGTGGCGCATGCCTGTAATCCCAGCACTCGGGAGGCAGAGACAGGTGGATTTCTGAGTTCGAGGCCAGCCTGGTCTACCAAGTGAGTTCCAGGACAGCCAGGGATACACAGAGAAACCCTGTCTCGAAAAAACAAAACAAAACAAAACAAAAACGAAAAAAAAAAAGAAATCAGAGATTAAAATGCCCACAGGGGGCTAAAGAAATGGCTCAGCAGTTAAGAGTATTTGTTGACCAGGAACCTACATGGTGTCTCTCACACCATGCCTTAACCCAGTTCCAGTGATCTGATTCCTTCCTCTAACTTATGGAGTACCAGGTACATATGTGGTGCACATATACACATTCAGGCAAAATACACATACACATAAAAAATAAATACATCTTTAAAAAGTGAATGTACTTTGACATGAGAGCTGAAATTTACAAATCATCTTTTTTGCGACACATTCAAACAAACAAAACTATGCCCCACCCCCGAACCTCTAGATTAGTGGGGGATTATGGAAAAGAACTGCAGATGGCTCTGTCAACACTATTGGAAATTCTGTTAGGCCAGTGCCATGACAGACTAAAAACACACCAAAACCAAAACCCAGTAACTATGAATTTAGGAAGAATTAAGAGTCGGAAATTTGTCATGGAACAGCATGGTGTGTTAAACCTGAAAATGATCTTAAGAGTCAAGACTTTCCAATTTTGACAGAAAAAGATTATAAAGCCACGTAAAACTTAGTTAGAACATGAACTGGCCCGATACTATAGATTATTGGGTTTTCTGATACCATCCTCCACCCCTCTTTCTTCCTTCCTTTCTTCCTTCCTTCTTTCTTTTAAAACATGGTCTTACTTGTCTGGCCTGGAACTCACAGAGATCTGCCTGCTTCTGCTTCCTCAATGAGGAGATAAAAACCATGTACCACTGCACATGGCCCTTTTTCTTTTAAAAAACATATTTACTTTAAAGCCTGTGTCTGTGTGGGTATGTGCATGTGAATACAGTGTTCAGTAAATTCAGAAAGGAGCTGAAGTAACATGGTTGTGAGCTGCCAACACAGGTGATGGGAACTGAACCATGGTCCTCTGCAAGAGCAGTATTTGTCCTTAACCCCTGAAACCATTTCTTTAGCTCTCCTTTTCCATCCTACATTTAGGCAAAACTGCCTCACCCTTCCACTTGGCCCTGTTGACTCCCAGCTACTATTCCAGCATTTCCTCTAGATGTTCTCTATCAACCTAATACCAACCTTAAGGTACTCTGATAGTTTTCTTGTAAACATACCCACAGTAACTAGTATCTCAGTACACAATGATTCTATAAGGCTTCCTTTACTTTCTGAAATACCTGGGGTGTAAGTGGTGACTGCTACTTGATTATTTCTATATATTTACGATGGGTTTACTCTTAATTAGTGATTCTGGGTACTGAACCTGGTGCTCTGAAAATAGCCCAGCAGATCAATACCTCAACACTACTACAACCCAGTTCCCATTGAGCACTGCAAACTTAACCAAAACAAACAAGCAAGCAAACAGAACCCCAAAGAACAACCTCAGATGCACACGGAGGAAACATAAAACACCAAGGCAGAGCAATGCCTCCAAAAATTACTAGTCCCACAGAGAGTTGTTTTTCTTTGGTAAGAGTCACTTATAAATTCCCAATGTCTCTAAAAATAATCTCACACCTATGCTATTGCAAGAAATCCCATTCATTACCTTGCCAAACTACGCTTGGATGTAACTGTCTCTATCACTGATGTCCACCTGGTACTAGCAGATTCACACACAATCATATAGGAAGTCAAGGAATAAAACTACAAAGCAACACGAGAAACTACAGAAACCACAGACTTACAGACTGAAAACAACACAGCAAGCAAAAAGGAAACACACCACTGAAAAAGAAACGGGCCACTGAAAACAAAAAATGTACAGCCCTGCCCAACATCCAATGCACTCTGGATACAGTGACTGCAGTCCTCGGAAGAGTGTTTATAGCTCTAAGTGCCAAGTAAGTAAATATGTCAGAGAGATCTCAAATAGGTTAGCTATGGAAAAATGAGAACAAGCACACCCAAAAGTAGTAGATGGTAAGAATTAACACCAACACAGAAACTAATGAAATAGAAATTAAAGAAACAATACTAAGAATCAGTAAAACAGATGCTAGCAAATTCACTTTATGAATCCAGCATCACTCTAATAATAATGTCAGACAAAGACCAATACACAAATAACAAAACTGCAAAATTCTCAATACTTGCAAACTGAATTCAAGAACTTATATTCAACTGAATATAAGAGATCTCGGGGAAGTGGTGGCACGTGCCTTTAATTCCAGCACTTGGGAGGCAGAGGCAGGTGGATTTCTGAGTTGAGGCCAGCCTGGTTTACAGAGTAAGTTCCAGGACAGCCAGGGCTATACAGAGAAATCCTGTCTCGAATAAACAAAAACAACAACAAAAAAAAAACAAAACAAAAAAAAAGATTTAGGAGATGGTTCACCATGATCATCAAGTTGGCTTCATTCCAGAGACACGGGGGTGGTTCAACACATGCAAATCGACAATCGTACTTCACCACAGAAAATGACTCAAGGAAAGAAACCACATGATTTTGAGAACAACATCCCTTCATAATAAAGTCCTAAAGAGACTAGGAATAGGAAGAACATATTTCAACATAATAATGGTTATAAATGACAAACCAATAGCCAACATCACACCAAACAAAAATTTGAAACATGTTGGCTAAATTAGGTGCAAGACAAAAGTTCTCATCTTTCTCTACTCTTATTCAATATGACACTTGAAGTCTTTTTTTTAAAAAGGTTTATTTATTTATTTACTTTAAATGAGTACATTATAGCTGTCAACAGAAGAGGGCATCAGAACCCATTTCAGATGGTTGTGAGCCATCACATGGTTGCTGGGAAATGCACTCAGGACCTTTGGAAGAGCAGTCAGTGCTCTTAACCACTGAGCCATCTCTCCAGCCCCAATCCTTGAAATCTTAATCAGAGCAGTAAGACAAGAGAAGAAAATGAGTGGGATACAAACAGGAGAGAAAGAAGCCTATGCATCCTTATTTACAGATAAAATAATTCTATGTATAAGAGATCCTGCCGGGCAGTGGTGGCGCACACCTTTAATCCCAGCACTCAGGAGGCAGAGGCAGGCAGATTTCTGAATTCGAGGCCAGCCTGGTCTACAGAGTGAGTTCCAGGACAGCCAGGGCTACACAGAGAAGCCCTGTCTCAAAAAACCAAAAAAAAAAAAAAAAAAGAGAGAGAGAGAGAGAGAGATCCTAAAGACTGCAACAGAGAATTCTACATTGATGAATCCTCTCTGCAAAGTGTCAAGATACAAAATTAATACACAAAATCAATAATCTTTCTATATATCAAGAGCAAACATGCTCACAAAGCCTCAGGGAAAGAAGCTCATTCTAACTGCTTTAAACAATACCATGTAATAAAACCTAGGTAAAGAAAAATCTCTACAATAAAAGCTACAACAGTAAAGGGGGAAAAAAACCCTGAAGACAGTAGAAGA
Source organism: Rhynchomys soricoides (assembly GCA_019843965.1). NCBI lineage: Eukaryota > Metazoa > Chordata > Mammalia > Rodentia > Muridae > Rhynchomys > Rhynchomys soricoides. The sequence goes on along the minus strand of JADRCH010000015.1, from coordinate 8,079,749 downwards.
TGGAAGGACTTTCTCTGCTCACAGGAACTATGGCTTAGCTGGGAAAATTCTTGCTTAGCAGGCATGAAGGCTAAGGTCCAGTCCCCAATATTGACACAAACAGAAAGAAGAAAGAAAGTGTGTAGGCTGGTTAATATTGTTTACAAAAAAAAAAAAAAAGTAATACTGTCCAAAGCAGTCTACAGATTCAGTGCAATCTCCATCAAAATTCCAATGCTATTTGAAAGTATATTTTAGAGAAATCTTAAAGCGCTTAGCTTGGCTGTGGTGGTACACACTACTCTTACAAAGTTCTAAAGGCCTGGGGAGAAGGCAATCCAAGTCTGAGAAAACAAAAGAAGCAAACAGAAAGACTAGAGGTATCACCACACATGATTTCAAATTATTCCAGAGCCATAATAAGAAAAGCAGCATGGTACACAAATCAGTACAACAGAAAGAGAACCCAGAGAGAAGCCAAGGCAGCTTCATCCAGGTTTCTGATACACATGTCTCCAGGGGGGGAGTGGGTGCATAGATAAAAGCAGACCCTGAGCCGGGCAGCTGTGGCACACGCCTTTAATCCTAGCACTTGGGAGGCAGAGGCAGGTGGATTTCTGAGTTCGAGGCCAGCCTGGTCTACAGAGTGAGTTCCAGGACAGCCAGGGCTACACAGAGAAACTCTTGTCTTGAAAAACCAAAAGAAAAAAAAAGACAAGAAGAGAAGAGAATGTAAACAGAGGGCAAAAAACCCTCACGAAATTAAGTTTCTGCACAGAAAAGCAAGTAGGTAAGTGGACAGAACCTACCAAATAGGAGAAAATTTTTGATACTTAATTTATCTGACAGATGACTGATCGCTAGGATATATAAAGAACTCAAAAAAAACTAAACAAAAAGACAAAACAACCTAATCAATAAATGGGCTAATGAACAAACAAGATGAGACATAAATGCCATTACATACATAAAAAGTGTTCAAGCAGGGAATGCAAATTACACAGAAATTCCCATCTCCCTCCAGTCAGGATGACAGTAGAAAAGAAAGAACTGTTGGACATAGTTGGAACACCTTTAATTCCAGCACTCAGGAGGCAGAAGCAGGTAGCTCTCTGTGAGGCCAGCCTGGCCTACATAGGGAGTTCCAGGACAGCCAGGGCTACACAAAATAAAGGAAAACAATAGTAACACCACTACCAACAAAGAACAAAACAAAACCCAAAAAGACACTGCTAGCAAGGATGCAACCAAAAGGGAGCAGTTCCACGCCACTAACAGAAATGGAAACTAGTCGAGCAGCTCTGGAAATCAGTATGGGGGTTCCACACAAAACTGAATATAGATCTACAATATGGCCCGGCTATCTCACCTCTGCGTATCCAACTACAGGACTCCAAGACTAATGTAGGTCTATCACAGACAGACCTAATACTTTATTGACAGTTACCAAGGCATTACTCACAAAAGCTAAATTAAGAAATCAATTCAAGCACCTAACAGCAGAAAAATAAAGAAAATGTGGTATATTTACAGAATGAAAACTTTTAACCAAAAACAGAGAAGTTAGTTATGTCACTTGCAGAACTATAGATGCAACTAAGATAAATGTAGCAAGTGAAATATGGCAATTTCAGAAAGGGAAATAGTGTTTTCTCTAAGGTATCTATCTATACAAAATCTAGGAAACAGACACGAAAGCCGAAGTGGAACTGTCAAGGAGTACAAACGAGCTAAAAGGATTGTGGAAGAGAGGGGGGCTGAGGAGGCAAGGTAGGGAACACACCCAACATACCATCCACACTTACACAAAAAGGTGCTTATGTAGCAGAATAAGACATTTACTATGCATCTATAAAATGCATTTTAAAAAACTGTAAAGAAATGAAAGGAAGAAAAAGTATCCATTAGTCCTGGTCAGAAATATCCTGGCCACTTGCTTTTAGCCAATACAAGCCCAAAATAATAAGTGAATATCCACCAAAATAAAAAAATGTGTAAGATAACAATCACACACAGCATTATCAAACCATTAGTGTTAAATATTACTCACCAGCCAGGCATGATGGCACCCGCCTTTGATCCCAGCACTCAGAAGGCAGAGGCAGGCGGATCTCTTTGAGTTTAAGGCCAGCCTGGTCTATAAAGTGAGTCAGGACAGCCAGGGCTGGTTATACTGAGAAACTCAAAAACAAACAAACAAACAACTCACCGATTCTTTCTCTACAGTTCGGTTTAGCATGACAACTGCTTTGGTCTTTTGCTGCCACACCATGAGCCAGAAATGGCAGCATGTGTTAGGAAGTGGGCCCTGTAATGACAGAAGAGCACATCAGGGAAGGAGCTGGAGAAAAGACTTCAAGGATGCTACTGGAACACGCTATTATAGCCAGTGGATCGGGTCCTGATCGTAAATCAAAACTTCAAATGCACTTAAATTCAAAATATAGTGTGCATTCAGTAAAACATTACCTCTTCGTAAAGACATTTTATTTATCTTGGCAGGAAAAGAACCATATGGGAATACCTGGTGTCTTTCAGAGTTAAGAGTTGGATAATGAGGTTCAAGTAACAACTATAAAGTACTGCTAAGGTTTTGCCCCAAACAGAGCCAGCCTCGTTCACTATTTCTGATACTGTCTTATTACATACAGCCATGCTGTCATTACCAAAGATGCCTACAGTATAACAGCACCTGGCTGCTCATGGCCTAGCTATAACAGCTGTTAGAAAAGGAAATCTGTCTCTTTCAGTTTCTGTAACAGACAGATGATATCTCATACAGATCATCAGAGGACCTGTGGGAAATAGGGAAATTTATGTCATTACTGACCAATCAACAAGCCCATGTCAACACAAAAGAATTTGGGGGGGGGGGGGGGGGAAGTAACCATGAAAGTGCCTGCATATCAGTTTGTGCCTAGTATCATCTGGCAGAGTTAAAAGTGAATAATAATTCATATTACAAAATACAATGGGGGAGGAAAAATCAAATATATACTTCCAATTACTTTTATATTTGGCTTAATGAGAGCATAGGTTTTTAAAAACAAAAAACAAAAACCGATGAGATGAAAAGGCATGTCCGCACTGTGATTTCCTCTCCTCCTTTGTGTAAGGCTGGAGACATAACCAGGGCCTCACACAAGTAAAGCAGATGCTCTACCACTGAGCTATAAAGCGACCTCCATCCTTACTTATTCTGAGTGAAGGCTGAAACAGAACTAAGTTCCACTGCGCCTAAAGTAACATGGAACCGATTTCCAGAGCACGTGGCAGACTTCAGCAACAGGAGCAGGGAAGACCAGAGCTACAACCCACCCCAATTCGGAGGTAAAATAAAATAGTTCTACACTTACACTGAAATCATCTTTAGGGCAGATGTATTTCTTGGTGTCTAGCCAATACTCAATACTGCTCAATATATATCACTTAGATGAATAAAACTCTAAAGTTAACCTGTAAAAAAGCCAGTAATCTGAGAAATGGCAACCTTAAAGGATACTATTCTCTCCATCCAATGTACATTATCTACTGGCAATATAAAACATACTGCCGAAAGGTGAAAAAACAAACAACATCCTTTCTACCAAAAAGAACAATGAGAAAATACCCAGTAAAATAAATGCCTTTTTCTTTCATCTTAAAAAAAAAAAAAAAAAAAAAATGGGGGTTGGGGGTGGGGCCTGGAGAGATGGCTCAGTGGTTAAGAGCACAGACTGCTCTTCCAGAGGTCCTGAGTTCAATTCCCAGCAACCATATGGTGGCTCACAACCATCTGAAATGGGATCCAGTGCCCTCTTTGGTGGGTCTGAAGACAGCTACAGTTTACTCATATTAAATAAAATAAATAAATAGTTCTTTTTTAAAGACTGTTTTTTAAAAAAAAAATAAAATAAAATAAAATTCATGGGCCCAGTTGGTGATGCACACCTTCAATTCCAGAGGAGTTAGGATCTCTGTGAGCTCAAGACCAGCCTGTCTACTCAGTGAGTTCTAGGCCACTTAGGGCTACACAATGAGATCCTGTCTCAAAAACAACAATCATGAAGCGGGACTAGAAAGATGGCTTGGTAGTTAGGAGCACTTGATGCCCTTTCAAAGAACTCCATCGTGTAGCTCACAGTTACTGATAACTCTAGCTCCAGGAGATCTCTCTCTCTCTTCTGGCCTCATTGGGAACTTGTATACACATATGAAAATATACAGAGAGAAAAGAAAAAAGAAAAAAATATATACAGAGAGAAAGACACACGCAAAAAAATAATAAAATAAAGGACACTTAAAAAAAAAATCATGAAGCAACTCAGTAGTGAGGTCCTTTGTGTGCAACATGTGTATCTCACTTCTAGTACTGCTTCTAAAGACTAACCAAAAACCATGCAACAGCTGCTACAGTATAAAGAATAAAGGGTTTGAAAAGGACAAGAATTCATCTATCAGTTCTTCCACAAACTAAACTGTAAAATGGACATGATATACCAAGGGACTGATTAGGAAAAAACAATTCTGTAGCTCAGAGGAAAGAGAATTAATCTAACAAGCAACACAAGAAACAATCAGAACACTGTAGGTAACAAACATTAAATGTTGCAGGTTTTCTCTGTGTCCAAGTACAACTGAGATGCAGTCTCAGCCCTACAAAGTGCACACAGAGGGGCAACACTACCACCAAATGCCCAAATCCTGAGGCCTTATGTTGTAAGAAAACCCGAGGATTGTACAGTCTAGCCAAAGGAAGGTGAGTCTGGCAGAGAGGTAATAGGAAGGACAGGGGCAGTTATGGTCACTCTACTTGTTCTAAGCATAAGGTGAGGCACAGTAGAATCTGGGCACATGGTAGATGTGGGAGATAACACGGTAGTGAGCCATGTCTGAAGATCTGGTGGCAAGGAAACATCTTACAATGCTGCACTGATGTGTGTGCAATTGAGCAACTCTGAAAAGGTCAGGGTAGAAAACTGGGAAAAAATATACCAGGATACAAAAGGAAATTGGGGGGGAGGGGGGGGCCTAGTAGAGACAAGCTACTACATTCTCATACTCCTGTAGAAGCCTATCTATCAGGGCACATGGGAAGAGTCCAACAGGGATAAGTGAGTTTAAAATCATGGAATTGTTCATCAGGAAATTTTGTCATGATGAGATCCAGATGCTTAAAAAAGGATCACTAGCCCAGGTGGTGGCCTATGACTTTAATTCCTGGACTCGGGAAACAGAGGCAGGCAGAACTCAGTGAGTTCGAAGCCAGTCTGATCTACAGAACAAGTTCCAGGACAGCCAGAGCTAACAGAGAAACCCTGTCTTGAAACAACAAAACAAACAAAAAAAGAATCACTAATCCCATTATTACTATTCCTAATAAAAGTGGCAAAAAAAAAAAAAAGCCACAATAAATAGTTCATTGAGTTGTTAGGTACTATATAAGTATACTGGTTAATTTTATTTCAACTTGACATAAGCTAAAGTCATCTGAGAAAAGGGAACCTCAATTAAGAAAATTAAGATTGGGTTGTAGGCAAACCTGTAGGGTATTTTCTTAATTAGTGACTGATGGGAAGTGCCCAGCCCATTGTGGGTGGTGCCATCCCTGGGCTGGTGGTCCTGGATCCTATAAGAAAGCAGGCTATGTAAGCCATGAGGAGCAGCCAGTAAGCAGCACCCCCACATGGCCTCTGTATCAACTCCTGCCTCCCATGAGATCCCTGCTCTCGTCATTTTGGATAATGAACTGTTCTATGGAAGTGTGAACGGAAACAAGCCCTTTCCTTCCCAGGTTACTTTTGGCACGGTGTTTCATCACAGCAACAGTGACCTTACTTAAGACAATGAGCTTTCACAAAACATCACTCTTTAAGATAAGAGATGGAAGGGCAGACAGAACAGATAATTCAGATATAAATGCTTGGGGAGTTAAATCATTTATACAAAGCCATGCAGCAATTGTAAGATAACAGAAGGACCAGGGGTGCTGGTGCATGCCTTCAATCCTAGCATTGTTAGTCCAAGGCCATTCAGGGCTATAGTGAAACTTGTCTTTAATAAAAACTAAGAAGACAGTAGAGAAGAAACTGTAGCTGCAAATTTTGGCTTCATCTTACCCACTGTTACTACTGTATGACTTAATCACATTCTTCCTCTGTAACATAAAATAGTAGCGTTTAACAAGAGGTTGTTCAAAGGTTAAATTATACAAGACCTGCAAAGTAGGGGAGACGTTATAAAGCTGCCTTTTATTCTGCTTATTTGTGTGTGTACTTGAGAGTGTGAATGTGGATGTGTGTGCTGTGTGTTACAGAGTGCAGCAAGTCAGAGAACAACTTGGAAGAATTAGTTCACTACATCATATGGGTTCCAGTGACTGAATTCAGGCTGTCAGGCTTGGCGAAAGAAAGGGCACCTTTACCTGCTGAATATCTTGCCAGCCCACAAAACATTTAACTCTTTTTAAAATAATTTTACTTCTTCTTAGAATGTGAATGTTCATAGTAGTGGGGTGTTTGTTTATTTATTTTGAAATAGGCTCCCATAAATAGAGACTGGCCTTGAACCTCTAAACCTCTGATCCTCCTCTGTCTGGGATTACAGGCATGTATTACTAATTACCACATATGCTTATTTTTTCTTCTTTTTAAAGAAACCTGTTTTGTTTAAGCAGTGACTGCCAAAGTAGTTCTCAGTCCTTGGATGAATGAAGAAGGGTCATTTAAGTGTTATCAGTAGGATTTTGCAAATTCTGTTAGAGCAGAGCACACTTTAGGTTACAGAAGCTGAGAACTAAAGGCAGGGACATAGTTCAGATGCAAAAGTACTCACCTCATGTGTGTGAGGTCCCTCAGGCTCTACCCTACCAAAATCAAACACTGTAACAAAACATGGCCCCCAAATCTAAAGTGGAGAATTGGGGATAGCTAAGAGAATCTTAAGGACTAGTCTTCTTAGTCTCTAGGGACTAAGAAGAAAAAGACCAATGATACGGAAGGGAATGCAGGAGAAGGAATGGCTCCTTCCTTCTCCTGCATTCCCTAGGGTTTAGGTGTGAAATGTTCTCCCTGGGGGTTGTGCGTTACAGGCCTGATGTCATCTGATGGATGCTTGGGAGGACCCTGGCCTAATCAAAGGTTAATCTGTTGGTAGGTTAGTGTGCCAGTACTAGGAGGCAGTGTCTAGCAGGAGGAAGCAGGTCACTGGGGAATGCCCTTGTCACAGCTCTTTCTGTGTCCTGGTTTCCACAATATTCTGCCTCACCTTAGCCTTAAAGCTGACCTCGAACTAAATCTCTGGAAATTAGAGGCGAAAATAAATGATTTTTCCTTTTCAATTTCCCTTCAGGTATTTGTTATAGCAACGAGAGCCTAAGAGCATGCTTGTCCACATTCTCATACTCATTCTCAGTAGAAAGTCCATTTTAGTTCTGAATAGTAATTTATTTTTTAAAAAATCCTAAATGACTATACATAAGATAAACTTCACTCACTACATATCAGCAAATTAAGGTTTACACTCCCCATTCCCATTACAGACTGCTACTAAAAAGTATGCGTGTGATTAATCATTCAACCCATGCCAGTCCTCTGGTGAAACTGGGGTTGGAATAAACACACTTTCATGTGGAATTTCTCAGGTCAGTTTCTCAAATACACTGTGACCACTGAGTATTATATATTTTATTCAGTTAATTTCAATTCACTCCATGAAGAAAATCATACTAGGTCCAAGTTAAAGAGATTTCAAGTGATTCAAATTATAAAACCTATGAGGCTTTAAATCTGTTTAAATCTGTGACAATAGACAGGGAATACGCATTGCAAGTAATTTTTCAGAAAGTCCAGGAATTTCCAGCTTACTATTCTTAGCCAGCCTAGTCCCTACAATAAACTTTTACTGTGTGTTCTCAAACTAGTCTCAGTGTAGCTGAATTACTTCTCCATATTCTGGATGTAACTAAAGTACCACTGCAGGCAAATCTGATTCATAATGCCACACCTACTTGCATGAATACTAGCAATCCCAGAGTGGCAGTCAGGATATTCCTGCTAATTGTGTTGCATCTCAAATGGATGCCAGCAGGAAGCAACTCATCACTCTTATTTGGATGAGCAAAGCAGTCGAAAGAGAGTAAAAGTTCTCCACAGACTCATAAATACTCCTTCTCCTAGGTGTAAACTACTGTCAGAAAGTGACCCTGGGAGAAGGAAGGTTAGGAGGCAGGGGCAGGACAAGAACTGAGGGAAGGAAAGAGAGGAGGCCTGAGGGGAAGGCTGCTGAGTCCTTGGTGGAGGCTCAGTGCCTGGGCCCAAGTTAAACCTATGCTGCAGATAAACATAGCATCTTTTCAAATGTATAGTCTCTAGCATTCTTTTGTTCTATGAATTGTGAATTAAAATCCTTAACAAGGTTTACACTGGACTGTTTCTCCTTCCTTTAGTCACAGGAAACTTCAAGTGAAACAATCTGCTTCTCTAGCAGAGAAAACTAGTGGCTCACAGGTACATTAGGCTGAACTTTAATAAAAACAATTACTTCATGCTTTTCTCTGTCTTTCACATAACAGGTTGCATTAATCTCTTGGCTTTTGAAAAACCTCAAACATGGTACTACAGAAACAGTTAAGGACAACTGCTTCTCTTCTAGAGGACGAGAGTTTGATTCCCAGCACCCATGTTGTACAGCTCACAACAGCCTATAATTCCAATTCTAAGGGCCACCTCTGAGGACACCCTGTGCACATGTACAAATACATATACACACAGAGACACATAATAATAAAGTACAATTTAAAACTCTCAAACATTATAGGTTACACTTCTGAACATTTTTGACTGGAAAAGTGACTGTGCTGGTTGCTGTTTAGCCTTGATAAAGAGAAAGCTATGATCCCAGAACGTAGTTCCTGCATTGTGAAGGCTGGTCTGAGAAGCCACTGGGGAACAGTAGAATCGGCAGGTGAGCAGCAGTGTACAAATATCTAGGCGCTGCAAATGGTCAAACCCTCTCCTCAGCATGCATGACTGTACTCTCTCAAAGTATATTCCTAGGGTAGAGAAGGATAGAGAAGGGCTTCCAGGGGCCTCCCTAGTCTTCATCACAAGTTAGGGGAAGAGAACTCCAAGCCACTAACAGAACAGTAACAAAAGCTATGTTAGATACAGTTAATTTACCTGAAGAGAACTGCACCAAGCCATTTCAAAAGAATTTCCTCCATTGAAAATAGTAACATTAGAAACAATTTTACTTTTTATCAGTATATTCAAAGTCTGAAAACTATGACATTTGCAACTGATTTCAGAATCAGAAAACTAAAAGATAGCATGTCATTTGCAAATGTCAAGATACACGTTTAGCTATGTTTAAAACACAGCTGCCAAACTCCACTTCCCAGGCATCTGCTCAGCATCACACTACTTGCCTGTGTTAAGATGTAACTTCTTTGTGCCTCTTCTATGTCAACTAAGCTGGCATTAATATAATCATTTTCAGTACTCTGCAGTTTAACACGACTGTGATCATCTGAAAGTAGAGAATGAATAATCATAACTGTCATTTCAACTTTTCCATTCTTTTTATTTGATGTTAATATTTTAAGGTAGTTAAGATAGGAGAAATAAAGAAAACATAAATTAATACCAAAGAAGAGCTGACACATCCTAAATTACCTATTTCTATTTTTATAATAAGGAAGTGAGAATATAATCTTGTTACTGGGTGTTGGAAAGGAAGTGCCTCTGTTTGCACTCTATCATCTACAGTAACATGAAAAACTGTCCCGCATGTGCAGTAAGGTGAAGAAGACACTTACCTTCCCAGAAGTGAAATGTCATCTCAAGTCTCAGTGCCTAGGAACTGAGTATGGATGTGCAAAACCATAACTGGGCTCACACTGAGAACAGACTCTTTACTTCTCGGTAGCATGTATACAAGTATATTTAAATAATTCTTAACCCAGAGAAGCTAAAATAACTGGATCATCACAACTGTTATTCTTTACAAGAGTACTGGAAACACTTCATTACTTAAGACAACGTTAACAGGTTAGACACATTTCTACATTTTAAAAATAAAATTTTCAGATTTAGAATGTTAGACACATTTCTACATTTTAAAAATAAAATTTTCAGACTTAGAATTTATGCTAATTTCAACATCTAAAATGCAACACTTGACCTTGTTTAGATGAGAAAGGAAGAAAAAATGGGAGCATGAAAGCACTATCCCCAAGATGAACTTTAATTTAGAAATTAAATCTTAAACATAAAAAAACGACACAAGCATAAACTAAGCTACGAACTGAATGTGTGTTTAACTTCAGAGAATATATTCTGCGATAAACTACTCCTCCCCAAGAAATCTACCCTAAATATTCACTCTCTTTCCACTGTCGCTTGGCTTTTCTTTTTTAAGCTAGGGTCTCATGTAGCCCAGGCTGGCCTTCAACTGGCTATGCAGCAAAGAAGGATCTTAAAATCCTAATCTTACTGCTACCTCTCACAGCTTGGGCTACCCCTAACCTCACCCCCCTCCCTTTTTTTTTCTTTCTCCCCCTACCCCACACCTTTTTGTGGTAGACCAGGCTGGCCTGAAACTCAGAAATCTGCCTGACTCTGCCTCCTAGAATGCTGGGATGAAAGGTGTGTGCTACTTTACCTGGCTTCTTCTGGGCTACCACTTTTAAACCAAATCCCAAACAACAACTATAACAAAACAAAACCCCAAACTGTCTAAACTATTTATGATAGTTTGAAGGTAACTGACTCCCCTGGGCCCACAGGGAGTGACCCTATTAGAAGACTGCCATAGGCGTGGCCATGTTGGAGGAAGGCGACAACCAGTGTGGCACACAGACTCCTTCTGCTGCTATGGATCAAGATGTAGAACTCTCAGCTCCTTCTCCAGCACCATGTCAGCCTGCATGCCACCATGGTTCCCACCATGATCATAATAGACTAAACCTCTGAAACTGTAAGACAGCCCCAATTAAAATTCTTCCATTATAAGAGTTGCCATAGTCATGGTGTCTCTTCACAGCAATAAAACCCAAAGATATTATTTCTTCATATGAATAAAAATATTAATGGCTTTAGTTTCCATATGAATTTATCTCAGATGTTCCTGTTGAACTGAACAGAAGTCCTCTGGAAATATTACATGTCACTTGCCAACAGGAAAACTATGTTTTGCTATAGGAAATCACATATACTAGTCTTCTGGGAAAGATGTCAGCAAGCACTTTTTAGAAGTTTTTTGTTGTTGTTGTTTTGTTAACAGTTTAATCATCTTATAATTGACACACTGTACAAGATAGTGGACAGCTTCCTACTTAACAAAATGAAGACCATTATGTTTCCTGGATAACATGCCAACCGAAGAATACAAGCTCTTAGAGAAAGCAATACAACGACCAAAATGTAGATTCCACTACAGTATTTTACAAAGGGATGCATTTCCTCATGCTGCAATCACAGGAAGACTACAAACCAAAAAGACACACACACAAAACACATACAGTCTTTTGTCCAAACACACACCTCAAGAGGTTAGGCCCCACACAGGGTGCTAGGAATTCAGTTCCCCTGCATAAAGCTTTCCCAGACTAAGGGTTTAGAAGCTAAGACTAGAAAAAAAGCTTAGCAGCTTAAGTAGTGCTCCCTGTTCCTGGAATTCAGATATTTTCTTTCAGTCTTTAACCCAAAACTTTACAGTGATCACACCCAAATGACTAAATGCACAGTGGTACACTGGATACAACGTCAAAGTCACCCAAGGTTCTGTGCAACTACAGGACTTTGCCTCATTGTCTAACAATGATTTATCGAATCAGCAAAGGAAAACTGTATTCTCTGGGGTTTAAAAAACAAGTTTTAAATTTTTGTTAGCAGATGAAAATAGAAAATAGGGGGCTGGGGAGATGGCTCAGTGGTTAAGAGCACTGACTGTTCTTCCAGAGGTCCTGAGTTCAATTCCCAGCAACCACATGGTGGCTCACAACCATCTGTAATGGGATCTGATGCCCTCTTCTAGTGTGTCTGAAGACAGCCAAAGTGTACTCACATACAATAAAATAAATAAGTCTTTAAAAAAAGAAAATAGAAAATAGAAATCCTTGCGAAAACATAATAACTCTTTAGAATTAAGCCCAGCTGGTGACCGAATTTGTATTTTCTTATCAGGAAATCAAACTGAGTCTCAGATACACAGCTCTATCATTGTTTAGTTCTATGAAAAAGACTCTAAGAGCAGAGCATGGTGGCACACACCTTTATCATCAGCCCTCCGGAGGCTGAAGGAGATGATCTTTCTGAGGTTCTATTTCTAGGCCAGCCTGGTCTACATTCCAGGCCCACCAGGATTACATAAGACCTTGTATCAAAATACATACATACATACATACATACACACACACACACACACACACACACACTTTTTTTATTCAAAAGAGGTTCTAAAAAGAAAAACATAGTTTTTGGTGTTAACTAAAACACACCACCTTGAAGTATCTAACAAAGAGCATACATATATACATTTCAGTAAGTGAAACTCCCATCAAAACCTTGAGAAACTGTTACTTTACAATTTCCAATGTTCAACAAAGACAAAAGACCCAGCCTTTTCACTTACTAGGAGTCACTTACACATGAATAAAAATATTAATGGCTTAATAAAATATCAGTCTGAATAAACATGCAGGTTCCCTAACAATCTGGGAGTTAACTGCTTCCTTTCCCTGTTCCAGTAGTGTTAGCTGATCCCAAATCTGTGAACTTTTAAATTTTTTTTAAAGATTTATTTTTTCGTTACATATATGTAAGTAGGTGTGTGAGCCATGTGTATGTGGGTGCTTTTAAAGACCAAAAGAGGGCCTCAGATCCCCTGGAGCTGCCAGATGTAGATGCCAGAAATTTGAGTCCTTTAAAAGGGCATCAGGAGCCCTTACCTGCTCCTTGGAGCCCTGAATTGTTTATTTCTTTTTATTTTTTTTCATGGCCTCTTCTTCCTTTATCTCATATTCCCACCGCAGTAACAATTCCTTTAATTTAAACTAAAAACCATAGACTTCCTGAAAGGGTGGCAGCGGAGGAATGGTGGTGTCACAGAGGGAGAGGTGGGCAGACAATCAGCGGATCGTCTTGACTGGGCTCTTGAAGTTGCTGGCGGCTTGGAGCTGCAGCTGGTAAGCCACTGGATGGAGCTTGAAACTGTAGAGCCTTGGTACAAACTGGTTGGCAGGTGGCTTGGGCTGGTACTCTGGATGCACCATGGAGCGCATGTGAGGGAAACCAGGGCCGAAGTAGGCGCCATCCGTGTGGTTGTGACTGGAGGGCTTGGGTGTGTACACGTCCATACACTTGGGGCAGTAGAGCTTCACCATGGCCTCGCCCGGGATGTCCGAAAGGCGGGTGAAGCATTGGCTGGTTCTCACAGTACACACGAGGACAGAAGCCTAAGTCCCCCTGCTGGTACTTCTGCAACATCTGTGGATGCCTCGCTTGATGAGGATGTAGCGGGCGTGGACCAACCCATAAAGCATCTCGGCTGCCTGTTCAATCGAGTCATTCTGGTTGGGGTTGTCTTCCAGCTCTTCGTCAGGATCTAGAGATCATGTCTAGAGCTTGTCGATAGTGAGGCATCTGCTCATTGAGTCCAGTAAGATTAAATTTGTCCTGGACGTAGTCTTCATTCACCTCACAGAAGAATTCATTATCACAGAGCCCACAGATCCAGGAAACCCAGGACACCTCCTCAGAGCTACTCATCTTTATGTCGACGGGGGGGGGGGGGGGGGGGCGGACGGGGACTGGGACTGAGGCGGGGAAAGGGAGCTGTGCTTCCAAGGAACAGCAGAGACCGCTGGGCTGCGGCAGACGAAGTAGGGGTGAGGGGGGACTGGAAACTGGTCTGAATTGTTTATTTCTAACAAGGAAACGTTAGAAAGGAAAGCAGAAAATCACATACTTTCTCCTCTTCCGTCTTTTTTTCCTCCAGACGCTCTAAAGTGAGATCATCAAAATGGTACCCAAGTTCCAAAGTCCACAGTACTTGCTCCATATTCTATGGCTACAGTTCACTTGCACGTCTCTGTCTGCCTGTCTGTCTCTGTCTTTCTCTCTGCCCCTCTCCTCTCCCCCTGCACCCCTGCCCACCCATCTTTTAAAAGCTAAAGGAAAGGGAAGGAGTGGAGCCACACTTGCATAGGCAATCAGCACTGAAAGGAGCACATTTTATTATTCTGTAGGATATTATTGTTCTTAATTGTTATCATTGGATGAATTAGTGAATTATGAAATTCAAAATTCAATATCTAAAAGTACTGTAACTTAAAAATTGGATAAAAGTTAGCAGGGCAGTGGTGGCGAACGCCTTTAATCCCAGCACTCGGGAGGCAGAGGCAGGCGGATTTCTGAGTTCAAGGCTAGCCTGGGCTACAGAGTGAGTTCCAGGACAGCCAGGGCTACACAGAGAAACCCTGTCTCAAAAAAACAAAACCAAAAAAAAATTGGATAAAAGTTAAGCCCACCCACTTCTGATGAAGTCTCTTTGCCTCCCACTCTCAGTGTCTTCTGAGAAATTGTCTCAGCTCTCAAGAAATTACTTGCTGAGCTTGTGGCTGACTACACAGAAGCTTCCTCTTTCAACGGTCACAATAAACTGAAAAGGGAAAGAACCCAGTAGACTTCACCCAGTTCATCACTATCGTAAACGCCTCTGCTATGGTAGAGTGTCACATGTCAGAGAGGGGAAGGCTCAAGTTCACCACGGCAGAAACCAATTACGGACTCACAAGCTGAGCAAAGACAGGGCAATTCTATTAAGACAGTGCTGTCAGTTACGTTTCTCTCCTTACACGTCCCTAACCTCAGCTCGGCTAACCCTGACAGGAACTCAGCACATCTTATATACCAACACTACTCGACTCCAAAAACTGAGATAGAACACAAACAATTTGTTTCATAAACTGAGCAAGGAGCCCTACACCAAGACAGAACTAAATCTAAGTCCCATAACCACTAGCATCTTAATGGAGAAGAAACATAAATCTTAGCATATATGGAAGTCTGAACATTTCAACTGTTTACTCATAAAAGGACCCTATAAATAGCTTCTCACTGACCATACGATCAACTTGAACTACCAAAAAGCACTGATTAGTGATTATTATATGCCAGATACTGTCACATCTTACCAGGCTGTTACCACCTCAATACTCACAACTAATAAAGCAGATGGTACACTATCATGCCCATTTTGCTGATACTGGGTAGTAATGTCATCATTCTTTTCAGACTAGAGGGATTTGAACTAAAGGATTTCAATCATAGAGAACAGTTCACTGCTACAGACTACTGGACAATTCCAATCATATTTGTGTGCTCAGACTTAGAAGGAGAAGAAGGCAGGCCTAGGTCATATTCAACCACTGGCACCTAAGCCTCTGTACTGCTTAACCCTGACTATGACCTCGCGGGGCCATGAATAAGGCAATTCCATTTTTCTGAGCTAGAGTCCTAATGCTTAGGATGTAGCTCAACAGACAGAGTGATGGCCTACGACACCAGAAGACTGGGCTTTAACTCCCCAGCCCCTCCTAACCAGGATGGTGACAGATAGGCCTATCATCTCAGCAAGAATACCTCAAGTTCAAAGTTATCCCAGCTTCATCAACTCCTGACCAATGTAAGGCTCCGTCTTACACTCACAATTCAAACAAGTCTGCATGTTTGTGTTAAAAGAATCACGCCAACGTGCAGTGCTGGGTTCCTCTTGTAGAAGCCACACACTTGCAATCACACCCTATGCTAAGGAGACTGCTGCAAAAGCAAATAGAAGGAAAAGATGGAGTGGCTTGACTACTCAGTCTTTATTATCTTTACCGAAGAATCACCCTTAACATTCCAATGACAACAACACAATCTTTGACAGTCCTATTTATCTAAATGTTTTTTAGTAATTTGAAAATTCTACTTCTTTCATTTTAGTGAATCCCCCCAAATTCTGAATACAGGCAGTAGTTGTGGAGGACAAGTGTGCTCTCCCCACTCAAGAGCTCTCCATGTACACTTTGGCTCTACTATCCAGTACAAGTTCTACAGCAGAGCTTCCCAGATAATGAACTGTAGCTTCTACAGGGGCCTGCTCAAAATGCTACCTTAAGACAAGATTCTCAGTCACTTAGTCAGCAAGGAGGGAACATTCCCTCAGTCCCCCAACCCATTATGATTTGCCTTTTAAAATGAAGCTCTTGGTAGTCAGGGATTATGATGTTCACCACTGACTCCCATCTCCCTGGACTAACTTGAACAGGCTATTAAATTCAAACACATTGAAAGATACTGGTCCAATTCACACTTACTATAATTCTCCCATTTCTACAGGCATTCATTTATGTGTATACAATTCTTCACATATACATGTAATTTTGATGTAGTAGAGAACTATTACATCCCCAAAGGTACTGTGTTCAACTTCACATCAAATCCCATTTCTCTTAACCCTATCTCTAACTCCGTCACTAAATACAGTCTGACACATGCTCCACTACTTAAACTTTATTATTTCAAGAATGGTATAGGTTGTGTACAGTGCCACAAACCTTTAGTCCTAGCACCTGAGGCAGAGGCAGGCCAATCTCTATGAGTCTAAGGCCAGGATGTTGGTCCACACAGCAAGTTCTAGGACAACCATCCACTTAGAAGAAAACAGAAAGTCAGCTGACACAGGCCTTTAATCCCAGCACTGCAGAGGCTGAGACAGGTGGATCTCTGAATTTGATGCCAGTCAGGTCTACAGAGTGAGTTTAAGGGCCACACAGAGGAACCCTGCCTTGAAAAAAAGTTACAGAGGGGCTGGTAAAATAGCTACTATTTAAAGTGCTCACCATGGAAGCCTGACAGCCTCAGTTTGCAGAACCAAATACCAAAAATTGTCCTTTGACTTCTACTCTTATGCCATGACACATATATACCCACAGGCAATAATAAAAAAATTTTATATTATATATAAAAATATAATTATGTAATCTCCTGACACTGGATTTTTTTCACTATTTAAACTCTTTGAGATCTACCCAAGTTTTATTATATATATATAGTTTGTTCCTTTCTATATCCAACAATATAAACTTACTAATTACCTATTACTGAAAGCCATTTGAGTTGGTCCCAATTTAAGCTCATTTGACCTCATTACGAATAAAGCTGTTATGAACATTCATTTACACATCTGTGCACGAATAGGAATTTCATTTCTCTAAGATAAATGCTAAAAAATCTAATTGCTAGGTCACAGAAGTGTAAATTCAGGTTTGTGAAAAATACAGGCATTATTGGGTATGGTGCCATATGCCTTTAATCCCAGCACCTGGGAGGCAGAGGCAGTCAGACCTCTGAGTTCAAGGCCATCCTGGCCTACAAAGAGAAACCCTGACTTGGGGGGCTTTCAGGGGATGTAGCTATAGCATTTCTATCAGCCACTTAAAGATCAAGCTTCTCTGCAATCCTGGGGTAGAATGTCCTCTGTTTAGTAGGCATGTACTAGTATTTCTAATAGCTAACGGTGTTCTCATGTTCACATCTATCTGCCTTCTGTGTCCATATCTTCTATCCATTTTCTTGTAAGCCTATTTCAAATATATTCAAATATCTGTATTCATCCCACTCTCCAACTTTTAAATGTTCATTTACTCCTTTTTATCTTGAGGGGTCTCACTATGTATTAGGAGCTTGTGTGAAACTCCCTATGTAATCAGGTTGGCTATGAACTCAGCATTCCCCTGCCCTAACTGCCCAAGTGCTGAATTGAAGGCATGCATTACCATCCAATAACTCAGTTCTATTTTTCTGAACAAGATCTTTCTCTCTGAAGCCCAGATGAATCTAGAACTCACAGCATTCTCCTGCCCTGGTTTCCCAAGTACTAGAGTTATAAGTAGGCAATAAACACACACACACACACACACACACACACACACACACACAGACACCCCTATTACAATTCATTCATTTTTAAAAACTGTATATAATTTATGCTTTTGGTGTCTTCCTAAGAATCTTCAACAGCCTTAGATCCTGAATTTTTTCCTGTTCATTTCTTCTGGACAATTATTATCTCCCACCTGTATTTATTTATTCAGTAGGTAATAAAATCACTTATGTAAATGTTCAAATTATCCTGGAGTTACCCAGTGAATGTCAAGCTGTCTTAGGAGTCTTGATGACATACTCTTATCAGTTTTTATTTGATTAAGTCATATCTGTACTTTCTAGAAATTTGAGACATTCTAAACTCCTTCTTCCTCCCTTTTATTTGTTTTGTTTGTTTGTTTGTTTGTTTGGGGGGGGTTCGAGACAGAGTTTCTCTGTGTAGCCCTGGCTGTCCTGGAACTCACTCTGTAGACCAGGCTGGCATCGAATTCAGAAATCGGCCTGTCTCTGCCTCCCAAGTGCTGGGATGAAAGCTGTGCACCACCACTGCCCGGCTGTTTTGTTTGTTTTGAGACAGGGTCTGACTCTGTAGTTCTGGCTAGCCTCTAACGTCTGTCTGTCTATCTCCTGAGTGCTGGGATTAAAGGCCTGTGCCATCATACCCAGCCCCTTTTCTTTCTGTGAGACAGAGTCTAGCAGTGTTCTTCAAGCGCCCTTCAGCCCACAAGTCTCCTGCTTTTGACTCCTGAGTGCTGGGAACACAAGCTTTTGTCACCACAGCTGTCTAAAGGATTACATGTTGTTCCAGTCCCAGAGATCAGCCACTCATCCAAGGAGCCTTGTTTCCTTGTAGTAAAGAATGAACTTGAGCAACTAAAACTAAGCATGCCCAGTGCCAACAGGGCATAACTGCTCTTAAGACTTCTCAGTGACATTGGGAGACATGGCTCAGTGGTTAAGGGCATGTCCTCTTGTAGGGGACATGAGTTTGGTTTCCAGTATCCACATTGGGCAGCTCACAACAGCCTATAACTCTAGCCTCAGGTGCATCCACCCTCTGGCTTCCAAAAACACTTGCCCATATGTGCACATGCCCACCCATCCCAACACAAATGCATGCACATATACATAAAAGTAAAAATGTTAAAAGAATGTCTCAGTAAAGGCTAATAAACACATGGATACATATGGCTGCCGAAATTCAAACCTATCTTCATAACCAGGCAAGCACTCTACCTCTGAGCTATACATTCCCAGCCTTTCTACATAGTAGTACTCAGTAAAATCCAGGTCCTCACATACAGCAACACAGCAATTCTAATCTAATAGGACAGGGCTCACTCTAGCTCACCTGATACACAAGGTCTTTCCTTTAAGGACATTATCACCTTTACATGCCTTTTAAACAACCTCAAGGGCTGTCAGATTGAATATATAGTGAAGTGTTTGGTTTTTGAGACAAGGTCTCTCTGTTGTGTATCTCTGGCTGTCCTGGAACCTGCTATGTAGACCAGGCTAGCCTTGAACTCACAGAACCTTGAACTCAAAAGATCCACCTGCCTCTTCCTCCTGAGTATTGGGATTAAAGGCATTTATCATGGCGGTGTGATAGTAATTTCAATACTCCCCCTCGTTATTCTACTATCCTTAAATAGCAAAAGAAAACTGGAATACCCTAGCTATGAATGAATGAAAAATGGAAGCTAATGTATAAAATCTTAATTAAACAGCTAACAAACACCAAAAGAACAAAAAAAAAAAAAAAAGCTCCCACAATTTTCCAAAAGTGTGGGCAGAGAAATCTATGCCAACATGCCACACAGTTATACTCTTAATTCACAACGGCTAGGAAATGAAACTTAGTCTTCAGCCCAGCATTTGACTTCTGACACCCAAACAAACAAAGCGGAACCCCAACAGCTCCTTACTGGGGAATGGAAACTTCAGTCTGGGAAGGGTGAGGAGGAAGGCTGCATTCACTAAGAAATCAAGAGATAAAGGGGCACAAGGGGAGGGGATGGGAGAGGGAGCTTTGAAACAAATAGGGGCAAATAATGGCTAGATACAATGAGGCAGACCTGTACTGCATGTATGTTATGTATGCCATGTGCATGCCCGGTACCAACAGATATCAGAAGAGATCCTGTAGAACTGGAGTTAAGAGAGTTTATGAGCAACCTGTAAGTGTTAGGAACTGAGCCCAGGTCTCCACAAGAGCACACACTCTTACACACTGAGTCATCCCCCACCCCCAAGAAAAGTCTTTATCTGTCAGTTCTGGCATTTGAAGTACTCATCAGTGACATCACTAATCTGAGGTTCTTTGGCCCTCATTACATGAGGGCAACTAAGCACTTAACCAAGTTTTACCTTTTGGTTAGTCTTGCAGAGGCTTACTCATTTTCCTAGCTTCAAAGCATCAACCCTAATGAGGTTGCTTCTGTGCTCAGCAAACCTGACACACATCACAGGTGGATGAGTCACACAGAAAGATAGCCATGCTACTACTGTGTCAACTTCTGCTAGGATAAGGGCAATCTTCAGCACCTCTGGCAATGCAGAATTACTTAGTACACTTCCTGCAGTAAGTAATACCTTTATAGACTATGGAGGGTTAGATAAGAAGCCAATCTTGAATAAATTCAAATTTCTGCCCCTCATGAGATTCAGTGACAAGCAATTTATTCAGTAGCAGGCAATTTCTTTGTAATCTATGTCCTCCATGAACACACAAGGTCTTAGCACTTTGGAGGCAGAAGGAGGAGGATGAAGGCCAACTTGGGTTTGAGAAAGGGAGACCCTTTCTCAAAATGCCAACAATAAGGCTAGTTGTGGTGGCTTGCAACTATAACTCCAGCATTTGGGAAGCTGAGGCAGGAAGAATTGCCATAACAGAGGTCAGCTTAGGATACAATATGAAACTTATCTCAAAAAAGGTCCATGGAGCTGGAGAGATGAGATGCTTCAAGAGTTAAGAATACTTGCTGGTCTTCCAGAAGACTAGTTTTAATTTCCAGAATCCACAGGGCAGCTCACAGCCATCTGTGACTCCAGTCCCAGGGGATCCAACACATTCCCCTAGCCTCTTTAAGTACCAGGTACACATGTTGAACAGAACTACATGTAGAAAAAACTTTCATATAAATAAAAAAATACATAAATTTAAAAAGCCCATGAACACAGACTTGTTGCCAGGTGTAATATTTACCTTTAATCCTAGCAAAACAGAGAGGCTGAGAAGGTTGATCTCTATGAGATCTCTATGAGATCAGGCCAGCCTGATCTATGTATAAACTTCAGGCCAGCCTGATCTATGTAAAAACTTCAGGCCAGCCTGATCTATGTATAAACTTCAGGCCAGCCTGATCTATGTATAAACTTCAGACCAGCCTGATCTATGTAAAAACTTCAGGCCAGCCTGATCTATGTATAAACTTCAGGCCAGCCAAGGCTACATATTGAGACCCTCTCTCCAAAAAAGCACCATGTCATCACTGAAGGAGGAAGATAAGAAGTCTCTCCATGTATTAACTCATTTAAACACATATTTACTGAAAATACTCTTATTCTGTAGCAGGAATGGACTATGATTATAGATCTGCCATACTAATAGAATCATAAATCCGTGCAGCTTTTACTTATTTGGTTTTATTAAGCAGGGTCTTCATATATGATCCTAGCTGGTTTGGAACTCACTACATATCCTTGGTTGGCCTCAAACTCACAGTGACCTCACTATCTCTGCCTCCTGATAGCAGATACAGGCAGATCTCTGTGAGTTGCAGGCCAGCCTGGTCTGAAGAGTAAGACAGGACAGGGCTACATAATAGACAGAACACCCTGTCTCAAAAAACATTAGAACACACACACACACACACACACACACGCACACGCACACGCACACGCACACGCACACGCACACATATAAAACATTGCTTCCACAACTCCCTCTAATTCATGAAAAGACCAGCCAGTGAAAGAGGCTGTTCAGTTGGTATTGCAGGGAAAAGATTGTCACTGTCATTAAAGAGAGAAGAAAGGAATGATACTTCAGTAAGGGAGCACCATATTTGAAAACACAGTGTGTTAGAAACTAGTCATAATGGGAGAACGCTAAGTAATTCAGTCTTAATGAAATGAATAATTGTAGGAAAATAGCTACAAGAAAAATCTAAATGTATAGAAAGGGTCATAAAGGTATAAAAAAGTCCAGAATGATAATGACGCCAAACTCAGATTTCTGCCATAAAGGGGCGGCAGGAAAACAACTTGGATAGTATGAGAGGGAAGGAAGCAGCAGTAGAATGGAGCTACGGAGGCTATTTTAGTGTGTGTGTGCGAGGGGGAGGGGAGAACCCGCGTGAGTGTATGCTCATGTCTGTTGGATGTGCTGAAGCTACAGCACACCCTGTGGATCCTGAGAACTGAACCCAAGTCCTCTGCAAGAGCAATATTTGGATCTTAACTCCTGAGCCATCTATATAGCCCCAATACTTTAGAAGTTACTGTAATAAATCACAAAAAAGCTAGTATATACATAAGAAAACATTTTAACTAGATCGTGGAAGTGAAAGTCCTAGCGACTTAGTTACTAGTGAGATGTGGTAGGTGAATAAGGAGTCTGTTTCCAGAGTTAGTCAGTCGTAAATGGTGGTACCAGTTACGACAAGAAGGAATAGAGCAATAAAGGAACAACCACACTGCTGCTTCTATTAGCGAAGACTACAGGTTGGCACATGACAGCAGAGATGGACACGTGCAAACATCTGTTTGGAGTTAGGACCAAGACTGCAGATCAAATGTGAAGTCGTGAGAATAAACATGGCAATCAGCCCCTAGAAAACGAGATCAATCTGAGGTTAAGGAAAAAAATAGTGAGGAGAGGAAAAGATCCTCAGAAAAAATAAAGATAAACTGGGCATGCCAGGCTCTAAAAATGGGAGAGCAGACAGAAAAAGCAAAACAAGTCTTTGAGAAGGAAGAAAGACACAGTCAACAATCTCACAAGACACAGAGGGTAAGAGGAGAAAGCAAGGGAAGTTTTTGATCGCACAGGTGATCAGGGCAGACAGAAAGTAGAACTAATTTTTTTTTTTCCTCCTCTTGAGATTGGGTGGATGCCACCACCACCTGGTTTGTTCTTTCTTCTTTTTAAACTTTATGTGCATGGGTGTTTTGCCTACATGTGCGTCTCTGTACCACTTGTGTGCCCAGTGCCTGCAGAGGCTAGAATAGGGCATCAGGTTCCCTAGAGCTACAGTTACAGGTGCTGTGAGCCACCATATGGGTGCGAGGAATTAAACCTGTGTCCTCTAAAAGAGTGCAGTGCTCCTAACCTCTAAGCCATTTCTCCAGTCCCAGGAAATACTCTTTTTAAACTGTTGTGTACAGCCAGGCAGAGGTAGTGGCGGTGGTGGTGGTGGTGGTGGATAATCCCGGCATTTGAGAGGCAGAGAGAGGCAGGTGGATATCTCTGAGTTTAAAGCCAGCCTGGTCTACAGAGTGAGTTCCAGATAGCCAGGGCTACACAGAGAAACCCTGTCTCAAAAAAAAACAAAAACAAACAAAACCTCCCGTTGTCTAGATGCATAGATCTACCTCGGAAATAAAGCAGAGGTGGGAGGGAGAGAGAAAGGCATTCTACAGCATACTTATGTAATAAGGAAAGGGAGAGACAAAGAAGCTGAAGATAGCACGGCCCACCAGGACAGAGGGAGGAAAGGGTGTACAAAGGGCTAGACAAGGAATGGAGAAACAGATGCTCTGTTTCTGGGACTTCAGGGATATGTATGGGCTGAGGCATTTCTCAGGTGGCACATTACAGCTTAAGTGTTATTTCGTGAATCTAAAGTTTTTAAACTCGCTAAGGGATAAAGAATATAAACTCTTCCAAAATGGGGCTTCACAAGTTGGAGAATTAAGGTCAAAGAGATTTTGAAATAAAACAGCTAAAGAGTTAAGAGTAATAGACTGGTTAAGGAAAGATATGGCAACACTTGAGTAAACTAAAAATCAAAGTATTAAAGAACCCAGTGCCATGAAAGACCATATACACTCTAAGTGAAATAGTCAAAAACAAACGAAAACAACAAAGCAAAACAAAACAATAAACAAGAAGAATCAGTGACACACAGAAAGGCAGCAGGGTTTAAGAGTGCAGGGTGAAAGCTGGGTGTGGTGGCACAGGCCTGTAATTGCAGCACTTCAGAGGCTGACCCAGGAAGGTCACAGTTGGAGGACGGGTATAGCAGATGCAGTAATCCCTGCCACAAAATTAAAAAAATCCCTTCCTGCTTTCTTCGTGGACAAAGAGTCAAAGTAAAGAGTGCTGAAGAGGTCTAGGAACTCTAAGGCTGGTATGTCATGGCGTTTACTCAGATACTAGAACAGCAGGATCAATGTGCTGAGGAGGGGGATGACACGAAACACAGTAAGCGGCTCTGAAGCCTGGAGAAGAGAGCTGCACAAGAGGGCAGGAGAGCCTCGGTGGGGGTCACTTCATTGGCAGACTAAGGAACCCCGGAAGAGGCGAGGTAATGCTGAGGTGTTATAGGAAGCAAGAATAAGGAGCATCCTCCGTCTGAGGGCAACAGACAGATGAAGTGCTGAACTCTACCAGACCTTAGAAGAGCTAATCAGATGTTCCTCAAACCAAAGAAGGATGAGGAGATGACTAAGTAAATGTAAGGGGTGGAGTCTGGGGCCCTAGAACCTTCGTGGAAGACCAGGTAGGTGTGGCGGCCTGACTGTAACCCCAGCATAAGTTATAACAGAACAAGTTGACTAGACAGACTAGCTGGAGTAGAGTTCTGGGTTCAGGTAAACTTGATCTCTAAGGTGGAAGTGAGCAAGGAAGAAGACATCTATCCACCAACCTCAATTTTCCACACGCATGCGTACACACACATGAGAAAATGTAGACATTAAACCTGGCCCAATATTCTGGAGGCTGAGGCAAGAGGACTGCTGCAAATTTGAGGTCAGCTACATGGTAATTTCCAGAACAGCCTGGACTACACAGTGAAAGCCTGTCTCAAACAAAACAAAAAGTATATAAAAGTTTAAAATTGCTAAACTAATCAATCTTTACCCAAAGACTGTCACTGCAACATGTCTCCTGAAACAAACTGAAAAGCATACACATGCACATAAACCCACAGTACTTACATGGGCTTACATCTCTGTATCTGTTTCGATTCCTGTTTTCTGGAAACTTGGCCACTCTATGAGGATAGTCATGGGATTCATTTCGAATTTCCTTAAAATAACAAAAATATATATTTAATATCCCTCTTAAATTTTATATAGCAACATACATTCTCCCAGCCAATATAGATAACATTAAGCACTTACGTTAAGTACTCTACAAAGCAGTGTTTATATGACAAACCTCACAATGCTAACAGAAATGACTCATGCCCTACATTCACCAGTTATACTTGCTCTATCACAGTGTATTTCTATTTCAAAATATCATTTATCATCAAGATGATTAAATCTTAGTTACTAATGCTAAATAGTAAAGTCTAAATATATGGAAATGAAAGTTGCTTTGCTCCTATTTATTTGCACCATTTGTGTTACAGCTCATCTTTTAATTCATTTTTCTTCAAGAAAAGTATGCTGAGTTAATAAGAAACCTTATTAACTCTGGAGCAACTATAAATGGGATTTAAAAAAACAAAAACTACTGAACTACTGGTAGCTGGGTGTGGTGGCACATGTCTTTAATCTCAGCACTCAAGAGACAGAAGTAGGTGCATCACCAGGCCAGTTCCAGGCCAGACTCATTCATTCATGGATGGATGGATGGATGGGTGGGTGGGTGGATGGATGGATGGGTGGATAGTGAGCAGAGGATAGGGTTCCCTCCATGATACTTTCACAAGAATATTCAACTGTTCTGTTCTATAAACCCATCTTCCACAGTGAATCTTATCTATCAGTTGCTAGTTCTTATTTTTCAGTCTAAACACAATTATATGTACACACTGTAACAATTACTAATGTTTGCAGGGGGGAGGGGGACCAACAAGGGTCTGGTGGCACACACCTTTAATCCCAGCACTTGGGAGTCAGAGGCAGGTGGCTCTCTGTGAGTTCAAGGCCAGCATGGTCTACAAAATGAGCCCAGGACAGCAAGGCCTCTGTGACACAGAGAAACCATGCCTGGAAAAACAAAACAAACAAAAAACAACAAAGTATAATTCCCAAACCCATTCCTAACAGTCATCTTATATCCATAGATATGTGTAGCACTTGCTCGCTGCTTATTAAAGAAGCTTCTTGTAACACACAAAACCATTACAATAACTCACAACTAGTCAAAATGCAGGGAACTATCAGGGGTTAGCCAGCTACTAAATCCACAACATAACTCCTACATACTCAAGGCTTAGGAAAAATCTAGGAAGAAGGAGCAAAGAATGAGTCAGAGGACCAGGATACCTGCAACAAGATAGTCTGTATCCTGGCTGTCTTGGAACTCAATCTGTAGACCAGGCTAACTTCAAACTCAGAGATTTACCTGTCTCTGCCTCCCATTTATGGCGTGCACCACCACCATCCAGCTAGACAGTCTCTTCTTAAAGATTTTTTTCCAAGACTCATTTATTTTACGTATATGAGTGCTCTATCTTCATGTACACCTGCATGCCAGAAGAGGGCATCAGACCACATTACAGATGGTTGTGAGCCACCATTTGGTTGCTGGGAATTGAACTCAGGACGTCTGGAAGAGCAGCCAGTACTCTTCAGCACTGAACCATCTCTCCAGACCTGGTCTCTTCTTAAAATACTAAACATGGGGGCCAGAGAGACAGCTCAGCAGTTAAGAACACTGACTGTTCTTCCAGAGTACACAGATTCAATTCCAGCACCCACATGGTGGCTAACATGTATAACTTCAGTTCCAGGGGGTCTGACCTCTCTTCTAACCTCTGCAGGCACTATACTCACATGATACAGATATACATGCAGGCAAAACACCCATACACAGAAAATAAAAAATAATAAATCCAAAAAAAAAATAAATAAAAAAGGGCACAATGTGTGAGGAGATAAGCGGATGGACCTGGGAAGAGTTTCAGGAAAAGAGCAGGGGCATATGAATATGATCAAGATACATTATATGAAGTTCTCAAGGAATTAATTACATAAATAAATAAAAGATGGTAGGAGCTAGTACAGCAAGAACTTAAGATTTACAAAACAATGAGATACGTATACCCCATTCCAAATATTCAGCCCAAAAAAACCCAAAAAAAAACAAAAAAAGCCATACTTTTGTTAGCTAAGAATACAAAGAACATTCTTACTGAATTCATTCTCTCAGATCTTCAATCTGCCACTTGTTTTCCACGTTTTTAATTTTGGCCAGTGTAAGACAAGAAAGTCCAATCAATGCTTTAAAGAACAGTTCCAGAGACAAACACCAGTCAATCCCATTTTCCATTCTTCCTAAGTGAAGGTTTCTAATTTGGTTTTCTAGTTTTTAAGAGCCTTATAAAGGCCTCCTTTACAGTTAAGAACAGGCCTATGAGCCAGTCATGGTGGTGCACAGTCTTAAATCCCAGCACTAGAGGGGCAGAGGCAGGTGGATCTCTATGAAGCCAGTTTCACCTACACAGGGAATGAGACCCTGTCTCAAAATTTAAAAAGACATGTGACAAAAGGTGGCCAATGGGAATAAGAAGCAGCACTGGGCTTGGTTGTAGAAAAAAGGTTTATCCTGATGACTGCAGCCAGCTCAGTGACCTGGCACACAGGGATATGCTGCTAGGTAGTAGCAGCTACTCAGCTGAGGTGGGAAGACCATCTGAACCCAGGAGGTAGTGATCAAGGGCAACACTTAAGACCAGATCCTGCCTCAAAAATGAAACCTAAATCAGTAAAGAAAAACTGCCTCAGCAAACTCTTGTCCACTCTTGGGTTTTGCCATCCAGAAATAAGGGGCAGGAGTAGGCAGGAATCTCCTGTGATCAAGGCTACCGTCGATGGCATTAGAGAGTCACAGCAGCAGCCCTATCTTCAGAACTCTCAACATACAAAACACAAAACTGCTGTCAATCACTGCTTTATTTTCCTTCCTATGCAGCTAAATCAGGCATCTAAATAATGAGAATGTGCTGGCTAGTTTTATGACAACTTGACACAAGCTACAGTTAGCTGATAGGAAGGAACCCCAAGTGTTCCATAAGATCCAACTGTAAACATTTTCTTAATGAGTGAACAATAGGGGAAGACCCAGACCGTTGTGGGTGGGGCCATCCCTGAGCTGGTGGTCCTAGGTTCTATAAGAAAGCAGGCTAGCGGGCAGTGGTGGCACACGCCTTTAATCCCAGCACTTGAGAGGCAGAGGCAGGGGGATTTCTGAGTTCGAGGCCAGCCTGGCCTACAGAGTGAGTTCCAGGACAACTAGGTTTACACAGAGAAACCCTGTCTCGAAAAACCAAAAAAAAAAAAAAAAAGAAAAAGAAAGAAAGAAAGCAGGCTGAGCAGCCTTAAGGAGCAAGCCAGTAAGCGACACTCCTCCATGGCCTCTGCATCAGCTCCTGCCTCCAAGTGCCTGCCCTGTGTGACTTCCTTCAATGAACAGTGCTGTGGAAGTGTAAGTCAAATAAACCCTTTCCTCCCAAACTTGCTTTTGGTCATGGTGTTTCATCATGGTAACAAAAACCCTAAGACAGAGCATAACCAAATCTTATCACAAACTACCATCTGACACTGTACAGCCTTTTTTTTTTTCTTTTCTTGGGCAATACCCAAGGCATAACTTTTGAGCATTTAGTGTTAGCCCTCAGGGGCATAGAGGCAGCTTATATCACCTTCCACCTCTGCCAACAGGTGTGGCAGGTGTGGCAGGTGCACACAGTGTGTAATCCCCACCCAAACCCCCCCTACCCCAGATCTCTCTCTTATTTCCTATCTTGTTTCTCTCTCTAATTCCCCCTTTCTCTCCCTCATTCTCTGTCTTGTTCTTTTGTCTGTCTGTCTGTCTGTATCCATCTCTCCCTAATGTCCCCAGTCCCGGGAGACATTTCAGTCTCCTACTCTCCCAACAAACCTCTAACATGTTACATAGTATAATTTTCTAGTGGCACAGCTTGGCACAGGCCCTCCAAAGGTACCCCACTTCGCTGCATGTATCCTATCATTTAGTATAGTCAACAAAATACAAAGTGTTTCTCAAAAAAAGACAAGGACAGCCAACAGCTGAGCTACTCACCAAGGCTATGTTGCAAAACCAACTGATGTGGATTCTGGTGCTAAAAGTTTCCCATTCTGCAGCAGAAAGAAGCCATGAAGAATGGTACCTGATGGCACACTTATGCTTAAGAAACCACTGAAGTGTACATTATAGTCATTACCATATTTTCAGGGTTTTGTTTTTTATTGCAAGAAATCAGACAGTAAAATACTTCCTTTACAAAGGTCACAGAGTTGAGACAATGCTAAGTAGACATTTGTAGGATCCTTAAAACAATTTGTTATAAGATGATCATCAACGAAACAGCCACAAGAAAGTCTGTCTCATATGCTGCCTTTCTCACCATAAAAATCAGTATTTAAAGGAAAAGAGCATCAGGTAGCCACCCCCATCACATTCAGCACTACCGTGGTTTGGATGAAAATGCCCCTAGCTGCTGTATATGAATACTTGGTCCTCAATTGGTGGCACTACTTGGGAAATTATCTAATCATAAGGACAATGAACCTTGCTGGAGGAAACACCAGGATTTGAGAGTTCAGAGCCTCACCCTCTTCCACTTCACTCTGTTTTCTGGGCTACTTGCTGCTATCCACCATTATGGACTCTTTTTCTGGAACCATAAGCCAAATAACCCTTTTTTTTTCTTAAGGTATTTTTGGACATAGTATTTTATGACAGAAAAAAAAATCAATACATAAGTTGGAACCAAGAAGTGGAGTTGTTTATAAAGAAGCTGGCCATGGTTTTTTGTTTTGTTTTTGAGGAATGCAGAAGACTTCAGAAGTCTGAGTTACAAAAGCCACTGAATGTTGTAAGCAGCACTTACTGAGCTGTCCTAGTAGGAATATTTAAGTCAGAAGTGCTGAGAACAATCAGGACAGCTCCAGCTCAGAGAGTGTCAGAGGTAAGCAAGGACTTTATTAGTAACTGGGCTACAGACTATTCCTGTAAGTTTTAGCCAAAAAAAAAAAAGAAGTGGCTATCTTCTACCAGTGCCCTAAGAATTTATATGAAGCTAAATTTAAAGTAATGCACTAATTTCTTTGTGGAAGAAATCTCAAGACAGAAACATCTGAGTCAGTAGCATGATTTTTACAGATTAATCTTATTCAGATCTACAAAGAAAAAGAGCACCTAGGATGGAAAAAAATAGGAAATGTTCATTTGCAGAGAACAGGAGCACTAGAAAAAGTTTAATGCTGTCCCAAGGCATGTGTTGCAAAGATTTGTTTGTTTGTTTTTTTTTTTCATTTGATGTTCATGTGATGGTTTGAATAAAAATGGCCCCCCAGAGTCTCAAAGGGAGTGGCACTATTAAGAAGTGTGACCTTGTTGGAGGAATGAATCACCAGGGGCTGGTTTTTTGAGGATTCAGAAGCTCAACCTAGACCCAGTGGCTCCTCTTCCTTCCTACTGCCTGAGAATCCAGATGTAAAACTCTCAGCTCCTTCTCCAGCACTATGTCTGCCTGCACTCCACCATGTTTCCCACCATGATGATAATGAACTAAACCTCTAAACTTGAAGCCTGCCCCAAATTAAATGTTTTCCTTTATAAGAGTTGCAGTGGTCATGGTGTCTCTTCACGGCAACAGAAACTCTAAGACATTATACCAATTCGACTCAGTATAAAAGTGGATCATCTCATGCTATCATACTTGGTTCCTTCATACGATGGATTGGTAAATTCTAAAACCAAATATACCCTGAAACACAATGCATTTTCCATAACCTATTAATTGCTAATATAGCTCACCTTTCTTTGATATGTCCTTGACAGCAGCTTATTTAAAAGCCCTACATACAGGTTTGCAGCTCAATAAAATGTTGCTTTGTTGCATATAACACAGTAACAAGTTTAAGGCAAAAGGAGGTAGATTGTTTTTAAAACTATGCATATCAACTAGGGCAGTGGTGGCACTTAGCTTTAATCTCAGCACTTAGGAGACAGAAGTAGGCAGATCTCTGAGTTCAGAAAGCCACCCTGGTCTACAGAGTGAATTCCAGGACAGCCATGGCTACACAGAGAAGCCCTGCCCAAAAAATAAAGGAAGGAAGGAAGGAAAAAAAGAAAGAGAGACAGACATACTGACTGACTGACTCACTCTGCATATAAAATAAGAGCATAGGAGAGCTAGGCGTAGGTTACACATGCACCTGGGCAATGGAGGAGTGCCTTGAGTTTAAAGTAAGTCTGGGCTACAATGCCATGCGTCAGGCCAGCCAGAAATACACAGTAAGAGCTTATCTCAAAAAAAAGAGAACCAGATGGTGGAGGTGGGGAGAGTTGAATACAAGATCAAGCACTATTTTATGTGTGTGTCTCTGTGTGTGTGTATGTGTATAAAAGATGTGTACGTATATGTTTTGGGAATAATTCAAAATTAATGTGAAATAAGTGGTGTGTGTGTGTGTGTGTGTGTGTGTGTGTGTGTATACACATATATTCTGGAGACAGCCTTTATAATTAACTTGAAGTAAGTGATACCTGGTCTAAATGTAAATTTTACTGCAGTACAGTTATTGGAACTGAGTTAAGCAAATGTTTTTAGTTAAAAATCTTTCTGCTGTGTTACATATTGAAACAACCTTTTAATTTTAAAAGTATGTATATATAAAAATCTTAAGTCTCAGGCTGTTGAGATGGCTCAGAAGATAAAAAGGGCTTGCCACACAAACTTGATGACCTGAGTGTGATCCCAGAAATTCACTGAGGAAGGAGAAAACTACTCCCAAAAGTTTTAGGTGACTTCTATACACATATGACATGAACAGGCTGTACTTACACACATAACAAAAAACCTTACTGTGTCAAATGATAGAATTTCTTTTCTATATTGTATCAACTTAAATGGACTAAGATTTCATGCAGAGTTTTTGTTTGGTTGGGTTTTCTTGGTTTGGTTTGGTTTGGTTTGAGTTTGTTTTTTTAAAATAGGGTCTTACTTTATAGCCCTGGCTGGCCTCAAATTCATGGCAAACCTCCTGACCTGGGACTTCTAAATTCTGGGAGTACACGCATATACACCACACCAAGCTTACAAATGTTTTGTTTTCTTTTGTTTTAATAACAAATGCTTACTTTTAAAATACAAAATATTCTGGGCATGGGGTTATATATGCTTGCGGTTGCAGCACTTTG
The DNA here is from genome assembly GCA_019843965.1 of Rhynchomys soricoides. Classification (NCBI taxonomy): domain Eukaryota; kingdom Metazoa; phylum Chordata; class Mammalia; order Rodentia; family Muridae; genus Rhynchomys; species Rhynchomys soricoides. The sequence goes on along the minus strand of JADRCH010000015.1, from coordinate 8,047,505 downwards.
GAGTAGAGGGAAGAGGATTAGTTCAAAGCCAGACTCAGTTATATAGTTAGAAGTCAGTTTGGCCTACTTGAGACCCTGTTCAGGATTAGTTCAAAGCCAG
>JADRCH010000015.1:8026489-8047395 GCA_019843965.1 Rhynchomys soricoides | reverse complement strand
TCAGTTTGGCCTACTTGAGACCCTGTTCAGGATTAGTTCAAAGCCAGTGTCAGTTATATAGTTAGAAGTCAGTTTGGCCTATTGAGACCCTGTTCCAAAACATGAGGGTGTGGTGGTTCACACCTGTAATCAAAGAACTCAGGAGAAACAGGCTACCAAGTGGCCAGAGAATCTTACTCTTGTATTTTGAGACAGGGTCTCACTTATGTAGCCCTTCCTCATCTGAAACTGAGAAATCTAATGGCTTCTGCCTCCTAAGGGCTGGGATTAGAGGCATGCACCACTAGACCTAGCCTTACTTTGAGTTTTTATTTGTGATTTTATTGGAGAGAAAAAGAAGTTTGCACCTTTAATAAGTTAATACATATTCGTTACAAGAATTTAGGACTCTAAACATCAGCAAAAGTAAAAATTAATAGTAAGCCATCACACTATACATCACAAAGATAATCTTAAAAATAACGTTATAGACGAGCGTATAAATACATACAACAGTCCAGGGACTTATCTGTGGGAGTTCATTCCTTGCTCCCCAGTGAATGTGTAACACCAGATAATACTTGGCTCTGCAATTTAAGTTCTCTTCCATCTTAGCGCACTTACACACAATACAGCAGCAAAACCAGCAAATTTCTTTATCCTTCCAACTCCTCAGACTGAAGATTTGGCCTTAATATAAATGTTAGCAACTGCAGCATTTTGGTTTTCTCTTTCTTTCTATAAATCAAGAACTTTCACCTTGCCCATCCTGATGGCTCAGGCCTGTAAACCCAACAACTTGTAGACAAAAGGAGGAAGATAGCATGTTACAGAGATCTAGCTCAAAAAAATGTGTGGGGACAGGGGTAACTGTGGCTACGGCTCAGTGGTAGAACATCTGCCTAGCATGTTGAAGCCATGGACTTAATTACTGGTATTCCCTGTAAAAACAAAACCACACAAATCCAACAATATTCACCAGGCATGATGACCCCTGTCTGTAACTCCAGTACTCAGAAACTGATGCAGGAGGCTTAGCGTTGGTTCAAGCCTAAGCTGAGCTACACAGTGAGTTCCAAAGTGTAAGAGCTACAGACTGAAAATCAAGTAGGGCCTGCTGGTGCATCACTTTAATCCCAGCACTGAGGAAGTGCAGAAGGTGGATCTCTAGTTGGAGCCTAACCTGGTTTACATTGTGAATTCTAAGTCAGCCAAGGCTACAATGAGTTTTTGTCTCAAAAAATGTACCAACCAAACAAGAAACTTTTCCTACTACTAAATTATGGCTTTGGGGGGTGGGGGGGTAGGGGGTGGGGGGTGGGGAGGTGGTTGGTTTGTTTAGAAATAGAATGATGCTAAATTACATAAGCTGATCTGAAACTAGATACACTGCTCAGACTGACCTCTAAGATCCTAGACCCTCAAGGATCTCAAGTGCTAGTATCAGTATGGCTACCACACCTATTTCCAAAGCGATGCTCTAAAGCAACTGTCCATAGGGAATAAAAAGACTAGCAGGCCAGAACCTCAACCAAAAATACTCAATTTATTCTTGCCTGCAAAAATTGTAATAAAATATGAAGTAAACATTCTCATGTCCATCAAGCAGCTAAAAGCTGAGCATCTTGGTTTACCCTTGAGAGCAATCATTTCTTTTCCTAGCTCCTTTAGCATTACCAGAAAAAGCAGAACTCATAAAACATTATTACAGGCATCACCTTCTTGTAATAAGGAAGAATGCTCACTTAAACAGGAGTTACAAAACTTTGTGAGCTGCCACGTGGGTGCTGAGAATAAACAGATCCTCTGCATTTCTTCAACCCTAATGTCAAAGACTGGCTCATATCCAGCATGGACTGGTAGGTTAGACAGCTTCCCAAAGGAAGTCCAACTTCAGACATGAGCAGGAGGTGTTAAGCAACAGGGGAGAGAAGCAACAGGAAGGCAGTTGTGCAAAGGAAATTTCATTCTAGAGGCCTCAAGGGGATCAGTGGATATACACATTTCCAAGAACAGACTATAGTGGGGGAGGGGAAAGAAAAATGACATGGGAAATGAAGCCACAGAGGCACCTCTCAGTGGTGTTGAGGCAGACGGGCTGAATTTTACATGTGGGTACTGGGAAGCAGTGATTACAGGGCTGAAGGAGAGAAATAACTGCTTCACTTTAGCTACTTCTCCCCATTCTTCCCTTCAAGTTAAGTTCCTCAAACATCTACACTTCTCTGCACTGCTTCCAACTCTGTTCCCAGCTCTGCGGGTCTATAAAACACTGAAATTGCCCTTTAAGTCATCTGCTGATCTGGCAGCTCAATTCAACGAGCCCGTTCAGTCTTGACTGTATTTGCTCCCTCTGTAGCACTTGGCCCTGTGAACTATCAGCTCTCCGTGTTCTTCACGCTTTTCTTCCCTACTTTATTGGTTATTGTCTTCACTGAAAGCTTCCTCTCTCCACTTCTGAAAACACTGCTAGCAATCAAGAAGACATCCTTGGCCTTCAGTATTTCCAAACCATTTACATGTTACCTGGATAAAATTTTTTGGTTTGGTTTTGTTTCTTCGAGACAGGGTCTCACTATACAGCACTATGTAAGTCAGACTGGCCTTGAATTCATGCAGAACAGCCTGCTTACGCCTCCCAAAACCGGGTGGGATCAAAAGTATGCGCTAAACACCTGGCTATCTCTGGATAATTTTGGTGAATAGGGCCTAGTCATCTCAAACCTTAAACATAACCTATATGCTCATATATTCTAATTGTATTTATAGCTAAGTCCTCTCTTTTGAACTCTAAATTCAGTTATTCTAGCATCTTAACAGTAACTCAATCACATCTACTTTAACTTTGTGTTTTCAGTGGGGGGAGAGACATTCATGCCAAGGCACAGAGGTCAAAGGACAACTTCAGGAGTCCATTCTCGCCTTCAACCTTATTAAAGCAAGGTCTCTGTGCTGTATACTCCAGGCTAGCTGGCCAGGGAGCTTCCAGCTGATTCTCCTGTCTCTTCCATCTTGCCTTTCAGGGGCTAGGATTAAAGACTGCACCACTCCATCTGGATTTTACTTGTGTTTAAATGAACGCAGGTTATCATGCTTGTACAGCAAGCACTTCGCTTTGCATAGCCATCCCCCAAATTGCATAAACCATCTCCCAGACACACTTTAACTTTTCAGCTGAGTTCTTTCTCTATTTCTCTTGCCACAGCCTGTATCAGAGGCTTGAGAGTTCAGCTTGACTGGACAGACTTCTCTGTGTTGTTTACACTTAGCCCTATCTAACCAACACGATCTTACTAAAAGTAAAATTAACACTTCAAGGTTTAAATTTCCTTAGTGAGTCCCTATTAAGAAATTCAAATTCAGTCGGGCAGTGGTGGTGCACACCTTTAAACCCAGCACTCGGGAGGCAGAGGCAGGCTGATTTCTGAGTTCGAGGCCAGCCTGGTCTACAGAGTGAGTTCCAGGACAGCCAGGGCTACACAGAGAAACCCTGTCTCAAAAAACCAAAAAAAGAAAAGAAATTCAAATTCTCATCCCCAAAAGCCTTCTAGACTCTGCCTTATTGTCCCACACTTCAACCTCACAGCAGGCTCAGCCCCAGAGATCCTGTAGGGATCTCTCCTGAGCAGTGGATGGATGCTGTGGCTTTCCCACACTTTTTCCCCTGGAACACTATTTTTCTTCCACTCCCCTTACCTTTTCTTAATGGACAAATCTGCCCTTCAAGACTGTTAAGCACTCCTTTCTCAAGAAATTTCACTATTGGGGCTGGAGAGATGGCTCAGTTAAAAGCACGGCTGCTTTTCCAGAGGACTAAAGTTTGATTCCCAGCACCCACATGGTGACTCACAACCCTCTGTAACTCCAGTTCCAGGAAATCTGATGCTATCTTCAGGACTTTTAGAGCACTAGGCACAACATGATACACAGAAATTCATGCAGGCACAGAACACACACACACACCAAAAATGAACTAGAAAAACCCCTACTTTTTGAGAAATAGTTGCACAAACACCATCATTCACTCACACCCTTTACCTAACACTAGCTTTGTACTAAACACTTCAAGGCCAAGTTTTAAAAGCTCTTTAGCTTTCCCATCACAATCTCACACATTACATGTACAATGTTCATATTGCTTGCTGTCCTCCCATCCTCTTCTCACTCTTCCACGTGTTTTTGAGACCAGGTTAACCTCAAATTATGTACCCAAGGATGACTAAATGTCTAATCCTTCTGCTTCTACCTCCAGAGTGCTGAGAGTCCAGGCATGCACCATTACACCTAATCTTGCTGGGGTTTGAACTCAGGGCTTCATGTGGGCCAAGCAAGCACTCTACCAACTGAGCTACACGCCAGGCTTTGCTTTCACATACAAAAAAAAAAAAAAAAATTGTTGTGCATGCCACAGCACGCATTGGCAGAGAACAATACGAAGTCAGTTCTCTCCTTCCACCTGCACGTGGGTTCCAAGGAAAGCGTTCAGGTTGCCAAGCTTTGGTTAGCTCCTCTACTTGCTGAGCCCTACCAGACCCCTCACTTCCATGCTTTCATTTGCTTGGCCATTTACTACCTCTCACTAGGTTGGACCCTAATGAGTATTGTCTTCAAACAGTTATCTTCAGTGCCAAATATTAGCACCCAACACTTAAGGGTTTAAGAACATATGACCTTCAGATTATGAGACTGACACGTTACCCACTATACCAAGAGGTCAACAAGAAAGCAAAGCATGAACTTCCAAACAGGTCCTCAAGACTCACAGAATTAGAACTCTGACAGCACAGATATTGTCAGCAGCCTTCTCTGTGGAATGGTAAAACAGATGCTCCAGGATACTAAGAAAGCATTAAGTCCAAACTCTTCCTGACTTGCTTTCCATTATTAGCTTCAGTGGCTCATGACTTGCTTTTACTGTAACACCACTGTGCATAGCATGGTTTTAGTGCTCTTGGGCTTGAAAAGAAAGTGCCAGCACAAAACTACTATTTTGCTTAAAGACCTTGGGCACTTGTCTATGGAGGGCTTCTGAAAAAGAAAATTTCAGTGAATACAAGTAAGTGTGTTTTTGCCTATATTTATTTTTTCTGACGTTTACTTATGAAAAATATGCATGCATGTGGAGGTCAGGGAACAACCTGAAGGAATCTTCTTCCATCATGTGAGTAGCAGGGATCAAACAAACTGTCAGGCATGGTAGGTGACACATGCTCTGAATCATCTTGCCATTGACAGTCCTATACTTTTTTTTAAAGAAAATATTTTCTCTTTACTCTTAATTGTGTGTAAACGTGTGTTTGTGCACAGGATTGCACTCCCCATAGAGGACAGAAGATGTCAGATCCCCTAGCACTGAAGTTACAAGCAGTTCTGAGCTATCTGATGTGGACACTGGGAATCAAACTAGGGTCCTCTACAAGAGTATTAAGTGCTCCTAACCTTTGAGCCATCTCTCCAGCCCCCAAACCCTTATCTTTTGAGACTGGGTCTCATTAAACTTGGAGCACACTGCTTCAGCTAGGTTGGCTGCCAGTGAGCTCCTGAGATCTGCATGTCTCCACCTCCCCAGCACAAAGATTAGAGCTCCACCCTGGCTTTTTATGGAACCAGGGAAGAGCTGAATACAGGTCCTCATGCTTTCACAGCAAACACGGAACAAATAAGCCATCCCCCAGACTTCCAACTGCTTACAATTACATTTTATTTAACTTTGCTATTGTGGGTGCACACAAAAAGGCAGGTATATAGAGGTCAAAGGACGATTTGTGAAACAAAGGTGGTTTTCTCCTTCCTTGTGAATCAGGGAACTGAACTCAAGTTTTCAGACTGGGCAACTGTTAACCCACAGAGCAACCTTGCCAGTAAGATTTTTATTTTTTTGACACAGTCTCAATTACCCCAGGCTGACCCAGAACTCCACAGGTAGTTGGAGATGACCTTAAACTCCAGATACTTTCCGGAACCACTTCCTAAGTACTAGGATTAAAAAACATGTCACTATGACTGGCTTTTGTTTATTTAGAAATTTTTTATTTCAACACAAGATATTACTCCTTAGTTCTGGGTGGCCTAGAACTCACTATGTAGCCTAGGCTGGCTTAACACTGAGACATCAACCTGCCTCTGCTGGGGCTAAAAGTGTGGGACACCAAAGCCCAGCTGCAGGCTAGCCTTAAACTCACAATAATCCTCCTGCTTCAGCCTCCTAATTAACAGGTTGAACCACCATCCAACATAAGTGCTTTTTTTTCCTGTTAAGTGGTATCACAACTTTCACTGACTTCTAAAAGACATTAATGACATACATGTATGTACCCAATTAAGCCACATGTGGTGCTCTTCTCTATAATCCTAGCAAATGCGGGACTAAGGCAGAAGGACTGTCACAAATCCAAACCTAGTAGTAAATTATAGGCCAGCTTGTGATACTAAGCAAGATCTGGCCTCAGAAAACAAGTAAGTTAGGCTAAATTAAGTTGTAGTATTAGCCCTTATTTTTTAAATAATAGTAGTAGTAATAATTATTATTATTATTTTACTTTTCCCCTTTCATTCTGTGTGTATGGTGTTTTGTCTGAATAGCACCAAGTGCATAACTGGTGTCCTTGAAGCCCAGAGGAGGGCTTCAGATTCCTAGGAACAGGAGCTAGAAACAGTTGTGAGCTGCTTGTGGGTGCTAGGAATCAACCTGGAAGAACAAGCCCTCTTAAACAAGAGCCATCTCTCCAGTCCTCCTCCCACCTTTATGTGTGTGTGTGTGTGTGTGTGTGTGTGTGTGTACATATACAAAGCAAGTTCCGGGCCAGCAAAAGTTATAGACTGAGACCTTATCTCAAAGGAGGATAGAAGAAATAAATCCTGAACAAAACGAAATTGTACTGTCATCTAATTAAATGGAATGGTGAAAACCTAGAATCATCCAGAGCTTAAAAAAAAAAAAGCTTTCTAGCTTCTTTCTGTACTGTAGTAATGAGCCAAAACATAAGGAGACATTTAACAATTCATCAATCACTAAATTTGATCTTGGGTAGACGTTAATGATTAGCAATGAATCGTTTTTAAGGGGAGAAAGTTTTGCCTGGATAAAAAGGTAGCCCACACGTTGTAAAAAGGTAGTCACAATCGTTCGTAGTAAAGATTAGTTTAGTATGAGCTGAATAGGTAAGGTTACTCTCTAGTGACAGAGCACAGCGGCAGCCTATAGACATGTGGCCTCTTTTGGACAGAAAGAATTGTTGGTTACTTTGAGTGCTACTACAACTAGTGCACTCATTTGGGAAACGCACCCAACTGCAAAGCTCATATAAAGATCTGTGATGTACTATATATACACCTATAAAGTATGCCTAAGCAAAGGAAATTCTAAAGAGGACGCTACTTTAATCAATGATAATACAACCAAAGCCTGTCGTTCCGGGGAGCTCTAGCAGATGACCCGCTCTCCCGGAGAAAGTAGCCAATTAAAAGACCAGCGATCCCCGATTCCCTCGGGATCTCTCGCCGCCGCTTCAGCCCCGGCTCTGGTATCGCCACAGGCCCCCGAGATACGGCAAGTGACTGAAACCCCGTGAGACCCCGCTTCGCCTTCGCTGGCCCCGATCAGAGGGCTCTCTCGCCCTTTTCGCTGCTCCGGCTACCAGCGCGCTCCGCTACCGAACATCGGCCGACAAGAACGCGGTTAGCGAGAAAGCAGGAGGCCGTCCCACCCCGCGCCGGGTGCCCCTCGACCCTCCACCCTGCGCACCACACGCCGGGGCCGGCCGGGCAGCCAGCAGGCGCCGCTGTGGCGCCGCCTTCAAAACCAACAGCCTACAGCCAGCCACCTCTGTGCTTGCGGTCTACAGCCTCACAGCGGTGAGAGGACTGTCCGCGCAGGCGCGCCCCTGACGCGGCCCGCGCTCGCCACTTCCGCCCGAGCGGGAGGCGGGGGAGGTGACACGGAGCCGGCAGGCGCGAGCTCGGATCCTCAGAAGACCGGGATGCCGCGCGGACCTGAGACTCACCAAGTATAACGACTGCCAGCGACACTGAGCATCCAGCTCCTCGAACTCCCGCTCGATGGTAGCCGACATGGCGGCGAGGAGCACGAGCGGAACCACCACAGCGGACGGGCTCGGGCCCCGCTCTATCCGGGGAGAGCGCTGGCACTGTTAGCGCATGCGCGCTCCGCGCCCCGCCCCGCCCCCACGTTGAGCCAAGCCGGCTTTGGGGAAAGTACCTGGAGCGTCGGACGTCAGCGCGCCGCCTGGGCGCCGCGTGGGTTGGACGTCGTGGAGGAGGCGGGGCAGGCGGGGGCGTGGTCCAGAGACTGCCCAGGTGGGAGGGGCGGGGCCGGGTGCCACCCTGGAGCTACGTTGGACAGAGTCTAGCCCTGGAGGTGAGAAAGTCCCTGGAAAGTCTCTGGCCAGCTCGGTCTTCCTCGCCGTTCCAGTTCTCCTTTTCTCCTTAGTCTTCAAGTTTTTTCTTAAACTGCAGTATCTATCTAAGTTCTATTTAAATACCATATATGTTAGTCTAATGACCTGTGTTCAACTTTGAAACACATTAGGGTGATGTCAAGCTCAACAAGTTTTGTGCCAAACAAATCGCTATAGAAAGAGGGAAGGCATCTAGTCTTGTTTAATTTAGAGTATAACTCACAGCTCCAAAGTTAGTGTTGTCTGTTCAAAGCACATGTAAGTCCCCTTCTACAAAACAAGTGCCCGGCTACGGAAATCGTTTTGCCTCAGATTTAAGATAACTCAATGTTGATGAACTCATGTGCTTAAAATTTTCACCATCTGATAATCTTAAGAGATGTGAAAATATGCTTCTGGTCTTTTGTCCAAGATCAAGTGAAGAATTGTGAAGGGGTAGAGAAGCATGAACTGTTGTCCAGTACTGAATTTAAAAGTTTATCAACAGTTAACTCGGTTCTGGAATTGGAATTCAGTGAAGCCCTCTGTTCAACCCCAGCAAAGGGCACAAAGAACAAAATCCCTAAATACAGCAATTCCATGTCTCAGTGTCTGCCCGCTTACTTGCTCAGCAGCCTCATGGGGCTAGTAGCCACTGTGTGGTGGGAAGCACAAGTAGAATGTTTGTGTCATCAAGGAACACTCTTTGCTTTGATGGGTTGGGGTTGGTTTTTATGGTTGGTAAGTTGGTTGGTTTTATTTTGAAAAGGTCTCAAAGACCAGCCCAACCTCCAAGCTATGGCTTCCACTTACAGAATTAACTCAGGGCCTTGCATATGCTAGGCAAATACTCTCTTACTTAGCTAGAGCCCCAGCTTTTTTCTTTTTCTTTTTTTTTTTTAATTCAGTTTAGGCTGACTCATTGGTTCAAAGCACTGGTTACTGTTTCAGTGGGTTTGACTGGGTACTGGTGTGGCTGCTCACAACCCTCTGTGATTCCAATCCCAGGGGTCTGACACCCTCTTCTAGTCTTCACAGATACCAGACACACACTTGGTGCACATACATGCCTGCAAAATAATCATACACATAAAGGTTATTCTTTTTTAGATTTTAGTGTTTAAGGTTTCACTAAGTTCAGCAGGTTGGTCTTGAACTTGTTCTGAATCTGAATTAAGCCTGTACTTGAAATTCTCCAAGTAGCTGGGATTATAGGCCTGGCTTGTGTGGCTTGTTCTTATTGTGTTTTGGTAGGGTCTTATGTTGTAGTCCAGTACAGTCTTAAACTTGACATCCTCCTGCCTCTGCCTCCCAACCACTAGGATATAAGCATGTATAACATATTCCTGACAATGTTACCGTACTTCTGGAAGAACAAACAAGCTGACTAGTCTAACTAAATCAAGCAGCAGACTTACACGGTCATCTGGTATGTGCATAGTTCACAATGGCTGATAGCTGGTAAAAGGGGAAAATGATGGTGTCATCCACATTGGTGCTGGACTCAAAAGGGCTGAATGGAATGTATCCTGTGTCTCCATTTATGTGAAGTTCAAGGGCAGAGCAGTGAGCAATACTGAGGCTGCCAGAGTGGAGGGGTATTGGTTGTTCCAGAATCTTGAGGATACTTGAAGATACTTTACATCTTTAAGTACAGTATTGTATATAATATACTCATATTTTGTGTATATTAATAAACGAACTGCACATATAAGATATTTTTAACTTTATGCCAACCTCAATAAAATAAAGTTTAAAAAGTTATGGCTATTTTACTTAGAAATGGTAGCCACATAGAGTATCTCACTTTGTATTTAATAAGTTAATGCCACCTCTTGAATATAACAAGATTGTGACTTCTCCCAAGCCACATAAGGCACTTTGATTCTCTGAAATTGCTAGCAGCTAGAGTACAGCTATGGACCACATGGGATTAAGACAAGGACTCAACGGGCAGTGGTGGCACACACCTTTAATCCCAGCACTTGGGAGGCAGAGGCAGGCGGATTTCTGAGTTCAAGGCCAGCCTGGTCTACAGAGTGAATTCCAAGACAGCCAGTGCTACAGAGAGAAACCCTGTCTGGAAAAAAAAAAAAAAAAAGACAGGGCGTCTACTCATGCTTTATTTTGGACCTATAAAGTATATCTGATGCTTAGTCTTACAAAATGGCCCTCCATACTTTGACCTGGCCCTCTGTCTGCTGGCATCTGTTAGGCTAGCTAAGTACCTTACAACAATGCTATTGACTACCCACCTGGTATAGTGGTGCATGCCATTAATCTCAGCAGTCTGGAGGCAGAGGCAGGAGATCTCTGTGACTTCAAGGCCAGCCTGGTCTACATAGTGAGTTGTAGGCCAACCAGAGCTACAAAATGAGACCCTGGCTGGGCATGGTGGCAGACAACTTTAATCCCAGCACTTAAAAAGGCAGAGGCAATTGGATCACCAAGTTCAAGGTTAGCCTGGTCTACAGAGCAAGTTCTAGAACACCCAGGGTTACACAGACAACCCTATCTTGCAATAAATAAGTAAAAAAAAAAAAAAGAAGAAGAAGAAAGAAAGACCAAATATTATGGCCTGGAGAGTTGGCTCAGCAGTTAAGAGTACCTGTTATCTTGCAGAGGACCCAGGTTCAGTTGCCAGCACCCAGGTGGTGACTCATAACCTTCTGAAGTTCCAGCTCTAGGGGATCTGACACCCCCTTCTGACCTCACACACCAGCCATATGGTCAGCACACAGACACGTAGGCAGAACATTCACATACATAAAGTGGATCTTGTTGGGTTTTTTGTTGTTTTGTTTTGTTTTTGTTGTTTTGGTTTTCTGAGACAAGGTTTCTCTGTGTATCCTTGGCTGTCCTGGAGCTCACTCTGTAGAACAGGCTGGCCTCGAAGGTTTTTTTAAATGTAAACAAGCAAACAAAGATCAGCTAGGTTAGGGGGCCCTGACTGTACCCCCAGCACCCAGGCATGAGGATAAGGCAAGCTTGAGCCATATGAGACCCTATCTCAAAATACCATTGAAAATATCATTGAGTAACTCCCTAGCTCAACTACAGAAATATGTTGCAGTCTCTCAACTGTAGTATCATTCATTCATTTGTCCTAACATTTGAATGAGCTGCCTATCTTTGTTTGTTACTTTAAGCTCCAAATTTCCCTTTTTTTTTTTTTCCTTCATTCTATTTATGTACTCACTGACACAGGTCTGATCACGTAGTGCTGGCTAGCTTGGAACTTACTATGTAGACCAGCCTGGCTTCAACTCAGAGAGATCCTCCCACCTTTGCCTTCTGAGTGCTGGGATTATAAAGTCTTGCTACTCTACCTGACACAAAGTTTCCTCCTTTTTTTTTTTTTTTAAAAGAGTTTTATTTAATATATATATATATACTTTAGCTGTCTTCAGACACATCAGAAGACTGCATCAGATCTCATTACAGATGGTTGTGAGCCACCATGTGGTTGCTTGGATTTGAACTCAGGACCTCTGGAAGGACAGTCAGTGCCCTTAGCCACTGAACCATCTCTCCAGCCCAAAGTTTCCTCTTTTTAAAAGCCCTTTCTAGAAGAATGTTGTAGACCCTTTGCCTGCTGATACCTTTTAAAATTTTGTCAAGAGAGGGCATCGGTGAGACACTGCCGAGTAAAATCGGTTTCTGGGCTCTTTTGTCCCCTTAAGGGTAGCCTTACTCTGCAGTAGCCAACAGTCCCCACCCAACACCATCCCAGGACCCTATTCCTTGGGAGGTTTTGCAGTCCCATGAGCAGTTTCCAGCTTAGATGGCTGGCAACAAGCTCGAGAGAGTGGAGGGTTGGCCTTCCTAGAACCTGTGAACGTGGCCTTTCCTGGGAGAAAAAATGAATGGCTTTTACAGAGGTAATTAAAGTGATTTCAGATGAGATCGTCTTAGATTATGGGGGTTGGGGACAGAGAGAGAGAGAGAGAGAGAGAGAGAGAGAGAGAGAGAGGGGGAGGGAATGAATGAATGAGTGAGTGAATGAATATGGAGAAAAGGCCATGTGAAGACAGGGGCAAATAGGCCCCAGTAGCCACAGGAACACTTGGAGCCCCAGAAAGTAGAAGAAACCAGGTCAGGTTCCATGCTGAACCCCTAGAGGAAGCAGAGCCTGCTGACCCCAGTCAGTCGTGGATTGCTGGCTTCTCTAAACTGCTGAGCAGTCTTCCTTGGTTTGGTTTTGTTTTTAAAATATTTTCTATGAAATGAGTAGCCTAGGCTGGCTTTGGGTACGAAGGCTACACATATGAGCCACCATACTAGCTGAACTGCTGTTTCCTTAGGCCACCACGATCCTGATTTGTTCTGACAGCTAGCTGCAGGAGGTTTTCCCCAACCCAGTGCAGTACCTCGGGGACTCATTCTCCATTCAGCGAACCAGAGGCAGTGCCTTCCCCAGTGAGGCCTTGGTTGCAGGCTTCCTAGGCTAGAGAGGGGTGTGGGGGAGAGCTCTCTTATACCCTCCCCCTCCTTTATCCCCACATTCTTTTGAGCTCTCTAAACTTCTCAGTAGTTAATCTACTCCAACCCACTATACATATTCTTTTTAAAAAATATTTATTTTATGCACACCAGAAAAAGGAATCAGATCTCATTATAGATGGTTATGAACCACCATGTGGTGGCTGGGAATTGAACTCAGAACCTCTGGAAGAGCAGCCAGTGCTCTTATCCACTCAGCCATCTCTCCAGTCCCACTTAATTATTCCTTACGGTAGTTTTTTCTATGTAGACTGTTGTGTAGTTGGGACTGAGACTGAAGCTTAGTGGGAGATAATTTACTCAGCGTGTTCAGGATCCTATCAAGATCCTATTCCACCCCCAACACCACAAGCAAAAAATTACCCAGCAGTTGCTGTTCTAATTAAACATACTAACATGGAGTGGGGGTGGGGCTCACAGCTCTAAATTTAGCCAAGTGTGATGGCTTATGCCTGTAAATTTAGTACTTAAAAGTCTAAAGTAGAATTGTCATGAGTCTGGGGCCAAGTCTGTGCTATGTAGTAAGTTCTAGGTTATCCTGGGCTATACAGTGAGACACTGTCCCAAAGGTTAATAAATAAATTGTAAAGTCAGCTATTTTCCTTCTTTTCTTTTTTTAATTTATTTTGAGATAAAGTCTCATGTATGCTAGTTTAGTCTCGAATTTTCTATGTAGCCAAGACTGGCCTTAAACTAATCTTACTTCCATCTCCTAAGTTCTGAAATTATAGAGGCATAAACACCATCACTCCTGGTAGGTCTAATAGAGGCAGGAATATCAGGCGATCAGGGTCATCCTCTGCTTCAAGGGGAGTTCAAAGCTACCCTGGGCGTCATAAGACCCTGTCTCATGTAACTAAAAGAAAAAACAAAGAAAATAAATTCAATGATTTCTACTGAGCCAAAATGGCATTGACAAAAGCACAGGGCGACAGCACTGGGTAAATAGTGGAGCAAGGGCAAAGAAGAAAGAGCCTTTAGGCTCCGGAGAAATCTAAAAATGGAGGAAGGCTTATCAAGCCATTAGCTCCCTATGCAAAGGTGATGCTTCTGGCAAAGGAAGGATGGATGAAAGAGAAGAGTTCTGTGAGTCCTGCTGTGTGTCAGATGGGTAGCAGTGGCCGCTATGCTGTGGAAAGACCAGCTGAACACCCACAGGATCAGTATGTTTGCTCTGTAGAGACTGCTGCTGTGGAACTTCACCCAAGAACCTGCCTCGTCAGCCTTTGCCAAAGTCACTCCTCTCCCAAAGCATTAAAATGGGGCTGTAGTGACCCCAGGAGTTCTGAATCTGAAGTCTGGCCTGGCACTGATAAAAGACCATCCCTCTACCACAGAGCACAGTGAAACAGGAGCACCAGGGAGGTTTGGTTGACTCAGAAGTTGCCTGCCAGCCAGGCCATGGTGGCACACGTTAATCCCAGCACTCGGGAGGCAGAGGCAGGCAGATTTCTGAGTTCGAGGCCAGCCTGGTCTACAGAGGGAGTTCCAGGACAACCAGGGCTACACAGAGAAACCCTGTCTCGGGAAAAAAAAAAATGTTGTCTGCTGGTGCCAGATTTCCAGGAGAGACCATGGTTCTTCTCTCTTCTGATGTCATTGGATTTCCTCAGAGAGATGTTATCAATCAGCTGTGAAGGTTATACCAACCAGCTCATTAGGTGTGGACCCAGAAACCCAAGCACAGTACACCGTAGTAGCACATGGCATTTGGAAGTGTTACCAAGTGTTTTATTTTAGAGATTCCTTTCTGGCTTAAGAGACCCATACTGACCGGAAGGGAGGGGGCAGCAGGAAGACAGTAGCTTCTGCTCATGGCAGGCAACTCTCCTCACACTACAGTTCCAGGGAAAGATTCCATGCTGACTTCCTCCTCTGAAATCAGAACATGCTGTGAAGGAAGGGGTCCTGCTTTGTTAAGCCTTCTGTCCCAGGGTTTGTTTTTTTGGTTTGGTTTGGTTTTTTGTTTGTTTGTTTGTTTGTTTTCAAGACAGGGTTTCTCTGTGTAGCTCTGGCTGTCCTGGAACTCACTCTGTAGACCAGGCTGGCCTCAAACTCAGAAATTCACCTGCCTCTGCCTCCCAAGTGCTGGGATTACAGGCGTGTGCCACCACTGCCCGGCCTGTCCCAGGGTTTAATGGTCACAAATAGATGACAAAACCACGTACACAAAGCAACCCAGAACTAATGAAGCTGTGGACCAAGCCAGAAGCCATACTGAACCTGGATGTCCCCAGAGCCTTGTTTTGCAAAGATCTGGAATACAATTAGAAAACAAAACAAAACAAAAAGAGCAGCTGGGCAGTGGTGGCACACGCCTTTAATCCCAGCACTCGGGAGGCAGAGGCAGGCGAATTTCTGAGTTCGAGGACAGCCTGGTCTACAGAGTAAATTCCAGGACAGCCAGGGCTACACAGAGAAACCCTGTCTCGAAAAACCAAAAAAAAAAAAACCAACCAAACAAACAAACAAAAAAAGAAGCACAAAAGCAAATGGTCCTCTGCTGTAAATGCACTGAGTGCTCAGACTTTGCCATCTCCAAGTGATTCTGGGGGCCTTTGTGTTCTATCCTGCAACTGACTTAAGGTCTTTTCTATAACAGGGTTTGAAAAAGGAGATACCTTTTACTACGAAGGCCTGCATATCCTTAAAATTTTGCTTGTGGTTTTAGGGGGTCCATAAGCCCTTCCCCTCAGTGACTTGTGCATCTGATAGAACCATATCAGATGCTCAACTAGCCCTTGCCTCTGGTTCCATGTTCTGGAGACCAAAGTTTACCAAGTAGTTTCCCCTTTCAAGACAACTTAAGTGTTTCCTAGTAACACAGTGGTAGACTGTGTTATTTCTTGTACTATCTATGAACTCCAAGAAATGCCTACAACCCCTTCTACCTCCTGGCTTCCAGATAGAACTTTCTGGTTTCTCTGGTCATTAGCCCTTTTCTTAGAGGAAAAGCCAGGCCATTTCATTGGTTCAGCCCGAGTGAAGTCAGCACTCTTTGTATTTGTAGGTCACAGGCCATCAACATATGTGAGCCTTTTCTTCAATAGGCTGGACTCTCGAAGTCTTGCCCTTTGACCTGGGGGCAATGATGTAGCAGGCCAGCAACAGGGCTCTGGGATTGTTAATTTTGAAGAAAGTGAGTCTGATATCACTTGCTTTTCCCCTCAGTGACCACCCCTAAATAAGCCTTCCCTCAGTCCCCTCACTCAGAGCCCCAGCCTGTCATCTAAACAATTAGTGAGGATGAGCCAGGCTCAGTTATTCTTTTAAATGTGTTTGCCAGGCATGTTGGCCCACACCTATAATCCTAGCACTTAGGACATGGGGTTGAGCTCAAGGTCATCATTGGCCATTTGGTAAGTTTAAGGCCAGCCTGGGCAGACCAGCTTTGCAGTGGTTTTAGCTCAGGGTGCTCTGCAATACAGCTTTGAAATTAAGTTAGAGTATCACAGTGCTTTCTGGATATATGGCAATTAATAAAGCTCTAGAGTTAACCTGCCAAGGATAGATGTAATACATGTTACTCTGACATTGTTAAAGCGTTGCAAAATTAGATTACTTTAAAATGCTGTATCACAAAGGCATGGAAACACAGTTGTGGATGAAGAAGCCTAGAGTTTATATCTCAAGTCTGTCTTATATTAAAGATAAAAGTTACGTTTTCACATCTGCTGTACAATGGAGCTAATATCCCCTACCCTGTCTGCCTTTTAAAAGAAGTGAAAGAAAATAATAGGTTTTTAACTATAGTTCTGTATAAATAGTTTATTATTTAAATTTTTGACACTTATTTTTTTAAAAATGTTTATTTATTTATGTATGTGAGTATACTGTAGCTATACAGATGGTTGTGAGCCATTATGTGCTTGCTTCAAATTGAACTCAGGACCTCTGCTCACTCTGGCCCAAAGATTTTATTTATTATTATATGTAAGTATACTGTAGCTGTCTTCAGACACACCAGAAGAGGGCATCAGATCCCATTACAGATGGTTGTGAGCCACCATGTGGTTGCTGGGATTTAAACTCCAGACCTTCAGAAGAGCAGTTAGTGCTCTTAACCACTGAGGCATCTCTCCAGCCCCCAACATGTATTTGTTTATATTTGTATGTATTGGGTTGTTTATGTGCAATGGAAAGCAGAACTTTCCTAAGTCAGTACTTTCTGTCCACCATGTGGGTTCTGGGGGTCAAACTAGGTCTCTGCGCTTAGCATCCAACAATCTTACTTGGTGAGCCATCTCCATGGCCTAATTTTATCATTTTTATTTTTTAACTTTATTTTTGGTTTTTTGAATTTTCTCTGTGTATCCCTCAGTGTCCTGAAACCTGATTTGTAGATCAGGCTGACCTTGAACTCACAGAGATCTGCCTGCCTCTGCCTCCTGAGGGCTGGCATTAAAGTTATATGCCACCACACCCAGCCTAAATTTATAATTTTAAAAAGGAAATGGCAAGCCATAGTGGAGGAGGTTTTACAATGAACACAAGAAAGGAATCAGGTCCAAATGTATAATGAATGCCTACAAACAAATGTGAAAAGACATGTCAGATGGTAGTGACTCACGCCTTTACTCCCAGCACTGGGGAGGCAGAAGCAGGTGGATCTCACAGTTCAAGGCCAGCCTGGTTTACAAAGCAAGTTCTAGAACAGCCAGGTCTATACAGAGAAACTCTGTCTCAGAAAAACAAAACAAAAGGGAAGGAAGGGAAGAAGGGAGGGAGGAGGGAAGGAAGGAAGGAAGGAAGGAAACAATCTGAAAATGGACAAAACATTTATTTGAATGGGACTGTTTTGAAGATGATATTCCAATGGCCAATGTACAGATGAACCTCAGTATTGGTAGTCACCAGGGATTGCAAATTAGAACCGTATTGAGCTGAGACCTGGCTCCAACATAAAGGCGGGAACCTGGAACAACCACAATTACTGTTGTGCTAACAGATTTTCTGCTGCTATATATCCATCTGAGATGGGTTTTTGTTATTGTTGTTTTGTGTTTTGAAAGAAGATATCCTTGGAGAGGATACTGGTCCCTGGTCCCCTTCTGTTTGTGCTTCCTGGACACTGTGGAAGGAAATGGGCCTTCTCTACCATGTATGCCCACGCCAGAGGCCCAGAGTAGCAAAACCAGGTGTCCTGAACCAAATCTCTGAAATCACGACCCCAAACAGACCTTTGCTCCATCAGTTCATGACCTCAAGCATTTTGCTACGATGGAAAAAGCTCTAGTAACTGTGTCACTCTGACTTGTCTGTTATCTGCCTTTTTGATTTAGACCTTTTACTTCCTTCTTCTGTTTTTTGGAGACCCTTGTGGTTACAATGGCTTCCACAGGGTTGTCTCCCCATCTCAAAGCCTGGAATTTAACCACATCTATAAAGTCTTGTGTGACGTGGCAAAAAAACAAAAACAGTCTTAGGTGTATGCCTTGCTCCCCTAAACCAGTGTTCTCAGCCTGTGGGTCATGACCCCTTTGGGGTCAACCGACCTTTTCACAGGGGTCACCTAAAAACCATTGGAAAAGACAGATCTTATCATTCATAACAGTAGCAAAATTACAGTTATGAAGTAGCAGTGAAAATAGTTTTATGGTTGGGGTCACCACACCACGAGGAACTGTATTAAAAGGTTGCCGAGTCAGGATGGTTGAGAACCACTGCACCTCTCTAGGGTGGGCTTCCATGATCCGCTACAGAGAAGAAGGCAGCCCTCAGAGAAAGTCATGACTGAGAGATTTCCAGAGAAACCTGTCAGAGTCACTAGGTTAATTAGAAATCATCGACCCTTCTGATTGCCTTGTAGTGTGATCTCATTAACATTTACATCTGGGTAAACCCAATTTTCATTCAGGTTTTATGTTATGTGAAGCCCAAAGCATGTTGAGTGATGTAACCCCCATAGTTCATTAAAGTGGAAGATTTCCTTTTTGACGGAGACAGTCTTGCTGGGTAACCCAGGGCTTCAACTCAACCCTCCTATCACTACCTCCCCAGTGCTTAGATTCCAAGAATGCATTAGTGCTTGGCCAGATGCACGCTACTGTGATGGTTAACCTTGACAGGATCTAGATGAATCAATGAAACAAGCCTCTGGTCTGGGCTGTGAGGGATTACCTGATAAGGATAACAGGTAGGAAGGTGCATCCCAAAGAGGTGGCACCATTCCTGGATTGTGTACTGTATTGTGTAAAAAGAAACTAGCCGTGGACAGCACTCGTCACTTTATTTCCCTTTTGACAGATGCGATATGACCAACTGCCTCAAAATCCTGCAGCTGTGGGTGGCTTCTCCATAATGGTCTGTACCCTCAAACTGTGAACCAAAATAAACCTTTTCTCCCTGAAGTTTGCTGCTTGTTGGGTATTTTGTAACAATAAGAAAACAAGTAACAAATCCTGCCAAGGAGAAGAGACCAGATACAGGTCTTGGGCAAAATGGGGCTAAAGCTTCTCAGGAGAGCCTTCAGAGAACTGTTGGAGCTTCCTTGCGGTAGACAACACACTGTGCCTTTGGGGCTTTTTGTCCCAGCTCTTTCACACTTTTCCCTGCTTTCCCACATTCCCATGGAATTTCAAGCAGGTGAAATAGTCAAGACATCAGTAAGCCACACCCATTCCCATTAACACTCCCTCCTCAGAAAGGCTAAACAAGGCCTCTGATTGACATTGCTAAGTCTGAAGGGGACTTTGAATTGGTTGACTAAAGGAACTTGGAGAGTAGGCAAAGGAAGATGAACAGAGACATCGTGGTGAAATGTGGGAACGGCAAACAAGGGGTTAAATAAAACAAAATGCATAAAGAAATTCAAGTGTAAAGAAGCCACTTGGCAGAAAGTAAAATTCATCTAAGGCCAGCACTTCTTGAAATCAAACTGTGTGTTCATTTTATTTCTCCTTGCACTGCTCAGTAATAGCCAATCATATAAGAATTTGATCACATCTGACCACTTGAAAGCAAGACACAAGACCCCTTTGCTTTAGTCACACGAATGCAGTGGCCTTTAGGTGTGCTTGCTTGCTTGCTTGCTTGCTTCGGTATAGGTACACACCCTTAAGCAAAAGTAAAACTTTTTAACCTTGCAGAAATACTTTGAAGGGTGCGGTCACTTTCTTGAGAGCACAGATCCATTTCTTAGAGAAAAGTATGGTATGAGGGAGAATGGGACTGGGGTCTGTGACCACAGCAATGTGAGAGGAAAGAGCAGTGTCCACAGAGGATTTCCTGCAGAATTCCTAATGTGTAACTCCTAGGAGGCGGCTTGAGAAAATCCTATAGACGAGGAGTACAGCTCGGTGGTACAGTGTGTGTGCAGCATGTAGATGACCTGAGTTCATTCTCCAGCACCTCAAAAAGGGGAACTTGGACACACACACACACACACACACACACACACACACACAGGTCAAGAAAGAGAAATCCTGTCAGGTAATAGACAAAATGATCTTTATATTTTCTGTAGTTGGCTTTTTTGCCTCTTTTTTGAATGAGGGAACTCTTAGACAGAAGTCCTAGGCTTACTCTCAAGAAGTATGAGGACCTGTGGAAGTCATGTAATATTAGAACAGTCTAGTCAATCTTCTTAAACTCTGCATCCAAATCTCAAGGACCTATCTTTAGAACCTGCTCCTTCTCCTGAATTCTCTGTTCCAGTTAATGACATCACTCATTCACCCACACTCAAACCAGGAAATTCTTGTCAACACATCTCTGCCCTCTAGCTCCTCTAGCCCACGGGTCACTTGGTTCTGTGGACTCTTGCCTTCCGAGAAATCTCACTTCTGTGCTCTGCACTGCCTTTCTCCGAGGCTGCTCTGGTTTAGGGCTTTGCTTTCTTCCTGTCCATCCTTTTCTAGTCAACTGTACAGCATTCCAGTTAGTACTTGGAGTGCCAAGAATGCAATGCCCAGAGGCAATAAATACAAAATCAATGAGACCAAAAAAGTGACTGAGTGGATCCTTTTGAACATTATAAGTGCCTCTTCTTCTTCTTCTTTTCTTCTTCTTCTTCTTCTTCTTCTTCTT
>JADRCH010000015.1:8008877-8026389 GCA_019843965.1 Rhynchomys soricoides | reverse complement strand
GGGGGGGGGGTATTATTTTAATGTAGCCCTGGCTTTCCCGGAACTCATTATGTAGACCACGCTGGCCTCAAGCTTCCAGAGATCTATCTGCCTACCTCTCCTCCTGAGTGCTGGGATTAAAGGCATGTAGTACTATGCCTGGCTTCAATTATTTTCATTTCCCTATTTAGTAAAGCATTGTAATATCTTTTTGTAGACATATCTCCTCCCTCTTTTTTGCCTCAGTACTGGAACTGAACCCAAGGTCTTGCTATCTTAGGAAAGCACTCTACTGATGAACTATATCCCCTTTTTGATTTTTATTTTGAAATGGGGGCTTGCTAAATTGCCCCAGGCAGTCCTTAAGCTGGAGATTGTTTTGCCTCAGCTCCCAAAGTCGCTGGACTTACAGGCCCCTAGAAACATGCCCATGTCTCCACAGTGGCTCATTTTCCTTTTAAAGGATTTAAAAAAAAAAGCTAAAAATAAAATTGTTTGGGAAAAGACACTACTGTTATCTCCCTTCAGTTTTTCTAAGCAGGAAATCCTGAGGTAAAGATTTGAGTTGAGCCCAAGTATTTGATATGGGAGGTGATTCCAGGAAACCCTAGAGAGCAGGGAAGGAAGGGGGGGAGGAAGCCAATAACGGGTTTATCAGCAACCATTTACCACATGGGCAATTAAACCTGAGGCCCACGGGGAGCTTGGGGAGGCAGGCAGTACAGAGCATCCTGTCAAATTTTCCAAACCATAAGGCAAAGAACTTGGGGTATTATCCATCAACTGCCCAGTGGTTATAGTTTGAAAGATGTTTCTAGAACATATTAGCTCCCTGGCACTCTTAGCATGCCCAGTATATGTAATCTGAGCCTGTTCTACGGAACAAAACTGTTCAAGAGGAAAACAACCTTTGAATTCAGAAGTGAATGCAGATGGTAATGAGACAGGCACTTACAGCGTCTGCTACAGATATTTTTATAGCTTTTATATTCACCATTAAGTTGCTCTATGAATGAACAGAACCAATGCATACTAGACGTAGCGATTTGAAACTATGACCTTGCTCAAGCCCCATGACCCTGAGAGTTTGTTCTTTCTTTCTTTCTTCCCTCCTTCCTTCACTTCTTTCTTTCTATTTTTTCCCATGATGTCACATAGCCAAGACTGTCTTGGAACTCACTAAGGAGAAGCTTAAACTTGTGATCCTCCTGCCTCAATCTCCTACGTGCTGGAATTTCTGGCTTGTGCTGATCCTGTTCTGTTTTATATAAAGCTAGAGATGGCAGTTATGATGATTATTTGTAGTTGGTCTTTGTTATTTTGTGGGTTTTCCTCCCTTTTCTATCCTTTATTCCCCCAATTTCACTTCCAAACCCTAGATAGGAGAGGGAGAGAGATCTGATCTGATCACTTTCCCAACTGCTCCTCCCAGTTCCCAGCCCAGCCCCTTCAACCGTTTCTCCCTACCAGTCCTCCCTCAGTTCCCCAACAGTCTGCTTAAACAGCCCCTTCTCCCAGTTTCCCCAGTACTAGCAGTTGTAATTATTATTAGCAAAAATAATATCCAGACAGACTTCACTGCTTTATTTTGTTTTCAATTCTTTTTATCTATAACTATTTCTTACTTATTTTTTCTGTGTTTTTACATGAAAATCTTTGTATCTGCTGCCCCTACCCTCCAGCTTTCAATGTTCTACTTAATATTTACTTATTTATCTATATGTGTGTGGGTGTTTTTCTTGCATGTATATATAAGTATACCACATGCATATATGGTTTGTTCCTTCAAAGATCAGAAAAGAGCATTGGATACCCATATGTAAGTACACTGTAGCTGTTTTCAGACACACCAGAAGAGGGCATCTGATCTCATTACAGATGGTTGTGAGCTACCGTGTGGTTGCTGGGATTTGAACTCAGAACCTCCGGAAAATCAGTCAGTGCTCTTAACCTCTGAGCCAACTCTCCAGCTCTTGCTCTAGCCCTGTTGGCTCCGGCTCCACTCACTGTAGCTGTCTTCAGAAACCCCAGAAGAGGGCATCAGATATCATTAGGGATGGTTGTGTTGCTGGGATTTGAACTCAGGACCTCTGAAGAGTAGTCAGCGCTCTTAACTGCTGAGCCATCTCCAGTCCTCCTTCCTTTCATTTTAAAAGGCTTCTTATTGACTCTTTGTGAGTTCCCCCTCATTCTGCTCACCACCCAGTCCCCTCATATTCACACTTTGCCCTTGCAACCTCCTCCTCCAAATGAAACAAACAACAAAGCATAGGAAACAGCTCATTGTGGAAGCTGTCACAGTGTGTACCACAGTATGTCCCTCTGTCCACACATCTTCACTTGCGAATGTTCATTGCAATGAGTCATTGGTTTGGTTCGAGTTCCCCAGTTTTTGTGACATCATTAATATCGGATCCTTACTGGGACTCCATTTATCCTGATATTGCCCTGTGTCATGGAGACTCTGAAGCTTTACAACAACAGGACTGGCCCTTTCACTGTCCCAACCGTTTGCAAATGATATAGATGTTGAGGTGAGCCAATCAGAGCCCTGGATCTGGGCCGGGGTGGTAGTCCAGCTGGTCAGGCTCTCCCTTTTCCACACCACCAGGGAGAGCTTCCTCTCACCATCTGCAGGCGGGAGCATCAGCTCTCCTGCTCCCATGCCCTCTGGGACTGCTCACCCACATTGGTGTCTCCAGAGCCAGCTCCACTGTGCTGCCTAGGTTTGGGGGCCCACTCTCCCAAGTGTTACAGCCTGTTGAGGGGCTGGGCCAGCGCTCCTACTCTCGAATCCTCTGACTGACTCACCTGTGCCTTCCCTATGGGGTCAGCTCCACTGTATTGCCCAAGTGAGGTGCAAGCTCACTCTCCCAGGTGCTAGGAGCCAGCGAGGGGGCAGGGCTACTTCTCCTGCTCTTAAGACCCCAGGATTGGCAATCCCTTCTACTCCAGTTGGCAATGGGGGAAGGGGGAATAACCCCGCACCCGTACTACATCATGCCAGACAACTGTCAAAGCCAACTCTCCCTTGCTCTCACCCTCGGGGCCAGGTCCTCTCACACCCTCTGCATCAGGACCAGCTCTATTGTGCCACCCACATGAGGAGCAGGGTCTACTCTCCTGAGTGCTGCAGTGGGCAGGTGAGGCGG
The DNA here is from genome assembly GCA_019843965.1 of Rhynchomys soricoides. NCBI lineage: Eukaryota > Metazoa > Chordata > Mammalia > Rodentia > Muridae > Rhynchomys > Rhynchomys soricoides. Next base: position 8,023,258 of record JADRCH010000015.1, on the reverse strand, counting down.
AGGGTCAGTTCATTTGCTTTTATGACCTCAGGGCCAGTCTTCTGACTGCCGCAGGTGGTTAGGAGCAAAGAGGGTAGAGGGCATCACCCTCTCACCCATATCACAACATAGCAAGAGGCTGGCTCACTCCCAGACCCTTAGCTAAGGTCAGCCCTGCTGTGCTTACCAGGCAAGGTGCACCGCCAGCTTTCCTGAGTGCTGCAACCAATGAGGGGCAGGGCCAGCTCATTGGCTCTCATGAACCCAAAGTCATCTCTCCCAACTGCCTCAGGTGTCAAGGGTCGGAGGGTCGAGGGGACAGAGAGCATCTCCACCCTGTCCAGACCACCTCATGGCAGCCGAGTGGCAGGGCCAGCTCCCCATTCTCACCCTCAAGGCCCCCTTGACCCTACTGGGCTGCCCAGGCAAGGTGGGGCTTTCAATTTTGAAGAGAATTTTATGCTGTGAATTCAAGGCTTCACTAGGTAATTGAGGAAGACCTTGAACTCCTGACACTTCCCTGTCCATTTTCCATATGCTGGGATTACAGGCATGCTCCATCATACCCAACTGCTTCTCCTTCTAAAATTTTTATTTATTCTCGTGTGTGGTGAAGAGTGATAGAATAAGACACCTGACACCCTCCTCTGGCTTCCTTATGAATATTCATGAGCATATACACCCACACATGTGAGCATGTATGCATGCTAAACAAACGTAAAAAAAATTTTTTTTTTTGGTTTTTCGAGACAGGGTTTCTCTGTATAGCCCTGGCTGTCCTGGAACTCACTCTGTAGACCAGGCTGGCCTCGAACTCAGAAATCCGCCTGTCTCTGCCTCCCGAGTGCTGGGATTAAAGGCATGCGCCACCACTGCCTGGCTAAAAAAATTCTTTTAAAGAAAAAAGAAAGCACATCCAAGATTGGGGATTGGGAATTGGCTGCTGAGATGAGGTTGAAGCCCACAGTGCACTGACTATAAAGCACATGACTTCATAGGACATTTACATTGTATTAGAACACCTGTCCTGTATATATGTCATGGGCTTGCCTTATGCAAGCTCTGTTCCTTGCATGTATCCCAAATAATGCAGGCTTCTTGGCTTTGCCAACGGCCTCAATTATGCCCCATTTGCTGTCTGAAACCCAGACGGGGAAGGGCTTCCAGTCTTCCTCTGCCAACTGTCGTCTTTCATACATTAATTTTGATCTTGCTATCTTTCAGTTTCTCTGTTCTCCTGGCACAAGACCCCGTCCACAGCTGAGGTCTGAGAAATCCTTCTTTTTGGAGCAGAAGTATAATGATCAATAATCTATAATTGCTTCTATGCTGGTGAAGGTCAGAGTTCCTGCCTGAGAGGGACCACAGGTTCTTGCCCTACCTATTAGTTGGAAAAGATGCTTTAGATGTCCTGTAGTGGGAGTTTAGTTCAAAAGTATTCAAATACCCTAGAATCCACAAATTTTGCAAGATTAAAAATACAGGTTTTAAGCAAAAGTAGCCAATGGTCCCCAGAAAGGACAAGAACCAGGAAAGCCACAATCATGTTTGTTTCAGAAGAGCCAGCCAGTCTTCATCACTTGTCCTTGGTATGGTCTTTGAGTGTGTGCACACATGACTGCACAGGTATAATTGATTTCAGGTAAGGGAGAGAGCCCTTGTATTAGGGTAAAGCTATGGAGAGGGTACCTTCAGTAGGTTCAGGGCCAAGGAGTGTCACTAAGAGATCACACGATGCATCAGATCAAGCACAAGAGGTTTACTGAGGGACAAGGGAGGACAAAAAGCCATCTCCAAGTGGGGACATGGGAGAGGGCGAGACAGACAAAGTAAGCTGCTGCTGAAAGACAGGCTGGCAGAATCCGAATTTACATCCCTGTGGATTGTTAACAAACAAACTCATCTCGATGGCTATATATTAACATCTGGGGCAGCCAAGCAGTGGTGGTGCACGCCTTTAATCCCAGCACTTAAGAAGCAGAGGCAGACAGATCTCTGAGTTCAAAGGCCAGCCTGGTCTACAGAGTGAGTTCCAGGACATCCAGGACAGCTACACAGAGAAACCCTGTCTCAAAAAACCAGGAAATAAATAAATTAATACACTGATCCTACAGATGACCCAATATTCAGTTCCCAACACCCATGCTAGGTACCTTGCAACGGCCATTAACTTTTGCTCCAGGGATTCCTCTTCTGGCCTCCATAGGCCCTACTATGTGCAAATAACTGCCACACATAAGCAAGTTAAAAAGAAACATAAAATCTTTTTCTAAAAGTGGCAAAAGAACAATTGTCAGGAGACTCTGATGATGGAATAGCCTGAAGGGAAGCTAGTATAAAGTTCTAACCACTGAGCAGCAAAGGTGTCCAAGGAAACATAACCAGGAGCTAAAGCATAAAGTAAGGTTGTAACTGATAGATCTACACAAAACCATCTAAGTCGGTTCACATAACCCCAGTTTACCTATATGTAACAGCTGAGGTGGCTGTGGTTGTTTACACGATGCTCCAGTAGATCCTATGCAGGATTTAAGGCCTCTAAGGCCTGAATGGTCGCTTGTCTCTTTTTGAGTTTATCCTACCTTCTTGTTTGTATTATTATTACTAGTACCAATTATCTTACTTCTTTTGCTCTATTTTACTGCTGGGCATTTGAAACCAAGGAGGTAGCCTGGTTTAACCATTTTCCTTTTCACAGTTCAGGTCAGATAAAGGGCTGCTCTTTGTGGGTTATGTCTAAGGGCTTGGAAAGAGAAACTCTTGTGCCCTCTGCTGGAATGAGTCAGGGTCTTGGTGAGCATGGGGCTTCGAGGCTTCTCTTAGAACAGTTGGAGCTTTCCCTCTGTGCTGACCCTCAACTCACAACTGTCTGTAACTCCAGTTCCAGGGAATCCAACACTCTCTCTGGCCTCTGCAGCACCAGGCTCTCACATGGTATGCAGTCAAATGTGTAGGCGAAACATCTATACACATAAAATAAAATATCAACATTCATAAAAGAAAAGAAGTTCCAAAATTGGAGAATGGGCCTCAAACCCCTCAAAATCACCCCTAAGGGGCCTTTAAGGTCTTGAATAGTAGAGAGTGAAACTTGGTAAAAATAGAAAACAGATCAAGCTACTACCAATTAATCGCCCATTCACCCTTACCACCTATGAGGCAGCAAATAGAACTGGAGCCCATGGCCAAAAGAAAAGCCCATGTCAAAGGACTTGAGATTGACCAGGCAAGCAAGGCCTGGTCATGGTAATTAGCACCAGATGTGGACAGCTGAGTAGCCTATCATCGGGTAGCTGAGGCCATGCAAGCCCTTCAATGGTGATAGATAGCACGTGATCTACCAAGGGTTAAGGTCCCTCCTTTGGGTGACAGAGGTGAAGATATAGGTAAAGAATATTAGTTTCACCCTGGTTGCCCTCAGATGCTGCCAATCACAGACAGATAGGCTAAGTGCCACCATACACACTATGATAATGGGGAGAACCTTCCAGACTACAATGATAACTTCACTGGGGTCAGTCAATTATCAAGGTTCTGTGAAATAAACCTTAAATCAGGAAAGGTTTGCAATTTACTCATTGCTATCCCAGAACCACATGACCATGAAGCTCTAGGGCTTACCTCATGGATAGAGAATCTTCTGGAATTGCCCTCAACTCGAACCAGTGTCAAGCTCTGTGGCATGGGTAGCTGTACTCAAAGGGAACAGCCTCAGGTGTGAGTGTGCTCTGTAGGAGAAAAATGGAATCAAGACACCCAAGGAACCTGGTTCGAGCTTTGGATGCCTATCAAGCCCACCCAGAGACTTAGAAAGCGCAGGGAAGAACAAGTGGACTTCTGAGGCATGATGCCTAGATGTCAGGGCAGAAACTGCCCATAGCTACCACTAAATGATGGTGTCCACAGTATATTCACCAAGAATGGAATGTCATTTACTGGGGGTGCCCTTACTGGGGGTGGGTAATAATAGTAGGTGTAAATGTGGAAAGCCTCATGCCTTCTGACCAGGGTACATCAGCCCTCTATCAGCCCTACTGTTGGCAACGATTCGACAATGGCTTGAAAGAAAACAGGAGAAAGTCGGGAAAGCACGATTCTCTTCAACTGAAAATAACTTCAAGTACTCCCCCCATCCTCCTCTAAAACACTCTGTCGGCTATACATTTGTCTACAGACCATCGGATTCTTTTTCCTTAGCCAAACCCTGGACTAACTTCAGCTAAAATGTAACAAGGAGGGACCATGTCTGCATAAAGCTTTCTGAGACACATAGGATGAGCTCTTTTTCCTATAAAAGCTCCAAGGAATAGATGATGATGGTTTTGTTTTGTTTTTTTTGTTTGTTTGGTTTTTTTTTTTTTTTTTTTTTTTTGGTTTTTTTGAGAGACAGGGTTTCTCTGTATAGCCCTGGCTGTCCTGGCACTCACTCTGTAGGCCAGGCTGGCCTCGAACTCAGAAATCCGCCTGCCTCTGCCTCCCGAACGCTGGCATTAAAGGAATGCGCCACCACTGCCCAGCGATGATGATGTTTTTTTTTTTTTTCAAATGTTCATGGCTGATTTATTTATAATTTCCCAACCCAATAAACAGCATAAATGTCCTTCAACTCATGAACAAAAAAACATATAAGCTATCATAAGTCCACAAGTAATACAAAATAATAGATGATTGACATATAGCACAGTCTAAATAAACTTCACATGCATCAGACTGCCAGAAAGAGCTTATGCTCCAAAAGATCCCAGTTGGGATGGTCAACTTGAAAAGACCTAGAGTCACTGAAGAAGAGAGTCTTGAGGGTCTCTCCATTGGATTGGCCTGCCTTGATCAGATTACCTGCTGTGGAAAGGCCTGTACATAAAGAATGAGGGTGGTTTTTAAACAAAGAACTCAGAGTGTGAAAAATGCACGGATGTTAGGACCCGACTTTGAAGGGACACTTAAAGCAAAAATAATAATGGTTCAATCGACCAGAATATAGTATTCAAAGGATTGTCTGAGGGGTAATACAAATAGTTTCAAACTAGTTTTTGATCTTCTGATAAGGTGATAAGAAAATTTCCTTATATTACAGAACTTAAGTTTGTTTTTTTTTTTTGTTGTGCAAAAATTTTTTCTGTTTTGTTTTACTTTGCTTTGCTTTGTTTCCAAAGACAGGGTTTCTCTGTGTAGCCCTGGCTGTCCTGGAACTTACTCTGTAGACCAGGTTGGCCTTGAACTTAGAGGTCTGCCTGCCCCTACCTTCCACATGCTGGGACTATAGGAGTGTACCGCCACTGCCTGGACATTATGCAAAATTTTAACTTGGTAAACTTTTGCCTGTATCCTGTGATTTAGGGTGCTAACATCATTTTCCAAATGAAACATCTATTTGTGTGTGTGTGTGTGTGTGTGTGTGTGTGTGTGTTTGTGCACGCATCTCAGGGATTCCAGGCTGGATTTGTACTCTGGATCCTCTTGCCTTGGCCTCCCAAGGGCTGGGATTATGGAGTGTATGCCATGTCAGGCTTCAAACAAAAACTTTATGGAAGTGGTTCTGGCCTTTTGATTTTCTTCCAAAGGAAAGGGGGGATAGGAAAGGAGAAAGGGAAAGAAGAGAAGCCGGGGAGGAGGAGGAGCAAAAAGGGGGGACGGGAGAGCAATAAGGGTGGAGAGAAAATGGGGGGAGGGGAAGCAGGAGAAAATGGGGAGGGGGGTAGAGAAGAGGAAGGAGTGGTACAGTGAGAGGCTGAGGAATCACTGGCAGAGGTTTACCTTCAGAGTGGACTGTGGAACCCTGGCCCCTTCCTTGTGCTTCCTGCCCATTGTTGCCATTCAGTATACCCCCAAAAGTCTCAGAGCACTGGGTTTGCCCGGTCACAGGCTGGCACCTCTACAACTCTGAGTCAAAATGATTGTTTTCTCCTCTGATGTCTGTTACTCGGGTATTTTGTCCTAATAATCGGGTAGGGGGAATCAGGTCAGAACTCTCAGGAATGTCTTCTTGCAGAGTCAGCCATTCATGACTCTAGTTGTGTATGGCTAGCTTGTTTGGAGTCAGGAGGTGGTGAGAATTATTTTGGCAGACTGACTGTTCTCATTGAGACATAGCTTTTCCAGAACAGAGTATTTTCAGAACATTTACTGGCAGCAGGACACAGATGATATCACAGAAGTGATTCCGGCACTGCTGAGCTGGTCAATTCCCCAGTTAAGTACCGTTCCTATGTCAACAGCTCTGAGTCAGGAGGCCAGAGTCAGATCACAACCGCAATGACTGCTGCCCACCCAGGATGCTGCCTTTTCCTGCTTTTGACTTCAAACAAGTTACTCTTTTACTTAATTAATAGGACTTATTTGAGATTTGGCGTTTTAGTCACAACTTAAAATTTTCAATACATTTGAAACGCTAGAGCCTGGTTTTCTTACTCCAACACCACTTAAATTAAAAAGTGTAAGAACACATGAGGTTATTATGTTTGTATACTTGCTATACTGGTACTTTAAAAGGAATAAGAAGTTGGAGAGTCGGCTCAGCTCAGCGGTTTAGAGCACTAGAGGAGTTCTAGAGGAGACAAATGAGATTCCCAGTGCTCATAGCAACCTATAACTCCAGCTCCAGGGGATCTGACACCCTCTTCTCACCTCTGTGGGCAACCTGCACTCACATGCATATATCCCCCCCCCCGAACCCACCCCCCCCTCACACCCTTTAAAGAACAATACTCAGGGCTCACCTGCTAGTCACATCATTCTCAATTAAGATTCCCTCTTCCAGTCGGGCAGTGGTGGCGCACGCCTTTAATCCCAGCACTCGGGAGGCCACAGGCAGGTGGATTTCTGAGTTTGAGGCCAGCCTGGTCTACAGAGTGAGTTCCGGGACAGCCAGGGCTACACAGAGAAACCCTGTCTTGAAAAAAACAAAAAAAAAGATTCCCTCTTCCCAGATAAGTCTAAGTTTGTATCAAGTTTACAAAACTGCTTGCACAGTTACTTACCACCACATCTGTGTATCTTCCTAGAGGAGATGGTGAGCATACACTCTTCTATATCCTTAGTGGTAATTTGCTTTTTGACTGCTTATCAAGATGGGTAAACAGACCTTGACTGTCACCCAGGCCTGAGAAGACACAGCTCAGTTTGGTTTATTTCTTTGTAGATGAACCGGGGAAGAGTTTTTTCTCAGTTTTCATGCACCAAATAACCACTATATTGATCGTCCAGGTCTTTACTTGGGTAGTGTAGTAGGAGATAGCTTAAGCAAACAATTTAAACTTAGAGATAAATGGTCAAACAAAGAAAGGGCACAGATGAAGGGGGGGACACTCTCCTGACCCCACTCACTGAGGAGAGAATTACATCCTTGGGTGAGCACTGCCAATAGTACAATGATATGCTTCCTCCCATTTTCTAGGCAATATGAACACCCTCATTAGAAGTTTTTAAAAACAGTGGTGGTGCATTCCCTTAATCCCAGCACTCCAGAGGCAGGGACAGGTAGACCTCTGAGTTCAAGACCAGCCTGGTCTGCAGACTGAGTTCCAGGACAGCCAGGGTTACACAGAGAAACCCTGTCTCAAAACAAACAAATAATACAATGTTTTTAAAAACAAAAATGAGAGCATGTATATTCCCATCCTAAAACACACCCCTGTGCTAGAAATACATTTCATGGGGAAATATATATTTCCAGCTCCAACATTTATTTTAATCTAAAACCATATAGGTTCTTTTAAAATTTGTCAAAGTCTAGGTATGGTAATTCTCACCTGTAACCTGAGCACTCAGGAGTCTGAGGCAGGAGAATGGCCTCAAGTTTGAAGCCAGCTGGGTATTAAGAGTTAGACCCTGCAAAAAATAATTAATGGAGACGACTCAATGGATAAGTGTGTCTGACACCAGGCCTGAATACCCGGGTTTGATTCTGGGACCCACGTGTTGAAAAAGAGTGGATTTCTCCAAGTTGTCCTCTGGCCTTCATATATGGTCTGTGGTACACACACACTGGAATCAATAAAATGTAAAAAGGTTTTTTAAAAAACTTTAAAAAATGTATAATATATAATACGCTAATATGCATGGGTTGGGCTTTTGTTTGCTATCAACCTGACACAAGCTGGACATCTTGGAAAGGGAACCTTGACTGAGAAAATGCCTCTATCAGATTGGCCAACAGACAAACCTGTGGGGTGTTTTTGTTTTTTTGGTTTTTTTTTTTAAACATAATCTCAATCAGTTCTTTTTACCAATGAAGACTCAGGAGCCAGATGCTGGGGTGAAAGCCTGCTAGCTCAGAGAGACAGAGAAAGCACCTAGGTGACCTTCCTCCTCAGAATGGGATGTCCCAGAAGGAACCCGAGTCTTTCACTGTGTCTCAAAAAATACCCTTCAAACTGAATGACCCTCCCTCCTACCTCCTGCAAGTGTCCCTATCCGTGCTCCTGACTCCCTCTGTCTTTTTCTTAACAATCCTGTGTTCACTTCCTGTCAACTGGTTGCTTGCTCTACCTCTTGGGCTATGACTTTATTTAATCCTGTTTATAATATTCAAGCAGAAAGCTCTTGGGTTAAAGGTGTGTGCTAAAGGGGAGCACACCATAACTAAATACAGGTTTTCCCAATAAATAACTCAATCTCAAGGTTCACGGTGTGATCAAATATCCTGCAACAGTGGGGCATCGTCTTGATTGATGGACAGATTGATATGGAAGGATTCAGACAGCTGTGGGCCGTGCCTGGGCAGACGGTCCTGGAGTGAATAAGACAGCACATCAAGCAGGGCAGTGGTGGCGCACGCCTTTAATCCCAGCACTCGGGAGGCAGAGGCAGGCAGATTTCTGAGTTCGAGGCCAGCCTGGTCTACAGAGAGAGTTCCAGGACAGCCAGGGCTATATAGAGAAACCCTGTCTCGAAAAACCAAAAAAAAAAAAAAAAAAAAAAAAGCACATCAAGCAATGCGGAGCAAGACAGTAAACAGCATTCCTCCGTGACCTCAGCTCCAGTGCCCACCTTCAGGTTTCTGATTGACTTCCTCCCTTACCTCAAGGATGGACTTAAGTCTTCCTTAAGTAAGGATTCAACTGTAAGCTGAAACAAACCCTTCCCTCCTCAGGTTGCCTTTGGTCATTGTCCTAGTTAGGATTTCCATTGCTATGAAGGAACACCACGACCAAGGCAACTCTTAGAAAGGCAAACATTTCATTGGGGCTGGCTTACAGTTTCAGAGGTTTAAGTCCATTATCATCATGGCAGAGTGCAGGCAGACATGTGGTGCTGGAGAAGGAGCTGAGAGATCTGCATCTTGATTTGAAGGCAACCAGGAGAGACCTCAGGCTGCTAGAAGGAAGAAGCTCTCTTCCTCAATGGATGGAGCCTGAGCATAGGAGGAGACCTCCAAAGCCCACCCGCACAGTGACGCACTTCCTCCAACAAGGCCACACCTCCTAACAGGACCTCTCCCTACGGGCCAAGCATATTCTTACCATAATCATGGACTTTTACCTCAGTAATAGAATGTAACCTAAGACAGAAGTTGGTACCTGAGAGTAGACTATTGCTGGACAGACCTAGCCATGTTGTTATGGAAGGGTTATGAAGGATTTGAGAGACTGGACCTAGAAAAGTTGTTAAGTGTTCAGAGCTATTGCCGGAGCTTCAGAAATAATGCTGAGAGCAGTGCAGACAACAGATGCCTGGCTTCTGAAGTTTCAGAGGAAAGTTTGACAGTCCTTTAAAGCTTCTACCATTTGTCTGATATTTTGAATTAAGCATCTGGTTCCAGTCAGCTTGGGCTGTAGAATCAACAGTGTTAAAGGAGAGACCAACACAGAAGCGAAAACTTTGCTTTGTTGGGACAGTCAAGGACTGTTTTCTGGGGCTGAAAAATCAGCTGTGATTAAGGGACCAGCATCATTGAGGTGAAATCTGGGAAGTATTTCCTCGGGATCAGTACACAAAGCTGAGGTCCAGAGGGGTCCAAGGTTGCATCTCACTCTAGTAGTTGTACTTGGTTATCTATAACAGTCTTTCACGTGGGATTGGTTTACAAGACATGAAGAGGCCATGAAGAGCAGCTGAAGCATGTCATCATGTGACAGAGGCAGAGTCTCTGAAGCTTGGGCCAAGAAGCCATTGGTAAGATGCAGCCTATGGAGACCCCAGCATATTTAAAGCATTAGGACTGTGGAATGACCACTAAGGACAGCAGCAGCCATGACGTGGAGCTGACCTGAACTTACAGATGAGCTATATATGCTGCAGATGGCAGAGCCAGATAAATGGAGCTTCCCAGGCCCTTGGGAGCCCAGAGGATGGATGGTAGGCTCCAGATTCAAGCACTGAACTTTTTACACTGTTGAATTTTGCTTTGACTTATGACTGTGCCTGGTTTTTTGACTCTTGGAGCAAGACAATATGTAACTTATTTCTTATTTTACAGGAGCCCACAGTTGAGAGACTTTGGAGTTTTAAAGAGAGATTGGGGTTTTACTTGTTCGTGTTTGGCACAGGGTCTCTTTATGTACTCTTGGTTGTCCTAGGGTTCACTCTGTAGAGCAGGCTGGCCTTAAACTCATGGAGATCCTCCTACTCTGCCTTCTGAAAATAGCTTTAGCTATTTGGGTAATCTGAGTCACACAAGAAACTGATATTCTGTAAAAAATGCTCTATGAAAGGATCAGTTGTTGAGTAAAGAGGCTAAATGCAGTGTTTCTGTTTACCAGAAAAGCAGATCTCTTAAATTGGGCTTCTGTTTATCAGGAACTACTCTTAATCCTCCAGGAATCTCCCTTAACCTTCCCCAAAGGTTAACTATCTCAGCAAGAGCACCTAGTTCCTGCTCAATCCCTACAGCCTGCAGCTCAGATCCCCGCCTGCTGACTATCATATAAAATCCACTTGCTTTTCAGCCATTTTATTCTTCTGTCTGATCCCTCACCCCCAGAATGACCTTGGCAGTCTGATCCCCAATAAATCCTTTTACCCACAGAGCAGTCTAGTTTGGTAGTTTCTCTGCCCCATTGCTTATAGGTGAGGAATGCACCGAGGCCAAAGACTGCAAGGCTGCCCCTGTGTGAGATCAACAGAAGCCATGGGGTCAGTCTTTTCAGAGGCAGCTGGAACATGCTAAATACTGGGACTACTGGCCAGAACGTGACCGTCTGACAAGTCCGATCTGATGCTGGACTAGATCTAGACCTGGAATTTGGTCCAGGTTTTCTACCAAGTCTGAATAATCAAAGAATCTGCAAAGCTGAAGACAGTAGTTCAATTTAAATCATAGACTGTAAATAGTCCATGACCCACAAGCCTCATTCAGTTATGAGAATCCACAAAATATTTCTGATGTAAGACTTCCCACAAACTTACATTTTTGTCTTTTTAAAAAAAAAAAAACAAAAAAACTTTAGCTGGAGAGATGGCTCAGAGGTTAAGAGCACTGATAGCTCTCCCAGAGGTCCTGAGTTGTAAAAACCACATGGTGGCTCTCAGTCATCTGTAATGGGATCCGATGCCATCTTCTGGTGTGTCTGAAGACAGCTACAGTGCACCCACATACATTAAATAAATAAATCTTAAAAAACTTTAATTTTATTTTATGTGTATGGGTGTTTTGCCTGCGTGTATGTCAGTGCACCATGAGCATGCAGTACCCTTGAAGGGTAAAAGACAGCATAGAATCACCTGGGAAGAGAGTTACATATGCCTGTAAACTGCTTTGTGGATGCTGGTTTTCTGGAAGAGCAGCCAGTGATCTTAGCCACTGAGGTATTTCTTGAGCCCCTGTTTCTATCTTAGAGGCAGAATCTCTATGAATTTTTCACATGGGTGAGTACAGTTTAGGAGTGTAAGATAAAGGTAGGCAAGATGGGATATGCCTGTAATTCTAGCATCCCAGAAGCTTCAGAACTCCAAGTTCAGCATGGATAAGATGTAAGAGTAGCTTTCATTTACTTATGATTCAAATAAATATATTTACTTTTGTCAAAATGAATTAATTGTCTATTCTACCCAGACAAATATATGATTCAGATACAGTAAGGGATGGCTATACTGGTGAGTAACGGCATTCAAGTTGTCCAGTGTTGGCTGTATGACTTCTGGAAATAAACAAATGTCTGTTCATCCCAGATTGAGCAGTGATCAAACACCAAATAAACAATTCTACACAGATTGATCTTAGTGAAACTTGGTGATCTAAGTGCAAATGACCTTATTGGTGTCATTTACAGAGGTATGGGTGAGAAGTTGCAGTATTACATATGACTCAAAGAGATCCATATTCCCACAAAGTTCACCCCAGCATGAGTGAAGGAAGCCTCACAAAGGCTACATCCCTGGAACTCTCTGCAAGATTTGCAGTATGATGGGCTAAAGTCTCCTCTCATAATTGTTACAACTTGAATAGCCTTGGGGAGGAGCCTTGTGATCTTATAAGCTTCAGGAGCTTCCTGAGACTTGTGAGTTTAGTTTATTTTCTGAGAGTTAAAAGACCTGGCTCCAGGAGTGGATGTTTCAATTCAGAGAAGAGAAGCTACAACAACAGGCAGAGATGTGAATATTATGTTGGGAACAGGAGGAAAGTTTTATTCTAAATCTCTTGCATGAGATAAACTTCAGCAGATGATAAAATGTCCCTTTCACTTAATCTTCCACCCATAGTATAAATAGAGCTTCCACATTAAAAACACCCATAATTCAATGTGAGAAATTGAATAAGATAATAGATGGATCATACAAATATATGTAAGTTTACTTTTGGGTCTAATTTCATTATTGATACAGGATACTCAATGGATATTGAGTTATTATTAGTAAGTTCTATGTGTTGCCTGGAAAGCATCCATCTAGGGTGCAGCACTAATGGGCAGGGATTAGAGCTATGCGGAAGACTCCATTACATCATCCTCCAGCGTCACTAGAGAAAAATGACTTCACAATAATTCCCTGGGAAGTTCTGGACCCTACAAGGACTTTATAAATAACAATGCCAGCATGTCCATTCATTACAGATCGTAGCTAATATGTATTTTTCATGTTATTTTAAAACAATTGAAATGCATTCAGGTAGACAAATCTCTGTTGGTTATTCTTGTTGGAGCTCTGTTTTGTGATCGTGGAAGTCAATAATCTAATTTGAATTTACTTTCCCTTCTTGCCTTCATCTAAATCATTATTAAATAAAGCCAAGTGATATGCTTCTCCTCATCTCCAGATGGAAGAGTACATTCAATTTATTTTAAAACATTTTGCACAGCAGCGTCACTTTCGGAAAATACTCAATAATTGCCTGACAGATTGTCCTCTTGCAGCCCAGCAGTGCTCTGGTTATATTCAGGAGCATTTAATGCAGGAGAAACCTCTGGGGATTGAATAAACAATGTCTTCCCTGCTGTAACGATGGAGGAGTCCAGATTCTCCTTCCCTCCCCACAGAGCTGGACCTTAAATAAGTTACGTTTCACCACCCCGACTCTTGGCCTGCAAATGTCTCCGTTCGTACTCATCTTTGTTGTACTCATCAAGGGCATTCCTCATGTGGAGCAAAGAGACGTGGGAATGTGTGAGGGCAGAGGGCATCAGCTGTAAGGGAGCCACAGGTTTTGGTCCTGTGCCTGACCTGGGCCCAGCACAGTTTTCTTTTCACTGTATTCTAACCCAGGGGACAGATTCAATATATAAAGGCCAGGCTGTCTATCATTAGGCAACTAAGACCTTGCAGCACAAGGCCATGCTCACACTCCTCCCCTGGCTCCTTAGCTCTCCATTTGATAGCTGCTAAGTGAGGTGGGCACTTTTAGGTTGAGTATTTTAAGTGTATTTTCAAAGTGCTTTTTTTTTTTTTATCTAATATTTTTAGAGAAAAATCTATGCTAAAGGTAAAGGCTGTCTGCCTTCTACCTGTATAACTTTGTGCTTAGTGTGACCCAAAATGGTGTCCAGCCAGGCAGTGGTGATGCACACCTTTAGTCCCAGCACTTGGTAGGCAGAGGCAGGCGGATTTCTGAGTTCGAGGCCAGCCTGATCTACAGAGTGATTTCTAAGAGAGCCAGGGCAACACAGATAAATCCTGTCTGACCCCCCCTCCAAGTACATAAGTAACACCAAATTCTTCTGTATCCTTAACTCAACTTTGCCTTATGATAATTTAACACAGAGCTGTAATCAAAACTCTATTTAAAAAATGGGATTAGAGAGTTGGCTTAGTGGTTAAGAGTACTGCTGCTCTTACAGAGGTCCTGGGTTCAATTCCCAGCAACCACGGGGCAGCTCACAGCTGTCTATAACTCCGGTTCCAGAGGATCCAATAACCCCACATAGACATACATGTAAGCCAAACACCAAATGTACACTAAATAAATAAATTATGTGTGTGTGGTCTTTCTTTCTTTCTTTCTTTCTTTCTTTCTTTCTTTCTTTCTTTCT
>JADRCH010000015.1:7960760-8000363 GCA_019843965.1 Rhynchomys soricoides | reverse complement strand
CACATACACACATACACACACATACGCATACACAGACATACACACATACATATGCACACTAACACACATACATACACATACACAGAAACACACACAAACATACACAGACACACACATACACACACATACACTAACACATGCATATACAAACATACATACATATACATATACATATACATACCCACACTAACACACACATACATACACACAGAGACACACACACATACACACACAGAGACATACACACACACTCACACATGCATATACAGACATTCACACATATACACATACATACACACTATCACACACATACATACACATACAAAGACACACACATACACACACTTTTTTTTGTTTAGGAGGAAATTGGCCTCACTATGTTGCCCTGGCTCAACTGTAACTCACAGAGCTCTACCTGTGTTTTGCCTTATGAGTGCAGAGATTAAGGCCTGAGCCACAATGCCTGGCATTCCACATTCCACGTGTGACAGAAAGCAGGCAGTATTTGTCTCTGGCCTCAAAGTATGTGTAGTATGTGATAAAACTTCCTTGGGAAATGCAACACACGTGTCTACTCACCAAGTTAGGGAATCTACAGCAGACCAAAGTACGGATGCCGTCATAGTCCAACTTGGTGAACCAACGAGTTTGGCCGTGCTTGTGTGGTGGTTTTAGTAAGAACGGCCCCCATAGACTCAAACAGTTAAATGCTTGATCAACAGAGAGTGCCACTATTTGAAAGGATTAGGAGGCATGACCTTGTTGAAGAAAGTGTGTCACTAGGGGTGGGCTTTGAGGTTTCAAAAGAGAGTCTCTTCCTGCTGACTGTGGATCCAGATGTAGAACTCTCAGCTACCATGTCTGCCTGTATGCTTCCATGCTTCCTGTCATGATGATAACGAACTAGACTTCTGAAAGTGTAAGCCAGCCCCACTTAAAATTTTTTAAATGGGTTGCCTTAGTTATGGTGTCTCTTCACAGCAACAGAACACTGAGTAAGACAGGTCACTCACAGGAATTTAAGTGAGGGGTTGACTACAGGAGCATAAATGACTCAAAGACAGCTGCATCACCAAAGCCCATCCCAGCATAAAAGGCAGCTCACAAAGCTGGGAACCTGGGAACCTGGAGCACACTGCACAGCCTGCAGGCAGCGCAATAGGTTGGCGAGCGTCCTTTCCAGGGGCCTCAGGTGGTCTAAGCCTCTTCCAGGGTAGCCTAGTCAGTTTCTGCTTCTTCCAGTTCCAGATCAGCCTGTCTCTGCTTCCTGTGTGTGTGCTTCAATGAAAGGTATGTTCCACCACTGCCTGGTCCACTTCAAGATCTTAATCATTTCTTAAATATATTTTTAAAGACTTATTTATTTTATGTATATGAGCACACTGTTGATGACTTCAGACACCCCAGAAGGTGGCATCGGATCCCATTACAGATGGTTGTGAGCCACCATGTGGTTGCTGGGAATTGAACTCAGGACCTCTGGAAGAGCAGCCAGTGCTCTTAACTGCTGAGTCATCACTCCAGCCCAACTTAAGCATTCCTTTCTCTCTCTCTCTCTCTCTCTCTCTTTTTTTTTTTTTTTGGTTTTTCGAAACAGGGTTTCTCTGTGTAGCCCTGGCTGTCCTGGAACTCATGCTGTAGACCAGACTGGCCTCGAACTCAGAAATCCGCCTGCCTCTGCCTCCCGAGTGCTGGGATTAAAGGTGTGCGCCACCACTGCCCGGCTCAAGCATTTCTTTAAAGTTCATTTATCATGAAAAGCAACCTGTTTGTGGGTTCAGGGGGTTGGATGTAGACATTAGAGAGCCTTGTTCACCCTACCACCCGGTGCTGTTGAGATGTCAGTGAGAGCATTCACCCTCCATCACAAAAACTGGAAGTTGAAGGGCTGAGAAAGTTTCATCTTTCATCTCACACTAAGTCTTAGAAGTGACCTACAAAACATATTCTCTCTCCCCAGACTCTGACATCACTCATCGGCTGTCCCAAATAGCCAGGCCCTGAGGTAGTAAACTGCATTATCTGAGAACTCAATTTCCTTTCTCAGGTCCCAGGACAACAAGCCCCATTACAACACAAGAACAGCAATTCCCGTTACCATGGGGAGAGGGAGTGCAAATCTTAGAGATGATGTAGTGAGCACTGTTTGTGGAGCCCTGTGCTGTCCTTGCTTACATAGGACAGAGGTGGATAAAAGCCAGTAGGGCCCAGCATGTACACCTCTTCCCAAGCATCTTTTGTCCTCCATGGGAACTTGGCTTTTGTTATAGCTGTCTTCAGCTGCTCCCTGTGTGGGGGTTTGCTGTACTTGATCTATGCAATGAAGACTCAGGTGCCCAGCCTTGCACTTAGGGTGCTGTCTGGTCTATGGCATTCACGCCCCAGTATGCATAGCGCTAAGCCAAGTCAAGCCAAGCCAAGCCAAGCCAAGCCAAGCCAAGCCAAGCCAAGCCAAGCCAAGCCAAGCCAATCTAAAGAGCGACTTAACTGTTTTCAGTTATGTGATCTAAGGAATAAATTCTTTGTTTGCTATTTTTGAGATGGGGTTTTGGGAATAGCCCAGGCTGGCCTTAAATTGGACTTTTTTTTTTTTTTTTTTTCTTTTTTGAGACAGGGTTTCTCTGTGTAGCCCTGGCTGTCCTGGAACTCACTCTGGCCTCGAACTCAGAAATCTGCTTGCCTCTGCCTCCCAAATGCTGGGATTAAAGGTGTGTGCCACCACTGCCCAGCGAGATTGAACTCTTGACATAAAGGTTACATAAAGGTCACAGCTGACAGTGCTGCCGGTGCTTGGATCCTTAGTCACCACAGTGAACAGCAGCTCAAGGGCCTGACATGGTACCTTATCCCTGGTCTTGTTCAATGGCCACTTCTTCCCACTAGACCACATCTGGCCCCCAGTCCTGCCACACAGATTTCTTGCCCAAAGTTCATGACTGTCCTGCGTTGTTAATAGTTTACTCAAACCCAAGTGACAGACTCCTGGAAAGTCAACTGAGTCCCTTAGGAGAAGGCAGAACTCTGAAATGCATCTACAGTTGAGGATCCCAGGACTTCAGCTAAGATACTATTTTACCGCCCATCTCCAAGGCCCTTCTGCTCGTGAAAACCTGTTAGGACTATGGGGTAAACACTGGTGGTAGAGTACATCCCCAGAGGCTCGACCTCGGCACTGCAAAATAAATTAATAATTAACTTAGAATAGGCTGTAATTTTACCTCTGTTTTATAACATTGCTCCTGACCCTGTTTTTTGAGACAAGGTATCACTTAGGGCTGTCCTTGGCCTGCAATCCTGCCATGTCCTGTGGGCACTAGGGCTGCAGTATTCACCAGCACACCTGGTTCTATTGTGACTTTTACCTATGACCCCAACTACCGTGGGAAAGAACAGCTTTGGAAAAGTGATCCGGGAAGATCTGCCTTTTTCTCAGTCACAGCCACAGCAAAGGATCCAGGCCTGTAACACTTACCCTTTTTAAATATTCGTTGTTATTGCTGGTTGTGGTATCTTATGCCTTTAGTCCTAGCGCTTGACAGGCAGACAGATCTCCGTGAGTTCGATGACAGCCAAGTACATAATAAGTACTAGGACAAACAGAGCCATACAGTAAGACATTGTATCAAAAAAATTTTTACTTTTCTTCATTTTAATTATGTGCCTGTGTGTTGGGTGGGTGGGTGGGGGTAGTTAGGTACATGTGAGTGTAGATACCTATGAAGGTCAGAGGGGTTGATCTCCCATGGAGCTGGATTTACAGGCAGTAGTGGGCTGCCCAAAATGGATACTGGAACTGAACTCAAGTCCCCTGCAGGAACTACCTCTGAGCTACTCCCTATACCCCTTTAAAAGTTCAAATCAACAAGACTCTGACCCTCTGACCCCCTTTGAGGAAAGAAACCAAGCCCTTTAGCCCCCCCCCCCAGCCACTGCGCCCAAGTTTTCCTTCTGTTCTGCCCGCTCAATAGCCCTCACCACAGCCACTCTATGTCCCCTTCTCCCTTCTGCTTCATTCAGAAAGGGAAACTCTCCCAGGCTGCTCCTGACTGAGGTAGAGTCTGTTCATGAGAACTCACGAACACAGAGCTCTCAAATGTCACACACAAGCTCCAGGAAAACCCTTAGGGCTTCAGGTTGAAGCCTGGCTAAGAACCTAGGTTCATGTCAGAAGCCTGAAGGATGCTCCTTGGCCAGCCCATCCACAGCAGAGTTCATCTCTCTCTTCCTTGTCAAGCCTCCCATGAGAGTGGGATCCTGTATGTACCTTGCCTATCCTGGGAGAAGGGCCTCCACAAGTGACTCAATTCTACCTTCAGATATGGCTTCCCCCTACACTCCATTCTAGATTACCTTGGCAAGATAATCTGAAGACAGCAAGGTTAAAACAAATCTCAGCACTGGGGCTGTCCCTCAGTTGGCTGTTTACCTAGCATACACAAAGCCTTGGACTTGATCCCCAGCTTGGTATAAACCGGGTGTGGTGGTACATATCTGTAGTCTTAATACTTGATTCAAAGTCTAAAACCATGTATGATTGCATAGCAAATTAGAGACCCCATATAAAAAACAATTTTTTAAAGAAAAACTATAGTTTCTACCAAAGGCCTTGGCCATACATAATTTTGTGGATGTTGTCTACCACAAAGTTGTGTTTTTTAAACTGACCGAGAAGAGATAAAATCTAACGCACTGTAGGTTAACATACTTCATGCGTCACAAAGGATAGCAATCAAGCTGGGAACAAAAGCATGTAATCTTAGCCACTTTGGAGACTGAGTTAAGGAAGCAAAAGTTCAAGGCCTACCTGTGCTGCAGGGCAAGTTCAAGGACAGCCTGGGCAAAGTTAGTGAGACCTCAATTGGCATGTGTGAGCCTAGGTTCAGCCCTCAGTTCTGAAGAAAAGCATAGCAAACAGCCTTGGAAACAAGAGTGTGTTCCCCTTAAGCCAGGGCAACATGTCACACTCCTGGAAAGAACAGTAACCGGGACATAAGTGTGGGCAGGCTTATTCCTCCATTAGTAGATATTCAAAGTCCCCTAGCACAGAGATTCTGCCTAAGTGTAAGCCACAGAGTGAGTAGGTGTCACTTGGCTTCTTTATGATGGGGCAAGACAATATGTATACTAAAACCATGGCTGTCTCAATGACACCAGAATGACAGCCTGACTGGTGTCTGGCAAGAGGATGACCTCAGAGCCTTCCAGGTGTCAGTCTTCTCCCCTACCACAGCTAACTTCTGGCTCTAACTGAATAGAGGAAGCCTGTTTTCACCATCAAGTCATCAAGAGGCACTTTGAATTTATTAAAGAAGCCTGTGTGGAACTTGGAAATATAAAGATTCCGGTCTGATAAAGCTATCTGCTTTCACCGGCCATGGAAAACCATCAGGGATGGCATAAATCCCCAAAGCTGCAGTTACTGAGGTTCACAGTACTGTGTGAGATGCTTTGGTGCCACCTACTGGCTGCTGCCAGCTAAGACAATCCAGAGCCCTGATTGGACCTGTGAAAAGTGTGTGTGAGGGGGAATGATCCTCACCAAAAAGATAAGTTGGAAATATACACTGTACAATTACATTTATAGAGGGTAAAAAGGCATTGAGACTAAATGAGGCATAATTTTCTAGAAAAATTAAACAGGAGATCTATAGACCTAGATATCTTAAGAGACATTTTAAAGGGACATGACTGTAGTATCTGATAAACTAAGAACCTTGGCATGATTTCTGTTGCAGGCACTTTTTTTTTGCTTGATTTTGAGAGGGTTTTTCTATTTAGCCCTTGCTGAAACTAGCTATGTTGACCAGACTGGCCTTGAGGTCCCAAAGATCTGTCTGTCTCTGCCCTTGGAGGCTTAAAGGCCTGTACCACTAGACCCGGTCTTTTGTGCCATAATTCCGATGAAGATTCTCTCTTTTCTCCTGGAAATTTAGTATTTGATCTTAAGTCTCTGATAGAGGAAGCCTGTTCTCACCATCGTGTGTGGGTGTGGGTCTTCTGTATTTGAAAACAGTTGATTGTAGATGTCAGTCATGTCTCATCATCATCATCCTTTGCAGCAACATCTAGGATAATATTAGAGCAACTGGATAGACACCGTGGCTTAGACAAGGGATCTAAAACTGCTGGGAACAGGAATGGAGGTGGCTGTTAACAGCCACCCTTAATGCTCACTCTTCAGCCCTCAAGGGACAGAGTTGTGGCCATCACAGATGCTGGAAGGCATCTCGGGTGTTGGTCACACTAGTTCTCCATCTGATGATGGCTGCTGGTTGGTTCAGTTGTGATTCTTCACTAAGCTGTACACTTGGAAGGCACAAGCATGTTAGGTTGCACATTATATGTCATTGCAAAGGCTAAAGTGTTAAGGAGACAAGAAGATGCATTGCCTCACATTTGGCAGGCTTGGTTTCTCAGGCATCAGGGCTGGAATTCAGGGCTTGCACGTGTTACCAAATTTAATTTTGAGTTAGGGTCTATGTAGCCCAAGGATTGAAGCTTGTGATGATCCTGCCTCACTCTTCTAAGTGACTGTGATGGCAGATGGGTATCATCAGACTGGACTGAAGGTTTTTTTAGTTTTATTTTTTTAGTTTTTAGTTTTGGAGACAGGGTTTCTCTGTGTAGCCCTGGCTGTCCTGGAACTCACTCTGTAGACCAGGCTAGCCTCAAATTCAGAGATCCATCTGCCTCTGCCTTCTGAGTGCTGGGATTAAAGGCCTGGCTGCTGTTTGTAACTCTGTGGGCAACTTCTGAAACCTTGGTGTAATGACTGTGTTTTTAAAGTAAAGAACAAATGGCCTGCCCCATCCCCCTACCCCCCCAAAAAGGGAGGGGGAGAATTGGCAGAGAAGGGAAAATGGGAAACAAAATAACCAATAGTCTTTAAAAACACAGAACCAAGGGCTGGAGAAATGGCTCAGGTTAAGAGTGCTGACTGCTCTTCCAAAGGTCCTGAGTTCAAATCCCAGCAACATGGTGGCTCACAACCATCTGTAATGAGATCTGATGCCCTCTTCTGGGGTGTCTGAAGATAGCTACAGTGAACAGGAGCCGGATTGAGAAGAAAAAGTGTCAGAAGAATCCCAATTAAAACACTGTGAAGCCTCATGTTGGTGACGAATGCCTTCAATCTCAATCTCAGCACTGGGGAGGCAGAGGCTGGTGTTTCTCTCTGAGTTCAAGGCCAACCTGGTCCAAAGAGTGAGTTCCAGGACAGCCAGGGCTTAGCAACTGCATGATGCTGGGGTCTGCCATCAACACCATTACTGTGTAATTTCAAAGTAATTTTCTTAGCGATTAGAAATACATTCTGTATATTTCAGTTGTAATGCATTTTTTTAAAAAAGGCTTAAATTCTCTATTTGAAAAGAAATTCATTGACAGCTCATGATCTTTTATTTGGAAATCAATTTTTCAAAAATAAAACTTTGGTTTTTTGTTTTTCTGTATCCTCTGTCACACAAGAGTACATTCCTTGCACACCCAGGAGTACATTTCTCTTCCTTTCTGCAATACAGACAACTGGAAATCCCAACCATCAAGCTTAGTTCTTAGGCTCTTAAGCTTCTCTTCCTTTCCTTTCCATTTCTGCTCTCGAGAGCAGATTCTGGAGGAGACTGGGATGTTTGAGGCACAGTGAAGCATTGACTTCCTCTCTGATTCTTAGATGGCTGAAGTAGTGTTAGTAATGAATGAGCCCAGCTTCCTGTTCCCAGGAGTAGAGTGTGTATGCATGTTCGCATTCATGTGTGTGTGTTTGTGTGGCCCCAGGGATGGAATCCAAGATCCTTATCATGTTATGGCTCTACACTCTACCGTGAGCCTGGCTCCTCACCCCAACATGGGATTCAACAGCTGCAGGTGCAGTGGTGTTCATTTCTGGCTCCAGTGGGAACAGAAGAAAACTCCAAGACTTGCACACAGCTTGTAGTTTGTGGATTCTTTGTATTTGGAGAATGTCTTATATTGTGTCTCTGGATTCTTGAAGGTGTATTAGAGAGTGTCTAATAGACACTTAGAGATAGCCCATTAGAGATAGCCCAACCTGGCCTCTAACTGAGAGCAACTCCATTATTTCAGCTTCCCATGTTAGGATTACAGTGTGAGTCACCGTGCTAACATTGAGTTCGAGGATTCTGACCGGTGTGGCTATTGTTGCCTTTAGGGACAGTGTCAGCAGTGCACCAGGGGATAAAACACACCTGGATAGTTTTCTGTTATACTTTTGCTTTTTGTTTTTGATTTTAGGTAAGATCTGCTTGGAGCCCTGAATCTGTGCTCTTCCTGCCTCCACCTTCTTTTTTCAAAAAAGTGATTCTAGTAGCTGCTTGAAGCAATCATTTACTCATTTTATTTATATGAATACACTGTAGCTGTTTTCAGACACACTAGAAGACAGCATCAGATTTCATTACAGATGGTTGTGAGCCACCATGTGGTTGCTGAGAATTGAACTTGGGACCTCTGGAAGAGCAGTCAGTGCTCTTAACGGCTGAGCCATCTCTCCGGGCCCTGCCTCCCCTTTCTGAGTGCTGGATTTACAGGTATGCACCACCACATCCTGAATTGTTCTCTTTATTTTAATTAGCTCTTCCAACACTTTTGAAACCTTTGTGAGTGTTTCAGATTCTCAATTTGAAATCTGTTGTTCTGACTGGCCGTTTATATATAACATCAATTTCAAATTGTTTTTAAAATTTATGTATCTGAGTCAATGTTGAAGCTTAATGAGCAAAAAGAATTCAGTGATATTAAATATATATATATATAATACACACACACACACACACACACACACACAAAATTACAGTGTCTCAGAGATCCTGAAAACAACACAGGGCAATATTCTTAGCTGCCTGCCAGAATTTGATGGTAAGACCCTATTGCTGAAGACATCGTTTTGGTCACAAGGCATGGAAAAATCAAGCTGTTACTGATTGGCAGACTTCTCCCCTGCTGGGTACTACTGGAAGGTGCTATATGGGCTGCTATAGAAGAAAAACTAATAGTCTTACCTAGCTGTGAGCCCTGCAAGCTATAATAATGACTGGTCTGGCAAGATATACCCATGGTTGCAATAGTGGCATAAATGTTACTGGGTAACAAATTGCTTTCTGATTGGATTTAGGGCCTGCTTCCCAGGAGGAAACTCATGTCTTGTGTATAATTTTTTTTTGTTTTCGTTTTTGGAGACAGGGTTTCTCTGTGTAGCCCTGGCTGTCCTGGAACTCACTCTGTAGACCAGGCTGGCCTCGAACTCGAACTCGGAAATCCGCCTTCCTCTGCCTCCCAAGTGCTGGGATTAAAGGTGTGCGCCACCACTGCCTGGCGCCTTGTGTATAAATTAGGGTGGGAGACCATTGCTGGGAAACCATCAGCCGTTGGCTACTATTATTAGTTTGCTGAATAGACATAGTGTAAATCTACTTTTTAATCTCTATACCTATAGATTAGTGCTATTCTCAGTCCTTGCCAGGGAAGCTTCTTCTTCTTCTTTTTTTTTTTTTCCGAGTATGGGGCTTAATATAGAGATTCACAACTGGTCAAGGTACACAGAATAATTATCTGTGGGGTGTTCAGCCATAAACTGGGCATCAGTAACCACATTCTCTCTCCCAAGTCTCAGGGTAAAAAGTATTTCAAATTAGTGAATTACACTGCTATGGGTCAGGGCTTACCTGTTCATTTTAGTAGAAATAGTACCAATGTTGGATTTGTTTCTGTGCATCAGACTTGGAAGAAGAATGTCTCTAAGACTGTATAGTGCAAAGCATTAAGATGGGAATGTCTGTATCTCAGACTGGACAAGCTGTCTTCCCTCAAGCTTTTAGACCTCCTGGGACAGAGACTATTGAAGCTACCTTCAAAAAAATTAATCAAGGAGAAGTTGTTAAAATGACCCTCCTCTTTCCTTCAGTGTGACTGGTTATCTCAACCCAATCATGGACTGGTCTGGAAATCAATCCAATATTGGACAAAAGGAAATGACAGTGGGCATTTGGACTGCTGGTTCTGAACATTTTTACAGACATTTTTGGAAACTGGTATCTGCCTTGTACAATGTTATGTTTGCAGTGGATAAAAATGGAACGGGTTCTGGGGTTAAGGTAAATGTGATATTCTGCATACCTAATCTCTCTCTCTCTCTCTCTCTTTCTTTCGTTTTTGAAGACAGGGTTTCTCTGTGTAGCCCTGGCTGTTCTGGAACTCACTCTGTAGACCAGGCAGGCCTTGAACTCAGAAATCTAGCAGCCTCTGCCTCCCAAGCCCTAGGATTAAAGGCGTGCGCTACCACTGCCTGGCTAAGATTCCCATTCTTTAAATATCTTTATTTATGTGTATGCATGTTTCACCTGTATGTATGTCTGGGCACCACGTGCATCCTGGTACTCATGGAAGCCAAAGCCAGGAGTTTGGTCCTGTGGGAGTTAGACAGACAACAAACATCTCACCTAAAACCCTTTAGAATGAATGTTCCACCACTTCCTGAATTTGACTGAATCTCTTGATTTGAGCACTTTCCTTCACAGGTTTCTCTTTGCAGGCTATTTTTGTTTATTTCACTTACTTCGCTATTAAAGATTGGTTCCATGCAAATAAATACTGGACATCATTTTGGGTCTCGCCATCACTCCGGGTGACTTTCTAGAACTTTTTGCTCTTTCTGGTTTTGCTGACCCTCCAGCCTGTTGTACTTGTGCCATCTTTCAGCACTGACCGCTGCTTTAGGTCCTCCACTCCTCATCTCAATTTCATTCTTCCGGCGGACTTTGTGCTCGCTGAGTGGGACTGTCTAAGCCACAACTTTGGGCGCCTCCATCATTTCTAAGAAGCTCTAGTTAAGCGGTTGAACCTCCCATTCAAATCTGCGGCCGGACGTCTCTACTCGCTTGGTGTACGGATCACGTGTTTACGGAGGCACCCCCCCCCCCCCCCCCCCGGCTGACCCTGGAAGGCGCTTTTTCCTCCGTTTCCACGCTTCGTCCACGGCTGCAGCGAGGTCTGGATACAGGCTCCGCCCGCGCAGGGCGTGTCCCTCGGGGCGTGGCGCGCCGGAGCGACGCGGGCAGGCGAAGGCCGACGTGCTGTACGTGCCTCCGCGGCGGTCCCGGGGCTGCGGGCCGTACCGCGGCCCTCTCGGAGGCGGGCCGGGCAGACGGCGGCGGCCATGTTTGTGGCGCGCAGCATTGCGGCGGACCACAAGGACCTCATCCACGATGTGTCTTTCGACTTCCACGGGCGCCGGATGGCCACCTGCTCCAGCGATCAGAGCGTCAAGGTGCGCGCGGCACGCTCGGCTGCCCAGGGCCCGGCACAGAGGGGAGGGAGGCGGCGCAGAAGGGACTAACCCCGACCGTGGCGCGCGCGACCCGCATCCGCGGACGCCGCCACGCCGGAAGCGGCGAGAGCCCTCCCCGCCGGCGGATTGTGGGGTCACAGCCGCCCGCGCTCGCGGCGTTTTCCTACCGCGCCTGCGCGAGGCGGCTCTCGGCCTCGGGGCGCTAAGCGCACGCGCGTGCTGGGCCTGCGGAGTGGGCCGCGGTTGTGGTCGTACGCGCTTGTGCTGACCCTGGGCTTCCCATGGGGATGCGTGTGTCTCATTTCTGTGGGCCTCGCCTGTATTCCTTTGCCCAGGATTCCCTGAAAGGATAATACAAGCCGGTTGCATACACACGTTTTCTGAGACTGTCTTAGATTGTAGACCTGGCTGTAGTCCTCCAGGCTCAGTTTTAGCTGGGTTACAAGTATGAACTTCACAACGCCAAAAGAGCTGAACACCAGTTTTTAATTCTTGTTTATGTTCAAGTGGTCTCTGAAGATGGTTATCACAAGTGTACGTTGAATGTGCTACGATGTATTTTTTGGAAACGATCTCAGTTTTGTAGCCCCAGTGATCTGCTTTCCCCTGCCGAGAGAGTGATGTGATTAAAGATGTGCGCCACCAGGAACGACTCCACTTCCCCAAACCCACAATTTTAAAGATTTATCCGTGTGAGTGTTCTGTCTTCTTGTATGAATGTGAACTGCCTGGTGTCTCCGCGGGTCAAAAGAAGTAGTTAAGATTGTGATCCACCTTGTTGGGAGAACCGAACCTGGGTCCTTTGTTGGCCAACGGGTACAGTTAATTTAGGTAGCAGACATCAAGTTATAGCCTTTAGGAATGGTATTTACCAAGATAATATAGTAATATTGGGAGAGAACATAATTCTGCATTGCAAAGCTTACATGCATATACATTACCAAGACAACCAGTGAAGGGGCTGCTTCAGTTGTCAGGCTACCAAACTGCCTTGTGGCTTTCACAGCTCGTCTGTGCTTCTTTTGCTGTTGTCACCCCTCTGCCATCTCTGCTGTCGATTTTGTGTGACATTCTGTCCATGCTATTGAAAGTAGGCAAGAAAAGACATCTCTCGAAGTCTTATTAAGCCTATATCACACTAGGAGAGATGACCTACACCTGATTTACTTAGTGAGCCTGAGCAGCCTGCTTGTTGAACCAGAGAAGATGGTCTTTGAGCCACTCACAGCCTTCAACCTTTTAGCAACTTTACCAATCTTCATTCTTTGAGTGCTTGTTACTGTCTTTTAAAGAATTTCGTCTTTAATCCCAGCTCCTGAGAGGCTGGGGTAGGTGGATTAATTCCAGGCCAGTGTGGTCTAAGTGAGTTCCAGGACAGTCAGTACTGTGTGGAGAGACCCTGTCTTAAAAACAAAAGGCTGGGAGGTGGTGGTGTATGCCTTTAATCCAGCACTCAAGAGGCAGAGGCCAGCTTGGTCAACAGTGAGTTCTGGGACAGTCAGGACTATATAGTGAGAAAAACCAAACAACCAAACAGAATTTTGTCAAGTTCATTCTGGGATAGTTGAATGTCAGTGCTGACTTTATAAGGTTGTTTTTATATGTGCATGTGTGTGTGCCTGTGTAAGGTCAGAAGGAACTGATCCCTTGGAGTTGCAGGCAGTTGTGAGCCACATGTGTGTGCTGAAAACTGAACCAGGGTCCTCTACAAGAGCAGTAAGCCTTCTTAATTGCTGAGCCATCTTTCTATCCCCTTCACTGAATGTCTTAGAGAGGTGTGTGTGTGTGTGTGTGTGTGTGTGAGCTTTTTCTCCCAATATTGCTACATTTTCTTAGTAATTACCAGTCCTTAATACATTTTTGATAGATTAAATTGAAACTTTTTTTGGTACTCTATGATTTTCTTGTCTTTATCGAATATTTTACTTTAGCTTTGTTTCACATACTGCTGATCAATGTTATCTTATGTGAATGGATAAATGCTTGCACATGTATCTGTCCCTGCAGAGGTCAGAAGAGGGTATAAGATTCGAGAATTGAACCTGGGTCCTGTAGAAGAACAGCCAGTGCTCTTACCTGCTGAGACATTTCTCCAGCACTGGTTGCTGCTATTTTATTTTATTTTACCTCATTGTTACCTCAGAGTGAATAGCCACTGTGTGTGTGTTCCCCCTCCCCCCATCTGTTCTGGAACTCATAGACCAGGTTGGCCTGGATCTTAAAGATCCTCCTGCTTCTGCCTCCCAGGAGTTAGGATTAAAGGTTATGCCACCAAGCTTGGTCCCACTGTGCTTTTGTAATCAGTTACAAAAATGTGGGATGCAGTGTATCTGTAGAATATTTTCACTTCTAAATTGACACTGTATCCAGTACCTTCTGTCCTATCTCCATAATTCTGGTTACATCTTCCTGGCTTAGATGGAACAGGATGACTGCCTTTGTATTTGGTTCATGTTGTAAGCAAATTATTTTTCACAATCCACTTATTTAGAGCCACAGTTTGTGCATTTATTTATTATTTTATTTATTTATTTATTTGTTTGTTTTTTTTTTTTCGAGACAGGGTTTTTCTGTGTAGCCCTGGCTGTCCTGGAACTCACCCTGTAGACCAGGCTGGCCTCGAACTCAGAAACCCACCTGCCTCTGCTTCCCGAGTGCTGGGATTAAAGGCGTGTGCCACTACTGCCTGGCACATTTATCTTTTATCCTTCCTGTTGGTGAGTTCAAAGGCTAAAAATGGTTTTCAGGGGCAGTATGGAAATGCTGTCTATTCTGAAGCACAAGCAAGGTGTGGTGTGCCTTAGAAAGTGTGTCAGATAAGTGCCCTTCAGGCATGATTACAGGCTTCTGGCTATGAGTTAGGTATTGACAGATGGCCAGTTTATGTCAAATAAGGTGTCTTTAAACAGAAATACACACTAAAAAAGATTATATATTGATCGGTTTGTGAAAATGTTCACCAGATACAGGAACCTAAACTGCTAGGAACAGTGTTTTCATGTGTCAGAGTTCCTTAGTAGAGCATAATGGGGGCACTGCATGAGACTCTGGGCTTTGTCTTCAGTACACTACTAGCCCCTAATGGCAGTACCAGGGCTTGGAGGAAGGGTTGGTGGGAGGAAGAAGTGGAGGAACTCGGTTGACTCTGCCTGAGGGTGAGTGCTTTCTTACTGGTGCTTCCTCTGTGGAGTTGAGGTTCTCTTTTTGTCCACACTCATTTGCCTTTGTTTTCTTACAGGTGTGGGATAAGAGTGAGAGTGGAGATTGGCATTGTACAGCTAGTTGGAAGGTCAGTATTTATTTTTACATGGTTTGAGAAAATTGAAATGTTTGCTATTTTAGTATTAATGATTTGGTGTTCAGCTTTGAGAAAATGATAAACCTGACACAGTGTTCTTTTCCTGGGAATATAGTTTCTGTTTTTTTAAATTATTGTTTTAATAACATTACTTTAATAAGTAATAGTAAATTTGATAATACGAATATTTGTAGGTCTGGCCAGGTATGAATCTCAGTACCTTGGGAGGCTGAGGCAGGAGATTGCCATGATTTAGAGGCCAGCCTGGATATAGAGTGAGACCCTGTCTCAAAACAAAACCACAGTGGAAAAATCGTATTTTTGTAACATTCTACTAGAATTTTAGCATATTTCATGTTTTCTTTTCCCCTTCCTCTTACTGTCCACCCAGCTTTATGTTCTTTTTCAAACAAAAACAAAAACCAAGAAGCAAAACAAAAACAACAAAAGTCCATAAAAACCCCTACAAAACCACAAAATAAAAATTAAAACAAGCAAAAGACTGTAAGACAAAAAAATGCCAAAGAAAGCAAAAACTTCATAAATGACCAAGGAGGTCTTTGTGTGGCAACTGCTCCTGGGCACGGGGCCTGCCTGAGGTTGATATACACAGTGAGACTCCACTGGAGAAAACAGATTTTTCCTTTGCTAACAGGTATCAGTTATAGATAGCGTCTTGTTTAGTGGTTGGACCCTGTGTCAAATTCTCTCTCTGCCCTGGGACCCTTCTGGCTTGAACCTTTATATGTTCCATAGTGTTCATATGTGCATCGCTCCTGTTGTGCTAGAAGACACTGTTTCCTTGGTGTCGTCTGTCACTTCTGGCTGTTAAACTCTTTCTGCTTTTTCTTCGGTGTAGATCCTTTGCCTTGAAGGGAGGGTTTTGATGAAAACATCCCATGTAGGACTGAGTACTCCACTGTCTCTCACTCTGTACATTGTCCACTTGTGAGTCTCTGTTAATTCCCATCTACTGCAAGAAGCAGCTTCTCTGATGAGGGCTGAACAAGGCACTGCTCTATGGATATAGCAGTCTATCATTAGGAGTCATTTTATTGTTATGATCCTTTGTCAGAATATTAGTAGTAAGTGACCTATCTAGTTGTAGGTTCTTGGCCATTTTAGCAATGTCAAGTCGGTCAGAAAGTGTTTGGTTTCTTCCACAATATGTTTGCCACTACTGCTCTAATATGTCTTGCTCTAATATGACCTAAAGGTCACTTGTAGGTCACACGATTTGTCACTGGGTCACCCTAACTATGACTTTCAGGTACTAACATGAGTTTTAGATTTAAATCATTATCTTACCTCTAGTTTCAAAAAATTGGTCTAAAGAGGTCCTTATGACTGTCATTGCTGAGGATCAATTTGTTTCCTCATCAGTCTGGTCCTCACAGAATGTTTACTTCTGCTGTAAGGTGTAGCTTTATTCTTAACTGGTAATTGGTTGCCCTTTAGTGTGGGGTGGTCTGTCCTGTAATGGTACTTTTCAGAACCCAACATGACTACAGGTTCACTGAGAACAGAGATTTCTTTTCTTTTTTTTCTTTTTTGCTTTTGTTTTTTGAGACAGGGTTTCTCTGTGTAGCCCTGGCTGTCCTGGAAATCACTCTGTAGACCAGGCTGGCCTCAAACTCAGAAATCCACCTGCCTCTGCCTCCTAAGTGTTGGGATTGAAGGTGTGTGCCACCACTGCCCAGCTGAGAACAGAGATTTCTTTTCATGGCTGACTGTATGCTAATAGAGAATGCTGTAGAGCTGTTTATAATCTTTCTTAGAAAGAGGTGGGGAAGAATCAGCAGACCCTCCTTTGAAGCTGCCCGTGGTCTAGGGTGTTCCTGTATAGACAAGGGAGGAGGTTGACTGAAGGTGGCATGCTCGTGTCAGCTTCTGTGATCTGCCAGGCTGACAGAGACTTAGTGATAACAGTTACCTTTCTGTGTTTACCCACTCCCATACTCCTGTAAGTAACCCAAGCAGTCACTGGTCCCTCAGCTAGACTTGGATAGAATCTGTTGGATAGAATTCTATTGGATTCTCCCAAGGAAGAGTCACACAACACTGTAATAGCTTATATGTAGTCCTTTGAATCTGGCTAGTTTCTTGTAGCATATTTTTGAGATTCATCCATGTTGTATTTTATGTATTTCTTATTTTTTCTTTCAGACAGGTTCTTACTGTGTAGCCCTGGCTGTCCTGGAACTCATCCCAGACCAGGCTGGTCTTAGTCTCAGAGAGAGCCTGCCTCAGTCTCTCAAGTGCTGGCATTAAAGACATGTGCCATCACACTCAGTGTGTTTGTTTTTTTATATAATGTGTTATTACCACATTACCAGAATATTACCAGCCACATTTTATTTATTGAGCCATCTGCTGATGGACATTTGAATTACTTCTAGTTTTTCAGTGTAAGAAATGTTTGCATTTGGGGGCTGAAGAGATGGCTCAGTGGTTAAGAACACTGGCTGTTCTTCTTCCTGAGGTCCTGAGTTCAATTCCCAGCAAGCACAAGGTAGCTCACAACCATCTGTAATGGGATATGATGCCCTCTTCTTGGGAATCTGAAGACAGCTACAGTGTACTCATATGCATGAAATAAATACATAAATCTTAAAAAAATTAAAAAAAGAAATGTTTGGTTTTTTGCTATTATAGCAAAATACTGGAATTAATTAAATGTAACAGGCTCACAGCTTCAGTGTATGATAGGTTAGGCTAATTAACCAATTTTTCCTTTGGGTCTATGGTAGGAATAGGTGGAATAAAGTCCCCAACTTTTGCAAAGATAAAAAGTCATGCTTGCATGGCAAACATTTTACTGACTAAGCTATTCCAGAGGCCCCCAGTTTGTTTATTTGAGACAGGGTCCTGCTCTGTAGCCCAGACTGTTATTGAACTTGCAGTAGTATTTCTGCTTCAGCTTCCCTATTGCTGGAATTAAAGGTGTGTATCAACATACCATTAGCAAAGGAAGCCCTCTGTCTTGCTTTTTAGTGCTGTCCTATGACTTTAAAGGCTATTTGGAAACATTCAGTAAGCCGGGCAGCGGTGGCGCACGCCTTTAATCCCAGCACTTGGGAGGCAGAGGCAGGTGGATTTCTGAGTTCGAGGCCAGCCTGGTCTACAGAGTAAGTTCCAGGACAGCCAGGGCTACACAGAGAAACCCTGTCTTGAAAAAAACAAAAACAAACAAACAAAAAAGAAACATTCAGTAAATATTCTGTGTTGATTAACGGATGGTGATTTTAGAGTTTGTTATTGTTTGAGGTAGCCTGGAACTTGCAATGTAAATCAAACAGGCTGACCTTAGGTTTGTGACATTATGTATCTGTCTTCCATCTGCTAAGATTATAAGCACTTGCCACCACACCTGGCTATGTAATTTAACTTTTGAGACAGGATCTTGCTTTGTAACCCTAGTTGACCTAGTACTTGGTGTGTAGATTAGGCTGGCCTTGTTCACAGAGATGCACCTGCCTAGATTAAAGGCATATGCCACCATGCCTGATTATTTAAATTTTTTAAAATTGTGGTGATATCTTTGTGTAGACCTCATTCTTTAGTTAAAACAAGAATCTAACATTTGATTAACCAAATGAAATGACACAGTGTGTCTTTCAGTTGATAGCCTTTTAAAGTCAGAATTGAAGGTGAAACCCAGAACACTAGACAGACAGATGAGAAGTGGTCGGTTTGCCCTTTGTAGTGACATTGTGATCTTGTAGAAGTTACTGGTCTCAGAAACAATTCTTATGTTATTTATTTTCTTATTTATTTACATAGCCCTGGCTGTTCTGGAACTTACTTTGTAAACTAGGCTTGCCTCACAGGGATCCTGCTTGCTTCTCAAACGCTGGGATTAAAGGCGTACACCACCATTCCTGGTTTAAGAAACCTTATGTTCTTGAAAGGAGAGAAAGTGTTAGAAATACAGAAGGGTCGTTGGGGTGTAGCTATGTGAGCAGAGTGCTTGCCTTACCATGCACAAATCTCTGATTTGCTTGGCAGTTGTGCAGAAACCAGGTGTGGGCTCATGCCTGAAGTCTTAGAACTTACCTGTAACTCAGCACTGGGGATATGAAGGAAGGAAGAACAGAAGTTCTGGATTATCCTTAGATACATAAGGAATTGTAAGCCACCCTGGGCTACATGAAAACACATGTTAAAACAACAAAAATAAACATTGAAGTGTGAGATTTTCTAAATGTAATTGGTAGAGTCATTGTCAAAGCATCTAGTGATCTAACAAATTTCTTTGATTGTGAAATACATCAATCCATTTTCTTGACAGCATGAGGGCGTGCAAGTAGTGGCTTTATATGTCTTATACAATGAAATGATTCTGAGCTTTAAATTAGATGTATTCCTTGACGTACAATGGAGTTATTTACCAATAAACATAAATTAGGTTGAAAATGCTGTAAGTTGGAATGTTTCTAGTATATCCAACTTGACTAGCATCCTGCATCAGTGCAGCACACTACGGATTCTTGGTTGATCCTGACTGGGTGCTGTGGTTCACTGCTATTGCCCAGCATTGGCAGAAGCTGGCATCCAGGTATAGCTCAGCCTCACGATTAAAGTACCAGTTCACATCATCCTAATGCTGCGCATCTATGACACGTACCCTCACACATCCTGGACTGGTTCACTTATTTCTCTGGGTACAAGGGTTTGGGTTTCTTAGGTTTGCACCCAGTGCCTCCATCCATAACGCAGTTTCTTGTTTAACTTCACATCAGTTCAAATCATTTAACCATTTTATTGTTTCTTTCCTCTTATTGTTAGCTTTTAAGATTTTTATTTTTATTTTAAGAGTTTCTTGTCTATTTATGTGCACCAAGAGCTTTCAGTGCTCTCGGGCCATAAGGCGGCATCAGATCCCCTGGAAATGGAGTTACAGACTGTTTTGAGCCACCATGTGGGTGCTGGGAACTGAACCCACATTTTCTGTAAGAGCAGCCAGTACTCTCTCTCATCTGCTGAGCCAGCTCTCCAGCTTTCTGTGTGTGTTCTTGAATCAAATAAAATTATGCAATTGTGAGGACTCAAGTTTGGAACCACATAAAATGTGTGGGTGGCAGCATGTTCTTGTAATCCCAGTGCTGGGGTGGTAGAGACTAGAGGCTCTACAGGAGCCAGCTGCCATCACGTCTAGCCAATCAGTGAGCTCCAAGTTCAGTGAAAGAGATGGAGAAAACACATGCACATAAGATAAAAAATAATTTCAAAAGAATACCAACTCTAGGGGTTGATGAGAGAGCTCAGCAGTTAAGAAGACTGATTGTTCTTCCAGAGGTCTGGAGTTCAATTCCCAGCAACCAGGTCATGGCTCATGCCATCTACAAAGGGATCTGATGCTGTCTTCTGGCATGTAGGTGAATGCACAGACAGAACACTCATACATAAGAAAAAAAAAATAAATACAACTCCAGAAGTTACTATCCGAAATATCTTTCAAAAGTTCTAAGTTTTTAGAAATTAACTTTTTAGCTAAAAGTTACATTACTGTCTTTCTTGTCTTACTGAAGTAAAACTACTTGTGTTATATTACTTTCACAAGTAAAACGATGTGTGTGAAGTGAGTAAAATCAGTTTTGCTTTTTAAACAGACACATAGTGGATCTGTATGGCGTGTGACATGGGCTCATCCTGAATTTGGACAAGTTTTGGCTTCCTGTTCTTTTGACCGAACAGCAGCTGTATGGGAAGAAATAGTAGGAGAATCAAATGATAAACTTCGAGGGCAGAGTCACTGGGTGAGATGAGTTCCTTACTCCTTCTTCTATATTCTCTCCTGTTTATTTCACTTTGGCTTGGCTCACACTGGTACCCAGGTCTTTCATTGTTCCAGTGGGGAACCCAGAGGATTTTCTTTGCATCAGACTTTGTGTATCTGTGTATTTTATGATTTTGTTTAGGAGTTATTATATGGTTTTAGGCTTCTGATTTGTAGTTATGTTGCAATGCCTGGGATTGAACCCAGGGCTTCATGCACTATCACTGAGCTGCACTCCAAGCTTTCCTTCCCTTTGTCTGCTTTGAATTCTCCCTCGGCCTTTGTCAGTTGATTTTTTACCTGTGTGCTGCTTTCATTCCTCATCTCTAAAAGTAGAGAATTAAACTGGATTATAAGACCTTTCCACCACTTCCACTGAAGTTTATCTTATGAAGTATTTTATTTTCCTTTCAATTTATTTTTCTTAATAATCACACACAATATAAAATTCAAAGCCGTAAAAGGATGAGTTCAGTGAGAACTTCCTCTTATCTTGCCTTCTGGTTGTGCCGTAAGGGTGTCTAGTCTGCAGGTGTTTTGTCTGTGATGCAGTCCATTCCTTTACTGATGCCGCAGAAGTTGCAAGCCTTATGATTACTATTGAAGGAGCCCACTTCGTTTGATTCACTGCCTGCAGCATGCTTTGTATGACAGAGCTATGCGTACAAAAGTGCTAACATTTCTGGTTTGGTGATGTCTGGTTAGTGAGACTAGTAACATAATATATGATGCTTTCTAAAGGCAGATTTTCTTCTCTCTTAAAGGCATAAATATTTATTAATTTGTTAAGAGATTGTATATGCCAAGTGCTTCACTGGAAATAGAGACCCAGAGTGGCTTTAAGTTTCTTATGCAAGGATGAAAACCTAATAAATGGCAGAGTTGTCTGTGTGATTCTAAAACATTTGCTCTTCAGATCTATCACATTTCTTTTTGTGTATGGTTTAAATTGTATTTTTTTTTTCCAGGTGAAGAGGACAACTCTAGTGGACAGCAGAACATCTGTTACTGATGTGAAATTTGCTCCCAAACATATGGGTCTGATGTTAGCAACCTGTTCAGCAGATGGTATAGTAAGAATATATGAGGCTCCAGATGTTATGAACCTCAGTCAGTGGTCTCTACAGCATGAGATCTCATGTAAGCTGTGCTGTAGCTGTATTTCTTGGAACCCTTCCAGGTAAGCTCACATCAAGCCTCCGATAATTCTTCTAAAGCAGGCGAGTGAGTTTTCAAGCTAAGAATTTACTGGTTTAATTTTTCAGATGCTTTTTGTAATTACATAATATCTAGAAGAAAGTTTCCACTTTCCTATCTTCATAAAATGGAGGAACCCATTCATTATCAATAGTTCGGTGAGAACTTATGGAAAATTTTCTATGTATATAAAAATAAATTAGAATATTTTTAAGAGACAGATCTGTGCAAAAATAGCCCGAATGTATACCAACCCAAGAAGACATACTATACATAGTCATGTGTAGAACTCATATATTTTCCTCAAGGTTCTTTTTCTCACAGAAAAATACTTTGTGGGCATTGCTTCACAATTTTAGTATATAATTTATTTTAAAACATCCAATTAATGAATCCCTTCAACAATTAATTAATGAAATAATTGGAAAGATTCTGACTTCATTGCCTATGCTGGTTTAGAACTTGCTGTGTAACCAGCCAGCACTGGTGTTGAACTTATGTTGCTTCGCCCTCCTGAGTGCTGGTCATCACGTCTGTCCCTTCGTTATTCCTGTTTAATGCTCCATGTTGAGTGTGATTGTACAACTATGCTATGGTTGCTTTTACAGGATTTTAAACAAAGCTATTACTTATTTTATGTGTATGTCAGTGAAACACATATGTGTCTGGTGTCCTTGGAGGCATGAAGTGTGTGTTGGATCCTGGGAACTGGAGTTACAGATTGTTGAGAGTCACCATGTGGGTGCTTGGAATTGAACCTGGGTCCTCTGGAGGAGCAGCAAGTGATCTTAACTGCTGAGCCATCTTTCCAGCTCCCATGTTTGCTTTTTATTTTTAATTTTTTAATCATTTGGTAAGAAAATCTGCAAATATCTAGAAGAGTAGACAACAACTGAAAGTTGTCTTTTTCTAAAAGGAATGCTGTCATTGTTTACTCTAGACTTTAATTCTGGTGGCTACTGTTACGTATGTAGATGGTTTTTTCTGTTGGTTCGTGCTTTCTTAGATATAAAGTGTTTCTGTGCACTGATACCTGAATACGACTAGTATGTTTTTTTTGTGGTAATCTTTATAGTTGTTATGTTGGTAATTGAAGTTTTAAATTTATCTGTACTTACTGATTTATTAGTTGTTAGACTATATGACTCCTCTCTTAAATTTTAAAAACTTTATTGTGTATATTGGTATTTCTCCTGTTTGTATATCTTCATACCACCATCATGCAGTGTTTGTGAAAGCCAGAGAGGGCATTAGATTTTCTGGCACTGGAGTTACAGACTACTGTGAGCCACCATGTATGTGGGTGCTGGGAATCGAACCCAGGTCTTCTGGAAGAGTAGCCAGTGCTTTTAACCTTGTAGCCATCTGTATAGTCCCAATGATTCTTCTCTTACAAAGGAGAAAATTAGCAATGTTATGGTGGTACACTCTGGAGGTACAGGCAGAGGCAGATGACTCTCTGAGTTTGAGGCAGTCTGGTCTACAGAGTGAGTTCCAGGACAGCCAGGGCTACACAGTGAAGTCTGTCTTGATAACCTGAGGGGGTTGGCAGGGTAAAGGAGAGGAGAGAGACATAGAGAATGAATGAGCATATTTTGCTTCTGTTTCTTTTTTTTTTTTTTTTTTTTTTTCTTCCTTTTTTAAAAATATAACAACCCCCTTGGCAAGGACAAGGACAAACTTTGTTGTTGGTGGTGCTCTTTTTTTTTTTTCCCTGTGAATTTTTTTTTTATTAAAGATTTAATTATTTATTTTATGTATATGAGTACACTGTTGCTCTCTTCAGACAACATGGGAAGAGGGCATGGGATTCCTTTACAGATGGTTGTGAGCCACCATGTGGTTGCTGGGAATTGAACTCAGGATCTCTGGAAGAGCAGTCAGTGCTCTTAATCACTGAGCCATCTCTCCATCCCCCTTTGCTTCTGTTTCATGTTGAGCTTTCGCTCTGTTCATTTCTGTTACATTGTTATAAATACATGATGGCTATTTATAACATTTGAGTTCTGTAAATATTTAACATGGGTATAGATATTTTGTGTATGAGCACTAGTTGACTCTACAATTTAACTAGCAGCCAGGTTATGTGAATACTTGTTATATACTCTCTCAGGAAGCTGTTGTTTACATAGAATAATCTCTCCATACCTTTAGTTATTACCATAGCTCTTTATAGTTTAAGTTTTCTAATTATGTGATGCTTTCATGACAAAGCTGTAAGTTAGCTTTAATAATAAAGAACTACAATTTTGCTGTTGCTGATGTTTGAAGTAAGAAAAATCTCTAGTGTATGGCAGGTGTTTCTTTTTTCCAATGTGAACTGTAGGAATGCCCTTGTTTAGAAGAAGTGCTCCTTGAGAAGCAGTCGTGAGGTTCACGCGCACATGTAGCGTGGCAGGTTTATGGTGGACATCCAGGCTGACGTCTAGGGCATTTGTCTCCTTGAGTCCAGTTCTTAAACCCTGTTAACCCACAGCTTTATTGCACTACATAAGTGTTTCCTTTCCTTTTTAGCTCTCGTGTTCATCCCCCAATGATCGCTGTGGGAAGTGATGACAGCAGTCCAAATTCAATGGCCAAGGTTCAGATTTTTGAATACAATGAAAACACCAGGTCAGTACTGCTCTGTTTAGAATTGTGTTTATGTCTTAAATGATTGTTCCTCTATTAATCTGCATTGTACAAGTTTCATTGTATAGTTACTGGTTTCCTGAGAGATACCAAGTTCTGTGCTATGCCTTCATAGTTGGTGTTTTGTTTTTTTAAAAATCTATTTATTTATTTTTATGTGAGTTCACATTTCCTGCTCTCTTGCCTCTTCCAAATACCAGGGTATTACATGTGTACCTCCACACCAGGCTGAACTCATACGGTTCTCCCTCCCTATGGAGTGTTGGCATTAAAGGCACGAACCACTATGCTAGGATCATAACCTTTTTTAAAAAACAAAAACAAGAACAATAACAACAACAAAAAGGCTAATAATCCCAGACTTTATTTTAGCTAAGTTTTGATTAAGTATTTTAAGATACACATAAGTTGTAAAAGAACAGAGTGGGCCTTATTTTGATTCTTGGGCCAATCCAACAGAATTTTTTTTTTTTTTTAACGGACTGGTGATCTGTCTGTGGAGGCCAGAGATCTGAAATCCAGTTGTTGGCTTGGCAGTCTTTGCTGGCTTTTAGGCAATCTTTGCTGGCTCTTCTAGCTTTTGAGCCCAGGATCCTGGACTGTGGCAGTCATTCTAGTCATTGTCCCTGTTTTGTGTTTTCTCATTCTATTTTTTCTTAGAAACATTTTCTCTGTGTAGCTCTGACTATCCTGGAGCTTACTCTGTAGACCAGACTAGCCTCAAACTTGGAGATCCACCCAGCTCTGCCACCCTTATGCTGGGATTAAAGGTGTGGGATCCCACCAACCTGTTTATCCTATCTAAGAGCATTGAACTTTAGGGTCAGTTCTACCCTAGTAATAGTGAATAATGAATAGATAAATAAAAGATTTTTTTTTTTTTGAATAAGGTTACATTTGTAGTCTTCAATTTCGGCCTAGGAGTTAGTCCTTTGGGGGCCACTATTGAGTGTCTCCCCAAAAGGCAAGCATTTACTGAGAGGAGTATAAAAAACATTGAGATATGTTAGTGAACTTTTTCACCTTTTTGACTTTTTTTTAAAAAAAATTATTTCGAAACAGGGGTCTCCATACATAGTCCTGGCTGGAGCTCACAGATGATTTTTCTCCCTCTGCCTCCACGGTGCTGGGCTTACAGTAGTATGTCACCAAGCTTGGCTCAAACTGTTTTTATTTTAAAGATTTATGTTTGTTCATGTACATGCATGTTCATGAGTGTATGTATGCCACCTATGTGCTGCAGAGGCCAGAGAAGAACATTTTAGATCCCTTGCAGCTGGGGTGCTGGGAGTCCAACTGTGGTACTCTGGAATACAAGTGCTCTTAGCCCCTGAGCCATCTTTACAGCCTCAAGTTTTGTAAGTTTTATTTCTGAAAATCTTTTTTTTTTTTTTTTTTTTAAAGATTTATTTATTTTATATATGTAAGTACACTGTAGCTGTCAGATAATTTTTCTTCTTGATCCTGACCCACTCGCTCACTGTAGCTGTCTTCAGACACCCCAGAAGAGGGCATCAGATCTCATTACGGATGATTGTGAACCATCGTGTGGTTGCTGGGATCTGAACTCATGACCTTTGGAAGAGCAGCCGGTGCTCCCAACCACTGAGCTATCTCTCCAGCCCCTTCTGAAAATCTTAATTCCCTTTTCTTTTAATTAGGAAATATGTGAAAGCTGAGACTCTTATGACAGTCACGGATCCTGTCCATGATATTGCATTTGCTCCAAATTTGGGAAGATCTTTCCACATCCTGGCAATAGCAACCAAAGATGTAAGAATTTTCACATTAAAACCTGTGAGGTGAGTTGTAAAAAAATGAGGAATTTGAAAGTACTTTTTTCTTCTGCTTCTCTTCCTTTGTAGAGAACAGTAAAGGCCCAGGTCTGCAGACTGAGGTCAATGCTTTATGTGACTTTTTGTTTTGGAGTGAGGATTTAGTTTGAAGTGTTTCAGTTCCTTTCCTTGTTTCTGTGCTTCCTTTCTGCTATTCTGTCTTGTAAAATTGTTACATCTGTTGGATTCTGAACCTTGTTTCAGAGAATAATGTGCCCATTTGTTTCTTCTTCCAAAAAAAAAAGAGGCACTGAGTATCATCTTTGGGGTGAAGTAAGTCCAGGTTTTGGAGAAGTCAAATGTATGTAGCCCGAGGGCTGAGTGGTGGGCAGTGAGTGGGCAGGGGACTTAAGTGCACATTAGGAAAGAATATGGTAAGCGTATTTCTTTGTATTTCTTTTTTCAAATATGTGTTTATGTGTGAGAGTGTGTACATACACACAGGACACTTTTTGAAAACTTTGTTAATCTCTTTTTAGGAAAGAACTTACTTCTTCTGGTGGGCCAACAAAATTTGAAATCCATATTGTGGCTCAGTTTGATAATCATAATTCTCAGGTCTGGAGAGTGAGTTGGAACATAACGGGGACAGTACTAGCATCCTCTGGAGATGACGGCTGTGTTAGGTTGTGGAAAGGTAAGGGCTGTAATAGAGGGAGTTGTTACGTCAAAGTAGAGCTCTGAGGCATGTTTAAAAATTGTTTTTAGTATTGTTTAAAATAATTGTCTTATACTTGTACTGTTTTGAAATGTCAGATTACCTAGTTCATAGAAATTAATGGCCAATTGAATTGTTTTATTTCTATGTGGAAGAAAGCCAGTTTTAAAACTAATCAGAACGTGGAGTGTATCTCCAGGAAAAGCTAATGTGGGTAATTGCTTTATTAAACCCTGGAGAGGCCTCAGTGGTCTTTGGTAAAAGTGTTTACCTCCCATGAGTAAGGACATGAGTGTGAATGTCTGCAGTCCCCTACTCCTTTAGAGAACTTGGGGCAACTAAGAAGCTCAGGGTCCTTAATTTGGTAAGCATAGCTCAGTGGAAAAAAATCAAACAAACAGTTGAGTCCTTATCTTAAACAAGGTGGAAATAGGGGCTGACAGCTGAAGTTAACCTCTGAAAGGGTGCTGTGGGCACACATTTATTACCTGAGCACACACACACACATGCTTTTTGTCTCTCTTTCACTAACTCACTCAGAGACTTTAAATCCATCATCTTTTATGATTGTGAGTTTCTTGTGCAACACTGAGGGAACTTGGTCTAATCAGGTGACACTGCCTTTGATACCTGTAGCATCACAGTGGCTGACTCCATTCTGAACATCAGCTGTACAACTGCAGTGGGTCATTTGCCCTGAGCAGTTCTTGCTTCATAAAATGCAGGCCTTGATGGCCTCCCATTTTCATTCTTACTGTGTATTCTGTAGGACCAGCCCAGATTTTCCTTTCTTCAGTTTGATTTTAAGGCTTTCTCTGTCTGTCTTAGGTAAGGTTTTACTGCTGTCAACAGACACGATGACCCAGGCAACATTATAAGGACAATATATAATTGGTGCTGGCTTACAGGTTCAGAGGTTCAGTCCATCGTCATCAAGGCAGGAGCAGAGTAACATCCAGACAGGCATGGTTCAGGCAGAGCTGAGAGTTCTACGTCTCCATCTGAAGCTGTTAGTGGAAGGCTGGCTTCCAGGCAGCTAGGGTGAGGGTCGTAAGCCCACACCCACAGTGATACACCTACTACAAGGCCACACCTCCAAATAGTGCCACTCCCTGGGCTGAGCATATACAAACCATCACGCTGTCCTTTTATGTTTCTAAGCTTTAAGTGGGACAGTCTAATTGTTTCCTTAGACTCTTTAACTCTGATTTACTTACTTCAGTGATTAGTTTTGCATTCAAAGAATGAGACCCCGTTGGATGAGCCGCTAAACTGCTATGCAGAGGTTTTCTTATCAACACTCATCTCCGACCATAGTGCCCACAAAATGTGCTTAGCCAGGAAGACAGCTCCAATTCTTATTTAGATTCATTGTAAGAAAGACAAAGAATTTGGGTTTATTTCTTTTAGAGGTTTTGTTTTGATATTAACTTGTCTTTGTAAAGGTAAGAGGACACTCTGGGGATTGCTCTTCAGTTATGACTCACCTTTGTGTCTGAGACAAGGTCTTTCTGGCCTGGGAACTCACCAAGGAGGCTGGCTGGTTAGCTGTTGAGCCCTTGAGAGTCTGTTGCTGGGATCACAAGGGTACGCTACTGCACCTGGTGGGTTCTGTTGCTGACTCGGGTCCACATGGCTGCAAGTCAAGCACTTCATTGAGTGAATTATATCCCAGCCCAGATACTAACTTTTTCTTTTTATCTTTGAAATTAGATAATTGTCTCAGTTAATTGTCTTTGAAAGAAGGGAAACAGCTAGTAAAAAGCTTTCATGGTTTTTAAACAAGTAAATGTTTTTGATACAGGATCTTATTCTGTAGCATAGGCTGGTCTGGAACTCACTGTGTAGCCCAGGGTTGGCCCCAAACTCAGACTAATCCTTTAAGTATGAGTCATCATGGCTGGTTTAAATTAGTAATTCTTTGAAAACCTTAATGTATTTCATCTAACAGTTGTACTTACTGCTTACCTGGAAGTAGATGTAGCTTGCTGGAGCTGTGGAGATGCTCAGTTGGGAAAGAGCTTGCTGTAAAAGCATGAGGACCCAAGCTCAGCTCTTCAACACCTATGTAAAACCTGGGCCTATTAATGTGCGGTTGTAATCCAGCTCAAGGGAACCTTAAGCAATAAGATTTGTTGAGCTGCCCGGACAGCTGGTGTAGCCAAATTGGTGAACTCTAGGTTCAGAGAGAGACCTTACCTCAAAAACTAGGATGGAGAGTCCCAGGGGAAGACAGCCAGTATCAACATCTGGCTCCCACGTGCATGTGTGCACATGCATATGCAACTAAAATGGAGAGTCCCAGGAGAAGACAGCCAGTATTAACATCTGGCTTCCATGTGCATGTGTGCACGTGCATATGCACATGAACGTGAATACAGGCATATATTATATACAAATATTTTTAGAAATGTAGCCCATACCTTGTTTCATTTCTTGTAGCTTTAGGAGTGCAGATATATGCATTTATATTAATAGGTATTAGTCATAATAATATATTTGGCTATTTTTCTTTCAGCTAATTACATGGACAATTGGAAGTGTACTGGTATTTTGAAAGGTAACGGGAGCCCAGTAAATGGGAGTTCTCAGCTGGGAAACTCAAATCCTTCACTGAGCTCAAATATTCCAAATCTTCAAAATTCATTAAATGGAACTTCTGCTGGCAGGTAGGCTCTTCTGTGGGAAAATGAGAAACCCCATCCCCCGCCCTCACACACACTTTTTACATGTACGGGTGTTTTGCCTGCTTGCATATCTGTGTACCACAGTGTGTGCAGTGTGTTTGGGGAGGCCAAAGAGTCAAGTGTTTTGGAGCTGGAGTTATGGATGCATGTGAGCCACCACGTGGGTGCTGGGAATCAAACCTAGGTCCTTTGCAAGAGCGGCCAGTGCCTTAATTACTGAGCCACCTCTCCTGGTAGCCACACTAAAAGGTGAATTTTAAGATGGAATAAAGCAATTTACCAGCAATTGTGACACTTACTCTTGGAATTTCACACATCTGTATTTAGTGTCTTGCTTGGTTATAGTATGGACAGTTTTTAAGTCCATTGAATTATATTCTGAAATTCAGTGGTCAGTAAAAATGTTAATAGCTTTATGATTTTGTGTTCTTTACTGCAGCAGTGAAAGGAGTGACTAGGGGTGACTCTTAGATAAACATTTGAGTTTAAGTGCCTGCTGAGTCATGTTAAACAACAGGTCATGTTAAAATGTTAAAGTATACAACTAGAGCTTTGTGAAACTAGTGAGTGAAATGATTTGTTTTTTGTGCTTATAATAACTAAGAGGAAATGGTAAAATATGAGATCTTGCCGTTTATGCTATTCTGCATACATTTAGAACAAAATTTGACATAATCTAGAGTCAGTT
Source organism: Rhynchomys soricoides (assembly GCA_019843965.1). NCBI lineage: Eukaryota > Metazoa > Chordata > Mammalia > Rodentia > Muridae > Rhynchomys > Rhynchomys soricoides. Next base: position 7,970,288 of record JADRCH010000015.1, on the reverse strand, counting down.
TTTTCATTCAAAATTTGAATATATAAATTTGTAACATAAAAATTTAAAAAATATGCCTTTGGGCATAATTTGGAGTAGAGGTTGGGAAACTTCAGAGCCCTACCTAGAATGACTGTTACCCTGTTGTCACCCTAGGCAGAAGGACAGTGTAGACGATCATTGTCACCATAGGCAGAAGGACAGTGTAGATGATCATTGTCACCGTAGGCAGAAGGACAGTGTAGATGATCGTTTTCTCAGTTACCCGTTGTCATCCTAGGCAGAAGGACAGTGTAGACGATCATTGTCACCCTAGGCAGAAGGACAGTGTAGATGATCGTTTTCTCAGTTGTTTTGATACTACTGTATTTTACTAAAGAAACCCTGCTGTTTGGTTTTGAGGTTTTAAGTGTTTACAACTATAGAAACTGTTTGCAGTTACAAAGAACAAATTTTATGAAGGAAAGCATATTAACTTTTAAAAATCTGGTTTTAGGTTACAGCTTTTGTACTGTGATATTTTCTTCCATAAATAGCTTTGATCTGTGTTCTTATTGTGCCAATAACCATCTATGTTAGATCTGTGATGCATTCTCCTTCTCCATTTGTGTTGTGTCCTTTAACAGAAAGCACAGCTGAGTACAAGCTAGCTGGAGTAACTTTGCTGTTTTGCTGCTTGTTGCATGCACACAGGAATGGAAATCAACTCCTTTTCCCCTTCCCCAGCACCGTTTGATCTCTTCCAAGATGCACCAGCAGCCTGTTCACTACTACACACAGTCCAAAAGGCCTTTAAAGTGACAGTGTATATAACTTTTGTACTAGTCAGTTTCCTGACACTATAAATGGAAAGGCTTTTTGTTGACACATCATCACCAAAACAATTTTTTGGGATGTTCTGGAGACTAACTTGGGTTTAAAAACTGAAAAGATTGCTATTATCCTCATAAGTAGTTGGGAGGAGGGGAAATATAATTTTATTCTATTTGGAGAATATAGGAATATGTTTTTTATTTTCTAAAACAATAAGCTAAAATGATGAGTTTTTATAATTTTAATTTGAAAATCGAATAAATATTTTCATAAAGATTGTTTTGAGTGGCAATGTGTTTACCTTTTGTAGAATTGCTCTATAGGTGATATCATCCACACAACTGCTTTATAGGTATACACTAGTCAAGGAACGGATCATTAACCTGGCCCCACAGTTGAGATAGGATGGTTTGTAGCCAAGCAGCACATTAGCATTTGCTAGTTGGACTCCTAGTAGAATGGTGGAAGCACTTCAAAGTGTCCATCTCATACCCATTAACGAGATGGCTGTTTTTAACATATGCATGAATGTTTATGGCGTGATCCTGTACGACTTGGTTTCCTTTAAGACAATTTGGAAACGTGAGTTGACATTTTTCGGAAAATGTGCATGCAATTGAAATTCCATGTCTCAGGATTTTTAATGTGTTGTTTCAATGAGTTCCTGTCTTCTGAAACTTTTGACCTTGATGACAAAGTTATACACCTTTTCATTTACTAAATTCATACATATTACGGGTAAGTCATAAGATGGTAGAATAACAGGCTATCATTCTTTGAGCCTTTTTATGCACTAAAATTCTGTAGCTGTTGTAAGTTTTTTGCAGGAAACTAAGACTGTCCAGCGATTGTATTTTTCCAAGCATGTGGCAGTAACCAGCTTTCCTGTGTAGTGTATTGGAGTTGGTCAGTATCATGTATGCACTAAAGATGTGTGCCTGCTGCTGCAGCACATGCAGCATTGCTGAAAATGAGAAGCAGATGTGTAAAGAATCAGATGAGATTAGACAATGCTTTAAATTTATAAAATGAATGTCTCTGTAACATACCTACTGATCATTCTGGGGGGCATTTTAACTTTAACAGACTGTATTTTTTTCAAATGTTTCTACTTAAGCAATCTTGATTCAAGTGAGAGTCTTGATTTGTACTGTCGTTCTATTGGTTGTGGCATGAATATACAAGCTTTTTTTTTCCTTCCTTCCAGCATGTTTTCTCTTCTTTGGTTCTCTTTGTATTTACTGCTTTTCTCTTTTTCTTCTGTTCCCCTCCCCTCCTTTCCCCCCTGTTGTTTTTGTTTTGGTGTTTTGTTCCTGTCTTCATTATTTCAGGTATTTCTTTCCCCCTCTGGATTCCCCACGGGCTGGATCAAGATGGTCCAGTTGTGCCCAGCTCCTTCCTCCTCCTGCTCCTCTGCTAGAGCACTCTTGCGATGCTGACACTGCCAACCTCCAATATCCTCACCTTCGCAGAGGATACCTCTCTCGGCCTCTTAATCCCTTACCTGAGAATGAAGGGGTGTAAAATACTGATTTAAAGGCCTTATCCAGATGCTTGTAAATGCTTTTATTCTGGGCTGCTTTTTGATTTCTTCATTTTCTTTTAGAAGATCCTTCTTATTTAGGGCATGTCTTGCATGTATCACAACTCAAGTGTTTGAAACCAAACCTGTTTATTCTTCTGCACCAGAAACCTTGGCTTCACTAGTTGGTTACCTTTGATGAGATGAGCTTCAAAAAAGCAATATCAACTGTGAAAGATTCCCAGTATCTGATCTAAAGTACCTGTTTTGTAAATTCTGTGTGGAATTGTTATCATAGAGTTCAGTTTTGTCTGTTGATAGGTAGCTTAATACGAAAGCATATCATTGTGAACTTCACTATGTATTTCAGACATTAAGAAATGTTTTGGATTTTATAGGCTGTTACAAATGACTGTAAAATAAATCATTCCTGTGTATAAAGCAGCAAATCATAAGGATATTTTTGTCTTTTTTTTTTTTTTTTAAAGGAAGATGCCTTTCACTACTTGGAATTACTACTTAAAGATTTTGTAATTGTTCTCCAAGTAGGTTATTTAATAAAAATATTTTACAAGATGTGAATCTGTTGACTTATAAAAAACCACATGTACTTGTGTTTTGTGTTTTGAGAGTCTGTATAGACTGACCTGGAACTGATTATGTAGCCTAGCATATCTTGAGCTCCTCACATAACCTGCCTCTACCTCCCTGGGATTACGGGATTGTACTCACACCTGGCTAAAATGGATGCTCTTTAAGATAATTTAGGCTTAGTGTCCTTTTCCCATGTCACAAAACAAAACAAAACAAAAACCCCAGAAACAAAGCTTAAAAGACAAACCAGAACAAACCCCAGGGTATAAGCAAGTATTACACTTAAAGGTACAATGCCAAGAGAGATGGCTCAGTGGGTAAAGATGCCTGCCACCAAAGCTGACCATCCGAGTCCATTCTCCAGAAACCACATGGTGGCAGGTAGCTCTGTGACTCCACACAAATACCATTTTTTTCCCTTGTTTTTCAAGACAGGGTTTCTCTGTAGCCCTGGCTGTCCTGAAACTCACTCTGTAGACCAGGCTGGCCTATGCCTCCCAAGTGCTGGGATTAAAGGTATGCGCCACCACTGCCTGGCCACAAATACCATATTGAGAGTAAGTTTACACACACACATTTACAGTGTCAACATGCAAATTAACATTCAGAACTGACAAGTGTCTTCAGTTTCATTATTCAACATTACTGTTATCAGTTCTTTTGAGACAGGCTCTCTACATAGCCTTGGTCTTGGAACTCACTATGTGCACCAGGCTGGTTCTTGAACTCAGAGATTTGCCTGCCTCTGCTTCCTGAGTGTTGGGATTATGGACATGCACCACTATGCCCAACTAAGCATTATTTTGTAGATGAAATCAAGCTATATTTAAACCATGGAGCCAGTAATTTTATTTTGGCCTTTTCTTTTGAATTGTTGAGGATTTACCTTACAAGGCAAAGGGATATCTTTTCTAAAAATTGTATTTTAATTATGCTTATGTGTGGGTTCATGTATGAGTGAATGCAGGTGCTCTTGGGTTCCAGAAGAGGGCACCAGGATTCCTGGAGCTGGAAGAGTTACAGGCATTTGTGAGCTGCTGGACAGTGGTTCTGTGAGCCTAACTTGGGTCCTCAGCTAGCACTCTCAAACACTGAGTCTTCTCTCCAGCCCAAAGAGATGTTTTAAAAAGCATTTCATATGTGCATGTACATTTTTTATACTGGTGACATTGTTATAACGTTATTTATAGAACATCTTGACTTGGAGAGGATAAAGATTAGATAGAACAGATCTTAGTTTAATTAAGGGAATATTTGAGTTGTGTTTAATGCCAAATAAGCCGGACATGGTGGTGCATGTCTGTAATTCCAGCGCTTGGGATGCTGTGATAATTCGTAGAATTAACAGTTTATGTCTTCGAGATTTCAGTGGCTCTAGTACAGAGTTAGAATGAAACTTTGAGACCATTCTCCGACTTAATGTATTTCATAGCTAGCATGTCCAGTATACTAATGGCATATGCTAGAGGATATGTGAAAAATAAAAAGGTAATTAGCCCACAGATGCATTTTAGTGAGAAACACTTCTGTAGTGAATAACAGGCTCTGCTTTATAGTCAAGATTGCACAATGGGTATAAAAGCCATGACTTTCACTAGCTGGCAGAATGTGGAAGGGGTGTCGCAGTTTCATGGGTTGAACAGTTAAGGTGGGGATATAGAGCTGTTTTCAGAGAACATGGTTGTTGGTGTTTTTTAAAGAAGCTATTTTATTGGGCTAGTATACCTCTACCCCCCCTTCCAACCCCTGACACTAGGTAGAGGAGAAAGGTTAGAGAGGAAAGGGGATGTAGATCTCTTTTTGACTACCTCTTGCTGACTTCAGCATTGGGTTTTGGGGCCCAGTCCAATCTTTGCATCTCCCACTTCTCATCTCTTTGCTTACAAACATTTGCCAAACCACAAGAGCAGCCAGGGGCAGCAGCCTTCACAGCCCTCTGGGGCTCTCTCATACCCTCTCCAGAGTCCTGAGAATGAAACTGCAGCTAGCATACACCACACCCCTGCTAGTGAAAGAGGCAAACCTGGGATTAAAACAAAGACAATACCTGGGTTTTTAAAGAAACCAAACTACACATGATGTTTAATGAAAGTGAGATTGCTTGAATTCATATCCTGTAACTGGGATTGGATACTGGCTGAGGCATTCCACTGAAAGCATTTGGAACTGGATCTGTCCTGTTTTTATTTACTTATGTTTTGGATAGCCATCACTCCTGTTTCTTTGGAAGGCACCACGGGTTGTAGAGCCTCTACTGGCTCTAAGTTCTAAAAATATCCGAAGGTTACATTGGGAATTTTAGTCTTTCTAGTTGGCAAGTAAGGTAGGGTACAGGTGTAAGACATTAGGAGCTCCTGTCTGTTGAGTAGGAGAACCAAGAGCTTCTGTGTGTGAGTGCTTTCCCAGGTGTGTGGACTGAGCCACCCAAGGTTATGAGGGCACATAACCAAGACCAGGGAGGAAGACTCAGTTTACATCTAGGCAGTCTGGCCTTAGAGTTCGGGCTTTCCTGCCTGCATATACTTTGGTTCATTTCTGTCACTGGAGAATCAACAGGTTGCTGAGTGTTTTAGGGTAAGTTCTAGTGACTTGAGGATTGTGGATCGTTTGGGAGTTGGGAACCCAGGGATACAGCTTGAATGACACAAAGGAACTGCTAGACCCATTGTACAGCTCACCTCCAATTGGTTAAGATCTTTGTGAAAGATGGGTAGTTTGTATCCATTGCTTTGAGCCCCACAGCTGAGGGTTTGTTAAATTTTTGTTTGATTTTGGATTTTCAAAATATGACAAGGGGACAGGTGGGCAGCAGAATAGAAGATAGTTGATTATCTATCTATCTATCTATCTATCTATCTCAGTTTTCTAAGGCAATGCTTTAGTATGTACAATCTGACTGGCCTTAAACTCGCTATTCTACTTCCTCAGCCTCCCAAACGTAGGGATTATGGGTGTGTGCCATTAATAGACATTGTTTCCGGAAAGCAACCCTGAAGAGGTTAACCAAGAGTGACCACCCAGGAGTTTTTTCAGGGACACAGAAAGGAAATGATCAAGTAGACATTTGTCTTTTCCCAGCAGGCCAAAGTCAGGTACAGCAACTGTGGGCTTTGTATTTCTCTTCTACTATGTTCAAGTGTTTTAAGAAAGATATCCAAAAGCTGTTAAGGAATTGTTTAGGAAAAGAGGGAGTCCTTTCCCTTTTGAGACTCTGAACTTTTAAGACAGAGACGATACATTTTTCAGGTAAAGCTTGTGCTGAGCAAAGACGGTGATGGGATTTGGGTGATTTAGGAAGAATAGCAGTTAAGGAAAAAGATTTCCCCCAGTTGGTACCAGCTTTATCCCAAACGATTAGATGTAGCTAACTTTCGTGACGTGTGTACCCCAAGGAACGATTTGTTAAAAGCAAACCATGAAGCTTATGCGTCAACTAAGCGGCGATACGAAAAAAAAAAAAAAAAAAAAAACCTAGTGGAGAAAGGCGACTTACACGGACCTTTGGGGAAGATCTCAAACTGAGGAATTAATCTCAAGGCATTCAAAACGGCGCCTACGGGAAGGTTTCTGCCATCTAAACTGCGCGGCTTCGGGCCTTCAAATCGAGGAAAGCGCGCTCCTTACCAATCACAGGCTTCTGCCCGCCCCTTCCCCGAGTCTAGCCCAATCCTGGGCGGGTTCAGAGGCCACGCCCTCGCTTCCTACAGGAGGGAGCCCTTGAGGGACTCCCGGGCGCGCGCATGCGCATTGTAGCGCTGCGGACCCGCCCCTTTAGCGGACGTTTTCCTAGCGCTCGTGGCTGTCGGAGCTGGGGGTCGTGGCCTGGTGAGGAGGGTCGTCGGTGCTGTGGACTTGAGGGAGAGGGCAAGGCTGCGGCTTCTAGGCCTCGGCGGTGACCACCCTGCCTGGTGGGGACACGGGCTGGAGGCTGGGCTGCTCTGTGAGATCAGGCTCCGGCTTGTGGCCCTGGCTCCCTGCCTGGGCTTTGGAGCGGCCGCATCCTGGTTTCCTCCGGTCTGGTAAGCCGGAGGGACTTCTGAGGGACGCGCCCATGGCCTCTGAGCTTTGCGGTGTTTTCTTCTTGCAGTGTGCTCTGGCGACTGCTTTACTGTATTTTGATGGGCGGTCCGGTCCTTTTGACTGACTCTGATTCAGGAAGTAAAGTTTTTGTTCGCTCTGAGGGTAGGGCTCTTATGTCAACCCGTGTCTGCTAAGCTTCCTGCACACTTACTCCTAACAGCTAATGCAAAATGAAAGACTGTTTTTACTATACCTCTCCTTTTGCTTTGCTCTTGATTTCAGATTTTGTGTACTTAAGCATGAGGTCCCTTCTGACACAGTCGTTTGGAGGCCAGCTGTATATAGGACAGTACATTCTTTCGCACTTACCCCTTTGAGGTCATGCTTCTGGTATTTTCAGTTCGACCGAACCAACGTTTTCTTCAGATATCAGCGTTGTGGGAGAATTTCACGGTAAGTTTTAAAAAGTCATATACGAACTGTCTACCTCATTTTGACATGTATTACAGTTTGCCAATCGTTAGATGATGATTGTTGGCAACTGTGACTGTTTTTTGGGTTCTCCAGCATGTACTTTTGAAATGTGTGTAACTATATAAATAGACTTGTAATGAGTACAGGAAGTAATCTTTTATGTACCCATGAATGTGATTCATTAAATACAAGTAAACCAATATGTGAGAATTGAAGCCACTATTTAAAAAAAAAAAAAAAAAACAGCAGGAGAAATTGCATAGGTGGCTACTTGTTTAAAATGCAGTAGAATAATAAATAACATTGTATTTTCTTCACATTACATGGTGGATAATGGAATACTAAGGGAAATAGTGCATTTTCCCATTTCAGAAAGTTTTAAGAATGTGCTCTACGCATGGATGGGGGTTTTGTTTTGTTTTGGTTAGCTTTGGAAATTTATTATCATTACATGTGGGCATACACATGTCAGAGGATAGATAACCTGTGGGAGTTGGCTCTTTCCTTCCATCATATGGGTCCTAGAGATCTAACTCAGGTTGTCAGGCTTGTGTTTTTAGTTAGTTTAAAAAATTTATTTTAATATAGGACCTTCTTTCTTCTGGCATGGTGCTGGCTGTGTAGCCCAGGCTGGTCTGAAACCTGGGGCAGTCTCATCTTAGCCTCCTAGATTACAGGCATACAAGGCTATACTTAGGCAGGGTAGTTGGAACACTTGTGCAGTGGCTTAAAATGTAATGAACAGCATGCGTTGGCTTGTAGTAGTGGGTCTCAGCTCTAGAGAGACATTTGAAATTAGAGACATTAGAAGTTGATAACTGATATAGAAGGAGAAATTAGAATTATCAGAGGTCTCCATGTCTGCCTCAGCTCCTTTGTAGATATCAGAGGACAACTTATGAGAACTGATTCTCTCCTTCCACTATGTGGCATTAAATTTAGGTCATTGGGCTTGATAGCAAGCATCTCTGCCACTGAGCCATCTCACCAGCTCTAAATACCAAAATTCTAAACCCACCCTAAAAGTCAGTAGTTTTATACCATCTTTGCTTTTCTTACTAGTTAAGTTTGTGATTCTTCATATTCCTTCCTCCACTAAACCATGGACATCTTAGAGGCGCCATGACCTTGGCAACTTTTTTTTTTCTGAGACAGGGTTTCTCTGTGTAGCCCTGGCTGTCCTGGAACTCTCTCTGTAGACCAGGCTGGCCTCGAACTCAGAAATCCGCCTGCCTCTGGCTCCCGAGTGCCTCCACAGTGACCTGTTTCCTCCAAAAAGGCCACACCTCCTAATAGTGCCACTTCTCATGGACCAAGTATTCAAACAGAAGAGTCTGTGGGGGCATTTCTATTCAAACCCCCACAAAGGGTAAATCCACCTTGTATTCCTGTGTTGTGTTGGTTATAAGAAGGTGAGTTTAGTGTTTGCTGTGTGTGTTCCTAAGTGTGAGGTAGCAGGGTGTTCTGAGGCCTACTGTAGCTCAGAGTATCTGTTAGTAACCATTCTTATTGATGTTACAACAATCTTGGTTTTTTAAAAAAAGAGACACTGTTCTTTTGATCATTGGAAGATGCTATGGTAACAAAATATTCAACTTATTTTTCAAATGCTGTTGTTGCAGTGAGATGGAAGATTTCCGAGGAATAGCAGAAGAGTCGTTTCCCAGCTTTTTAGCCAATTCACTACTTGGTAATAGTGAGGTTTTGGGAAATGTCACTCTTCCATCAAATTTTGGCTTGCCCATTGCTGTTTCTACACTTGCCAAGAACAGACCCAGCCTTGACAACAGGTAAGACTCACTTGAACAAACATTTTTTTTTTCAGGTTTACACACCCTGTACTATCCTGAGAGTTTGTGATGTGTTAGGACTTGGGTTCCTGGCTCCCAGTGCTTCTCTCTGGAGAGCTGTTATTCTCCCAGCTTACTGGCTCTATATGCTTTCCTGTTTATGTTCGAGAATATGTCTGAAAATACACCATGAATAGTTTTCTAGCTGGAGAAAGGAGCCTGGTGAATTGTTTCTCAGTGTTGATCTATGATTGTGGCACATTGCATCTTTTTATGTGACAATTTCCCTTTTTTACTTCATTTCAGCCGGCTTCATGCTTTACTAGGTTTGTGTGG
>JADRCH010000015.1:7860001-7960750 GCA_019843965.1 Rhynchomys soricoides | reverse complement strand
TTTTTACTTCATTTCAGCCGGCTTCATGCTTTACTAGGTTTGTGTGGTTGCCTCTTCTTGCTAGCTAAGTTTATCGAATGCTTCTGGTTTTGTTTTTCTTTTCATAGCACTGTGGCTTGAACCCTGGACCTTGTGCATGTTACCCTGATATACCTCCCTAGCCGCTGCTGGATGATTATGAAGTAACTTATCTTGTATTCAAATAATTTTAAGTTACTCAGATCAAGTTTCTTATTTTTTAGGCATCAAACCACCTTTTATTTATTTTTTTATATTTCTTATTCTAGTTTTATAACCAATTACGTGTTTGACTTAGTACATTTTATTTATATCAGTCCACGTATGATATATGTAGTTTGCACACATGATTTCATGTATGGTCTTTACAATGTGTAAATTCTGATTGTGGTTAAATATCTGACCACTATTGAACTACCTTCCAATCTAACAATGAGGGACAGCATTTTTACCTTTGGGATAAAGGGGTTATGGTAACACTGGGGCTCCTGTGTGTTTTTATTTGATGGTGGTTAGTTTTATTTTTTAGCCCTATGACATTAGTTAATTGAGACAGGTCTCAAGTAGACCAGGCTGGCCTCAAATTTATTGTAGCTTGAGATGACTTTGAATTTCTGGTCTTCCTGTTTCTACATAGAATTGTGAATAAGCCTCTACTATCATACCCAGGATATGTAGTGTTGGGATCAAACCCAGAGTTTTATGCATGCTAGGCCAGTGCTCTACCAAAAATCCTATATTGTTAGCCCAACAAGGTGAGTTTTAATTGTAAGTAATTTAAATCCTAACAATTTTGTGTAGGTTTCCTGATGTCCAGGCATCATATTTAATTGAAGAGAGGTTTTCAGTTCCTTCTGCATCATCTCCCAGTTGCCAGAGTGATAACACTGAGTCAAGAGAAAGATTACAACTCAGCTTTCAGGGTGATGAGTAAGTTCTTGCCCTAGACTTGGGGAAAATATATGACTTTGTCTTTGAGTCTTACTTCTTAGTGTCCGTAAGAAAGACCTTTCTGTACACCTTTAACTACAGTTTTGGCCTTTAAATTTTTTTCTGATTGTAAATGAAACAGTCACTGAAAAAGTAAAAATCTGGCATTATTAGGAAGACAAAGCATCAGAGCTTATTTTCTGTTAACTAAAGAAGAGACACTGATTACATTTTCTTTTCTTTTGCAGTATTACATTGAGAGAGGGAGGGAAGGGGAGAGAGAGAGAGAGAGAGAATGAACAGTAAGGGAAGTTGGGTTGTCTTCTAGTCATACTACTTACGTGGTAAAGAAAAAACCATTTTTTTTTTCACTTGAGAGGCAGGATAGTGATGAGATATTCTCTTTGGATCTGGTGAGCTATGTGCCACAGGAGCCAACATGCTTATCCGGTCCCCAGAATGCATTTCTAGAAAGATGGAATACAGAACTGAACAATAAGTATTTTTATAGACTTACCTAAAGGTAACTAACATTTTTATCATAATTTTACTCCCTCAAAAAGTTCTGCTACAAGGAAAAAGAACTACGTAGAAAGTCCACGTTTGTCACATGCTCTCACGAAACCAAGAGCAGAAGAGAAGCAAGCTAACACTACGTCTGTCCAGGTTCAGAGTCTTCTGGACGGAGCTTCCCCTCTACCACAGGTACCAGGTATGAAGTGTTAGACGGTATTTCATGTATACGTGTTAATGGTTTTAATTTCCCTGTCCTTTGCTTGGTATCTGTCTTCTCCTTTTGTCGTGTGGTAAACATAGTGTTTTGGTTGGTGTGGGCTTCCGTAGAGCTCTCAATGGATGTCCTTCGCCTTGGGATCCGTGCAGTTGTAGGTGAAGCACTTCCTGTTCATTAACGAGCCCATCACTAGTGTTCGTCACCTTCCCTCCCACCAGTTGGGACTTACTTTTGTATTAATATAATGGATAAATTAGAAATTCTAAAATAAATCTATTGTTTCTTAGACAATCAAATTTATACTTTTAAAATACCCAAAGGTGACTCATTTTAAAATTTTATTTTAAAGTAGATATATAAAGTAGGAAAGCTACAAAGTGTGAGGCTCTGTCAAAGTGTGAGGTGTTGTCCACAATTACAGGATGCTCCTGCTTGTGGTTCCTGTGTGGTCCTCTAAATTCTTGCTCTTTTTCTTTCTCCTTGTGCCCCTTGTGTTTTTTGAAGGCAGTTTTGCTATGTACCTCTGACTGGCTTCGTACCTTGCTGTGTAGCCAAGGCTCGCACTAACTTATAGCAATCTTTCTGCCTCAGTTTCCTGAATGCCAGGATTGCAGATGTGTCTCACCACACCTGTGTTTCCTTTCCTCCCCCAACTTCTTCTTTCTCTTTGTGAAAGAACTCAAAACTAGAAATTGAAAACGATATACTTTTGGTTTACTATAGCAATGATATAAATTGAAGCTGTAATTCAGTACTTACAGTACCTTGTTTGAGTGTTAGAAGATTGACAAGCAAATATGCATTTATAGTTTGAAAATTTGTTAGGTATGTTTGTGTTTCTCCTGGTATAAAATTTCAATTATTTATGAAGATAGAAGAGATTAGTATCAACTACACTTGTAAGCTGTCAAGAAAGTGGCAAAACAACCAAAGGTGGAAAAATTATATAATTACATATAATATATATTTAAAATATATAAGAATATTTTCTGTATATATTAATTACAACTTATATATGCAGAAAAGTACTAGCATTCAAAATACATAAAGAACTTTAATATTGAAAAGATAAATAGTGGTGGCACACACCTTTAATCCCAGCACTTGGGAGGCAGAGGCAGGTGGATTTCTGAGTTCAAGGCCAGCCTGGTCTACAGAGTGAGTTCCAGGACAGCCAGGGCTACACAGAGAAACCCTGACTCGGGGAAAAAAAAAAAGACAAATATTTAAAGGGTTTGAGTAGACATTTCTATAGAAATTGTACACCTGGTCAGTAAACCACAGAAAACCATAGTATAAGTCATCAGAAAAAAGCAAGTCAAAATCATGATATACTGCTTCATACCCAAGATAGATAAATCAAAAAGATAAAAATCAGGGATTGGAGAGATGACTCCGTGGTTAAGAACACTCATTATTCTCCCAGGGGACCCAGATTGATTCCTCTTATTTACATGGCAGCTCACAACCATCTGTTACTCCACTTTAAAAAGATCCAACACCTCTTATGATGTCTGAGGGACTGCAAACATGGTGCACTGACATACAGATAGACAAAACACTAATCTCATAGAATCAAAAAACCAAAAAAAAAAAAAGGAAAAATAGCAAGCATTGTTGAAGATTTGTAGAAACTGAAACAAACTTTGATGGTAGAAATGGAAAATGGTAGCTGTGTATGGTAGCACACACTTTTAATCCCCTCATGAGGAGGCAGGGGCAGAGGAATCTCTGAGTTTGAGGCCAGGGAGTTTATATAGTTTAGCTTCCATAACAGTCAGGACTACATGGTGAGGCCCTGTCTCAAAAAACAAAAACAAACCAATCAAACAACAACAATGAAGAGAGACAGAGACAGAGAGACAGAGTCAGACAGACAGACAGACAGACAGACACACACACACACACACACACACACACCGTGGGGGTGGGGAATGGTGACCTGTTTTGGAAATGAGTTTGACAGGACTTAAAACAATAAAATGGATTAGGATACATACTAATCAGACTCCTTAATTGTGACAAGTTCCTGGAAAACCTTAGTTGGAGAAAGGATTTATTGAAGTTTGTGGTTTCTGTAACCTCTGTCCATGTTTGGCTGGTTGCATTGCTGTGGGCCCGGAGAGAGGCCAAGTCTGACTCCTGGTGGGTAGGTAGCAGATACAGTTCTTACTTGCCTGGGGGTCAACCTTGGTCTCACACATGCTCAGCAAGCAGGCTATTGAGCTGTACTCCAGAACTCTCTTTCTACTTAACTATCATGACTCTTCCTGACTTTGTAAAGTTTCAGGTGTTATATTACTTCTATATATTTAGACTACATTTCTAAATGTACTCTTTTTTGTATGATTGTAGTGCTATCACCAGTTGGTAAACTTAACTTACCTTATGCTCTAGCATGGCAGGCCTTATTGATATGTTTGAATTGATATGTGAAGATCATTTGTTTTTCCCTGTATGCCCAAGCTTGTTGAAATAAGGGAGTCTTGTTACTTATAGCTTATAGCTTGGATTTGTCTGCTTGCCTAATATGGAAGTAATTTTTCTCTTTTTTACTAAATCTCTTATTATAAAAAAGTTTGCTTTACAGTCTTGATTAGATTGACATTCAAATTTTATGGCACGTGTGTAATTATATGATATCCTGTTCGAATAGTTTTTAAATTTTAGTTGACCAGTAATGGATTCCTGTATTATCATCTTGTATTATCTATTCTGTTTCAAGATAAAAAAAAGTTTAGTTCTTTTATTTGTTGCTTTTAAATATTAGGTTGAAAAATAATCTGCCCCTTCATTTTTTGTTTTTGTTTTTTAAATAGATTCAACTCTTGATTTTCACTTAAAATTATGGACAAATAATCAAGAACACAAGGTAAATTTTTATATATTATCAATTTCTAGAATGCTGTAATGGAATAAAAGTTTATATTACACACATACCGTGCTGTTTTAGAGTAAAAGTTTTTATTAAACACACACACACACACACACACACACACACACACACGCACAGAGAGAGAGAGAGAGAGAGAGAGAGAGAACTATAGAAGCATATACATACAGAACTTTTACAGTAAAAATGGAGATTTAGTAGTGCTTGGCGGTACGTCCCAATGTCCTTAGCATGTGGGAGGCTGGGGTGGGGAAGTTGCTATGACTTGAGGCTAGCCTGGGCTCTGGAAGCTTCCTGCTGCTGGGATAAAAACACTCTTTACAGCAAGGGAGAAAGCTTTGCTTTTGGCCCACAGTTCCACATTACAGTCTATTCTAACAGGGAATTTATAGTAGCAGGAGCTGGTGTGAGCTGGTTACATCAAATCCATAATCAGGAACAGAGAACAATGAATGTATGCATGCTCACACTCACATTGCTTTCTGTACACTTTTTGTTGTTTTGTTTTTTGAGACAAGGTGTGTTTATGAAGTGTTGGCTGTCCTGGAGCTTTCTATGTAGGTTAGTCTTGAACTCCTCCTGCCTCTGTGTGCTTCTGCCTCAAGGGTGCTGGGATTAAGCCGGGCAGTGGTGGTGCATGCCTTTAATCCCAGCACTTGGGAGGCAGAGGCAAGTGGATTTCTCAGTTCGAGACCAGCCTGGTCTACAGAGTGAGTCCAGGACAGCCAGGGCTACACAGAGAAACCCTGTCTCGAAAAACCAAAAAAAAAAAAAAAGAGTGCTGGGATTAATTATACTATCTTGGATTCCCTGCTTAGGGAGTGGTGCCACCTACAGGAGGTGGGTCCTTCCGAATTTATTAATCAAAGTAGATAACCTCAGAGACCTACCTCTTAGGTGAAACACTAATCATCACCCTCTGCCTCAAAAACAAAGGTAGGAGTGGTTTATCTCTAGTAATGAGATTCAAATATAGTTCTGTCTAGATGTGGTTGGTTGCATACACCTTTGATCCCACCACTCCAGAGGCAGGCAGATCTCTACAACTTCAAGCTTGTTCTACATATCAAGTTCCAAGCCAGCCATATAGTGAGACCCTATCTCAAAAAAAGTTCTGGTGCTAACTTGTGTCTTACATTTTTATTGGACTAGCCGAGTCCCGTCCTGTATAAATATAAAATCACATTGATATGCAGTGGTTTTAATCTCAAAATTAGGCACATTTTGCAGTCAACTCTTAAACTGGTATCCATGGTTTTAGTATATATTTAATATTAGTGTGAAATAAATGAGACAAGAAGTGTTTTCCTTCTGGGCCGCAACTGTGGTAAACTGCTCATATTCTTCAGTGTTTGCTGGTCCTGGGCTGGAGAGAAGAGAATAGGTAGTTCTAAACAATGATAGGAAAGACTGCTTGGGTTAAGGGTGCTTACCCCAGCTGTCCTAGTGCATTCACTTTCTGTAGCAAGCCTTGTATTGCCCAAAGTGAGTTGTGTAGTGTGTTGACCATGTTACTAGATTTGTAAGCTGTGAAGGCAGTTTGATAGTGCCCTGTGCCTTGTGGGTCAGAGCAGGGAAGTAGAGGAGGGCAAGAAGGGATGCTACTAGTCCGTGTAAAATGGAATTCTTAATTGACTAATCTGTATTTTTCATTTATTAACTACACTGCAGATTAAATACTTGGTCTTTTTTATAGTCTTGTGCCATTGGTTTCCTTTTAGATTGCTGTACCTGATCCTAAGAAGCATCTCGAAGCCAAGAATCCAAACAGTGATTTCAGCCATAACAGCTTATTGGACAATGAGAAACTTTTAACACTGACAAACTTGGACGATTCCTCTGGTACTACAGGATGAGCAGTGCTCTCTGCCTTTCCTTTGCCACTTCACTTTTTGTCTGTATTGCAGTAGTTAGTACACTTGTCATTTTCTCCTTTGTCTTTTCCTTCTGCCTGTAACAAGACTCTCTTGACTTGTTTTGCTTTTTTTGTTTTGTTTTGTTTTTTGTTTTGTTTTTGAGATAGGGTTTCTTTGTGTAACAGCCCTGACTGTTACCAGGCTGTGACCTTGAAAACCCTGTAGACCAGGCTGGCCTTGAACTCACAGAGATCTACCTGTCTCTGCTTCCTGAGTGCTGGGATTAAAGGGGTGTGCCATCATACCTCGCTTTTCTGTTGACTGTTCTGAGTAGCAAGATTTATTGTTTTACTTCTTTTCAAACAGGGTCTCACTATGTAGGCTTGTCTAGAACTCCCTAGGTAGAGTATGCAGCCCAGAAACTCATAGACATCTGCCTGTCTCTGTCTCCAAGTCTTGGCATTAAGGACATTGGTTTTTTGTTTGTTTGGTTGGTTGGTTGGTTGTTTTTGAGACAGGGTTTCTCTGTATAGCCCTGGCTGTCCTGGAACTCACTCTGTAGACCAGGCTGGCCTCAAACTCAGAAATCCACCTACCTCTGCCTCCCTAGTGCTGGGATTAAAGGTGTATGCCACCACTGCCCGGCGGGCGTTGTTTTTTTTTTTTTTCAGTTTTTTTTTTTAGAGGGGAAAGGTCATAATGTGTAGTTCACACTGGCCTTGAGTTCTGGATCCTCCTATTTCACAGATAACTATATCAGTCAGCTCTCTGTCTGTCTGTCTTGTTTCTTTCCTTTTGTGGTCCTGGGTCTCCAGTGTTGGATCTCCTGCATGTTAGACAAGCACTCTACCGTTAGGTTGTATCCCAAACAACCCCCCACCCCGATTTCTTTCTTTTCTTTTCTGTTTTGGAGACAGACTCTCCTGTAACTGTAGCTGTCCTGAAACTTGCTCTGTAGACCCGGATGGCCTTGACTTTGCAAACATTTTTTCTTCCTATGTACTTTTCTTTTTTTTCCTTCCTTGCTTCTTTTTTTCTTGCATTTATTATTTAATGTACATTAGCATTTTGCCTGCATATATGTGTGTTTGAGGGTGTCAGATCTCCTCAAACAGAGGTTACAAATAGTTGTGAGCTGCCATGTGGGTGCTGGAAATTAAACATGGGTCCTCTGGAAAGAGCAGCCAGTGCTCTTAACTGCTGAGCCATCTCTCCAGCCCCGTTCCTACATTCTAAGTGCTAGGAATATATAGATATACACTGCCTCTCTGGCTTTATGGTAATTTTCTTATGCTTGGCAGAGGAATAAAACTATGTCATCCATTTGCCCTGCCATGTTTTATCAGCCTTTAGATTAAAAATTATGTGTAGTTCAGTTTTTATTTGAAAACCTACCTTATTTTTCATTCTGCTTTACCAATAGATGATGATATTAATGATGAAGAATTTTATGATGCTCATTTAGAAGCATATTTTGAACAGCTAGCCGTTCCAGGGATGGTGTATGAAGCAGGCGGACAGGAATCACCAGAGAATGGTTTTAAGTTCCCTGTAAGTGAGCCCGGTCAAGGGCGTTCTAGTCTTCGGTTTTGGTTTTTGCTTTTATAAAGAAATTTGACCTCGTAAATCACTGTCTTATTAGATTTTTTAATGTTGTTTTGAGATACGGTTTCATGTAGACTAGGCTGGTCTACCACTCACCTTGAACTTCTCATCCATCTGCTTCCACCTCCCCAGTTGCTAGGATTAGAGTTTCCTGCCACCACACCTGGTTCATCTCATGTTAATGTTATAAACTTAAGATTCCTGTGAAAAACCACAGATGAATTGATGAAAAAATTGATTTTCTTCTCTATTTTTTCTTACTTTGCTCTCACTTAAGAAAGTAAAAAAAGAGGTTAAGAATTCCAGCACTTGAGAAGCTGGTTCAGTAGGATTAGGATTTCAAGGACATCATGGGTTACATGCAAGAAGGCAGGAAAATGAAGACAGTGTAGTCAGTGGGCATCCTTTTTCTGCATTAAGCAATTAACATCTTGTTGCCATAGCATTTCTCTCTCTCTCTAGATCATTTGAAAATAAATTGCAAATGATTTATGACTACACACTAAAATTTATCACCAATGAATAAAAATATTTTCCAACATAACCACATGTTGTTATATACTTTTAATATAGTAGTTTAAAATTAAAATATATTTTATGCATATGGATGTTGTGCTTGCATGTATGTCTACACTACTTGCATGCCTGGTGTCCTCAGAGGCCAGAGTAGGGTGTCAGATCTCTTGAGACTGCAATTACAAATGGTTGTGAACCACTACATTGGTGCAAGAACCAAACCCACATTCTTTTTTTCTTTTCTTTTCTTTTTTTCTTTTCGAGACAGGGTTTCTCTGTGTAGCCCTGGCTGTCCTGGAACTCACTTTGTAGACCAGGCTGGCCTCGAACTCAGAAATCCACCTGTCTCTGCCTCCCAAATGCTGGGATTAAAGGCATGTGCCACCACTGCCTGGTTCAAACCCACATTCTTGAGAATAGCTCTTCACCATTCGGCCATCTCTCCAGCCCCTGATAAATTAAAAACCATATTCAAACTTGCTCAGTTATCTCTAAAATATTCTTTTTTTTTACTGCTTATGATTCATAGTTTAATCAAAGGTTATCCGAGCTGTGGTTGTTGGGTTTCTTTATTTTGACTTGCAATTCATTCATGCATTAAGCATTTTATACAGTTTAGGCTCTTTGTTTTGTAGACCCATAATCTCGAAATTTCTGAATACTATATCCCATAATTAGAATAAGTTGGACATTTGGTAAGAAGTTTAGTGATCCATTTTCCTCAGTTAAGCATGGCTGCTGTGTACGCACCGCCTTACAGCAGTGAATGCATCCGTGCTTCTGCCATCGTTCTGTTTGATGTTGACTCTCCCATGGGTGCTCTTTGGTATTATCGTTGCTCATGTCTCTGCAGATGATTTTTTCTTTGTGATTAAATCATCTGTGGGCTGACACATCAAGGCCTTGTAAACATCCTGTCTCTACCAAGTCCTCAGAAACTGTTCGTTAGCTTAACTGCTAAAGCCTCTTGGAGTCAAGCACTATACACTGGTGTTTGCCATGGTGGCTTTTCTGATTCTTTCTTATATCTATCTGGCATCCTTCAGTAAGGAAGACATTCTATATTCCTCCAAATGTTCTTTTTTAATTTGAAAGAGGATACTTTCTTAACAGGCAGATGAAAACAGTATCTTAAGCTGTGAGTTTCAATCAGAAAATAACAGCCCTGTGACTCCTCATGACACGTGTACTTCGGGAAGTTCTCGCACTGCTCACACAGAGTCTGGGGAAGGCCATGCTTGTCTGCCGGGGACTAGTAAGTGTCAAATAGGATTTTTTCCCCCTTTTTGGTTTGACACAAGATTTCATGTAGTAACCTAGGCTGGCCTGGGTCATACTGTGTGCTCCAGAAGGATTTTACCTCATTACAGTCTTTCAGCCTTAGACTACTGACCACTGAAAGTTTAAGATTGAGCTGCCATGCCTGGCTCTCCTTTGTTCTTAAATTTGGGTTAGAGTTTACCTTTTTAGGAAAATGCTCTGTTGTGATTAGTTTTCAGTTTATTTCATTTTCCCTTTGAATCTTTAGCCCAAAAACTTTGCAAAAAGCATTTAATGCCTGAGCAAGAGGTCAGGTGTTGCCTCCTAGCTAGATTTGTTTTTGAATGGTTTTGTTTTATATGTTAATGTGAAACTGCTATCATCATTAATTTTTAACAGTTCTCTGTATATAAAGATACTAGAAGTAATTGGAATCATGTCTGTGTAAATTGGCACTGGTAGATATTCAGTAGTATGCTCTTGGGTGGCCATTTTAAATGATCGTGTCCTATTCAGACCTTCGAGAAGGAGAGATCAGCTCTCTGTATGCCACCAGCCTTCTCATGCTCACCCCTTGCCGTTGCTTGTTTTCACTTGTTTCCAATTTGCAGAATTTGTCATGTGAATACTAAGTATTAGCTAGGAAGACAGTTCTTGCATTCGACCACCCCGACTTTGACGTTGCTCCATTAACCTTTTTTCCTTATTTTCCGGTGGCTGTGTAGGTACTGTAGGTAATAAAAAGCAGGCAGATGGTGTGACACCACTTTACTCTCATACCTGGAGAACTGAGAAGGAAGGGGCACACAATCTGAAGGATGTTATTCCAGATCAAAGCAGAGTAAGTTGATGAACATTTTATTTAACTTCCTAGTCATCTCTCACGGTTTTATGATACCAGATTTTCAGAAGAAAATTGTTGACCTCTGAAAAAATATGGAAAAAATATAAAATTACTATTCCTCTGGTTTGTGTTTGATTGTATGTTATTATTGGCATCACTATTATATAATTGTATACATTTTCATGGCTTTAACATCTGAAATCATGCGTTTAGTTATTCATTTGAAGAGTTCTTTAGCCTAGTATGTAGTCGTTTAATAAAGCACACAGCTGAGTGTGGTGGTCTATGCATTTATTAATTCCTGCATTTAGGTAGAGGCAAGAGGGTTGGAGCTTGAACGTCAGCTGAGTTCACACCTGCATGGGATACATAGGAACCTGTCTAATAACAAAATTAAAAAGAAACAAACAAAAAAACCAAAGCAATCATTGTTCTTTACCTTGCTCAAGGATATTTTCATGTTAGACTTTTCTCTTTGTTCTGATGCCACCTGTCTTGAAACATGGTAGGCATTCCTGTCTTGAAACATGGTAGGCATTTCTGACTCCTACCTTTTTTGTCTGTGTATTGTATGTGTCTGTCTAGCCGGCTCTCCTTCCCTCCTTCCCTCACCTAGACTGAAATTGACTTACCAATCTAAGGCTATTAATAACTTGCCCCCTAGAGCTAACAAAGCAACTTGAAGAACTATTTTGGCAAGTGGTTTGAGGAGATGCAGTCTTTCGCTGGAATGCTTTTTTTTTCTTTTCTTTTGGTAGTTCTGGCTGTCTTGGAACTCACAATTTAGACTAGGCTGGCCTTAAACTCAGAGATCTACCTAACTCTGCCTCCTGAATGCTGGAATTAAAAGCATGTACCACCCTGCTGCCTGGCTCACTTGAAGGCTTTTACTTATACTCGTTTTACGCAGTTTGTTACGCTAAAGGGCTTGCTTTTGTAGAGACTTTTATTGGTAATTACAAATGTATAATTTACAGTTCTGTCTTTTGATGGATAGAGAGGCCCACTTTGGTTTATAAGTCTGTTGATGTGTGTAATTGCTATGACCACTTTTTTCAAGGTCTGATAATTTATTTGTTACTCTTAAAGACTTATTCTTGCCTGCACTTAGAATAAGGAAGGGTGGCATCTATCTCTTGGCAGTTGGCTTTCTTCACTCTCTTGGCCAAAAGTTCAGCGTGCTCTGCTGTTCTTCCTCCCATTTCTTAGTGTGTTGTCTTTTCAGAGCAGTGCACTGGTGTTTGAATTGTAGGACAAATTGGGTGAGTGACAAGATGCTGAATCTTGGGTACTTTGGTCCTGTGCTTCTTTGAAGCTTTCTGACAGTATATTGGCAGATACCATCTTCTTTCAAGAGATTGAAAAACTTCTGGATTCTTCTAGTTCATTTGGGCCCCAGCTGATAAGGCACATAGAATTGTCAGTTTATGAATATCCTTCTCTCCTTTCTTTTCTTTTCTTTTTTTTTAAATGATAATAACCACGTTGAGAACTTGGTATGCCCACAGTTCATCTGTGAATAGACTTGAGTCTGAGCACATTTTAAATTGTGTTTTGGTAAATTTGATTAGCTTTGGCTCATACATAGTCCAAGATCAACTGAATACTATATAAGGCCATTTATTTGTATAATAAGCATTTTATAGCAATTGCATTGCTTTGTCCATTAAATGTCAAAATGAGTGTGAAGAACAAAACTTACTATTGTTCCATTAATTCTTAAAGGAGTGTGGAGGAGAGGATATTCTGGGGAAGAGGCTGCATGCTGTGGGTGAGACTCTCAGATCTACTTATAGTCACAGCACAAATGAAACAAAAGGTGGCTTTGACCCAGTTGACTACATACAACAGGATTCAGAATCTCCTGACCAAAATAAACATCTGGCTTCAGATTTACAAACAGTCCTGAGTTTGGATAGATGCTTAAATTCAGAGACTCCTACAGTGTTTATTCAAAAAGATGGGAACATCGCATCTTTGAAGACTAGTGGCGACAATGGAGTTAATTCTCCTAATTCTCTTTGGTCACCAACTTTTGAAAGGAGAGCATGTGAATTTTATGAGTCTGGTGCAAAGACTAATGACAGTAAGTAGTAGACTCTTCATTTTAAATAGAATTAAAGAAGTGTGTAAGATGTTTAGGCTAAGCTTCCACATAGAACTCTCTGATTATTTATGTTGAAGTATTTAAATGTTTTTATGGATTTAAAAATATTCTTTAACAGTTTTTAATTTTATTCATAAACAATACATTCTGAGCACAGCCTCCCTTCCCTTCATCCTCCCAGTCGCCCCCCTCCAGATCAACTTCTCCTCATTTCCTTTCAGGAAAGAGCAGGCCTCCAGGGCTGTCAGCTGAGCATGGTCTAAGGAGGTGCAATACTGAGCACATGTCATACCAGGGTTGGATAGGGCAACCCATAGGAGGGAACCGGTCCCAGGAGCAGGCAAAGGAGTCAGAGACGGCCCCATTCCCACTGTTAGGAGTCCCACAAAAACCCTATGCTAAACAAGCATGTAATACATTGTGGTCCCATTCTTACCTCTTTGCCCACAGACTCCTCCCGCCAAGTCCCCATCCCACCTTCATGTCTTGTTTGTTTTTGTTTTCTGTACCTCGGGGTTTCATAGGAGCTGGTAAGCATGAGCCTGTCCTCTGGAGTATAAATAACTCCCCAGTAATTACATTACTAAAGAAACTTTTCTTTCCCTCCCATCAGCCCTTGAGTGCTAGAGGTTCCCCTGTGGGGCAGGACCCCATGAGCTCCTTCCTATGTTATTATGGATTTTAAAGATTTTAGAAATATTCTAGTATTGCATGATTGTTGCTTAGAAACGATATTGTTACGCAGAGCGCTAGTGCTAATGTACCTTTCTTTCCCCCATTATCCCTCACTCTTAAAAACTTGTGGGTGAGTTTGTCTTGTTGCCATCAAAGGTATTTCTTCTTTGGGGGAAATGGATTTTCCTTTTTTAAACTGATTTTGAGCAGACTCCAGCACCATTGTTAAATAAGTTAGTTGTTCCACGCATCATTCAGTGATTTTGGAATTTACTCTTTAGACATAGAGCTCTCACAGAGTATAGTCTACCAAAATGAGGACGGCAGATGGGTCACTGACCTTGCCTACTACACATCGTTTGTTGGTCAACAAGAATTACAGATGCCTCCAAATAATGAGACGAACGAAGACTTCAGATCTGGGTGTAAGTATGGAGATAACCATGTTTACTGTGCTGGACATTGTTTATGATGATGTTTTGAATCTAATCAGCTTGTATTGGTCAGTCATATAAAATCCTTTCTGAAATACAATTGCATTCTGTAAATTCTTTAGTACAAAGGATGTAGCAAATAGTTACAAGGTTTGGTAGAAGGAAACACAGATGAGGTTTTACATTCATTACTTCTTTTTGTTCTAACAAGTAAACTCTAGGGGAAGATATGGAACTGCTTTAGTGTTTAACCAATGAAGATGTCGGGACAAATGAGAAGATTATTATTTTAGGTTAGCTGAAAGTTAGATTTATATTTTTCTAAAAATCTGAAACTCTTCTTCCTTAATGTCCATGGCTGATTTTTGAGGGATAGAAAAAGCAACACCAGAGCATTGCAGGTTAAATGGGAGATTCCTTAGGAAAAGTACTTTGAAATATAAAAGATGGTATTTGTGTGTGATTTGGTTGGTTGCTGCTTTTACTTTTTAACTTTTTATTTATTTATTTATTTATTTATTTATTTAATTTCACTCCAGATTTTATTCCCCTCCTGGTCCACCCTCCGACTGTTCCACATCCCATACCTCCTTCCCGCCCCTCTATCTCTACAGTGATGTCCCCCCAAACTCCCCCCCACCCCCCAGACTTCTAAACTCCCTGGGGCCTCCAGTCTCTTGAGGGTTAAGTGTGTCTTCTCTAACTAAACCCAGACCTGGCAGTCCTCTGCTGTATATGTATGTGTTTGCAGCCTCATATCAGCTGGTGTATGCTGCCTGGTTGGTGGTTCAGTGTTTGAGAGATCTCAGGGGTCCAGGTTAACTGAGACTGCTGGTCCTCCTACAGGGGAAGAAGGGAACATGACGTGGTATTGGGTGGGAGAAAAGGGTTGCTTTTACTTTTCACCATAGTGTTTTTAGCTCTTTAGTTGTAGATTCACAGAAACATGACTGTATAGATTATACTATTTTGCATCTAATTTTGAGGGCTTCATGGTTCCTGATGTTCAGTCATAGGTCCTCTGTTACAGTGATTGCTTCAGCAGACACATATTTAGCATCATTCTGGCAGTAGAATTCCTGAGCTGTTTAGCACTCTGATTTTCCTGACTAGAAGAATTGCGTCTGTTCTTATTTGTATCTCAAGTTGTTAACATCAGACTGTCCACTTGACCAAAAGGATAGTTTGAATCTAATTAGTCCTCTGTGGCACATGAGAGGGCAGTGCCTTGTTTGGGTCATGAGTGGACTTTTCCTTCTGGTTCACTTTTTACCTTTCTTGAATCTTCACCTTTTTTCACAATCTTGAAGTAGCAGCCAGAGGTCTGGACCACAGACAGACAGGCCAGACCCTGGTCTCATGTATGTTTAAAATCCCCTTCAGGAGGAGCTCTGCACTCTTAGTGCTGTGACCCCTGCTTCTCTTTCACCTAGAGACTAGGAGGTGTGATCAGGCACCTTCCATACCCCATGAGAGGTCAGATAGAAGAGGACCACCTGTTTCCTGTTTGTTTTGGGGTATGGGACTCTGAGTCTGGTACATTTTGACCACACAAGTACATGGGCATCCTAGCAGTTGTCTTTGTAACTAACTTGTAGGGAGGTTTTCCAGTTAGAAACAGCCTGTGCATACATAGACAGCTCTCTCTCTCTCTCTCTCTTTAAAGATTTATTTTTTGTTATTCTTAAAATTTTATGTATGTCTGTATAGGTATGTACACATGAGCACAGGTGCCTAGAGAGGAGTTAGATCTCATTGGAAGCTGGAGTTAGAGGTGACTGTGTCTCCTGATAGAGGATTGAACTCTGGTCCCCTGGGAGAGTAGTACATGCTGTTAACACTAAGCCATCTCTCCAGCTCTAGACAGCTTTTCCTTCCTTCCTTCCTTCCTTCCTTCCTTCCTTCCTTCCTTCCTTTTGTTGGCTCTTTGAGACATTGAGACAGGTTCTCTCTACGTAGCTCTGACTCCCTAGAACTGACTCCTAGAACCAGGCTGGCCTCAAATTGACAGAGGTCTACCTGCGTCTGCCTTCTTCCTGCTGGGATTCAAGGCTATGTCATCCTATCCTGTCAGACAAAATTCTTAATTTGTGTGTACTCAACTTTTTAAAGCCAAAATTAGTCAGAGCCTTGCTTAATTTAAAGAATGAGTATTTATTTTATTTGTGTGCGTGAGCATTGTATGTATGATGTGTATGTGTGCGCATATGCAGGTAGACACACAACAGTTGCATCTTGTGAGTCATGTGCATGGGGATCAGACAACCTCAGTTGTTTGTCCTTACCTTTTATCTTTTTTTTAAATTTAGATAAGGGTTTCTCTTATTCACTGCTGAGCTGGCTCATGAGCTTCCAGATTCTCCTATATTCCTGCAGGACACAAGGACTATAGACATGTGTGCTACTTTGTCTGGCTTTTTATGGGTATTTGGGATTTGAACTTAGGTCTTCCTGCTTGCACAGGAAGTGCTTTACCCACTTAGCCATTTCCTGAGTCTGAATTTTTTTTCTTATTATGTGTAGAAATCTTGCTTAACCAGGTTGGTCTCATGCCCCTGGGCTCAAGTGATTCTCCTACCTCAGCTTCCTGAATGACTGGGACTCTAGGCCCACGCTATCATGCTTGTACTCAATTGGAATTACGTGTAAATACTTTTCACAAATCAACTAAGGCAAGTTTTCACAACTGAAATCAGTCATAGTAGTGTGCATTTTAATGGAAAATTGACAACCTTACATCCTTAATATAATTGTATAAATCATGTGAATGGAAGTTTTACATACTTAAGAAAATTTGTATTTCATGAACTAGGGAGTTGGCTTAATGGATAAAAGTGCTTGCTGTAGAAGCACGAGGGCCCATGTTCTGCTTCCCAGGTTTCATGTAAACGGGTCGGGAGGTGGTCGCTGGTATGCACTTGTAACCAGTGAGGGCTGGGGCAAATGGGCAGACGCTAGGGGCTTGACAGGACGCCGAGAAAGTCAACTTCAGCTTATGAGAGACTTTTCTCAAAAATAAGACTTAGAGCACTAGAGGAAGACACCTGAAGTTGACTTGTGGTTTCCTCAGCTGACAGGTACACCTGCAGAAGCACACCTCCCCCACATATGCACTGTCCCCATGACAAAGTGTTTTTAAATTTGCTTTTAGTGTGTGCTAATATAAATGTAATTATATAAACTTGTTTTTCTTTAAGCTGAAGCATTGGATTTAATTGCAAAAGATGAAGAAGAATTCAATAAAGAACATCCATTTATACAGGTTTGAAATTACTTATTCCAACCTAAATTTAAATTTTTCTTGTATTAATTTAAATTTAGATAAAATCTCCCCCACAGTTGGTACAGAATTACTTCACATGTTCTCCATGCTGTGATAACCTTGACTCTTTTGTTCTAAGTCATTAGCTGAAAACTGATAAACTAAAATCTGTCTTTGTAAGGGTTTGTAGGTAACAGGCATAGCAGTTGCCTGGTACATAAACTCTGCCCTTCATTTCCAGTGGTGCACATAAGAGCAATGACCACAGAGCTATAACTGGAGCTTTATTTTTAAAGGTCTGCACTTGTTTGTTTATTGTGTGCGTGTGGTAGGGAGGCTTAGGGCCAGGATGTGTGTGCTGGCACATGTATAGCGATCAGAGGACAACCATGTGTCCTGGGGACCAAGGTGATGTTGTCATTGTCAGGCTAGTGGCCTAAATTTTTAAAAAAGAATTAAAACAATTACTTTTAGGTATGTGAATATATGCATAAGTAGGTCACTGCAGAGGCCAATGGTACCAGATCTCTCTGAGGCTATAATTGCAAGCAGCTATGAACCATCAGATACATGTGGTGCTGGGAATGTTTTTTGGGTTGTCTATAGGAAATAGTTCACACTCTTGACCACTGAGCCATTTCTCTAGCCCCTAAACTTATCTTTAATTTACTTAAAATTGTTTCTAAAATTTCCATGGATATCTCTGTGCTTTTAAAAAATATGGTTTATAGAAGGTAATCCTACTGTGTGTGGTAAAGATGTGTATATTCTAATTTGTGACAGTGTTTGATTAAGTAACTTATTCAGACAGTACATATTGTAACACATGTGCAAAAATGAATTCTTCTGTAGACTTCAGTAGTTACGCATCCTTAAGCTTATCTAAATGTTTTGTACCACATTTTGAGAAAGTTAGTTTCTAAGTTTTCCTAGTTCTTTTATTTTTCCTTTCACACATTAGAAAAACAAGGAGAAGCCTTGCTGAGGGAAAAAAAAAGAAAAACAATAACTTTATTTTTTTCTAGGATGAAAAAATAGATGTTCAGAACACTTCGGTGGCACTCGGCGATACATCCTGGGTAGCGACAGTTAATTACCATTTGTTGAGAAAATCACTTGGCACATCAGATTTCGATAAAGATGATGGCAGTTACCTACGCCTGTCATTAGGAGAGTTCTTTGCAGAAAGATCTGAAGCTCTCGGTTGCCTTGGTGGTGGGAAGGATGTGAAAAGAGTAAGTATGACGTATGCGGAAAGTGGTAGAGTCACTCATGTCCTTTGTGTGTGGCTGGAGCACCAGACCGGAGACTGGGTAAGCCTCGCAGCGGCTCAGTGGGGAAATGGGTGTGGGTGAAAGAGGAGATGCAAGAGAAAGCGAAGAGAAACAAACTTAATTTAAATAACCCTTGTTTGCCTTTCCTTGACCACTTTTCTGAGACCTACCCTAATGCTTTCCCCAGGGCACACCCCTCTTAGAACAAAGCCTTTGAGAGACCCTGCCGTCTCACAGTCCTGGGGACCAAACGCAACATGAGTTTTTGTGGGAGCAGCCACAATCTCAGGTTTCTTTACTTTGAATGTTATGATGGTCTCTTTAGAGTACAGCAGCTTGAAGGCACAGACAGAGAGGGGTCTTGGAGAATAGTAGTTAAAAGCTTAGGGTTTGCGGTCAGTCAGACCTGGTTTCAGTTCTCGTCCTGCCGTGTAACCAGCTCTGTGACACCGAACAGTTTGTCTTCTGTGCCCTAATTTCACCATTTCTAAAGAGTAGTGCTATTTGTGGAATTTTGTAAGACTGAAACGTTGTTGCTACATATGAAGTAGTTAGTGCAGGTATGTACTGAGTAACTTTGGTATTATATGGTTGATTGGTAGGAAGAATTGGAGGATTCCTTTATTCCATCTGCAGGATGTTTTAAAATGTTGGAATGTTTTGATTTAGAAAAAAAGTGATAGTTATACAGATTTTTAAAAAGCAAGTCGTTCATGTTGTGGTGAGTGTTATAAGGAATGACTGAGCAGAAAGCTGCTTCACTCTACTGTTTAGAGTGTTGTCTGAGGGGATGCCATGGAACAAGGAGGCAGCCAGAGATCCAGAGGACCAGTGTTCCTGGTAAAGGAAAACCACGCGTGAGAGGCCCAGAGACAGGTATCAAAGGCAGATAGAACTGATGCGAGGGGCCAGGGTGAAGGTAGTGGGGCAGGATATTGGTGGCATCGCAGTTGAACTTCCAGGGAGGACTTGGAGTCAGAGAATAACTTGTTGCTTAGTTTCAGTTCCACATTGCCACTACCTTTGCCAGGAGCCTGCATGGTGAAAGCCAGTAAAACACAGAGGAGGAACAGATGGCAGAGGCGTAGTCAGTGGGAAGAGAGGAAGGCTGGGGACAAGTAGAACCTATTGAAACATGAAGGTGCAAGGAATCAAGGTTTATTCTACATAGGGAATTTGAGTTACAACATAATTTGTTAAATTTATATTGCAGAGTATTTATTAAAGCTGACTTCACTAAGAGCATGTGTTAGCTTCCTAGTAAAATGGTAGTAAAATGGCTAAGATCCATTTAAAGAAAGTAGGGTTTATTTTGACTTATGGTTTCACTCCATGGTGGTTTGGCTTTGTTGTTTTGAGCCTGTGTCAGCACTTTACATCATAGTGGGAGTGTGGCAGTGGAAACTGTACCTCATGGCAGCTAGGAGGGATCTAGGTAGGGATAAGGGAGGGGAGAGAAAAGAAGGAAAAGAGATAGCAGAGCAAAGAGGGCAGAGAAGAAGAGAGAGAGAGAGAGAGAGAGAGAGAGAGAGAGAGAATCAAGAAAGGAAGTGGCTGGGATCCTTATGTCCCCTTCAAGGGCATACAATCACTGATACAACTTCCTTCTATTGGGAATCACCTCCTTAAGTTCCACCATCGTCCAGGAGTGCCACACCACTCACTAGGTCCTTAGTACATAGGTCTTGGGCCACTCCATATCCAAACTGTAGCACAATATAATGAAATCACAGTCTCTTAAACTTGAATAGAAATAAAACATTTTAAAGAAGATTTATTTTATGTTTATGAGTATTTTGCTTTATGTATGTATGTGCACAGTGCACTTGCATGGTGCTCATGAAGTAAGAGGACGTTAGATCCCCTGGAATTGAAGCTACTCACATGAACTTGTCAGCAAAGCCGTCATGTAGGATGCTGGAAATTGAACCTGGGTCCTCTGGATGAGCAGTCAGTTCTTTTAACTTTTCTTTTTAGTCAGATGTTGAGCCATCTCTCTAGTCCCTAAATTAATTTTAAAAAAACTATGTGTGTATGCCTGTGTCTGTTTGTATGGATTTGCGCACATCCATATAGTGCCTGCAGGGGCCAGAAGTGGGTGTCAGACCCTGGGGCTCGAGTTACAGGCAGTTGTGAACTTTCAGATTTGGTGCTAGGAACCAAACCTGGGTCCTGCACAAGAGTAGTATACACTTTAACTACTGAGCCATTTCTCTAGTCCCTCAGAACCTAAACATGAAACCATGCTTTTGAACCATCTGATCCATGTAGTGAATTAAAAAATGAAATGCTTGAAAGAGGTGGATTGATTGGGGTTTTAGAGACTATGAAAGAAATGGAAAAATAACCTTTTTTTTTTTGTATTGTCTTTTTTGTTTTTGTTTTTTTTCTGAGACAGGGTTTCTCTGTGTAGCTTTGGCTGTCCTGGAACTTACTCTGTAGACCAGGCTGGCCTCGAACTCAGAGATCTGCCTTTATCTCTGCCTCCCAAGTGCTGGGATTAAAGGTGTGTGCCACCACTGCCCAGCTATTGTCTTGTTTTTAAGACAGTGTCTCTCTATGTAGCCCAGGCTGGCCTTGAACTTGTAGTTTTCTAGTCTCATCTTAGTCTGTGTTCAATTCTAGTTGTGTGCCATTATACTTGACTCTGAACTCTTTTCTTTCTATCTTTCTTTTTTAGTATTGGGGATGTAGCTAGTTCTGGCTAACCTGAAAATTGTAGAGCAAGCTGGCCTTGAAGTCATAGACTTGTCTTTGCCTCCTAAGTGAGTGCTGGGATTACAAGCATGTGCCATCATGCATGGCTTTCTGAACTCTTTCCTAAATAGATGAACATAGCATTAGATCTTAGGAAAAGAGATCTGACTCAGAGTTTTTGTTTTGGTATTGTGAAGTTTCATATATTCAACTTACTGGATCCAGGGAAGAAACTTCCAAACGAATGTCAGCTAGAATCTTAAATCATGTTTTAGATCTGTGATATGAAAGTCATGCAAGAAAAGTGCAAATTTAGTTCTTAGTAAGCTCCTTGAACCTAGATCTTTCTGAAACTTAATGAAAGTTGGTGGGAGTATGCTTACTTTCAAGGCGTGTTTTCTTCAGATTAATCTATAGAGCAACTCTTGCTATATTTAAGTTCTACAACATTTTTACCAGCCCCCGTTCAGAACAGTGCCAATAAACAGTGAGTGTTCATAACAGTTATTGACTGACTTGTTTCTCACTTTTTAAGAAGGCTTACTTAACAGGATCAGTTACTTTGATTAAATGATAGCTGTGATTGAAGAAACAACCTGAAGTGTCTGAAGCGTCTCTTCTCCCCATGTTGGATGTAGCTTCCAGGTCTTTCCATGAGCAGACAAGTGCTATATGGACTTTTAAAGTTCGCCTCTAGTTTTTTGAAGTTAAATGGCAAGAATGAAGTCATTTGGATGTTTTGGTAGTATTAGATAAAGTAATTTAGAGCTTTTCAAAGTGGTTGGAAATTAAGGAAAATTAATTTGTGTTTATTTTTGCAGCCATCATTTGGTTATTTTATTAAATCACCAGAGGAGAGAGATCCTGTTGCGTTAATAAAATCTGATGTGTCAAGAAGTAATTTGGAAAAAGAAGTAACTCATCTTCATGATTTCTCTTCAGGTAGTGGATTAAATGAAAGACTTAAAGGAACTTTTTTCTTAACTTGTAATTGCATGATCTTATTCTCTGGGTGAAGATGTATACATTGCTTTATAACATCTCTACATGGGTTGTAGATTTGATTTTTTTATATTTTCACATTTCCTTTTCAATTGAAAGTAGAGAAGAGAGATAACATTCACCCAAAATTTTTTTAAAGATTTATTTATTTATTCAACTTATTTATTTTTTATATGTGAGTACACTGTCGCTATTTTCAGACACACTAGAAGAAGGCGTCAGATCCCCATTACAGATGGTTGTGAGCCACCATGTGGTTGCTGGGAATTGAACTCAGGACCTCCGGAAGAGCAGTCCATGCTCTTAACCGCTGAGCCATCTCTCCAGCCCCCAGCCAAATTTTTGTATAAACTACTATAGCAAATGTGAATAATTTAAAATGACCTAGTTAAATTTGGCTTATTAAATTATTACTGTTTAGGAATAATGAAAATTAGAGATGCTTTGAAATTTAAAGTAGACTACATATAACATCTCTGCAATATCTATAGGATTTTTTTTTTTTTTTTCTTTTTCGAGACAGTGTTCTCTGTGTGTCCCTGGACTCACTCTGTAGACCAGGCTGGCCTTGATCTCAGAGATCCTAAAGGTGTGTGCTACCACTCTCAGCTAATAGAAATATTTTAAGTTAGACTTTTTTGGCTAGCTAAGTTATTGAGCCATTCCTTTTTGCTATCTTTGTTATCTTTTGCTGTATGATTATGAAATTGAATAATAGTGCTCCGTACTTTTTTTTTTTTTAATTATTTTATTGTATGTATCTGGGTATTTTGCCTATCTGTGTATCTGTGCACCATGTTCATGCCTACCTAGTGCCTGTGGAGCTGCTGTGTGGTTGCTGAGGATTGAATCCAGGTTCTCTGGAAGAACAGCCAGTGCATTTAACTACTGAACCATCTCTATAGCCCTAGGATGTGCCTGTGTTCTAATACAGGACGTAGGATAAAGGAGCTTAGGTGTAGCTCATTTTTTATCATTCTGAAGAAGTATATAATTTTGAAATCAATATTTGAAGCCAAAATATATTAAATTAGCTTATATAAATATTTTAGGGGAGATCAAAATCCAGAGACTTCCTTTAGAGTCTGTCCTTTGTCCAAATATCTGTCATTTAAACATTCTTACTGAGGACAACTTAATGTTTACAGTACAAAGATATTTTTCTCCTTGACATTTAATTATTTTGACTGGTACTTTCTTATCAGATTATTTCCAAGGAGTAATACATGCCTATAAATTGAGTATTGTTTATTTCCTATAGGAGACTTGAATAAACAGTCCCAGGCACAGCTAAGTGAAGGATCGGTTACACTTGAAGCTGAAGAACTGCAGAAAACTTCCCAGGTGGATGAAGAGGACATGACACTAAGTGCCAGCAGAAGCCAGACAGAGGTAGCTCAAGCTCTCCCTAAAGAGTGTCTTAGATGACCAAGATCATCGGTGAAAAATGTATGCCCTTATTTTTCTGGCTTCAGTTTTATTACAGTGTCCTTTCAATGAGAAACATTTAAAAAATTATAATGTACATATAGAAGAATGTATAAAACAGACTTACAGTGAATGTATTATCACTGTTTGTGTGTCCCAGATCAAGAAAAAGAACACTGAGGTGTGTACATACACTCTTTGTTTCTTCTCATCTGATGTCCCTCTTGACTTGGCCAGTAGACAGACTGTCAATGATTACCTCCAGAATCATGAAAAGAAAAAAAAAAAAAAAAAAGAATGAAAAAAGAAATAGAGAATATTGTCAGTAATTCAGAATTCTTTTTCAAAAAAATCTCCTAAACAGTACTTAGTACTAGTGCACTAGTAATACTAGTTACAGTATTATAGTACTAGTTACAGTATTATAGTACTAGTTACAGTATTATAGTACTAGTTACAGTATTATAGTACTAGTTACAGTATTATAGTACTATAGTTCTTGTCTGTTTTTAACTTTGTATAAAAGACATGCAGCATGCACTCTTTTGCTTTGGCTGTTTTTGCTTCAGTTTCTACTTGCTAAAGGAATGTATAGACATTTTCCTTAGTGTGTTGTGTTCTGTGAGTGTTAGTGAATGTTTGGGATATTTAATGTGCTGAAACAGCCAAGTACCTTTTCCTTGTTGGCTGACCCACTCCACCACTGCTGTTTTGTGTGTGTCTTTGTTGAGTGCAACTGATGGCTCATACAAGGTTTCTGACATACACTGAGCTACCTTCGGCATAGACAATATAGTTGTTTCCCAGTGGTCTGTAATAATTTGTGTTGACATATGACCTCCCTCACAGAATGGTATTACTAACCATCTGACTAGCTCCGTAGTGGGACTTCTTTGTTTTTGGAACTGGTCTTTTTTTTTTTTTTTTTTTTTTTTTTTGAGACAGGGTTTCTCTGTGTAGCCCTGGCTGTCCTGGAACTCATTCTGTAGACCAGGCTGGCCTCGAACTCAGAAATCCGCCTGTCTCTGCCTCAGGAAGTGCTGGGATTAAAGGCGTGCAACGCCACTGCCCGACTTCTTTGTTTTAGTTTGTATTCCCCTGATTGCTAATGAAGTAAGTACTTTTATATTTTTATTGGTCTTTTAGGTAGTTTCTTTTGTGAAGTCCATTTCTTGGATTTCTTTACATCTTCTGTAGGATCCTTTGGCCAGTCATGGACGTTTTACCTATTTTCTTCCAGTCTGTGACTTATCCCCCTTCTTTTTCAAGATAGGGTCTCACTGTATAGCTCTAGTTAGACTTGGGTGAACTATGTAGTCCAGGCTGGGCCTGGACTTCTCTAAGTCTTCCTGTCTCAGCCTCCCTAGTGCTGTGATGACACATGAGAGCCACCATGCCTAGCTTTTTAGCCTTTTAACTATGTTTAATTTTAACTTCTTTAATTTTATTTTATGAGCATTGGTGTGAGGGTGTCAGATTTCCTAGAATTTGAGATACAGACAGTTGTGAGCAGCCATGTGGGTGCTAGGAATTAAACCTGGGTCTTCTGAAAGAGCAGCCACTGCTCTTAACTGCTGACTCATCTCTCCAGCCCCAGCCTTTTCACTCAATAGTATCTACTATTGTTTTTTAATTAGTTCATGCTTCTCTATTTCACCAATGTGTTGACTTTAATAAATCAGATATGCAAGATGATCGTTTTTGTCTGTGTTATATTACTCCTAAATACGTTGCTTTGATAGTAAACCTTGGAATCTACTAAAATCATTTTCATATAGTTTTAATATACCAAAGAACTAACCCACCAACAACCTTGTGCTTTTAATTTAATCTATAGAACAGTAAAATTCACATCTCTATAATGCTGAATCTTCTAACCCATGAACATTTTATTATAATCATTGTAATTTTCTGCTACATTTTATGCTTGGGCAAATTTTCCTATGTTTTTTGTTAGTTTTTTTCTAAAGTTGTTGAATATTTTAATATTTTTCTTCCTTCCTCTGGGTTCACTATGTAGCCCTGGCTATCCTAGAACTCACTATGTGAACCAGGCTGGTTTTGAACTCATCATGATCTGGCTATCTCAACCTCCCTACTGCAGGGATTAAAGGTGTGTGCCAACTAGCTGGCATTTTTATTATTACTTTTTTTAGAAAAAGTTCTTGTTCTGTAGCTTAGACTGGCCTTGAGCTCCTCTTTTTCCCCCTAACTTTTTGAGATGAATGTGTATCTCACTGAATGTTTTTCACTGAATTATTTCTTATTTTCCTGATGTGAACATTTATCTAGTGACAATAATTTTCCTGAGCACAGCTTTTGCTGCATCCTGTGATTTGTCTTTTACTCCATGTTTTGATACATCATATTTTCATTATTCAGTCTCCTTCCTTCATCCTTCTCAATCTACCTGAATCAAAAGCCTTTCTTTCTCCCTCTCCTTCCCTTCCTCCTTCCCATTTTGGCTGTGCTAAGAATTGAACCCCTGGCTCCACACATACTTAGGAAAGTATTCTACTGATTGATAGCCCCATCTTTGTTCAACGTATTTTGAAAAAACTTACTTAGTTTTTCAAGCATTTATAAAATATTCCAGATTTTTTATTTTATTTTTACTATTTTAAGTTATTTATTTTTAAAATTATGTATATGTTGAGAGTAGGGTCTGAACATATGTGTGTGGGTGCCTACCCCCTGGACTTTGGAGTTGTGGGCAGTTGTGAACCACTTGACATGGGTGTGGGAATTGAACTCAGGTATTTTGTCAGATAGTTCCTGCTCTTATCCACTGAGCCATCTTTCCAGTCCAGTTTTCCAGATTTTAAAGTAATTGGTGTTATGTTTCTTGTTGTGTGTTCAAGATTTTTGCCCTTAGTCATTTATTTTACTAAGACATCTTCAGTGCGTCTGGATTTGTTCAGTTTTTGAAAATGCATTTTGTTCACTTGAAGGAGATACCTGGTCTATAACTGTTGCTTTCTTCTTTCTTTCACTAATGTTAAATAGGAATGATAGTTGATTGCATCTTAAAATTATTGTTCTATTCCTTCAGTTATTTAGGTTTTGACATCACCC
This sequence comes from Rhynchomys soricoides, assembly GCA_019843965.1. NCBI lineage: Eukaryota > Metazoa > Chordata > Mammalia > Rodentia > Muridae > Rhynchomys > Rhynchomys soricoides. Next base: position 7,934,141 of record JADRCH010000015.1, on the reverse strand, counting down.
ACTATGGCTATATGTTTATCTGTTTTTCATTTTTAGTCTATTTTTACTTTAAATATTTTGAGGCTGTAGTTTAGGTTCATATAAATCAAAATTGTCTGCCTAGTCAACTTTCATCTTTATACTGTTCTCCCTCTGTCCTGTTGTTTTTTACTCCTAAGGTTGCTATCAAATACAAACTTTTTCCCTTAGGATTGTCATGCTGTGTTTTACCCATAATTTTTTTATTGTCAAACATAATACATTTGTTTGTCTTCATATGCACGTTTCTCAGAGACTTTGTGTAAAGGTCAGAGGACAACTTGAAGGAGTGAGTTCTTTCCTGCCATGTGCCAAGTGGGTCTCCAGGTATTGAATTTAGGTCGTCAGACTTGGAGGCATCTGTCTTTACCCACTGAGCCATTTTGCCAGCCCTTTACTTTTAACCCCCCCCCCCCCCCAGACAGGGTTTCTCTGTGTAGCCCTGGCTGTCCTGGAACTCACTCTGTAGACAAGGCTGTCCTTGAACTCAGAAATCCACCTGCCTCTGCCTCCCCAGTGCTGGGATTAAAGGCGTGCGCCACCACTGCCCAGCAGTTAGCATTACCTATCCTGCTGTCACCAGAGGTATATGTTTGGCATGTATTTACCATGGATAGTAGTTTAGAGTTTTTACTCTTGGGCCCATCTCAGTTTTTTACCTGTGGTTCCCATTATGTCTTGCTGCGCCTAATTTATAAATTTTTATCATAGGTTTGTATATTGTCTAGGGATAAGCAAATACATAGCTTGGTCTGCCACCTTGGAACGTAACCCTTGGATAAGAGAAGACTACACTAAATAAAGATTAAACTAATCTGGACTTGCCCTTGTAAGTGGAGTGAGTTGATTTAATAAAAGTTTCTTACTTCTAGGACACTTTCTGCAGTAATAACAAGCTTCAGGAATATAAAAACACACTGTGTGGTGGTGGAGATTCTGTACTTAGAATAAGCACTATTGCTTCAGCCATTGCAGATGTGTCAGTGAGTACTGATCCTGCCCAGCTTGTTGCCATGATGAAGGCACTCACAAATAAAGGAAGAGGCAAGACCTTTCAGGATGATGAGACTCAAGAGGACTGTTCCGTTGTCTCTCATTTCTTACTTAATGATTTAGAAAAAAGTAACAGATCCAATGCATTTGATATGGAGAAATACCTTACAAAAACAGAATTTAGTAGCTGTGAAGGTGCACGAGAGCCCTTTTCAAGAGCAGGCACATCTGACATGTGGGATTTATGTTTGCCCGAACGACAGTCTGTTCAAGACATGAGTGAGGTGAACATTTGTGCTGCTAATGCAAAGGAAGCAGAAGGAGATACAGCAGCCATTTTCTGTGGGGAAGATACAGAGAGTGACACTAAAAAATCACATACAATAACCTCTCCAAATTCAGTTCTTACAAACATGGGGGACCGCAGAGACATAGCCGTACGGAGGATGACCCTCTCTGTTGGCGAATTACTGGACATGCGGAACAGTGAGAAAGCTGCCTCAGTTTCCATTGCAGCATCCAGGAGTGACTCATCACTAAGGAACCCTATAGTACCTTCCTTTAGCATGGAAGAACAGTGTGAAGAACAACATAACCGAGACCACGGAAGAAAGAAAGAGTGTGTCAGCAAGACAAGCAGCAATGACAGGCATGTCACCTTTGAAGACACTCACGTAGTCCTACATAAAAGTGTTGGTAAGTGTAGTGGCTGATCACATTGCAGATGTGTGGGATTGTTGTTTGGTGGTGTTTTCTGTTCTTATTGGAGAATACACCTTTCTCATAGATTTGAAAACTGCCTCTCCTGAGAGTAGTAGATCTGGCTTTCGAGACCAGGAGAGCCTCAGATTGTCTACATCACCACTCAATCATTCTTCTCCCAGTGAAATTTCTGGGAACTTCTCAGGGTAAGTGCTTACCTCAACCTTATTTTTGTTTATTTCTATTATTTGAGAATTTCATTTAGGCATATAATGTTTTTTGATAATATCAACCCCTACTTAATTATTAATTTAAAAAGATGTATACTGTGTATAGGAAAATTAAATTATAAAAAAATCAAAAAGAAGAAAAATCTCCTACTTTTAAGTTCACTTATTAAAGGTAGTACCTAAAATACTATGAATTTCTTTACTCCAGTTGTTTCCCCACTTTAGTTTATACTGAGAAAGGGTCTTTGACAGAACCTTTTGAAGCTAGTAAGCGTTGGGCAGCAAGCTCCTGGGGTTCCTCCTATCCACTCCCCATACTGGCATTGTAGATACATACTGTCACACCTGATGGGATTTTTGTTTGTTTTCATTGTTGTTGTTTTTCTTTACATGGGTGCTGGAGATTCAAACTCAGTTCCTCATGATTGCCTGCAAGTACTTTACCCACTGAGCCATTTCCCCAGAGAGAAAAAAGTTTTTTCTAGCTTGCACTGCCAGGTTACAGACAGTCCATCATTGAGGGAAGTCAGGGCAGTAACTCAAGGCAGGAACCTTGTGAATGCTGCTTGCTGGCTATGTCTCTGACAGAAGGGTCATGCTTAGCTAGCCTTCTTTCACAGTCCATGCCTAGGGATGGTGCCACTTAAGACGGTGAAGGCAATTCCTCACAGACATGCCCACATACCAACCCGGTAAAGATAATTAAGACTTTTTTCAGGTGAGTCTAGATTGTGTCAAATTGACAGTTTAATGCTAGCTAGGACAGGGACTTTCATGGTTTATTCAGTTTTTCTAGTATTGTTTAGTATATCATTTGTGTTTTACTATCTTGTTTTTGTTTTTTATTTGTTTTTTTGAGACAATGTTTCTCTGTGCCTTGGCTGTCTTAGAACTCTCTCTGAGGACCAGGCTGGCCTCTAACTCACAGAGATCTGCCCACCTCTGCCTCCCAAGTACTGGGATTAAAGTCCTGTGCCATCATGTCCAGCTCAAGTGTTTTACTATCTTTTAAAGATTATTTTGCTTCATGTGTATGAGTATTTTGATCATATATATATAAGTGTCCCATGTGTGTGCGTGGTGCCTGAGGAGGCCGGAAGATGTCAGACGCCCTGTGGAGTTCTAGACAGTTGTGAGCTGCCATGTGAGTGCTGGGAATTGAACCCTCTGGCTGCAAGAATGGCCAGTGCTCTTAACCTTTGGGCCATCTTTCCAGTCCCATGTTTTGCTATTTTAATAACATTGAGATGAATAATTTTCCTTTAATTTTTAATTTTATAAGTGATCTCTTTTGTGGCTTCATAAGAGATTGTTCAAGTGTCTTCTCTGTTGAAAGATACTAACAAATGAGCAAATTTCAGTGGCTGTTGAACCTTCAGGGCTATATTCTGACTTTCTCACTTTTTTTTTTCCTTGTGAATTCAGATATTATTTCTGAAAAATATTTTCCTGCTTCATTTCCTTCTGCCCTTAGGAGGGAATTCTCATGATACATTGTGGAATAAATTTTTAAAATTTAAAATTACACTTGTGATTGTCCTCACATTCATGAAGGTACATATGCCTCAATGCATGTATAGGGGTCAGAGGACAATCTGTAGAAGTTGATTTTCTCCTTCTACCATGTGAGTCCTGGGGAGATCAAACTCAGGTCATCAGGTTTGGCAGCAAGCACCTTTACTTGCTGAGCCATGTGAACAAGCCCCCCCATAGGCTGTGGCTGTTCAGCTTTCTTTTCTCTACCGGGCTGAAGGCTCTGATGTGGCTGATGAAGAACAGAATAAACTAGAAGTAACACCAGTGTGTGTGTGTGTGTGTGTGTGTGTGTGTGTGTTAAATAGATGTGGGTGTCATAAGAAAGGCTCTTTTATCATTTTGCTTTTTCATTTGTTTGTATGGGTCCTAGTAATCGATACCCAGGTCTTTTTAAGCATGATCTGACGTGCGGCATCCTTAGCCTTCATCCATTGGATTTTTTTTAACTTAATATACTGTGAGTATCTTTTTGAGCCAGAGGATAGTATTCAGCACCATGGTCTAAGGTTTTTGTTTTATATTTAGCAATGAGAACAGGCATTCTGCTGTTGAACTACATCCATAGGCCTCATAGCATAGGTTTTAGTGGTTAAGGGTGTTTTGTTGTATGCTTGTGCCATGCCTTAGATCATCTTGTTCGGCCAGAAGCTTCCTACTTTATTATCAAAAAAATACTTTTATGAAGTATTTTATATTTATCATTGATTTTCTTTCTTTCTTTTTTTTCCTGGATGAATTTCTCAAGTAGAGAATATCTGAGTCAAGGAGCTTTTTCTAGGTGCTGCTTAATTGTTCAAGCAAAAGTTGTTTATCTGTTTTTATATTTTATTGACATATCTATGCCATTTTCTGTGTTGATTTTGCTTTTTGAGGATAGGGACTTTTTTTTTTTAAGTGGTTTTATTAACTGCTGTTTGTCAGGTACTCAATAAATTTTTATTGAATGAATAACTAAATGTTATGTGTCTGTATATGGTATTTACTAATGAAAATGAGGCAGTCTTTTCTTTAACAGAAATATAACTGATCATTTTAATTAAAGATAGTAAATTTGTGGTTGAGTTTCTTCAAGCTTACAGATAGACAGGAGTGGTTATTTGCTTATACAAAATCTAACACCATGCTTGTATTTTTCTTTCAGATGTGTTCTGGAGTCTCTTGATTCACTTTATCACCAGAGGCCCCACTTAGAGAGTGAGCTGTCTCAGTTGGCATGTTCCCATGCTGACATGAGCAGGCTGACTTATGTGTCTGAGCAGGAAAATACCTTTCCTATCACAGCTGCTGATGAAAGCTCAGAGGACCACAAGGTGGGTGGCTCTTGGACTGTTTCTTTAGGAAGGCTTTGAGACCAAAAGTATTAGTAATACTTGGCTCAGACTGGAATTCTGGTCTGTTTAACTAATGTGTTGCTGTTCTGTATCTTAGAATGAATTAATGTGTGTATGTATTTGTACGTATGTCTCTGCATTGACTCTTGCCCACTTCAAAAGAAGTATCTTTGACCAAGGTTGAGAGCAGCATTGATCTATAGGTATAAACATAAATATTTAGGAGGTACTTTGACAACATGTCCGTTTAGCAAAACACTAGTAGTAGGTTCCCTTAGGGTCCATGACCTCCCTAGCCATGGGCTTTTAACCAGGATTACAGTATCAGATATGACTGGCTTCCCTTGGAGCAGCCCTCAAATTCAGTTCAAAAGCATTTGGTTACCCCAATAACTGTTAGGCCACTTGTGCTCCAATGAGTTCTTCTGTCTTGGCAGATCAGTATTGTAGCAGATAGGGTCCCTACTGTGTAAGCACATTGATGACTTTTCTCCTGTGATTGCTATAACATCTTTCAATGTGAAGACTAGCCAACAGGGAGGAAGTCTCTGGGTCAGGTCTAGCTTGATTTCCTTATGCTCTGCAACTAAAGTGTGTTGTGTCTTCAGTAATAGGTTCATATTATCTAGCTATGGTGAGCAGCCAAAAGCAGTGGCAGTAGCCTGTGTTGTTTTGGGAATCTTTAGGATCTTCCTGACCATTAGCTCATAGGAAGGTATTCTACACCTGGTACTGAAATTTTCAAACCCATATCTTCTAGAGAAGCATTGTTCACCCATGCAGGGTACCTCCGCTCAAACTCCTTTTAAAATAAACTTACATTAGCTTACAAAGCAGTGGGGTTCCCTAAGCTTTTGATATATATCTTTAGTTTAAAATAATCCATTCCTGTCCCCTGTCCCTGAGTCTCTGTCCTCAGCACAGTGTTTAACTGCTAAATGATGAGGCCTGGCAACCTTGCTGCTTTCTTGGATTACCAGCCCTCTTCTAATCCTATTTTCTTCATCTCCTGTGAAGACTTGTGGTGTGAAGTCAGTGCTTATCACCCATTAATTTAATTAATCCTTGAGGATATATATATAGTTACTATTAGTAATGGACCAATAATCTGGTCTCTCTTTATATCTTTGTTTTTAAAGCTTTGACTTGGGTGTAACTTCCAATGCAACCGAAAATAAAGAGTGAGTTAAATGTGTGCCGGGGGTTAGTTCTAGAGTGTTCATCTTGCAGATCTATGGCTCTTATTCCTCAGGTTGTACATTATGAAGAAATAATAAAAATAACCATTCTAGAGTTTAGAAATTAGAAAAGGCTTAGTATTCACAAAAATTAGTATCTTTAACTCTTGGAGCATCTTCAGTTATAGTGCCAACAGATGATGGGTATGGGAGTGCTTGGCGCTGGCTTTGTTCTCATCCCAAACCTCCTGCCCATATTGTTCGGTGGCTTGTCTGCCCCTTACTCTTTATTTACTAAGTTAATTATTTTATAAAGTCAACAGGGAATTCCTGGTTTGAAAAATGTTAGATGGCTTTGGTTCTTTATGTCAGTGTTTTAGATGTAATTGGTGTGTGCCTTTTATTTCTTTTCTGCCATGAGACTCTTTATAAAACAATAGATGCAGGTCACTTGTTTCCCCTGCATTTTATATTTGCAGTTGTTTCCTTTTGTGCACTCTGTGTCTCAGGGTACCATGTAGATTTATACCAACATTGTTTGAATCTGTTATATTTTAATTTATGGATTATTAAAGAAACAAAATTTGTCACAGAGTGATCTCACCAGTGAGCTGAGCACCACAATTGTTCGTACCAGTCCAACTCCACCAGAAGAACAAGCTGTGGAGAAACTAAGAGACAAAATTCCAGGTCAGAATGCAGAAAAAGTATCACTGCCATGTGTTATCCAGAGGAAGTCTGGTTTAGGAAACATGACAGAAACTCCTTCTCTGAGGAACGGATTTGAAGATGGAGAACCTAACTTTACATCCAGTCAAGATATTTCTTCCAAAAGTGAGGAACCCTTGGAATCTGGTAAGATGGATCCAACATCTGGCTCCAGTGAGCAGGATCTGATTGGCCAAGCTTTCCTGAACAAGCCAGGTCTAAACCACCAGTCTGGGCCAGCCATACTGAACCTCCCTGTACTGAGCCAGAAGACTGTGGATCAAGGTCAAAGATTAACATCTACTTGTCTGTCAACTGCCAGCAGTGAATCTAGCAGCCAGATTGCTAATCTGGGCACCTCTGGAAACCAGCATAATCTTGTACCCCACATTTCAGCTCATGTTGCTAAGGTGCAGAGCCAGCCTGCTATGTGTCCTGCCTTCTGGACTGGACATTCTCTATACACAGCTCCTGGGGCCCCACAGTGTTTGGGGCCAGTCTCTTCATCTGGGAATGCCACTTTGTCACAGTGCCATGCAGGCATGCAGGTCTGTGGGATTTCAGGATATTCTCCTTATCCTCCTGTTGCACCAGAGCATGTGACTTCCGGGGTGTATTTAGGACCAAATCTTGCCTCTGGATTGATGGCTCCCTCTTCTCTTTATAACCTATGTTCTACTGCTGTACACCAGAACTTGCTTAGTACAGCAAAGCCATTTCCTGTGCAGTCTGTTGGTACAAACCGTGAAACTGAACCGTGGGACTCAGGGATGATGTCTGGATTTGGTAAGATGCATTTTCTCCTCCAGTATTGCTTGTTACTACCTAAAAGATGAATTTTTTCAAATGGGTCCACAAAACTAGTTTGTTTCAAAGAAATGTTGGTTGGAATTAATTTCTTTAATTTTTTTAATGTTTAAGATTTATTCATGTATGTGTGTCTTTATGAGTGTATGCACACATACATGTGCAAGTGCCCACAGAGGCTAAAAGAGGATATTGGATCTCTTAGAGCTGGAGTTGCAAGTGATTGTGAGCTGCCTGATATGGGTGCTGGGATTTGAACTTAGGTCCTCATTGTTGAGCAGCGAGTTCTCTTAACTGCTGAGCCAGCTCTCCAGCCACCTCCCTTTAGTTATTGATGTTTTCCTTTTTAAAAACACAGGATAATCAGATTGGCCTTACACTTATGATGTAGGGGAAATGACCTTGATCTTTGTGTCTCACCTCCCAAATGATGGGATTATAGGCATGCATCACATAGTTTATTCTGGGTTATTTCTTATAAGCTCTTCCTTTTGCTTGTATTGAGAGCTTTAGAATGTTTCTATGAAGGGGTTACTGAAGCTGGCTTAGAACAACAGTAAATTGTATGCTGGTAGCTTCCTAGGTCTTGTCCTGATGTTTCTTTTCCTCTGTTCTTGGTTTTGCTATTCTCCGAATTGGGAAATGTCCTCTTTAGGATCATTTCCCAGTATGAGTTACCTTTCATGGGTTCTTCGTGAGGGTGACATGATGGTAGTGAGGAGCAGGACTCTGCTCTTATCATGGAGCTGGGGATTGTACATAAAGACCCCCTGAGTGTGAGGACAGGGACAGGGCTGAAGACAGCGCTGTGAAGACACTGTAGCCACGCACACCTGGAAGCAGGGCCTCTGGAGCTTCTCTTATCTCTCAGTGGCTTATAACTTGGGAGGGGAAAACAACAGAGATCTGTTGATGCAACAGCAGAGATCTGACTCTGTAAATTCGCTGAGTTTGATTAGTTTTGCTTGTGTTGCATTGTTTGTTTTTCCCATAGCTGTACAGAAGACCTAGAAGTTGTTAGTAGCTTCCACTGAGACTGTTTAGGTCAAGGATTCTTACACTTGGGGCATTTGTTCTATAGCTCTTGGGGATAACCAGGCAATCCTATGTAATCGTGTCCTTTTAACCATTGGTGCTTTTAGTCAGATGTTTAGTGTAACTTGCATTTTGACTTACTCTTATGCAGGGAATGCCAGAGTACCTGAGGAACTGAGGTTTCCTCATTCTTGCTGTGTAGGTATTGCTTCACAGACCCTCCTTAGTGTCCTCAACCCAACTGACCATTGGCTACAAGTCAGCATCAGAGTTCTCAGTATTTGTGTGAATGGTGAGAAGGTAAGTTTCATATATCTTATCATTGGGCTTCACTGTTATATTTTGGTTAAAAAAAAAATTAATCTATTTTTCCTCCCAGTTCCTGTTTCCGTAATGACAACTCAGACTAATTATTTATTGTTAAATGCCTAGGCCATAGCTTTGGCTCATTCCCTGACTAGCTCATAACTTATTTAACCCATTTAAACTATTCTAAGTCTTTGGCATGATTAGTTACCACTTCTTCAGTCCTGGCCTGGTGCTTCCTTCAACCTCTATTTCTCTAGCTCCCCTTTGGAAAGTTTTTTTTTAAAGTATTAGACTTTTTTTTTTTTGCCTTTTTTTTTTTTTCAAGACAGGGTTTCTCTGTGTAGCCCTGGCTGTCCTGGAACTCACTCTGTAGACCAGGCTGGCTTAAAGGTGTGTGCCACCACAGCCTGGTTTCTTCTTCTTCTTTTTTTTTTTTTAAGTTAAAAATTCCTTAATTTTTTTATTCCTGGTACCACTACCACAATTTACATGTAACGAAAGAAAAAGACAGAGCTACAACAGATAAAAGACCTCAGGAATGGTCATCTCATTGACACTAATTGACATTGCATTAATCAATAGTTGCACTGTTTGCAAACTGTGGCTATGACAGTCCTGAAGAAGAAGGGTTTCCTGTTTAAGCTGCAGTAACCTTTCTGACTATGGATCTTCAGTCCTTCTGTGGCAGATGTTTACAGTTCCTCTCATGCATTTGGGACGACTGTCTCAGAGTAACCTGCAGCTTTCCTGACAACTCCTCGCTCTCTCCTGCTAAGAACTGGAGCCGTTTCTGTTTATTTTAAAACCTTCTGCTGCCACATCCACCACTTCCACCTCCAGATCCACAGCCGCCACCATAGGGACTGCCCAAGCTTCTTCCACCAAAACTGCCCCCTTCATGGACCCATAATTTGGTTGTTGCCGTCCACTATAATTTCCAGTCATTATGGTTCCCGCCACCACCATAGTCACCTCCACCAACATGTCCTCCTTCCTCGTACCATCATCTAGCGCCCCCCACCCCACCCCCACCCCCTTGGTTTCCATATCCCGGTCCACCACCCCCATAGCCTCCCCTACTACTGGAACCAGGACCGCCACCACAGCTGCCACCCTCCCCTCCAAATCCGTTATATCCACCACCACCACCTCCATCACTGCCTCTGCTGCCACCACCTCCACCCCCATAGCCTCCCCTTCCACCAAAAGCTTCTCCACGACCCATAAAGTTGCCGGATCCACCTCCACGGCCTCTCTGTGAGCCAGCAGACGGCATCTCTTGTTTAGAAAGGGCCTTTTCACTTCACAATTGTGCCCATTAATAAATAATGTGGTATTTGTGCACAGCAATTTTATCAGCTGTGCCATGATCATCAAAGGTTACAAAAGCAAGTCCTCTCTTTTTCCCACTCTGCCTGTCTTCCATAACTTCTGTGGTTTCGATCTTGCCATACTTTTCAAAGTAGTCTCTAAGATTATATTCTTCCGTATCCTCTTTAAAATTTTTCTTCACGGTTAAATGGACACCAGGCTTTACAGAATCCTCTCCAGAAACAGCTCCCATTGGCTCCACCACACGTCCATCAACCTTGTGTGGCCGAGCACACATTTCAGCATCCACCTCTTCAACACAAGAGTAGGTCACAAAACCAAAGCCTTTGGAACGTTTTGTTTGAGGATCTCTCATTACCACACAGTCTGTAAGTGTGCCCCATATCTCAAAATGTTCTCTTAAGCTATCATCTGTGGTTTCAAAGCTCAGACCACCAATAAACAACTTCCTCAGCTGCTCTGGTTCCTTTGGATCATGGCCCTCCATTTTGACTGGACTCACCTCTTCCAACTCCAGTTCAATATCTAGATTATTTTTTGATAGATGGTTCTGCGTGTGTATGAGTCACCCTGATCACTCTCTGCCCTCTCTCTCTCTTCTCTCACCTTGTCATTCTCTTACCCCTTGCAAGTCCCTTTCCTATATTCATTTTTGTTTTGTGTATGATTCACCGGTGTTAGCCGAATGGTATGTGACCGCAGGTTTAGAACTATTCACTGATATGTGTAGAGCTCATGGTTAGGTATACAGCTAAGGGCAATGAATCTATGGATAGCCAACAATAGTGCAGCAGGGAAAGGTAGAGCCCATGAAGACCTCCCCATTCATGATTGGTCTTGGTAGGCCCAGTTCAGGCACCCGAGGCTGCTGTGAGGTCAGGTTTGCACCAGCATGCCTGGAAGATGGTAGTAGTTTTCAGCCTTTCTTCCCACAGGTTACATTTTTTTTCTACTCCCTCCTTTATAATGTTCCCTGAACCTTCCTGTTTAGGGCTGAGAACTCAGCTATCTTTTATTCTGAGCATCTTGAGCAGCCATGAATCTTTGCATTCATCACCGTTCTCTGCAGAGAAAAGCTTCCCTGAGTAAGGCTGAAGATAGCATTTGTCTCTGGGTTTAAACCTGAATATTTAGTATGTAGTTTGGTACCATGTTTAGCTAAGCTAAACAGTAGCAGTGAGTTCTTCCAAGAGGACTTAAGACCTCCCCCATCATGAGTATATCTGGTTTATAGTACTTTGGTGTGAATTTCCTTTTATTAAGCTGGTCTCAATTTCAGTCTGAAAGTGGTTATTACCTGCTAACAGTCATGGTGCTATTGCATGGGTGGCCATACCTTCAGCTTGAGCTCAAGTGCCTCTTCCCACTGAATCATCTTACTGGCCTTCTCTTTGTTTTTGTTTCATTTTCTTTTTAAACAGACTATCTATGTAGCCCTTCCTGGGTGGCAGCTTGCTATGTATATCACACTGCCCATGATTCTTTTGTGGTCATCCTATAGTGTTTGCCTTCTAAGTGCTAGGATAATTAATACATGTATACCACCATGCCTGGCCTTTTCACTCCCCGACTTATGTCTGTGCTGTTCCCGTCTCTCTAACATACATAGAAATACAAATATTTTTATTTTCTGTTTTTAAATGGTGGGTATGTGCAGAGCCATTGCATATAGCAAGACACATGTGGACTGCAGCTAATTCATTTCGTTTGTTTGTTGTGAGGCTAGGTCTCATGTACCTCCGCACAGCTCGGACTTGCTAAGTACTCAGGGATGACTTTAGACTTCTGATCCCCTTCTTTCCACCTCCAAAGTGCTGGGATTAATATGCAGACATTATTATGCCCTGCCTTTTTTTTTTTTTTTTTCTCTTAAATCTTTGTTGCTCACATAGAACTTGAATGAACCCAAATGAACTATTTTTGGATTTGTTTTTTTTTTTTTTTTTTATGCAAAAGAGGTTTATTTTCCTGTGTATCAGGGTCAACCCTCTATCAGTCCCCCCAGGCAAGGGATGAAAGGCGACCCCGAATAGCTATTACAAGCAGTTTTTATACTTTTAAGGAGCACAGGTTACATCAGCAAGGTTACAGTTCAGACTTATTGGCTAAGCATATTGACCTTTAAATCTATTGGCTAGCAAGCATGACATGCATTTGAACTCCACCTGGGACTTTCCAGAGAGTCAGGTAATTAACAGTTAGTACATTCTGAGAAGCTTTTACTCAAGAGTGTTCCTGTGGATGGAGAATGGGACTTGGCCTAGCCTTGACCCCAGGCGGGAGGGGGAAGCTGTAAGGAGAGTGTGGGACTGGAAAACCCCTTAGGGTCCCGCATTCCCCCCTTTTCTTGTATAAGCTCTAATCCTGGAGCTATGCTCAGGGGTCTTAGGTGACTAACTCATCATATTGTTGGCTCGGGACCATCAGTTGTACTGCTCCTATTCTCTCTTATGAGGGCTTTAAGGCTTGTTCAATATGCAGGGTCAAAGGTCAACAGTAGGAGAACAGAGGATATGAGAGTTGTTAACCAAGGGAAGGAGTTAAACCAAGACTCGAACCAGCCCTGACTCTGTTTTCTTTCTCTCTTCCACTTGGCTAGCCCTTCTCTCACCTTGGCCATTGAATCTTTAACAACCCCAGAATGGTTATATAAAAGCAACACTCCTCAGCTAAGGCAGCACATAGCCTTCCTTGCTGGAAGAAAAGTTAAGTCTAATCCTCTTCTATTCTGTAGTACTACTTCTGATAATGAAGTCAGTGATTCTTGAAGGTGACTGATAGAAGCTTCTATTCTCTCTATATCTAAATCAATGGCTGTCCTCAGACTGTCATAATTTTTCCCTTTTAAGACCTAAGCGGAGGTCCCAGTGGCTGCCCCAGCCAACCCCAGCCCAAACAGAAGGGAAACAGTGAGTGCTGTAACAGGTTTGTTGGATGGGCACATAGGATGGGAGAAGGAACCAGAATCCAAAGGTACCACCAAGTAGTCATGATCAAGGTCAAGTGATCTTGAGCTTGAGTGGATTGTCCTTCTGTACCGTCCAGCATGTCCCTGGGGAGTGGGGCATCTGTAGGTTTCACATGGGAAGTGTGCACCCAGGCCACAATACTGTCCACCTTGAGGGCTTTGGACGTGGTTAGCAGCACCAGGAAGGGTCCCTTCCACCAGGATTCTAGCGACTGTGCCCAATGCCTCCTTACGTAGACCCAGTCATCAGTCTAGAAGCAGTGAGGGGTCTCTGGCATCCCTGGAGCATTTAAGGCAGACAGTTTGGGCCGAATTTCATGTTGTATTGACTGAAGGACTTGGAGCCTCAAGAAGAGATTACTATCAGTGAGTTGGGATACCTCCAGGGAGGGCCCAGTGGACACCGAAGGAGTCGAGGTACTAAACAGGATCTCAAAAGGGGTCAGGTTAAAATGGCAGGCGTGTTCTAGGCTCAGAACAGGGCCAGGGGAAGGAGAACCACCCAGTCAGCGCCAGTCTCCAAGGACAGTTTAGTTAAGGTCTCTTTTAGGGTTCTGTTCATTCCCTCTACCTGCCCTGAGCTCTGGGGATGCTATGCACAATGGAGATTCCAATTAGTCCCCAATATCTCTGCCAATCCCTGACTTACCTTAAAGACAAAAGCAGGACCATTGTCCTATCCAATTACCTTGAGCACTCCGAACCTCAGGAAAATTTCCTCTAATATCTTCTTGGCTACCACAGTAGCTGTTTCCTGCTTGGTGGGGAAAGCCTCAGTCCATCCAGAGAAAGTATCCACAAACACTAGAAGGTATTTTGTAACCATATTTTCCTGGCTTAACTTCTGTAAAATTGACCTCCCAATATACTCCATGCCGTTCCCCCCTGGGTGTTTTGCCCTGTTTACTCTTGGCCGCATAAGCATTCACTTGCTGCCATACCTTACACTGTTTTGCTATCTCTCTGGCCCCAAAACCTGAGGTCCATTATGTATACTTTAGATTATGTATACTTTAACTGCTTGGATAAGCTTTTTATCCCCTAAATGAGTCCATCTGTGCATTTGGCCTAGTAAGTCTTTTGCTTGCTTTCTGGGGAGTATAGTTTTACCTTCTTGTGTGCACCATTGCCCTTCCTTCTCTTAGGTAATAGTTGGTAAGGTGGCTAGCAATCTGAGTCCTTTCTTCTTCAGTATATTCTAAGTGAGGCCATTCCTTAGTCCCCAGTCTCATTCTCTGGTAGGTGTCTCTTGCAGGCCCGTAACCAGGATAGGCTCCTGCATAGCCACTTCTGGAGCCACTTGATCTGCCTGGTTGTTGCCCTGGGCCACTGAGTCTCTTCCCTTCTGATGCCCTGGGCAATGAATAATACTCACAGTTGCTGGCTTCATCAGGGCATCCAAGAGATCCAAGATTTCCTGTTGGTTTTTTATTTCTTTTCCCTCTAATGTGAGCAGTCCTCTCTCTTGGTATAGTAACTGTCGATGACAGCCTGGTCAGTCGATAGTCCCCTCACCCCCAGTGTCTGAGGGGGCATTCTTTCTGGCTTCCTGCATTACCCTTGTTGTAACAGCATTTACAATGTCAGACATGTAAATATATTTTACATTTTTCATCAGTTTTAATACTTATTAATCATTATTTATTTATAAAGCCATGTTAATTTGCCTTTAGCACTGTTATGTTAATCAATCCCTAATAGTTTAGCACTATTATGATTATTATGTTACTCTTAGAGCTCAATAGAGTACCATCGAGTATAAACATTGTAACATGTCAAGAAAGGAAAGGAAAGAACTAAGGGTTATTCGGACCTAATCTTAATTTTGTGGGAGGGACATCGTTAATTTATCTGTTAATTTTCTTATATGATCTTTTGAAATCCATGGCAACAATAGCTTTCATGTTTAGCAAGGATCTCACAATAGCCAACTCCAGCTGCTGTTAAGAGATTATAAATCTATCTTTACTCTGATGTATAAGTTGTGAGTAGGGAGGGTGGGAACAGGGTCAGCAAGTCCTGCTGTGACATGTCTAGGCTTTGTCACTGCTGCCTGCCAGCCCACACTAGGTGGGTCTTCTCCCTTTTCCCCTCACTGCCCTTATTTACCTGGTAAAATATATTGTCTCTCATAGTTTCTTGTCCTGTTGTGTGGTAAAATACTCTTGACCAGAACAGCTTAGTACAGAAAGGCTTTATTTTGGTTCACGGTCCATCACGACAGCAGTTCAGGGCTGTATCATACTCGTAATTCGCAAGCAAAGAACATTGAATGCGTGCTGCTACTCACCTCTCTTTCTACATGTAGTTCAGGATCCTAGACAGGGAATGGCACCATCTACAATGGGCGGTGGGTCTTCCCACTTCAAATAATGAAATGAAGATAATCTCCTCAGGCACTTCCTTCCAGAGGCCCATCTGCTAGGTAGATTTTGTAGTTGACAGCATTAACCATCACTTTTGTGTTCTGTCTCTTTTTTTACTTCCTCATCTGTTACCAGATCATTTAATGTGTGATAAAATAACTGGCAGAAAGGATTGTAGGTGGAAGGTGAGATTTGACACAGCATGTAGAAATAGAAATCATATCCTAGACAGGCTTCCGGGCTGAGAATTACTTCTGTGTTGCGTGCTCTTTTTAGAAGAGTAAAGGTATAGGTAAATACGTTCACTTTAAAAATCTACTAGGAGTGGATATAGTTCTTACATAGTGAGAATGGATTAGTTTTCACTTATAGATGCAGGTGGGTATATACATACCATAGTACAGGTGTGGAGGTCAAAGGTCAGCTTGTAGGTTTTGGTTTTCTCCTTTATCATGTGAGTTCCAGGGGTCAAACTCAAGTTGTTAAGTTTGGTATTAAGTACCCTTTACCTACAAGTCCTTACCAGCCATCAGAAAGCTTTTGCTTTTGGACTGATTATGCCTTTCAATTAATGAGTTATGAGATCTTTTTAAACATGTAATGAAGGTCTTGATTTCATAGTTTGACTGAAAAAGAATCTTAAACTAGATGATTAACTTTGAAAGGTAAAGCCATTTCTAACATACTACCTTGCTCTATTTACAGGTGGATCTTTCAACACAAACCTGTTTAGTTTTCAAGAATAAAGTTGTAATAAGACCTCATGCCACAGAAGAGATAAAAATTCTTTTTATCCCCGCAAATTCTGGAATTTTCAGATGTACGTTCAGTGTTGCTTCTTGGTCATTTTCAGCAGATGCTGATACAATAGTGCAAGCAGAAGCTCTGGGAAGCAGAGTTACTCTTACAGCCATTGCTGAAACCCCTGTTATTGAGGTAACTATTTGTAAATGAGTCTCGTTTGCTAATGTTTTAAAAAAGGAAGAATTTATAGACAGATTTGTCACAGTGTTTCAAGCTAAATCTTAGTTGTTTTTTAAAATTTATTTTTTTAGATTTATTTACTTTATGAGTGTATATCTGCATGGAGATACACACACACACACACACCTCCCCATGTGCCTGTGTAGGTTATGGATGCTGGGAATTGAATGAGCACTGGGAGAGCAACAAGTGTTTTAACCACTGAAACCTTAGTTTTCCCTCTTTTCTTCTCTCCCTTTTTCTTTCCCTCCCTCCCTCCCTCCCTCCCTCCCTCCTCTCCCTCCCTTCCTTTCTTTTTTTTTTTATTACAGGCCTTTACTGCATAGACCAAGATGGCCTAAATATCCACCTTCCTCTGCCTCACTAATACTGGCATTAAAGGTGTGCACTACATTAAGCCCTTATTTTCATATTCCAAGATTTGAAATTACTATGAGTAGACTTACTAAAAGGATGATAGAGTATAGCATTAAGCTATTTTTCTATGATTTCCCTTGTATTCATACTTAGCAAAGTTCCAGTGGTTCCCTCTTCCTCTCTTTCTTTCGTTGTCCCATGTTGGGATAATAACCACTGATAAGGTGATGTACCTGTTGAGATGAGGGGCTCTTGGTTAATTTGTCATTTATCACTTAATTTTGCAAAGACATAGTGACTTACAGTTTAAGCCAGAGGTGTGGTGGGTGAGTGAAGGGCAAGGTGGCCTTCTTGAGAGGCCGGACTGAGGAGAATCTTAGAGATTTTCCATAGTTCATGTTTTCAAAGGGAATTAGTTCAGCTGTTTATTTTGTTGGAGAGGGAGAAGGAAGTGAACTTGGAGATGGCCCCAAGAACTCATCAGCTCTGCTGTGTTTGTCATTTGCTAGGTCTAGGTTTTCAGCTTTTAAAACTATTGATACAGGGGCCTGTCTTGGGCAATGTAGAATACACAGCTTTCCCCCTGGCCACTGCCCATTAGAAACCCTTTCCCTAGTTGTGACAACCAAAAATGTCTACATTCTCCAATTTTTACCTGTTCAGATACTGTTAAGGACCACTGAGAAAGAATGTTTCTAATTTTCTGCAGGTCAGTACATTCCATTATGCAAGGCTTTTGGACTTGCCCTTGAGAAGTTTACATATTTTAGCAGATGTGAAAAATAATGACTGCACAGTATTTCAGGTTTCCATGTCATGCCACCAGTGGCTCACATCAGTGGTTACTTTGCATTGTGGAGCTGTGTTGGGTCCTAAAGCAAGGGGCCTACTATACTCACCTGGCGAGCTCAGAAATGCCAATGTCACTATGTGTGAACTTTGAGTTTAAAAGACAACTTTGAGAAGCACCATAGGTAGGTGTAATAAGGTGCAGTAAGTCAGTGTACACTAGGCCATTCGAGTTGCTGTCTTAGAAGCTAGGACTGAAAATGGGCCGTTCTTTCATCCCTTTTGTTTTGACCAGGGCTGATCTTTCTATCATTTCTCTTTTGTTTGAATTCCAACTTCTTTTTAACATCCTTTTGTTATAATGTCTCTTTAAAATTCAGCCAATTTTTTTCTTCCTTTTCATGTCTCTTTGTTATCTCAAGAGCATGTTGTGGAAATGCAAAGAAGGCATGAAAAGCTCTGTGCATCTCAGCTGGAGCTCCATGCCAACGCTGATATGGCCTAGACTTAGACTCTGATGTTCTTGCAAACAATCTTTTGAAACGTACCTATCCCTGGGAAGGTTCCCTGTTATTTTTTGAACAGCAGGACAGAATTTTAAAAGTGGCCTAGAAAGGATACTCTGAATTTCAGGACTTTATGTATGGTGTTTACATTTTATTCCAGTTTTACCCTGCCTATAAGGAGCCTAAATTATACTACCTTTGGAAAGTGTCAAACCTCAGCTATCTTGGGGGTTAATTTGGACCTCTTGACCTTCATTGTCCATTGTGGAATTCAGCTCCCATGTGCTAATATAATATGCCTTTTATTTCCTTGTAGTTTCATAAACTATAAATTAAAAGTTTATGTGTTTTAAATATTGTATAAAATCTCACTGGATTTGTTAGGTTGTTTTCTAATGTTAAAGACAAACCAGTCTGCTACATTGTATACACTCATTTTTAACCTTTGATATGTCTACCATTTTAAATTGACATCATTTTAAATACTCTTTTTGTATCAGACTGAGTCTGAAATATATCAAGAGCTTCATGAAGTTGTGAAAGTAATTAAGGAGCTAATCTAATGATAGGACTAATTAAAAGGAGATTTGTTTATAAAATGTTGGTTTCATCTTAAGATCTTCATCTTAAGTGTTTTTAAAGTAGCAGTAGCCGCTTTGCCTTATTCTGTTTGGATACATGGCCTACTTTCAAAGAAGACTTTGACTCTTAGTTTTATAGATAATAATAAAGTAAAATGGGAAATAGAATGGGAAAACTTAGGTCTAAGTTTATCCTTCACAGTGACTCTTAACTGTGGCTAAAAGAAGCATGTAGATTAGATAAATAACTCATTAATAATAGACGCTTTTCTCACTCAGTTCTTTCTTCATCCTTAGGTAGAAACAGAAAAGAAAGGCATTCTGGATTTTGGTGACCTGACCTATGAAGGCTGGAAAGCTCTCCCTCTCAAGTTAATAAATAAGACACATGCTACTGTGCCAATCAGACTGGTTATTAATGCTGTGAGTACTAACCTAGAATTAGAGACTACCTACAGAATATATTGATTTGAAATTGTAGGCAGTGCTAATATTCTTGGTTAAGTTTTCCTTGTAAAAGTAAATTATACTGCTAAAGAGCCTATTAACAACTATACTGGTATGACTTTGCTGAAACTGATCTTTGTGTTCTGAACAGAATGCCTTAGCCTGGCGCTGCTTCACGTTTTCCAAAGAGCCCATCCGTGATTCTCTGAAAGCTGCTCCATATGCTGATATGATTGCTCAGCTAGTGGCCCCGTCTGTAGTTAGTCATGTGATGCCTGCCAGTTATGACGGAAAGGTAAGTTGAGTCAGTTTAAAAACAAAACTGGCTTAGGAGTAAAGAACAAGTTTCAAGCTACTTTTAGCTCATTGGGATTTCAGTCTTAATATTCATTAAAATTTTGTTTTTCATTTTATAGGATCCAGAATTTCTGATAGTTTGGGTTATTTTCCATAGCCCAAAGAAACTCCTCACTTCAGGTATCATATATTTTGGGGGGGGAATTATCCTATAATTAAACTTCAAATTTACAGTTTACTTTGTTAATGAAAATGACAGTATTTTAGGCTAGTGCCAAAAATTTTATGTTGTTTGGAAAATGAGGGAGATGGTATGATATTTTGGGTCAAACCTATGTAGATGTAGATAATCCAAGTGAGGGCTGAAGAGAACCCATTTTCTCTCCACTTATCTCTCTAGTCATACCTATATTTGGATTGTGTCTTAGTCAGGGTTTCTATTGGTACAATGAAACACCATGACCAAGAAGCAAGTTGGGGAGGAAGAGTTTATTCAGCTTACACTTCCAGATTGCTGTTCATCATCAAAGGAAGTCAGGACAGAAACTCACACAGGGCAGGAACCTGGGGGCAAGAGCTGATGCAGAGACCATGGAGGGGTGCTGCTTACTGGACTGTTTCCCACCCCCTTTCCCTCCCACACCTTGCTCAGAATGCCGCCTTATAGTACCCATGACCACCAGCCCAGGGTAGGCTCTATTCATAATGGCCTGGCGTCCCCCCTTGATCACTAATTGAGAAAATGCCTTACAGCTGGATCTCATGGAGGCATTTCCTCAACTGAGGCTCCTTTCTCTGTGATAACTCCAGCTTGCGTCAAGTTGACACACAAAACCAGCCAGTACAGATTGTTTTAAAAGCCTTAATTGAGTTTTCTTTTTAATCTGTTTAATGTATTAATACAGTGTCTGTCTGTGGACACGTGTGTGAAGGTCAGTGAACAATTTCATGGAGTTGGTTTTCTCCCTCTTCCTTTATGTGGGTTCTGAGAATCAAGCATGGCTATCGCTTTTACCCACTAAGCCATTTCCCTGGTTCCTGAATTTTCCCTGGACCCCTAAGACATCCTTTTGGATGACTGGTGAGATTTGGGATTTGTTTACTGAACTAAAAAAGTAAACTTTTATAGAAATTCTAGGCTCAGCAGAAGAATTCTTGGCCAGAGTGGATATAGAAGTTGATAGCCCAAACCCTATACCAGTTCTCAGAAGTGTGGACCTCCGAGCAAGAGCAGGACTAGCTAGGATTCATGCCCCTCGGGACTTACAGGTATCCTCGTCTTCTCCCTGTTATTATACTCGTGTCCAGGTTGATAGTTCTTTAATTGTGACAACTTTTTGAATGCATTTTCCCTGTAGACTATTTATTTGTTGGCGGATGTGAATTCCTCAACAAAGCAGCCCTTGCCTTTGAAGAATGCTGGAAATATTGAAGTCTATCTAGATATCAAGGTAAGAATTTCTGCAAAAGTGCGGTAGTATTTGTGTTCCTTACTTTCCAGTGGCTGTTGTGTGGGCAGCCTTGTCATGATGCTATGAGAATTAAGCTAAGAATTACCAACAGTATAAAAATTGAGAGTCACACTAGACTGAAGTATATGTTATGGTTAATTAGGCTGAAGCCTAATGCTTGAATTTAAGAATTCTTGAATAGTTGCTGAGAAGTTTGTGTGACATCTGTGATTATGTAGAAACGAATAGTCTGTGCATATAGGCTTATTTCTGAAATGTTTAGGTGAGTGAAGGATAGCTGTCAGCAGTTGGAGATGCAGTAGGAGGAAGATTTGAAATGGAGGAGGGAGGAGGAAAGAAATAGTCTTTTGAAAAAGAATAAGACAAGTTAGGATTGTAATGAGCAAGAAGAAAGAACAGCAACATAGCCTAGTTAGTAAGCAAGACACATTAGGAGCTGGAGAGGTGGCTCAGTAGTTAAAAGCAGTTGCTGCTCTTTCAGATGGTCCGCCTTTGGTTCCCAGCACCTTCGTGGCAGCTTACATTTATTAACTCCAGTTCTAAGGCATCTGATGCCTTCTTCTGGCCTCTGTGGGCACTGCATGCAACATGGTGCACATGTCTACATGTAGGCAAAGCACTTATATACATAAATTTAAAAATCTAAAAGTACCTGGGTACTGGTGGCAGCACATGCCTTTAATCTCAGTACTTGGGAGGTGGAGGCAGAGAGAGAGGCAGGTGGATCTCTGAGTTTAAGGTGAGCCTGAAGAAAAAAAAATCTAAAAAATAGCAAAGAAAGGCACACAATACAAGAACAACTGAGGGAGAGCTTGCATGAGTTAAGTTGTGGTTCTGTAATTGCTTAGGTCTCTGAACAAGGAAGTCCGTTTTCAGTGGACCCAAAGAGTTTGTTTCTTAAACCTGGAGAAGAACATGAAGTTACAGTTTCATTTACACCAAAGGATCCCAAAGCGTGTGAGGAAAGGTAATATGAAAATGTTTATAATGACCACTTGCTTATCTGTTTTTCACTCATGTGCAGGTATTTGACCTAATACATGCTATAAATGATACAGCTGTGCTTTAATCTTTTCAGTAACCCTTTGTGTGTGTGAGAGAGAGAGAACATACACATATAGACTATATACACATATATAATTTACACAGAGCCATGCACAGATATACACACATAGTAATTTATATTATCACTGTCGTAGGTATGATGTGTGTAATATGGGCATCATGTGCCATGGTCCATGTGTGGAGATCAGAGACAACTTCCAGCAGTTGTTTCCCCTTCCACCACAGGGTTGGGGACCAGATTCAAGTCCTGAGGCTTACACAGCAAGTGCTTTTCCCCACTGAATAATCTCACTTCCCATCTTTTCTATTTTGTCAGTAAAATGCTTCTCTTAAACCAACTAAATCAAAGTTAAAAAATTGCTATTTCTGGTATACTCTGACAAAAATAAATAATAAAGCATGGTCATGTTGTTCCTCTTTAACTTTTTTTCTTCTGAAAACTCTTTACTTTGGTTTTTTATTTATTGCATTATAATTCTTCCCAGGTCTCCTCCAGGACCTGTGACTTTGACATCTAAGTCATTAGTAATTTTCAGTCAGAGTATCATTGTTGTTTGTGTTTGAACTTGACTGTGTGGAGCTAGCTAAGTATATGCCTCAGAAGTAACCATGGAGGCACACGCTGCTTCTCCCCAGCGTGGAGTACGGAATGCCCATGTCTAGGGAGTTTATTACTAGAATCCTGTGGAAAGGGGGCACTAGTTAAGTACTTGTGCCTCAAGTGCTTGCTCTCAACCCTGCTGCTGTCAACTCTTCCCAAATTCCTCAAGAAATTTCTCTTGTGCTACCACACAGACCTTATTGTGGTTATCACTTTTGTGTGGTCTTTTCCCTGGAACATAAGCTTTGGGGGTAGGGATACTGTTTTCATCACAAACTCAGTTTCTTGGACAAAGGGAGTAGATAGGCTGTAATTGCCAAAGAACTGACTATGGGACACTTGACTCCTGTTTCCTTCTTTGGATAGGATCCTGATAATATTTGTGCAGCCATTAGGACCTCAGTATGAAGTAGTGTTAAGAGGTGAAGTTATTTCTTCTGAGAGTAAACCTCTGCCACCTGGACCTCAGTGCTCAGATATTCCATTGATTCTGTCCAATAAGCAGTTTCTAACTTGGGGTGGCGTCCCTCTCGGCAGGACACAGTGAGTATTCACGCAACCAGCTGAGAGGACTGAGATTCTGTTGTTTAATTCCCTAATGTTATTTTATCAGATGTTAAATATGACTGTATTCTTTTTAGATTTGAGATTAAGTTGTAATCTATTTGCTTAATCTTCTTGATGATGAACCAAAATTTTAAAAAATTTGTTAAAATTTATGCATGTCAAACTGCCTTTTATTTTTTTTAGGCTCTTTGAGCATTTAAGAGTATGAGAGCTCCTTTATGGAAAGTCAGAAAGAAGATAATCAAGACCCTGTATCTTGTTTAGGACGATTGCAATCCAACTGATAAATACTTAGAACAGACCTCAAATTAAGTGATAATGGTTTTTATTTTTCTGTACACAACAGGGATTTCTACACTTATTTTTTAATAAGTGAAGAGAGGAAATAATTTAAAAGATGCAGGGTTTTTCATACTAGCAACCTGCTATTTATATATCCACTTATATTCTAATGTCATTAAAAAGTAGAGTTAATTCAGCATACTGTTGAAAAGACTATGTTATACAAATAGGCCTGGTAGTTCTGATCACTTGTTTCTCTGAAAACAAGACTGAGCAAAGAATTCCAGCTCTGTTAAAGACTTGAGACTTTCTTCAGTAACTTCTATAGACTTTTTTATAGTGTAGAATATATATATATAGTGATAAATGGAAGATGCTAAACTAAGACCCTTCCCTTGTTAAGATGAACCTGAATAAGACGAGCTTTATGTTTTAAACAAATCCCATAGTTGTTGAGAGATGACTCTAGCCTATTAAGGGGACATGTATAACCATCCTCTCTTTAGACACTGTGGTCAGGGTTAGTTGGCTTTGTGTTTGTCACTGTAGCAGTATCCATAGGGAAAAAAAGACATTTAAAGTATGTAATTGTTTTTAGGCTCCAGAAACTAGCCTTAAGAAACAGCTCTACAACTACAGCCCAGAATTTGCGACTGTTT
The DNA here is from genome assembly GCA_019843965.1 of Rhynchomys soricoides. Classification (NCBI taxonomy): domain Eukaryota; kingdom Metazoa; phylum Chordata; class Mammalia; order Rodentia; family Muridae; genus Rhynchomys; species Rhynchomys soricoides. Next base: position 7,910,021 of record JADRCH010000015.1, on the reverse strand, counting down.
ATCAAAGGACAAGATCAGGATTGCTTTCAGGTTCGTACTTTGATCTTTGTTTTGTCTGATTTAAACAGTTTTATAAAACTACTTTGTTTTGTTTATGCAGCAGGATCTCACTGTACAGCCAAGGCTGGCCTAAAATTTATGATCCCACTGGCTCCCACAGGCCTGTACCACTACATATGGCTTCTGTCTGATGTTTTTTCTGAGTACAGAACACTCAATATATACAGACCATTTATTGTTTAATTTGTCTGAGATTGCTCTCACTATATAACTCTGGCTGGCCTGGGATTCGATATATAGACCAGGCTGGCCTTGAACTTACAGTGATCTACCTATCTCTGCCTCCCAAATGCTGATTATAGGTATGTGCCACTGCACTGAGCCCAGAGCAAGTGTTTTTTGTATCTGTTTTTTTGCAGTCCTGGGGATGGAACCCAGGGTCTTATATGTGCTAGGTAAGCTCTCTATGGCTAGGCTGTCTCTGTATTTAGACCAACTGATTTTTTTGTTTGTTTATGGGTTTTAAAGATTTTTAAATTTTGTTTTATGTATATGAGTGTTTTGCCTGCATGTATGTTTATGCAACATGTTTATACCTGGTGCCCACAGAGTTCAGAAGAAGGTGTCAGATTCTCTGGGACTGGGGTTACAGAGGCTTGTGAGTGCCATGCAGGCACTGGCAACTAAACCTGGGTCCTCTGTAAGAGCAGTGCTCCTAATTGCTGAGCCATCTTTCACACCCTGAGACTAACTGTAAGAGTCCGTATTTATGTGTGTCTCATTTGTGTTGGCGTTTGAGTTTATACAGCAATTGTTTTTAAATTGTAGATTCAGAACACTTTTGGCTCAGAAGAGCGATTGACCAGTAATTGTGAGATCAGAATTTGCCCAGGAGAGGACTTTGTAATCTCTGTGTTATTTGCACCTACTCGATTGTCTTGCATGTTGGCTAAACTAGAAATCAAACAACTTGGAAATCGATCACAGCCAGGCATTAAGTTTATGGTAAGAGAAGTTTACTGCTTCTTTTCTTCCATGAAGTTTATTTAAAGTTATAACCATTGTTTTAATATTGGTAAATTATGTATTTTGACTTTTCTAAGTTATAGAGCTAAAAACAAATTATAGAATAATTATCAAGTCACTAAAAGCAGCCATCGTGATGTTCATGTAAAAAGCAATCCTGGTGCTTTTACAGTTTCATTTCTGCTTGAGAAATCGGAAACCTACCTAACAGTGTCCAGGAAGACCTATTCAACTCAGCAAAATACTGCCTTTGCCCATTTGGTCCATTCTAAACAGCAAATACCACAAACTAGATAATTATTTTATTATTTTATGTGTAGGAACCTTTTACCTGCATGTCTCTGAACCATGTATGTGTATGGTGCCCATGGATGCCAGAAGAGGGTGAGGTATCTCCTAGAACTAGAGCTACAGACTATTGTGAGCCTCCATGTGCTAGGAATTGAACCTTGATTCTCTGGAAGAGCAGCCAGTGCTCTTAACTGCTGAGCCATCTCTCCAGCCCCACACCTGATAATTCTTAAACATTTATTCCTTACAGTTCTCAAGCTGGGTCCAAGCTCAGTGTGCCAGCAAATTGACTGTCCAGCAAGGAGCTGCAGTCTGCTTCAGAGATGGCACTTCTTTTTTCCATGTCTTCTCCTGGTGCAAGGGTGAGACACTCCCCTCCCCTCTTATAGGCACACTAATTCTACTTTGGCAAGCAGGGCTATCAGGACTTTATCACTTCCTGAAAGTCCTACTTCTTAATGCTGCCATGATTTCAGCAGATGAATTTTGTGAGATACCAGCATTCAGACTTTGGCAAATACCCTTGATATAATTTTCTAGACTATGTTCCAGATACTGGGCCTACAAAGATGATTTTTAAAATGATTTTTAATTTTTTTACGTGCACTGGAGTTTTGCTTGTATGAAGATGTCGGATCCCCTGGACCTGGAGTTACAAGCAGGTGGGAGGTGCCGTGTGGGTGCTGGGAATTGGACCCGGGTCCCCTGGAGGAGGAACCAGTGCTCTTAACCACTGAGACAAATATTTTTCTTCAGCCTGACAAATTTTTAAAACCTGATTTAACCATTTGCATAAATATATTCAAACAACTGCAGATAGAAGGGATAAGTCATTGAGGAAAGAAAATAAGGGCAACACAGTGAGATGACACTCCACCCACATAGATGTGAACCCCTCAAACTGCACATTGATCTGGAAGTGAGAGCAGGACTGAATTTGTGTCTCTTTCTAGTGTCAGATGGGAATATAATCAATTAGAAGACTGACCAAAATAGCTTTATTTGATACATGAGTTAACCTGCTTTCTGTGGAGTGATTTGCTTGGTCCCCGGGTGGGCCAAATGGTTTGAATATGTAAGGTGGTCGTTCTTAGACCCTGTGACAAAGCTTTAATATACATGGCTGCATGGTTGCCTGTGAAAATAAAATTGGGTTTGTAGAAAGGGTTAAGTGAACTGTGTCCTTCATTCTACGAATAGGATGTGATAAATTCCAGACTTATTAGCCAAGATTTGAGATTGTTAGTCATTTAGGGAAGAACCATTTGATTTAACAGTCACCAAGTACTAGTTCTAGTCTGGGACCCCCTTAAACCAGGGTCTTAGTGCAGTGTCTGCCTGTATAGATTCTCATAGAGCTGGGTAGGGTGGGTTTTGTCTGTGGATTCTCCAGGTCAAAATGGCTTGTATTTCATGGTGTAAGTACACCATGAAAGATAAAATAGCCTAATAAAGTGGTAGGGGGAACCTCACTTGAGATTTGAGGGAATCTGGAAAACCAGCCCTGTCCCATCATTTATACACTCTAGATTGGCACTTCAATATCTTCCCCATGACTACAGCTTCTTGCTGTTCCAACATTATGGTTTGGTTCTGAGGAATGAGTGGAATGTTCTGTGCTCTAAATAGCATAAAGCATAATGGACTTAAATAAAAATTAGGTTTTTTCCATGTTGAATTCTTGTTAGCATCATTTTTAATTGGTAGGTATAATATCACGTTTTGTTTTCAACCTGACCTGAGATAAAACTGTTCTCTCCATTCTACTCAGGCTAACTGAGGCTACATAAGTGTAGCACCCACATTAATATTGGAAACAGTTTTGATTGTCTTAACTGATACAACAGGAGTATTTCAGCTTCCCCCCACCCACTTCCCCTACTCACTACACCACACCAAAAATCCAGCCCAAATGCCAATGGTATTGAACTTAAGAAACCCTCCTTTAGAACAATGATTAATATATGGACCTGTTGGCATCAAGTCAAATTGGTTTTAGCTTTTGTGTTTTAGCATATGTGTGTGATATGTACATCTGTGTACACATGTGGGCATGCCTATGGAGGCCAGAGGTTGACTTTGGATCTTCCTTTGTCCCTTCGCTTTATTTACTGAACCAGACTCTATGAACCTGGACCTTGCTGTTTTTTTGACTAGCTGGCTTGCCTTAGGGTTTTTGGGGTATATTTGCTAAGTACTGGGTTATGGGTGATCTGAACTCCTGCCTTATGCTTGTATGGAAAGAACTTTATCTATTGAACAAAAAAATCTTGTGACCGTTATCTCTATTGAACATTTATACTGTTTCTCTTGATACTATTTTCTAAATGCTGCAATAGTTATTTCAATAGCATTTATATTGTATTGCATAATATATCCTAGAGATGATTTGAAGGGTATGTTGGGATGTACATAGGTCATGTGTACAATGTCATTTTATATAAAGGACTTAAGCATCGCAGAATTTGGAACTCATGGGTATGGAGGGCTAGTCTAGAACAGATCCCCTGAGGATATTGAGGGACAAATGTACAGAAAGAATACATATATTGAGTGTTTTCAAAGATGGCTTTTCTCTTTATCATTTTCTGTTTAATTTTATGCAGATAATTTATACATAAAATTGTAGAAAATGAAAAACTGAAATATTTTTGGCTCTTTCAGCTGTAGAAAGTCGTTTTAAGTGATAAGATTTGTAGGTTTCTCTTCTGAAGGTCTTAGAAATGTTATTAGTTTATATTAAATCAAGCAAATTTATGAGGATCCTCAGTTTAGTGATTAGTGTTATTTTGATTAGGTACCTAAAACAAGTCAAAATCAATTGTTGATTTTTCCACATTCTCAACGGACTACTTGGAACCTGTGAAAAATAAGTTTTAGAGATGCCTGTTGACTAGCATAGGTTACTTTCTAGCAAGGTAAATGCTTTCCTTACTTCCAGTATAAAAGAAGGCATCTGTAAGCTCTCCTTGTTTAGAAGGCTCAGATCCTGTTAAAAACTGCAGCAAGTATCCTCAAACCTGGCTTCAGTTTCAGGTTTCCGGTTCCCTAGCTTGCTTGAGTTTTGAGTACTAGTCCTCAGTTTAGTTATGTTTGCAGGCTTCTCTCTGACAGTAGCTCTGCCAAAACACTGTGAGATGATAGCATAGCCCTGTTTGTCCTGTGTACACCAGGTTGGCTTTGAACTCATAGATTCATCTGCCTCTGCTTCCCTGAGTGCTGTGATTACAGGCATGTACCACCAAGCACAGTTAAACCTGGCTTCTTAATTATTGTAGAATAATTTGGAGAAAGAAGATAATCATATTTCTCCTAAAGTACTCTATTATGAAAAGTTTCTGAATTACAGAGAAGTTGCAAAAACACCACTTACATTCTACAGTTTTACCACACAGCTGACCACTTACCAGTACATTCATGTGTGTAGGCATTTCAAAATAAATTACAATATTACTAGTGTAGCTAGCTATGCTTACATTCATTTGTTAGGTGAAGCATATTGTTTTTTGGCTAAGCTTGAGTTATGCAACAAGAAATGACTGTTCTTTATGTCATCAGAAGGTTAATGGAGTGTGGAAGTACTGTTTGTATTTCCTTTACAAATGTACACACACACACACACACACACACACACACACACACACGTAGTGGTGGGCTAGAAGTTGGGTAATTGCTAGCTCAAGGATACAGCACTCAAAAGTTTAATTGTACTAAGTCTATGTTTTCTTTTGGCTGTAATTAAATTTTCTGCTTTCTTACATGAAAATTATTTTGGATGTGTGTATTTTTTATTTTTTAGATACCTTTGTCTGGATATGGAGGAACAAGTAATCTTATTTTAGAAGATGTTAAGAAATTATCTGACTGTTACTTGGTAACAATGAATGGCTTAATTCCTGGCAAAGAAAGTAAAGTCACCTTTTCTATCCGCAACACTGGCTCCAGAGCAGCCTTTGTCAGAGCAGTGTGTTTTAAAGATTCTCAAAGGAAAGTTGTGTTGGATCCAAAAGTACTGAGAGTTTTTCCAGATAAATTTGTACTGAAGGAAAGATCCCAAGAAGTAAGTATACAATCTCTGCCCTAAAAAATAAAGCTATATTTTGATTAATATTAATTAGAATTTTATGGTCAAGTGTTAAAATCATGTTGGGAGGGAGTGTGGGATAGAAGACTTACCTAGTCTTTCCAGGAGAGCTGCTATATATATTTATCTTCCTTCTTTCTTTCTTTCTTTCTTTCTTTCTTTCTTTCTTTCTTTCTTTCTTTCTTTCTTTTTTCCCCAAGATGGAGTTTCTCTGTGTAGCCCTGGCTATCCTGGAACTGTTGACCAGGCTGGCCTTAGAGACTAGCCAGTTTCTGCCTTCTGAATATACAAAGGTTCTGTCTGTGGTCTCCTTAGTATTGTAGGACTGTTTATTCGGAATGAGATAACTTACTAAGGAAAAATACTGAATATTCATACTTTTCTTTTTGTTGTGTCAGGATATTACTTTAGTATACAATCCATCAAGCAGAAAGAGTGACAATAAGCCTGCAACTGAACTGTTAACTGTCTACATGTTTGGTGGTGATGAAATCTCCAGACAGCAGTATCGAAGGTAGACCTTACCTTAGACAATGTTGGGAGCTGACCAATGAAATCTGGACAGTTGATGACTTGGAAACTTTAGAACCTCACTGTTCATTAGTCAAATGATAGATAAAGAAAAACATTGGTAAAATTTGTGTGGCTCATAAGTTGGCATAATGTGAGTTAGAGATACTTGGAGGAAACGTACATGTGTTTCCTCCATTCTGCCTTCTTTCTTGACATATGGATGCTTTCCCCCTTCTCCAATAGGACCATCATGCTTCACTCTGCTCCTACATACTTACAGCAGACTACACCATGCTTCTCCTGCCTCAGATTATACTATATAAACCTACATGTTCAATTTAGAGGATTTCTAGGAAGGCTATCAATTTTTTTTTTTTTTTAAGATTTATTTATTTATGTATATGAGTACACTGTAGCAGTCTTCAGATGGTTGTGAACCACTGTGTGGTTGCTGGGAATTGAACTCAGGACCTCTGGAAGAACAGTCAGTGAGCTCAACCACTGAGCCATCTCTCCAACCCTGGAAGGCTATAAATTACTAGAAAGGATCACTATATTTTAGAAATGTGTAAATGGCTCACCTACAACATTTGATAAATTTAATATTCATGTGATTTAATATATAGAGTTGGAAAGTTTGGAATATTTTTCTAGGTCAAGTGATTAAAATATTGGTGCATTATTATGTGTTTTTGTAGGGTTATAGTAAGTTCTGGGTGCTGCTTGTTGCAAAATAGAGGTTTTTGGGCTACAGAACTTAAGTACAAGATAGATGAAACTCGTGTTGAGAGTGATGGCTACTCTGTGGTGCTTTGAAGCTGGCTTCTTCTTTTTGAGAAAAGATCTCTCTACATAGCCCTGTCTGTCTTGTGTAGACCAGGCTGGCTTTGAATTCATAGAGATTTGCCTGCCTCTGCCTCCTTGAGTGATAGGGTTACAGGTGTGTACTACCAAGCACAGTTAAACCTGGCTTCTTAATTATTTTAGAATAATTCAGAGAAAGGACATAGTCACATTTCCTTTTTTCCCTTCTCTATACTGAAACACAAAAAGAAAAAACAAACAAAAAACCCTAGTGTATTGTTTCATAACTTCTATTTGCCATAAACTTATATACTGAAATTTCCTTTGGTTGTGAACATCTGAGAATTATAGAGACATTTATAGTTTATTTCTCACTGTAAAGATCCTTTGGAAGATGCCTATTTTTATAGTAAAGTGGTTACTTAAATATTTCCATAAATAGCTTATTATTTATTGTTCTTTTCTCCCCACTGAGGCAAGTTCTTTGACCAAATTGTCACAAATAATGACAAGATAAGCCCTGGGAAGAATCCAATTCTCTTTCTACTCTTACATTAAAGAACCCCTACTTTGATACTACTACTGAACTAAAATTAGTGATTCCACTACCATTTAAGCTAAACTTCTAAAGCAGGTTTGGCTCTAAAAAGTACTTATTTTTTATGATTTAAGATATGTGATCTATGTATGAATGTATCCTGCTGTTAGTGGGGTTTGCCAAATAATTTAATTAAAATCTGGTTTAGGTCACTTTATATATAAAGTGAATAAAAATCTTTTCTGGCAGAGCTCTGTTGCATAAACCAGGAATCATGAAACAGATACTTCCAGAACAAAGTGTGCTACAACACATCGACTTTGCTGAAGCATTTCAGGATGAGCTACTTATAGATGAAGGTAAGAACTGTAACATCCTTGATGTTTTGGGTCACTTGTGATATTATCTAGGCATGGAGTGAGAACAGGAAGTAGTTTACTTTGCGTATGGTGTCTATCTGAGTCTGAGCTGTCTGACTTTGAACAAACCACATCAGTGAGTTTCAGTTTCCTTCTTGTTCTTATCTGTAAGAATTGTTTTGAAAATCAGATGGAAGAGCTTTGCTTTATAAATATTTTAGATATCTGTAAAGCATCTAGATTTCAGGCTCATAAATGGGAGAAGGATGTGGGCCATTATTATACTCAGGTTCATGTTGTTTTAGAGATGTAGTGGTGTCCAAAAAAATCCCAAATAGACATGCAGAGCAGTAGCCTAGATGCTCAATCTCACTTGAGAGAAGCATTCAGATGTTTAATCGTGTTTATTTATCCACACAAAATAAATGTACTAAGTAAGACATACAAACTCTGTAAAAGTACATACATAATTGTTATACCATAAAATGGGGAGGCACAGAGAAAAGGGCCAGCCACTGAGAATGAGTTGAATGAATTGAAAAGTAAGAAATGTACACAAAGTGGAGAAGATGGACCAGGATGAGGAGCGATGCTTCAGGGGAGCTCCTTGTCCAGAAATTGAAGCAATGTGTCATGAGAAGAGATGTTTTGGCAAATCCACTGAGAATGGAAATAACTTTCAAGACCACTCATCTAAGGTGATGTGAGTTGGGACTTTGACCAGATTTCTGGACATCAGAATATAGTGTACATTGAGGTGTTCTGTGGTGCCAATAGACACAGTCCCACCTGGTTGTGTTGATGGGTGCCTGTGAGAAGGCTGCAGAACTCTGTGATTATGTTAGTGATGTCTGTTTGAACATATCACTATTACAAATATTTGTCTTGGTCTCTTACAAAATGGGTAATGAGTAACCTATTCTCATAATTTATAGTCATAGCATAGTTATTATAAATTCAAATTTACTGTGTGGCCTTGTGATTAATGAATGTATTGCAAGCGTTTAGGAGTGGAGTCAGAGGGTCAGAAGTGCAAGACCAGTCTTGGCTATGTGAGGTATTGACTGGCTCAGGAAAAAACCAAAACAGAACAATTTTCTGTGTTAGTTTGTGATTTTCATTTCAAATATATACCTTTTAAAGAATGATTGAAAGAAATACACTGTAAGGTTTCACAGACACACACACACACATATATTTAGGAAGCCTAATCTAAAGATGTTCATGATGTACATACTTTTGTTTTAATCCAGAAATATTTGGTGACTAGTTCCTAGATTTACTTAACTGTGAAACTTGCCCTTAACCTTTTTGTGCTTCAGGTTCCTCCTTTTAAATATGTACTTCATAATACCTACCTCAGAGTCACTCTGGAAATCTAGCTAACCCAAAGAAGTAGAATGGTGCCTTGCTCACCATATATTTTGAAAAATGTTCCCAGTACCCCTGAGATAGATTATCACTGCTGTTCCAGATAGCTAAGGAAAGCTAAAGCTCAGAGAAGTTCATTATGTTGCCAAAGGATGGTTTAGCTTTTGGTTCAGAGTTTGTCAGCCCTGATGGTAGGTGGTCTATAGCGGTCAGTGGTGTTAATAATGAGATACTTCCTATCCCAACCTAAGGAAAAATACGGCTATGGGTAAATGCGTGTTTGTGTGAGGATTTATGTGTTTCCAAGCGTATTTTTTTTTTTGCAGCATGTGATCTTCCTCAGCGGCCTAATGACATTCAGCTCTTTTATGGAAGCATGCGTAAAATCACCCTGTCAGTAATTGGAGAATTCAGAGATTCCATTTGTAGCAGAGAATTTCTTCAACCTTCCTCCAGTGCTGAATCTAAAAGGTACAACAAACAAACAGACAGACAGAATCTTTCCCCAGCGTCCATGACTGACTTATTCTGCAGTTTATCTTCTCCCCCCTGTACCATGTTATTTTCTCTCAGGTGTTCACCTTTTTTAGCTTAATTTGAAATTGTTTAAAACTCCTGGAAAGGTTTGAAAATAGTGTAGACTACTTCTGAAAAACCCAATCTTCAGGTATCCTAATTGTTACCATTTTACCACACTCTGTTGCCATCTCTTATTTATAGAGATTTTGTCTTCGTCACATTACAGTGAATTGCAGGAATGAGGAGCCCTAAGGTGCTAAAATTGCTTCCATAGTTAACCTATCAGAATTAGAACATTTAGTATCAAGACAGATGTGCATAGTACGTGGGCCTGCTTATACATCTGTAAGTGTTACTATAAAGCTCTCCATAGTTGTACTGTGAAAGAAGATCCTCTGTGTCTTTTATCTAGAATCCAAGATTATAGTGTATTTTGATGACCTGTCTTCTCAGTAACGAACAGTCTCTATCCTTCTTGACCATTCATAGATGAGAGTATATGAATGGATTATCAAGTCAGAACCTCAGTCAAAAGAATTCCATACTTAAGTTTTGCTGATAATTTGAGATCAAGTTTGAGATTGTCTGTGGTGCTTCCTAGATACTTTTTATATTGATACTAGTCCATTTTAACGCAGGTTCTCTGTGTCCAGCAGTGTGTGGCAGAAGGGAGCTATTTCAAGCATGAAAGTTCTGTTTTATAGTTTGGTTATTAAATAATTTATACGATAATTTTAAACGGATCTCCCACAGGATCATGAACTCCAGGTTTCTCTACCACAGACAGTTGTATGTGGTTGGTACTACTAAACAGGCAACTACAAGCATCCCATAGACAAAGGCAATAATGTCCTGGCTGTGAGATTGCCAGATCTGCCCAAGTCACCTCTTTTTTTTCCTGAGTATTCCTAGTAAAATAGAGAAGTAGTTTAGAAGCCCCCTGCTGGCCATTTCCCTATGAATGGCTTTTTAGCTAATTCAAAGAAATGACACAGTTTAATTTAATTTCTGTGCATCTTCACAGGTGGCGTATGACATGGACCTGACCTGGTGGTTTTTGTTTTTGTTTCCTCATGTATTAACCAGGCTGGCCTCAAACTCCCAGAGACTCACGTGCCTCTGCCTCCTGGGAGGCAGTAGCAATGTTTCTATCACTTAGCTAAAGTAGTGTCGCTGGTTCTCCACTACAAAATCAGTATCTTTTAACAAATATTCAGATATAGTAAATTATTTTATCACTTTTTTTTATATTTGTTGGTAATTGTTGCCTGATTCTTGTTATTCCTATCAGGTAGCCAAAGATACTTCTTTTTACCCTCTCTTTTTACATTTCTATATTTATTGACTGTCCACTGTAAAGAAGAGACTTTGCTATGTACTCACTAACAGCAAGGTGGCTTGTAGAGTCAGTATGACCTTTTTCTCCCATCTCATTCTGGTTTATTATTTCTTTTGATGGATCTTCCATCAATCCTCGAGTATTTTCTTAACTCATTAGCACAGCAAGATATTTAAGGCTTATCTGACATCCCCTTGCCCAGCTTTACAATGCTCATTCCTCTTAGAAGTTCCTTTTTTTAGAGAATGACATTGCAAATCCAGGAATGGCACTGCCTGTGCCCATACTGTTGTAGTGGAAGAGCTAAGAAATGCATGAGTTCACGCATGAGTCCACGCTAATGTATGCCACACAAAGCAAACATGAGTTTATATCAGCTCCTCCAATTCCTGTCTATCACTATAGTCGATCCTTCCCATAATTACATATTCTTCTTTAGTCAGCCTCATTATCCTCTTGTGCCTTAAGGTTTCACTCAGTCTCCCAATCTCCAAATAAGGGGAGGCAAGGGGTTGCCCTCTGATCTTCTGTTTGGTGTGGATTGGAAATAGAGCTAGGTCCCATGTGTTGGGAAGAATTCCGATACTGCACAATAAAACTTCAATTATGATTTGTACCTTTGTGATTACAAGACTTACTAAAGAGTCTCCCGAGGCTGTATTAGCGTTTTTCCAGAAGACTTTGCTGTTTTAATGGATTTTGGTGTCACTGTATGGAACCAGTTATCATTGTGCAGCTATAGATATGTTAAAAAGTAATTTGATTTTTCTTTTTTCCTTTCTTTCCCTCCTTCCCTCTCTCTTTCTTCTTTTCTTTCTTCTTTCTTTGACAAGGTCTGACTATGTATCTCTCGCTGGCCGGCCGGGTATGCTTATGTGGTCTCCTTCACTGAGAACCACCTGTCCCTGTCTCTGTCCCGAAGTGTTGGGATTAAAGGCGTGCACCACCATGCACCATGCTTTGTGAATTTGGTTTTTCTTTCTGTTGGGCCATTTTCCAGTAAAACTTTTAAGAGATTTAAGATATCAGAAATCAGGCAGAAAAAAAGATGGAAATCACCAAATAATTTGATTAGAGTTATACATATACTGAGAAGCTTACACTTTTGTTTGTTTGTTTTGTTTTGTAATTCTCTGTCTTTTCTCTTGTAATGCTGTGGTCAAATCCCAGAGCGTTGTCATGCTTGGTGACCACCCTGTCTCAGAGCTGCATCCTAAGCCCTATAAAGTACTTTTAAGTATATAAACAACATGACTTTGTATTTACTGAAATATATATTATATATCACACTTTTACTCCTGTCATAATTTTTTATTTTATGAAGCATTGATATAACAATGTAAAACAATTAGATTTGTTAATATTTTTAATGTATCTTTCTTACTTTTCTGTTTTTAAGTAATTTCCCCAGTGAATCTGGAACTTCTGGAAAACAAAGTGGCAATGTCTTTTTGGATGTTTTACCAGTTAAAGGCCCTCAAGGTCCTCCTTTTCTCTCACAAACTGCCCACCCAGCTCAGGGCCCACCAACCTCTGAAGAAAGGTGGGCTGTCCATCCAGAACACTTGATTCTGGTGGCTCCTTCTTCTTGCGAGTATTTTGGTAAGAAATTCTTAGAAGTACGTGTAGGAGTGGGTCTGCTTCTCTGTATCTGTGGCTCACTTTAGACTGACTCCCACCTCTGAGACCTGACAAATGGCTTTTATTCCACCTAAGGAGCTCTCCGTGCTGCTTATTGACTTAGCGTTGATACTGTGGGTTCAGAGTAGGAAAAAACTGTACATGTGTGTTTCCCACAGTGAAATCAGATGAGCATTTTCAAGTTTATCGTCCTCCTAGCCTGGTTTAGTGTAGCCAGTGTCTTTATAGTTTCCAGGTTGTTAGAAAGACTTACTTTAACACAGACTCGAAATTCCTACAATTGAACTGTTGAGAAAAGTATAAACTATTATACAAGTACATTTACTCAGGATTCACTATTACTAGCATGTGTCTTTTTTTCATAATGGCTAAATGCAATTAACATTATTTATCTGATATAATAGGTGATTTGGCAAAAACTGGATGTTTCCAGATTATAAATAATTCTGTTTCCTTACTGAAATTTGAGCTGTACTGGCCAGCACATTGCCTAACAGTCACGCCACAACATGGATTCATCATGCCAGAGTAAGTATGTTTTTTCTTTTCTTCTGTGTTTTATTCAAATGCCATTGTAGAGGCTTTTTATTTCATTTTTGTTTTTGGGGGGACAAGATTTATCAGTGTAGGCCTAGCTGTCATTTGCTCTATAGATGAGGCTGGCCTCAAACTCAGAGATCTCCCTGCCTCTGCCTCAGAGTGCTTGGAATAAAGGTGCGCACCACCATGCCCAGATTTTTGGAGGCCTTTTAAAATAATGTATTAGTTATATATACATGTATGTTGATTATATTTCTCTTCTGTTCCCACTCCCACTGATTCCTTTCCTTGTCTCAACTGAAGGGCCAACTCACCTCATTTAACTTTGTTCTGGGTTAATGTATAGCTCTGCCATAGAGCTCTTGCCTAGCAGGTACAAGGACTGGTTTCTGTTTCCAGCACTGCACAAATAAGCAAATAAAGTTATTTAGTAGAAGTTTGCTTTGTGCCAACAAACTACACATGCGATTTTTGTAACACATAGTTAAGAATCACTCCTTTTAGTGGGGTAGATGATACACATAACTAGGTAGGGTGCTCTGCTGTGGTAAAGAGACATGATTGATGAGGAACAGAACCCTGCAATAGAAGACATCAAGGTCTGGCACACTACTCTGCTAACAGATTCACAGTGGAGGGAGTAAAGGCAGGTATGAGATAGGGGTTGGCAGACTCTTATAAAGCCTAGCTGTTTTGCCTTCTCTCTTTGGTTTGACATGTGCATTTCATTTTGATTGTTTGTTTATTTTGTTTGTTGTTGTTTGTTTTTGTTTTATTTTTCTGAAGACATTTTTCAGCCAGAACTTTCTGATTTGTAACACGACTAAGCCACAACCAAGCTTATGATTTTCTACATAAAATGTTCTAAGATAGAGTCTTCTAAGAGCAGCTCTTCCTACTCGGACGCTCTCTGTCCACAGCCTGGTTATGGACAGGATGGAAAGCACAGCTCTGCAGCTTTCCTGGGGTTTATCTGGTTAGCATAGATCTCTCCCATCTAAGGTGCTCAGTATTTGTAACTAACAACATTGCAGACGAGTAACACAGCTCATTTATATTTGCAAAGTTATGACTGCATATTTGCAGAGTTTGTGGGACTAATGCTCTGAACAAATGTAAGGACGGTACTCAGAGTATCTGTGGAGTAAAGCAATCAACTCAGCTTGCAATGAATGCTTATCACGTGCAGCGGGCCTTTGCCAGCCAATGAATAAAAAGAAAGGGGAATGGAAAACAATTATTTTACAAATGACCTTGGGGCCCCATGTATCAGCTTTTAGTAATGGAAAATAATTTTGCCATGCAATTTTGACATGTGTGATTTTTTTCATAGACATAAGTCTGATTTTTTTCATTTAAACTTACATTAGCATAGAGAAGTTGAAAACAGAGATCAATAACTGGGTTATTAACTAACACACACACACACACACACACACACACACACCCTTCCTCCTCCATTTTCTTTCAGTTTACTTGAAAGTTGGCTCAGGATTTGCGTAGTATGGATTTGTCTGGAGTTGATTCTGAGATAGTATTTCTGTTCAATGGTGTATATTCCGGTGAGATAGTATTTCTGTTCAGTGGTGTATATTCCAGTGAGATAGTATTTCTGTTCAGTGGTGTATATTCCAGTGAGTTTTCCCCTGGGCTGAGGATTTGTGCCAGTGTGCTTTCTGTTTGTTGTTGTTGGGTACTGAGGCCAGAAGAACTGTGTTAGGAAATTAAGGAGAGAGAAAACCACATTCTCTGGTTTTTTTTTTCCCCCTAGCCACAGGAAATGGTTGGTTATGGAAATTGGCAGAACAGTATTTCTAACTTTTGTATTACTACTATAAAAGTGAAGAATATTCTCAGTGTTCATTATTAATTTTTTTTAAAGGAGTAAAATACAAATTCTCGTGAGTCCTAATTTTTCCATGACCACAAAAGAGTCAATGTTTCCATGGACTGGTTTGATCTACATACACCGTGATAACGGACAGAAGGTATGTCTGTTTGCTTTTCTGAACAGCACTCCTTTTACTTTTAGTTTCAGTGTCACAATCCTTATTAACTTTTACGTTTCAGAAGTCAGTGAAACCCAAGTAGGCATTCTGACTTGGAGCACTTAGTTCAGAATTTTGCCCTTTGTTATCTGAAGAGTTTTCTTGGGAGACTAGTGATAGAAAGCAAGGGCCTGGTAACTATTTGCTTTAAAATCAAAAAGGAAGGAAGGAGGGAGGCAGAGGAGATGGCTTCTAAGTGTCGGACCCGAGTTCAGAGCATGAGAACCTAGGAAAAGACAGATACAGGAGTAGGCATCTGCTTATCCCCGTGAGCCTACAGGAGAAAGGAGGCAGAGGCAGGAGAGTCCCTGGAGGCTCAGTTGCGTCTTAGCCAGTGTACATAGAAACAAACAAGAGGCCTTACTTAAAACAAGGTAGAAGATGATGCTCAAGGTTATCCTGTGACTTTCACATGAGTGCTAAGGTACATATATGTGTTCACTCACACATTCACAGCACATGCATGCAGGGGTAGTAGAAGGAAGGGAGGGAGGGGAAGAAAGGCTACAACTGAGAGAGGAAATAGAACCAAAGCGTTACTTTGAGATCTGAATAAACTTTTAATTTCTCAATTCCTCATTGTTTGCTTGGAATTTCTTTACTATAATTTAAAAACCAGAATGTGTCTTTTAAACTGATATTTACTTCTGTGTCTTACTCATTTGGCTCACTTCAGAAAATTATAAAAGTTCAAATTCGAGAAGATTTGACTCAAGAACCTTTACCTCGTTTGCCTTCCTCTGGCACATTTGGAATTCTTGCCCCAGCACCGGAGCCTTCCATTAGTCATTTGACAAAACCAATAACAAAACCGCCTTCCACAAAAGTTGAAATTAAGAGCAAGACAGTGAATTTTCCTCCAACAGAACCTGGCAAAACCTCAGGTATGGTGTTACAGAGTCAGGTGGGTTAGATGGCAGTCACTGTATGCAATTTGGTGCTTTGTTTTTAGTTTTCTTTTTCTTTTCTTTCTTTCTTTTTTTTTTTTTGTATGCTAGGAATCAAAGCCAGGGCATCACACGTGTTAGTGCTTTCCTGCTGAACTACACTTTTTGCCCCTTATGCTGAAAGGTCACCTTGAGTTAATAAGTATAAATTTTACTCCTACTTAAGGAGAGCATCATGGAGCCATTGGCAGTCATTTCAATAATGGGATGGATTTGAAAACACAGTCTTAAAATCTGAAGCTCGGGCTCTAATAACTGTATTTAGGTTTCATTAGATGGTCATTACTATCCTGTTCCAACCAGATCTCTGACCTAGAAGTTGAAGAAATGAGATGGCTGTCTCAGTCAGGGTTCTATTGCAGTGAAGAGGCACCATGATCACAGCAACTCTTACAAAGGATAATGTGATTTTGGGTCCTGCCTCTCCCCTCAGGGTGTTAGACATCTCTGTTACACTGGCATGGAGAGGACTTGGCAAGTCTGGAAGGGGGTTTGGGGGGGCACTGAGGTCTGTTTTCCTCTCCATAGCCTGGGGTGAAGGAGAGGTGAATCAGAGTCTAGGATGAACAGGATCCTGGGAGCTAGTGCCACCGAGGCAGGGGGAAAGAGAGAAGACCTTCTCTGAAGATCTTAATGCTACGGCTCTTTTAGGCAAAGGCCTTCTCCGGCTGCTGCCTCCTCCTCTTCCCCTCCTCCTCCTCCCCGTCCTCTTCTTCTTCCTTCTCCCCCTCTTTCTCTTCCTCCTCCTCCCCCTCTTTCTCCTCCTCTTCCTCTTCTTCCTCTTCCCCCTCTTCCTTCTCCTCTTCCTCTTCTTTCTCCTCTTCCTCCTCCTTCAATGAAACAGCTCTCTGAGATGATCTTAGCTTGTAGATATATTTTTATTCAGGGTGGCCTTATACACACACCTTTATTCAGGGTGAAACAAGGGTTCTATAGTTTTGGGGAGAGGGTGAGAATATCCAGGGTGTGCAAAGGTCATTGGTTGAAGGCTGAGGCGACTGAGATGCCTCATTAGCATAGGGGAGAATTCCAGGTGCTGGGCTATGTGACTGACTACTTGTGATCACCTGGTTGGGGATGTCCATTATGTGCTCTGAGGCAGGCAAGAAATGGAGTTATATTCTGGGGTTTGAACATGCTCTACCTCACCTGTTCCATGTCAGTTTCTCTGGTGGCACAGCCTACGTGTCCCACAGGAAAACATTTAATTGGAGTTGGCTTATAATTCAGAGGTTTAGTCCTTTAATGTTATGGCAGAAAGCCTGATAGTACACAGGCAGCCATAGTGTTGGAGAGGTAGCTGAGAGTTCACATCCAATCAGCAGGCTGCATGAAGAGAAAGTGCTACTTTCTGGGCCTGGCTTGGGCTTCTGAAACACCAGAGCTCACCCCTAGTGACACACCTCCTCCAACAAGGCCACACCCACTCTAGCAGGGCCACACCTCCTCCAACAAGGCCACACCTCCCCAATAGTGCCACTCCCTTTAAGTTTATAGGGGCCATTTTCATTCAGACTACCACACTATCTGACCTTCATTGATTTTGAGGTTCTCAAGAGGTTGCATACACTACTCAGTTTCCCTGTGTGTTAAGGGGCTGTTGTAGCCATCACTGAGGGTGGGTTCACTCATCGTGTGTTCAGTTGTGTATATTAAGCAATGACCTGGTCTCTCCCATCTAGTAGGTACTCTGTAGTTAACTCTCCTCCAAAGTCCTCACATAATTTCTTTTTTATCTTTGTCTCTCTATCCTTCTCCTTGCTGACCTTTGCTAAATGAACAATGTTATTTGGGTGTTCAAGAAAGGACTTGAGTCCCTGTCTCACTGAGACATGTGGCACCTTCCAGTGACTTTGTTGTCTTTGTAGTCCTCTCCATGTGCACCATTTCCCAGTAGCTCATCCTGCTCTCACTATTATCTCAGGAGTCTAATGCTCCAGGGATTTTTACAACTTAGGTGACATCTCCACTCCATGGCCCACATCCTTCATGTCCTCCACCACTCAACTCAGGTCCCTCCTTTCTTAGACTCCTTGAATCCTGTGGCCTGTTCGCATAGCCATAGCCTTCCCCCCCTTTCCTTGATTTTCTTTGCCTTCCTGTTCAACCATGGCTAAACTTAGCTGTCTGGCCACTCGTGTCCCTACTCCAACATCAGGACATTGTTGGGCAAGCAGGTTCATGGTCCCTAATGTTCCTCTACCGTGTTCTCACCAGCAGCCTGTGTCTCAGCTCTTCCAAGTCCTCTCACTTTCTTCAACTCCTGACTTTGCTTCACACATAGAGAAGTCATTAGACTAAATGAAGTCATAACAGAAGCCTTCTGCTTAAATCCAGGCCCATCTAGTCTGCTTTTTCAAGACTCTTCCTGGCCCTGTCCTTTGCTTGGCCTTCCGTTTCTCCTCTGTGAGCTTCTTTCAGTGAGCCCACAGTGAGCTACTCCTGTAACCCAGTTTCTGGAGTTTGTGCATCTGAGCTCTGGGCTCACTGATACCCTGTACCCTGCTGCCACCTGTGCCCTTCCCTCTTCCCTGTGGTTTCCCTGAGCACTGGCCTGTAAACTATGGCTGGTGCTTGCTGTGTGCTCAGGTGATGTGTTTGTAGAAGTGTTGGACCCAGGACAGAACCTGCCTCTCCTCTAGTCTGACCATGTGCGTCACTGACACTTGTCCTAGTCCATTATAATCTTGCTTTCATGTTTCAGTCCTTCAATATCTTTGCATTGTGCTTTTGAAAAAAATCTCAAAACAGGATATCTGACATATCTGGTTCTTTAGGAAATTCTGTAGTTTCCACTGGACTGTAAGATCATGAAGTTTGTCACAGAACTGCTTGCTACTAACCTCTCAGAGTCAAGTGGTACATTTTTTCCTTTTCAGAGAACTATCTGGAACTGGAGAATTGTGGCCCCACAGATGTAAAGTGGCACCTGTCATCTTTTGCTCCCCCATATGTCAAGGTCAGTCATTTAGCTCTTGAGACTGAGCTCTTTCAGACCCTGAATGAAAATGCAGGTTGGCATCTTAGTTGTGTGTGCCGCCAGTTTACTGACTTTTGTTTTTCTGTAGGTGGGGATGGCATGTACCCAGTCATTTTCACCAGATAATTCTGAGAGTCAACTTGGAAAATGTATTTAAAAATGCAAAACAAAAGTTCTTACTCCATCTAATTTTTCTAGTTCTGATTTTTTTTTTTTTTTGGTTTTTCGAGATAGTCCTGATTTTATCTGAAATAATTTAACTTGAGAAATTCAGGGTTTTGTTATTGAGCCGATGTGCATACACTGCTTCCTTCTGTGTGCATTGTACTCTGTGTTCACTCGTTGTTATGTCTGTCATGTGTCAGCCCATGGGAGCTGCTGCAGGTGGGGTGGAACGCTGCTGGTGATTGTCCCAATGCCACCTGCTTAGCTCTTCCAGTGCTACTGCCCAAAGAGAACAGCTTGTCATTTGTATGGGTCAGTATTTTGTGACACTGTTGTTGTTGTTGTTTGTTTTTTGGGGTTTTCTTTTTTACAACAAGAGTTCTATGTAACCTTGCCTGACCTAGAACTATGTAGACTAGACTGGCTTTAAATTCATAGAAATCCTCCTGCCTCTGCTCCTAAGTGATGGGATCAAAGGTGTACACCACTATGCCTGGCTGTGACACAGTTGAGGTAGATAGTTACTGGATATATTGCAATAATAGTTTAGTTTTGCAGTATTATTAAAATGTATATTCATCAGGGTGCTCAGAGTCTTTGGGGCAGGCAATCATTTGCTGTTATAAACAGCATCAAGCTCACAGAGGACAGATTTAACCTTTTGTGTGCTGGTGACAACCAGTGTAATGTCATGCACAGAGCTCATCTGGGCAGGAGACTCTTTCTTAGGAATGCACGGTGTGTTCCGGATCCATTTGGAGATGGATTTGTCCCGTCCTCCATAGTGGGATATCTTTGATTAGTTTATTGGATATGATTTTTATCACTTGAATAATAATTAAATAGCCATTTAATTATTTTAAGTGATTATTTTCCAGGGAGTTGATGAAACTGGAGATGTTTTTAGAGCCACCTACACAGCGTTCAGATGTTCCCCCATTTCTGGCACACTAGAAGGCCACGGAATCCAAAAGGTGAGTTTTGGGAGTTTATAGACAGCTGGTAAGAGCATGATGTTATTCTACCAAGAATGAATCATGTGACCTGGTTGCTCAGTTTGTCTCCTTCAGACCAGCTTTCCACTGGAGAGGAGGTCTGCTTGGTATAAGCACACTTCTGTGGTGCTGGGGCAGGGCGTCTGCCTCCAGAGAAGTGTTAGTTAAACAGCACAGAGTGCAGGGATAAGAGTTGCAGCTGCTGGTGTCGTAAAATCAGACTTCACTGATCAAGAATAGTTGTGTCTGCCAGCCATAGCTGTTGAAATCGCCATTCTTTAGAAAAATTCAACAATCATAGTATAGTTTTCAGTATATTTTCATGGGTAGCAAAACCTTCCACATATTGTGAACTTTTACTTATTTTCAAAGTATGATTTTTAAAATTATTTCTTTTATATTTTGAGATTATAATAGTTCTATCATTTCCGCCTTCCCTTCTTCCCATTGTTCCTCCTTATTCTCTTTCAGAGTCATAACCTCTTTTCCATTATTGTTAAATACATAGTCTTACTCAAAACTCTAGCCAGAGGCCTGGAGAAATGGCTCGTGGTTAGGAGCACTTACTGCTGTTTCCCAGCACCTGTGTTGAGTGGCTCATAACCACCTGTATCTCCAACTTCAGAGGACCACACACACACACACACACACACACACACACGCACATATGCACATAAAAATTTTTAAAAATGTATGTGGGCTTTAAATTTTTTACATCTTGTTCTGTTTTATTTGTGGGTTTGTTTTTAAAGTTGCTGTATTTAAAATCCCTTATTTCAGAGCAAATAGGTGAATGTTACAGAATTTTAAATGTGCTGGTAACAGAGAAAGTTAGTTGAAGGAAGGCCTTGGAACTTTGTCAAGTCAGAATTAGCATAGAGGGCTCCATAATTAACCTGGTATCCATTTAATGTTATAAATAGCATCAAGCTCACAGTGGATAGATTTAACCTTTTGTTTGCTGGTACATATGGTTAGAAAATTACAGAACAGGGACTCCAGGCTCTTCCAGATTTATTTAGGATCAGTTAATTGCAGCCACAATGTAACACTTGTGCTGAGTCACTGATCTTCAGGGCAGTTTCTTAGTTTCAGCTGTTACACTTGCACATGACATACTGACAGTTCATCATTGATGGTACTAAATCTATCTTGAGATTAATAGAAAGTTTCATAATTAATAGAAAAGTTGATATTGGCATAGACCAGGATGTGGGATGATGGTACCAGGTATGTTATGTATTATATCACAAAATAAGCAGGAAAGGTTTTGTGTGTGTGTGTGTGTGTGTGTGTCTGTCAGTCATGGTGGAGTCTTCTTTTAGGTTTCAGTATTTTTGAGACTAAGCACTTACTTTTTGATTGTGTGGTCCTAGCCAACCTTCTTTTACTTCTCCGTGTTTATACACTATTGTTTCCTATTAATTTTGTTTTAAGTTGACAGAGTGGTTCTAAAGTTCCCAGAGATGCACCCACAGGGATCCACAGTAATGGAAAGAGCATGAAAAGGGCCCCGTGGGGAGGACCATAGTC
This sequence comes from Rhynchomys soricoides, assembly GCA_019843965.1. Lineage (NCBI taxonomy): Eukaryota > Metazoa > Chordata > Mammalia > Rodentia > Muridae > Rhynchomys > Rhynchomys soricoides. Next base: position 7,888,328 of record JADRCH010000015.1, on the reverse strand, counting down.
CTCAGTTTCAAACCTCAAAGCACTGTCTGAACACGGGGACTAGTGCACAGACAGTGGCAGAGAACTCAGCCCACCTGACTGTGCTCAGCTGATATTCTTAATTAGGGAACTGAGACAAAGTGGAAAAATACAGCAAATGGCAGTTGGATGACATGATCTGTGCAGGTCAAACATGAGCCTCACCTGTCACCACAGCATTAGTTACTTTGCTCATTGCAGCAACAAAATACCTGACAAGCAGCAGCCTGAGGGCTCGAAGTGTGTTTTGGCTCACAATTTGAGGAGCTCTAGCCCTTTATGGAGAGGAACCGATGACAGCAGTGAAAGCTGGGACTCCCCACTGCCTCACTTCTTTTTTTTGTTTGTTTGTTTGTTTGTTTGTTTGTTTGTTTGAGACAGGGTTTCTCTGTGTAACCCTGGCTGTCCTGGAACTCACTGTAGACCAGGCTGGCCTCGAACTCAGAAATCTGCCTGCCTCTGCCTCCCAAGTGCTGGGACTAAAGGCGTGCGCCACCACTGCCCGGCACCTCACTTCTTAGAAGAATAAGAAGCACAGGGTGGACAGGAAGGTGGGCTGAGTCTTCTAAGACAGCACCACCTACTGGGCACAAGTACCCAATTGTGAGACTGACGGACATTACACATGCAAACTGCAGCAATGATACATAGAAGTAACTCAGATGGTCTTAAATTTAAGATATCAAGGCAAAACTATAAAGCTCTTAGAAAATATGTACGTCTTTATTATACAGTGGGATTTTAAATATGACACCAACAAAGGTGTCACAGAATGGTGAATTGTTAGAATTAGTAAGACTTATGCATCCAAACAACTCTATCCATAAAATAAAAAAGATCCTCAAGGTGGAAAAAATATTTGAAAGTCATGTATTTGACAGAGGACTTGCATTTAGAATATTTAACATTTATGCCTTAGACAAATGATTCTATTTCTAAAATTAGCCAAGGATTCAAATAGATGTTTCTCTAAGAAGATATACAAGTGGCTATTAATTAAAAAACACTTAGAATTGTTAGTCGTTAGTAAAATGTAATCTACGTCAGAAATGAGCTGTCACTTGCTAATCTAATAAAATGTTTAAGATGTGATTTTGAAAAACAAAAAAGCAATAGTTTTAGTAAGCATATAGAAACTAGCGTTCTCATGTGTTGCTGTTGGGGGCGTATTATAATACGATGTAGTCATCTAAGTAAAGTTTGACAATTCTTAAACTAAACATAGAATTTCAACATGCCTTACCAATTCTACTTCTTGATATATACTTGTGAATAAATTCCAATGGCATGGCTGCTGAACATAGTTGCGCACACTTTTAATCCTAACACTTTGGAGGCAGAAACAGGTGGATCTAAGTTTGAGGCAGCCTGGTCTACAGAGTGAGTTTCAAGGCAGGCAGGCCTCCTGTCTTAGTTACTTCTCTATTGCTGCGATAAGACACTGTGACCAAAGCAACTTAGGAGTTTACTTAGGGCTTACAAAGGGTTAGAGTCCATAGCTATCATGGCAGAGAGCATGGCAGTAGGCAGACAGCCATGATGCTGCAGCAGTAGCTGAGCATTAACATTGTGAACCACAAGCATGAGGTGCAGAGAACTAATCTGGGAGTGGTGTGGGCTTTTCACCATTATAGCGCTGCTGTGAGTGCATGAGGTCAGCAGTCCTGTCATGTCCAGAAGACACTGTTTGGTTTCATCCTCTGAATCCTCTCTTCCCAGATAGTCTCTGAGCGTAGGCAGGGTAGTTGTACAGATGTTCCATTATGACTGAGAACTCCCTTGATACTTGTCTCTGTACTTTGACTGTTTGTGATTTTCTGCATTAACAACTATTCACTGTCCAAAGAAACTTCTCCAATGAGGTCTTAATGCTGCACTCACTGTGGGTCAAGAGCCAGGAATTCTCGTGTGTGTGTGTGTGTGTGTGTGTGTGTGTGTGTGTTGTATGTATATATGTATGTATGTATATTTGTTTACTTAGAAATATAAGCTCCATGGTGCTTTTTTTTTTTTTTTTTAATTTTGTCTTTTCCTGTTGTGTCACTTTTCCTAGTGAAATGTTAATAGATACACTTTCCCTCTGGATAGGACACTGACAATAAACCAAAGCAACAATCCCACCAAGTTTAGCCTGGTGAATTGGGAGTTACTAAATAGGAATATGGAGTAACTCCTGGGCAGTTGCATGTTTGAAAAGTATCAGTAGTGTGCAATAAGCATTTGAAGTAGTGGTCAGTGTGGCCAATAAAGGCTGGCTGAGGTAATAAGTGTGGAGGTTTTCAGGATATGTGTTGAGTGTGTGATGGACAGTAATGCCAGGGTTTTCCCCCTTTGTTTTGCTTTGAGTTTAATTTTTAAAGAGGTCTGATGTTTCCTGGTTCTAGACAAATTGCCTGTTTTGTACCTGAGTAGGATATTATTGTTTTCATGCTTGCTCCTCCTCTGCTTCATTAAGTGTTTAATTTCCTGGACTGGGACTGGGTGTTTTTATCTGAGTCTGTTCTGTCTTTTCTTCTAAGCTCTCAGAATCTGAGAGCTTGTTATCTTTACACTGTGCAGGGGCAGGAATGAGGTCACATGCACATGAGGTTTACATGTTTTAATGTTTTATTAGTTCAGACGCAGATACTGACTCATTGGTGATCACTGTTATTAACTCTAATTTCTTTGGTAAAGACAACTTTTAAACACTGACTTTATAAAGTACTACTTTAAAAATATTGTCACATTATCATAGTGAGATGGCAAGTTTTCTTGTCCCAAGATAACCAGGAATGAAGTGGGCAGTCAGTGGAGGGAAAAGGGTGGGGGCTTTATTTGCCACATGAGAGCAACAACTGCCCCAGGAAAATAGAGGACAGTGCTGTGCCCTATACAAGGTGCCAGCTCAGAGACTATCAGCAAGTGTTACAGCTTGAACCCTTCAGAGGGTCTCAGGATGCCAACCAAGAGCAGTTCCTTGCAGAGCAAGTCTTCAGAAAATAGGTTAGAGCAGCCTCTTGTCTTTCTGGCAGATCTTGAAGGCTGTAGGCGGGCGCAGAAATGGATTTGCATCTTGCATCTTGGGGGCTGGGGTAAGAATAAGTTCCCCTACTCCAGCTGTGGTTGAACCCTTGAGGGCAGAACATTAGGAGTTCCAATGAGTTCCTTACTTGAAGCAGAAGCTGCCTCTGTGGCAAGCTACCAATAGGTCTGCCTTGAAGGTAGTCTTCTTTCCTGGCTGCAGAACAGGCTGAGTGAGTTCTGCCTGGGAGCCAGGGTCTACGGGTCTCTCTTTCTTCCCCCCCAGACAGTCTAACCCATATATTTGTCTCTTTTGAGCTCTCCTTTCCCATCAAACCCAGGAGGGGCAAGAGAACTTAGCAACACTCAAGGGTATACCCAACTAGGTCAGTAGGCTCCATTCTCTGCCACTGAAGTGGAGGGAAGCAGATATTTAATTGTTAAAGGGACCCCAAGTTTTTCTCAGCTGTGGGTGGCTAATGACCTTTGCAGAGAGAGGGGCTGCTTCTACATATTCCACCAGGAGCCATTTTGTTGTGGTAATCTCCTCAGAGAGTAGACAGACCTTCTCTCGTTGGAGACTGCTGCCTGTTTCCCCACTCCACTTGCACTTGGGGCTCCTATCAGCTCTTGTCCAGTGGGGTTTTGCTTCATCCTAGTCACCATGGCAACGACAGTGGGATCTTTCACATATAAGGCTATCAAACATAGCCTATTGCTTTGGTGGGGGTTTGGGGGAGATTCTTACATGGGTTCAGAAGCAGCTGAGTTTTTGTTTTGTTTTTTGTTTGTTTTGTTTTTGTGCTTCATTTCCCTTGCTGCCTCAGCAGCTACAGGGAAGTAAGTACCTGACTGTTAGAAGGTGGCAGCTCTGTTTGTTGGTTGCTGGGGCCCATCCAGTCAATCGTAACTGGGCTGCAGTTGGGCATTACTTGTATGAGAAGCAGGGGTTTCGTGGTTGCTGCTGTAAAGGTCCAGTTGTCTTCACACCTAGGTTTCTTGGGCCCTGGATACTGCTACAGACATCTGATCACTGTTGGGAGCTTTCTCCTGTTGTCACTATCCAGAATTACCACTGGGGGCCCTTTAGCACTTTAGTCGAGCATTCACAGGTTGTACATGTGCAGGTTGTGTGTACCTAAGCTATATGAGCAGGGCAGCTAGCTCTCGCTAGCATTCTGATTACTTACAGTGTGTGCGATTACAGTTTAGCACCATTTGCTTTATTGGGCTGGTGACCCTCACCTTCCTCTATCTATTCTCATGTCTCACTGAGAAGGCCTCATTGATGAGGTTGAAACAGGGGATTGTTTTCCTGGTGGGATTCTCTCCAGGTCTGTGTGACACAACTCTAGTATTGTGAAAACCCCATTTTTCCATAAAAGCATATATTGTACATTTGAGGGAAATGTTATATACAGCTTTAACAGAAAAAATACATTTTAGATATGTCATACTGGTGATAAAATTGTTCAAATCCTTCTTTTAAAATGTTTATTTAGGTGTATGAATTTTTTATTCATGTGTATCTGTGCACCACAGACATGCAGCAGTGCCTGGGGAGGCCAGAAGAGAGCATCGGATCCTTAGACTAGGACTCTAGATGGTTGTGAGCCACCTCGTGGGTGCTGACATTCAAACCTGGGCTCTCTAGAAGAGCGGCCGGTGCTCCTAACCACCAAGCCATCTCTCTAGCCCTCAAACCAAATTTTTTTCAGAGGGAAAACTAGCCAGTATAAATGCATTTGTACTTTACTTGGTTCACACTAAACTTTGGATTCCTAATCTGTGTGTAAAGCTGGGGCCTGTGTGTCTTGCCTGTGTGTTTTGTAGGTCTCCATCATGTTTCTGCCCAGAGACAGAGGAAGTTATGCCCAATTTTGGGATGTTGAATGCCACCCTGCTAAAGAACCTCACATGAAACATACATTGAGATTCCAGCTCTCTGGCCAGGTGAGTATTCTCCTGGATACAATAAGCAAGTGGTATGCCTCCTGTCTTAAGATCCTTGTCAGGCTTTATTAGTTGATGTGATGTCTAGTCTACATTAGCCTCTATTGCCTAAACTCCACATGAACCACGTTTGACCATGTATGTAAGTTGCTGTCTATATGTATGCATGTGTATGGGCATTTGCATTGGGGACAACAAAACTAGACAGTATACAGCACAGAGTTTGAAGTTCAAAGGATTTAAAAATAATCATGTCTTTACAGTTTTTTTGTTTGTTTGTTTTGTTTTTTTAAAAAATGGAATTCCCATGAGGAAATGTCTTTGTGCTTTCTGGAGTATTCTCCTTTTCTCCTCTCACTTTGTGATTTTTTTTTTCCTATACAGAGCATCAGAGCAGAAAATTATCCTGAAGACTCATGTTCCTCCAGAGATACCCTCATTAAAGTAGATACTGCAGTCATGTCCCGGAGGCGTGCTGTGTCCGAGACCACTACTCACATGCCTGGGTGTGTACACAGTCCATCTTGAGAGTTTCTGGGCACGTTGGTGAGATATTGGTGTGGCACTAACATACCTTTGTACTTTTAAGAGTCACTTCCATTCTTCACTGAGATAGTATCTCTCCTCTGAAAAGTTCTAATGTATCCGTTTGAAGTAAAATTTATTCTGTTCTGGCTTCTGTTTCATAGGATTAATTTTGCTTTAGCTTCATAAGCATTCACATCTTTGTGTCTGGTGTCTTTCAACATTACACTTCCTGTGATTCATTCGTGCTATTGAGCATACAGAGTTTATTCTTTTTGTATTGTTTTGCATTCCATTATGTGAACTCTATTTTCCCATTGACGTTCAGGCATCCTAAGTACTATGATCATTATTTATGAACATTTCTTTTTGGGGGACATTGAGACAGGGTCTTACTATAAAGGTCTGGCCGTCCTTGAACTAACAGAGATGCACCTGCCTCATCCTCCCGAGTGCAGGGACTAAAGGCATGTACTATTGTGCCTGTCTTTCATGTGTACATTTCGGAGAATAAATGTTTTTATTCATTTTGAATAAAAATAACTAATTACCACCCCAAATTGCTGGATCACATGATAAGCATATTTTAACTTTGGAAAAAGTTTTTTTCCAAATGGGTGTGCTGTTTTATATTCCTATAAGAAGAATATGAAAGTAGATTGTGGGGCTAGAGAGATGGCTCAGCAGATAAGAGAGAGCACTTGCTGCTTCTGCTGGAGACTGGAGTATAGTTCCCACCCAGCTCCCTTGTTGGGCAGTTACAACTGCTTGTAATGTCAGCTCCCAGGGATCAGTCCAGTGCTCTCTGGCCTCCACGTGTACTCACACACAGCTTCTTACACATGTATAGGCATAGACATATGCACAAAATAAAAACAATCAAAACCTTAAGAAAGGTGGGTTTCTTGTTTATTTATTTTGGCCGGGCTAGCCTGCATTTGCTTGAGGATGATGTTAAACTTCCTATCTCCCACCCATACCTCCCAAGAACTGGGGTTACAAGCATGCCCATATTGAAAGTACATGGCCTTTTTTCTTTTTAAGAGTCATGTTATTTTTATTTGATGAGTATGAGTGTTTGTGTGAGTGTGTACCACTTAAGTGCAGGTTTTCTTGGAGTCTAGAATAAGATATCAGATTCCCTAGAACTGGAGTCACAGGCAGTTGTGAACTACCATGTGCACTCTGAAAACAATCTTGTGTCCTCTGCCAGAGCAGGAAGTATTCTTAACTACTGAGCCATCTCTCCAGCCCTGAAAGTACATTCTTAACATTTTTAAAAGTAGATTTTATATCATTAATTTATACTGTTCTAATGGTAATATTTATCATATCCAATGAAAATCTTTCTTATGACATATAAATAATTCAGTCTAATTTATTTCTGGAATAAGATTTTTAGAAGAAGAAGGTATACTATAACCTACTATGTTTAATATATAAATTTGGTCCTCTGTCTCTAATGCAACAGTAATGCATTTTGTTTTAATGAAATAGAACACTTTATCTTTCTGCTGTCCACTTATCTGTTCCTCTCATATTCCTTGAGCTCTGATCATTCTCAAAGATGCTAAAGTTGAGGGTAGGGATGGTGGTGGATTGCCCTAGTCTCACCTCCACAGTTTTCAAATGGAGGGGCCCTGACAGTCCTGCCTTTACACTGGTAAGTTTGATCATAAGCCCTGAAAAATACTGGGGAAGTAAACAGGAAATATGACTAACAGCTGCCTGGGGTAAGTATCATCTGAGCAGTTTTGAAGTGAAGCCCAGAGAGTGGTTAGAGAGCAGATTGGCAGGTCAGTATCTAGAATCAGGACTGAAACAGAGGCAACACCCTCATTTCTACTCGAAAGGCCAAGGTTCTCAGAAAGGTCAGCATCTGGGACAACTCAGAATAGCCCATGGAAATATGATTGGTCCAGGTGACAAAAACTGAAGCAAAAATGGGAAAGAAGTCACCTTCACAATGCCTCTAACCCAGCCCACCTGAAGACCCTCCCTGTGGCATCATCCATATGGATTAGATAAGCCCCAAAACAAGAAGAGTCTCGGAGCTGCAGAAGCAATCGGAAGCTGCTCTGCACAGTAGAGTACATGGAAACATTGTAGTTACAGCCTCGGTAATTGTCTCTATAAACCTCTTCCCAAAGCAGGCAGCTTGACTTGAGTCATCGTGGAGTATATGCCCCAAAGGATGTCTACATGTTCCTGCCAACCAAACCTGGGGAATCCAGGACACTGAAAGTCAATTTGCGAAATAATTCTTTTATCACTCGTGCAGTAAGTTGAAAATGTTACATGGGATTCAAAAAATTATTTTCTTAATGTTTAGAGATACATTCTGTATATTTCAGTTGTAATGCATTTTTAAAAATGCTTTAATGCTGTCTATATTTGAAAAGAAATTTATTTGCAATTCATGGATTTAAATTTGAAAATCAAATTTAAAATTTTTAACTTTTTTCCCTTATATCCTCTGCTACACAGTACATTTCTAGATAACATTTACATTACTCAAAATAGAGAAAATTCATGTTAAAACTCTTTAAATGTGTTTCTGTCACATGAGTCCCTAATTTTTTTGGCTAAACCTAAATTTACTCATTGTATCTTTAAAGCAAAGCCAGGTTTTATATATGACAAGTTCCTAATTTTCCTACCGTTACAATGTGCTCCCTCTTAATTTCCAGCTGAAGTTTTTGAGCCCCAGAGAGCCTTTCCACATCAAACATTCCAAGTACTCCTTGAGGTGAGTTTAGCGGGAATCACTGTTCTGAGGGGTGGCGTACAGACAGGACTTGCATTTTGGGATTGAGGACAGGAGAGATCTCTTTGCAGCTTCCTTTCTTTATTGGCGACACAGTGAGGGGCGTTCTGCTCACTCTTCACTAGTAGCCAAGCAACTGAAGAATCCTTCTAGGATGTGTCAGTACTCTCTGTGGGTCACTCGACAGTGTGGTGGCTCCACAGGCTTTGATCCAGTGCTAATCCCTCTTGCTCACTTGTGTCCACAGCAGACATAGCTCAATAACCTCAGGGCTACCTTGTAACAGTTCCTGCTCAGTGTTGCTTTCCCCAGTCAGGACTAAGATCATCCGTTTAAATTTTTGCTAATTGAGACAGGAATTCTGCAGTGAGTTAGGGAAGTGTTTATTGTTCCCCAGTAGTCTTCCTTCAGGTACCACTGGGTATTCTTAAGTCTAGACTTTGTGTTCTTTTTGCTCAGAAGCTAATGATTTTTGTTTTTGTTATTTGTTTTATTTTTGAGCCATTACAGGTATAAGCCAGAAAATGGCCAGGTCTAAGACAAGTTTTGGGGGTAGAGTCACAGCATTCAGTCTGTTTTGGTATAGAATTAATTATCTTTGTGACACTACGCATTTGTTAAATATTGACACCTAAATTTAAATGCAATTTTGACAATTGAAATGTCAGATTATTTCATATGTTTTGCTTCATCTCAATTTTTAACAAGATGTTGTTCATCTGTTTGAAGCTGCCTGGATTTAGTCACTATTTTGCTGCTGCTTGTAGATTCTTGTAGATTGCACTGTAACAGTCCCAGTAGAAAATGGGGGAAAAAAGGTGTGTGTATATATATATATATGTATATATATGCATAATAACATATATAGTTATGTATATGTTATATATATAATATGCATATTTGTACGCGCACACACACACACACACACACATGTTTGTATGAGATAGCATTTTACTCAGTTTCCAAAAACCAGTTTTAACTGTGTAGAAAGTGCAGACAGTTATGGTTGGCACACACCTGCAGTTTCTGCACTCTAAGAGTTGGAGCACTTGAAAGCTGTCCTGGACTCCATGATAAAACTCTGTCCTTTAAAAGAAAAGGTGCTTATTGTCACACAGGTAAAAGTAAACATTATTACTGATGTGAGTCTTGCCATAGAGCTAGAGAATGTTGTCTTAAGTTGAACCCTACTTTTGTGTACAACCTGGTGTTTTAGTATGTTTCTATGAAAAAACAAAAAAATACCTAACAAAAAAGCAACTTAAGAAAGAAGTGCTTACTTATTTCATCTCACAGTTTGTCCCGCTATGGTGGGAAGGTCACAGAGGCAGGAATGTGAGGTAGCTAGTCACATGGAAGCCACAAGCAAGAGCAGTGCTGGTGCTCAGGGCACTTGCTTATCACACAGTCCAGGGCCGAAGCCCAGGGACTGGTGCTGTGCATAATTTGTATGAGTCTTCCTCACAGGCATTGTCTCTTCAGTGATTTCCATATCTTTTCTGATTGACAGTGTTAACCATCACATTGGATCATATTACTACAGCTAAAGAAACTTAGAAACACAAGAGAGTATATCTTTTTTTTTTTTTTTTTTTAAAGATTGATTTTATTTTTAATCATGTGTATGTAGGGGGAGGGGTTCACCATTTGAAAATAAGCAGACAATTTTTTAGTAACTAGTTCTTTCCTGCTTTCTAAAAAGATTTATTTATATTTTCTGTGTATGAATCCTTGACTGCATGTATATATGTGTAACTTTTGTGCCTGGTACCAGCTAATCCACAAGAGGGCAGGCATTCTGTCCTCTGGGATTAGTGCAGGAGCAGCCAGTGCTCTTAACCACTGAGCCATCTTTCCAGCCTGGGATGCTCTTCTGCATCTGAAAGCCAGTACTGGGTTTCATTGGGAAACATGAGTAACAATGTTTAGTAACAAAACTAACATTTAGGCATTGTTAGTAAGAGTGTGTGCCATGTCTGATCACCAAACATCAAATCCAGTCAATCACCACAAGAGAGAGTCTGAAAAGCTACTGACTTTGACTTGTAGTGATTAAACCAAAAGTTGCTGACTACACATGGGCAGGCTGTGCATAAAGTATAGCCATAAAGTACATCCAAGGAGTATTATGGACAAGACACTGTTAATATTGCTCTTTAACACAGGCCTTTTTGCCAGGCTATATAATCCAAACAAAAAAAAAGCTTCAAGAATAATTTTTTATTCAGTAATGTTGATAAGAATGGGGGCCTTTTTTTTTTAACAGTACAGTATGGTGCCTGAATTAAGTAAAGCCAGGATTTTTATATAGGTAGATAATGACTTATGTTTGTATATGGGTGGAGAGAATCAAAATACATTTCTTTTTCCTATTTTAATTGGCTAGCCCTAGATAGCATTCCAATATTCTGTTAAGCCAGTTGGCAAATTTTGTTTTGTGTTTCATTTTGTTTATTTTGGGGATTGGGTACATAGCTCTGTTGGGGAGTGTGCTTACCTTTATCGTGATTGAAGCCCTGGCTTCTGTAAGTACTCACAAAACCCTAGTATGGGAGGTGTAGGTAAGGAGGGTTAAAATTCTGGGTCTTTTTTGGCCATACAGCAAGTTTGAGAGCAGCTTGAATACGTGAAAACCCGGCTTCAGGAAACAAGAACAGGGGTGGGGACTAAATCACACACCTCAGGTGTGCTAGGCAGACACTGCAGCTGTATCACCTTGATTTAAGATCTTCCTCTCCTTTCTTTAGCATCTTGTTTAATATTAGCATTAAAGAAATTAGAAGTAGAATTCAATGCAATATTTCTTGGTTCTTGGATCAAGTCTGTCCTGTGCCAGCATTGTGCTGGAGCAGACAGCTGATGGCTGCTGTCACTGCTCACCTTCCCATGTCCTTCTCCACAGGGCCCGACACTATATCCACATCCCAGTACACTTCAGACCACAGGCTGTGGGCAGATTTGAAGCTTTACTTGTGATCCAGACAGATGAAGGCAAAAGTATTGCTGTCCGACTAATTGGTGAATCCCATGGAAAAAGTTAACTAGAATACATGTTGTGTAAATGACCTGCTTATATTTTGGCAATCTCATTTTTCTACACCAAAATTATGCCGTTGTATATATTTTGTATGATAAATTTGATTTGTATAAATTATAGATTTGTTTTTTAAAGAATTCATTCCTGAAGCCCTCACTAAATATCATGTATCTAGCTCACAGTATTAACATTTACAGGGGAGAAGGTTCTATTTTTACATTGATTATGGTGTTCTGAATAATTATGGCATATGTTTTAATGTGTATTTACAAATAAAGTTGGTATTTAAACTGAACTTGTCTTTTTATGTGATGCCACATTATAAAAATGAGAATATTGCTTTATCCTCCTAATTGTTCCCAAGAACAGGTTTCAGAGTCTGTTCTGATTTCTTCTGTATTATTCAGCTTCTGTCTGTTAGCTGGTTGTTGAGATAGTCTTCATATTCTGTGTAGAGATGGTGGGAAAGCTTCTTTGTTTCCTGTTCAGTGTATTTAGTGCTGGACAGGACAGTTGCTCTTGGATCCAGTTTGGACATGACCTTTGCAATCATGTACTTGCCAACAGGATAAGGTGAATTCTGTGGCATCCAAAGGAGATAGGAAGGGTTTGGGAGGGGTTAAGGAGCCGAGCATGTGAGATCAGGAAGGCAGCATGCCACCCAGGAGATGCAAGGTGAGAGACTGCTTTCTGCTAGTCACAGTGGATGCATCTCCTGAGCGTGGTCTCGGGCCTAGCTAGCAGCCTCCTGGGAAGTGGTACAAGCACTGTGGAACAACCCACAGCATAGGTGTTGTGCTGTTGCGGCCCTGGAATCTCTGCTAGGTAGCATTTTTAAGCTTGGATAAAGTTTCCCGGACAACTTACACACAAGATCTTGAGTCTGGAAGATACAAGTTTCAGGTGTGGTGGTACACACACCTCTAATCTGGGCCACACCTGCTGCTGGAGACCTACATAAGGACATTGGAAGGAGGAAGATTCGATCTTCGACTTCGAGCCTTGTGGGACTAAGTGACCGCTAGATCCTCAGGTTTTCATTCACGGCTACTGCTGACTATTGTTGGGGAGTTTGACTACAGACTGTAAGTCATCAACAAATTCCCTTACTATATAGAGACTACCTATAAGTTCTGTGACTCCAGAGAACCCTGACTAATACAAGGCATGATTGTGAATCTGATAGAAAATAGAATTTCGGTATTCTCATTTTTCTCTTGCTTACAGATCAGACTTGCAAAGCCAGATGTGAGAACTCATGCCTGTAATGCTGGCACTTAAGAACCTGAAGCAAGAAGGTGAGAGGCCAACCTGGGATGCAGCGAGAACTGGTGGAAAAGAAGAAAAGATAGAGGGAAGGGGGATTTGAAAAACTTGCTTTTGTTTTGTTGTTTTGTTTTTTGAGGCAGTGTCTCTATGTGGCTCTGGCTGCTCTAGAATTCAGTGTGTACACCAGGATGGCCTTGAATTCACAGAGACCCACCTGCCTCTGCCTCCCAAGAGCTGGGATTAAGGGCATGTACCCCCACACTTGGCTTTCTGAAAAGAGTTTTCAACAAGTTAAGCAAATAGTGCTCTTCCTGATCCAGCTCATTGTAGATTTATGTCATGGATGTGACATTTGTGTGGGCATTTGACCATATTCAACTTTAGAAATGCTAAGAATAGTGCATGTTTTGTAATGTTCCCTCTGGTCCTTCCTTTCTTAAGGGTTTGTGCTGTTTGCCTTCTGCTATACTCAGGAGGAGAAAAGGGATCAAAACACATGGAACACTTTAAAAGTAAAAATAGCCAAAAAATGAACATTTTAAAAAGTGTTCAACATCATTAGTTACTAGGAAAATAACACTTAAAACTACTTTGAGATTCCATCTCACCCCACTCAATGTGGCTGTCATCAAGAAATCAAATGGCAATGAATGCTGGATGTGGGGAAAGAAGACCCTAATTCACTGTTTGTGAAAGAGTCAATTGGTGCAGTCACTGTATCAGTCGTAAAAAGCTAGACACAGCACTACTGTTTAGCCCAGTGATACTATTCCTGCATATACACTTAACTGTGGTCAGTTTTTGTTAACTTGACACACATTAAGAGTTAGTTACCTGGTAAAGGAAAATCTCAGTTGAGGAATTGCCTCCATTAGATTGGCCTGTGGTTGAATGTGGAGACGTTTTCTTGATCGCTAATTGATATAAGAGAGCTCAGTCCACTCTGGGTGGTATCATCTTTAAGCAGGTAGCCAGCCCTTTACTATATACAAAAGGTAACTAGGTTGCTGAGCAACCAGAGGAAACAAGCCATAAAGCAGTGCTCCTCCATGGTCTCCTCCTCAGTTCCTGCCTCCAAGTTCTTGCTTTGAGTTCCTGCCTTGATTTCCCTCCATGATGGACTGTGACAGGTAAGCTGAAATAAACCTTTTTCACTCCAAGTCGGTTAATGTTTTATCACAGTAACAGAAACCAAGCTATGACACTACCCAAAGATTCTCTATCCAACCATAGAGATACTTACTTAAACAATTCATTGTTGCTTAGTTCACAAGAGCTAGGAAATGAAGTCAGCCCAGCTGTGCATTAGCTGATGAATGGATATGAAAGTGTGGCACAGGTACACAATGAAATTATGTTAATATCTAAAGAAAGATGAAATTGTGACATTTTCAATAAAATGGATGGAACTGGAAATTATTCTGAGTGATGTCACGCAGGCCCAGAAAGACAAAGGCCACATGCTCTCTCTCATATGAAGATCTTAGCTTGGGATCTCTAGATTTGTGTGTTTCATTTGGAGTGCCAGTAGAAGCCAGGAAACTAGAAAGGACTCCTTCAGGGAGGAAGGCTAGCAGAGGTGATAGGAAAGTAGAGAGGCTGAGAATGTTTAAATAGGGGTGGCATGAGGGGTGGGGAGGTAACCAGGATGCTAGGAGAGTAAAAACCAAATTAAGGATTGAAAAACATGCTGAAACATTTTGTAGGCCAATTAGAAAAGAAACTAAAGAAAACTGATTTAGAAAGGAGATGTTTGTATGGCTGGATAATGTTCCTCTCAGAAGCCATAGGCTATTAACTGAAAATCCTGGTGCCATGTATAGCATACCTCTTTATAGTTGGTCAGGGAGACTACAGAGCACCCCAAAACAATACAGTCTCCTGGTGTTCCTCTTGCTTGTCCATCGGAACTCGATAATTAAATCTTCTTGTTGAAGATAGCACACACCTTGATCATACTGGAACTGAACTGGAGTCTTTATCCCAGTTGGGTACCCTCCTAATGCTGAAGGAGTGTTATGCCAACTGCTACTGGGGGAAAGGCACCAGTAGTCTTACCCAGCTGTGGACCCTGTTGTAACCATACCTTTTGGCTACTTTATTGAGTTCTTTTACCTACCACCCTTCTACACCCCAATCCCTTCCAACCCCCAAAACTAGGTCGACAAGAAAGAAGGTTAGAGTAGAAAGGGGGCACAGATCTCTTTAGATGACTTCCTCCTGTGTAGGGCCTTCGAGTTCCTTGGGGCAAGTTCCATCTTTGTCATCAGGATATCTCCAACCAGCAACCAGCAGCAAACAGCAATCCATGAATGCAGCAAATAGCAAAAGCTGGAATCACAGCAACAGGAACCAGAACAGCAAGAAATAGCAGCAGCTGGAGCACCAGGGGGATCAGCAGCTGGAGCACCAGGGGGATCAGCAGCTGGAGCATCAGGGGATCAGCAGCTGGAGCACCAGGTGCTGCAGCTTCTTGATACTCTGGCATTTTTATATCTTCTGAAGAGTCCCAAGACTTCCAAATGTAAACGATCTTCAGCTGACAGAATCATGCCC
Organism: Rhynchomys soricoides; assembly: GCA_019843965.1. Lineage (NCBI taxonomy): Eukaryota > Metazoa > Chordata > Mammalia > Rodentia > Muridae > Rhynchomys > Rhynchomys soricoides. The sequence goes on along the minus strand of JADRCH010000015.1, from coordinate 7,873,200 downwards.
CTGCCAGAGCACAAGAACAGCATAGTTAGCAGCTGTGGACAGTCAGAGGCAGCCCTGTATCCCATGCCTGGGATTAAAATCAAAACATATTCCCATAACATATCTGTGTTGTTTAAAGAAACCAAAATAATCTGTAATCTGTATACTCTGTAATCTACTATACCAACCTGCCAGGCAAGCTGTGTCCACTGCTTAGTCTTAGCAGCAAATATGGCAAAGCCATCCTGAAGGGTGTTAGGCCAACAGACACCATGCGTCTCTTACAGACTTCTCAGACTTGGTCAGAGTCAGAGTTGTAGTTAACCTCAGATGACCAGGCAACATCGAAGGAAGGCCAGTTTTACAGCGAGCCTTAATTTGGAGGGCTTCATCTTTATTTAGTAATTTAGCAGAAAATCCTCTTGAAGCTGTCAGGCATGGCTTGTAGGACCCATGTATGGGGGTCTTACATATGTACTGTGCAAATCACATTAGAAGAGTTCCCTAACCCGGAGTTGGGGAGCTTATATATACCAAGCACTGTGTTGTGCATAAGATGGGGTCAAAAAGGCCAGCTTCTCCCTCAAGTGGGTGCCCCATTGGCCGGTTGCCCCTCGGAAACGTAAGAGGTCTTATCTTAGGGCCCCACACACATCCCTGTGTTCAGTCATCTCCTATTACGAGAGGTGAGTGCAGGTTCAGGTGAAACGAATCCGCAGGTTGAGGCCCATCAGATCCAGTAGCCACAGAGCTATGGGACCATTACAAGAATTTATACAGGCATCTATCATTTATTCAGAAGTTATACATTTTTATTTTAAAATTCCTCATCTATTTTTTTGAGACCAGTGCTTTGGTATCCCTTTGAAGTGCTGCTCCTCCTCCTCTTCTATTAATTAATTAATTAGCTAATTAATTAATTAAATTTGAGATAAGTGCCACCTCAGTTATTCCATCCAGGCTTCAGAGGCAATGTTCTGGGTGATCAAGCCCCTGCTGGATCTTCCTATCTCCCTTAGGATTCTCTTTCTCTCTTTTAAAAATAATTTATTTTTATTTTATGCTCCCTGGTGTCTTGTCTGTGTGAGGGCATCAGTTCTCCTGGAACTGGAGTTATAGGTAGGTATGAGCTGCCACGTGGGTTCTGGGAATTGAACTTGGATCCTCTGGAAGAGCAGTTAGTGCTCTAAACCACTGAGCCATCTCTCCAGCTCCCCCTTGGGATTCTTAGTGTGTGTGGACAGCCAGCCTGGTCTAGTCTTCTTTCACTTGGAGACTCCAGTCCTGGGTCTCACAGTCCCCTTGGCCACGGGAAAGGGACCCTGGATTCCTTTGCGGGAATGAGCTTCCCAGTTCCACAGACTTTCTGGGTCTGGGAAACCCTGGAGCAGCAGCCTTTCTGCAAAAAAAGGGGGTCTTAGTGAAGGAGATTCCTCCAGAAACATGCCGACACAAAGAAGAGTAGAAGGGGGAAGCTGTCATGAAGGACTGAAGCCAGAACAGCTCCCGAAAGGCTTCTTTTGTGTTCTCATTTCATACTGTAAAACCACAAGGTGGGTTTTATAGAAGCCTATGTGCTGTTAAGGGCAATGACCCATTCTTCGGCAATTTCTCTGGGTTATTTTGTTCCAGGTGGCAAGTGAAGTCATGCTTGGCAAACAGTACAAGCAGTGCTTTAAGTAAATCACTGAAAAAAACCAGTATCTAATTTTCTTACTGGTCTTTTTACTTTATTCTATCACAACCATTCCCAGATTAGATTTGAGGCCTGCTCTGCAGGAGGGAATTCACGCCTGGTACTGTAACATCAGTCAAACAAACCCCTATTACTGGGCAGTGTGCAATCCCTACAGGAGAACATAGTTCTGTCGTTTATCTAAACTGATACAGCTTCAGCTGCCTTCTAAACATATTTATATTCATAAACAAATGCCTTAATCAGAGAAGCTTCTCTGCAGTCAAGAGCGTTTTCCATGCCTTTTAAATGTTTAATTTTATGTTTCTTAATGTTTTGAACAAAGTTGGCAATAATGTAAAACAGGTTTTTCTCACCAAAATGTTTTCTTCTATTATAACATTATAAAACTAGTCTATAAAATTATAAAATAGTAAAACCTCTACAGTTTTCTTTCTCTACAAGTCCCATTTCTGCCTGGCCAACTACCTACCCATCTTGTTTTACAAGGCCAGTTACCATCCTGACAGGAATGAAGGTAGTCTAAAGAGTCTCTGTGTCCCTCTCTTTGACTAGCACACTATTGTAACTATAGAACCTAAGACAGTGGAATTTCCTTAGGAATTTTACTCTAGGGGGAAAAGGCTGCGGGCTGGATGCCAGCTGGAGGGGCAGCTTGTCTCCTGACAAGAGACATCATAGGTTCTAACAGCTTGTCAGACCACTTGGAGGAGAGACGAGCCAGGGCTGACAGTGGGCCTGAATGGTGACATGATTGCTTAGCTGTTGTGATGACTACTCTTAGTTTTCAGCTACATCTGGAATCAACTAAAAGCCAAGCTGCAGGGCACACCTGTGAGGGATTTTCTCAGTCAGGTTATTTGAATCTAGGAGACACATTATAAATCTGGAGCCACGTTTTCTGGTGACAGGCCACTTAAAGGACATGGAAGAAGGAAGCTTTGGTGTTTGCCTGCTTGCTTTCACTACTGCTGGTGAGTTCATCTATCATGTTTCTGTGCTGTTTCCAGGAATAAATTGTAAGAAGCCTATTAAGTTTCTGTTTGATCTGTATATGTGGGAAAATTCTCAATAACTGAAAGAAAGGGAGGCTACATTGACTGTAACAATGGGAATCTCAGTCCATCATTCAAGAGCTGAGTCAGTTTCAGACCCAGAGCGTCTTGAGTGAAAGGAAGGCCGGGTCCCCAGAAATTCTTTCTAAAATACCTAAGAGTTTTAATGTTAGCGTTCCCCTCATCCTTTCCCAGAGGAGTCTGTGCCCTTTTACTAGGGTAACTGTATTAGGGAAAAGGAAGTAATCACATTTTCTGGGGTCTATTGGATGCTGATTCTGGATTGACATTGATTCCAGGGGACTCCAAAAGCAAGCCACCTCTGTTTAAAAAAGGGGGTTATCAAGTGATAATGAAGTTTTGGCTGAAGTCTGACTCACAGTGGGTTGGTCCAGCTGATCCCTAAACGCATTCTGTAGTTATTTCCTCTGTGAATGTGTAATTAGGGTAGATACACTCAGAGGTTGGCAGAATCCCTGCATTGTGTCCCTCACTTCTGCAGTGAGGGCTATTATGGTCCGAAAGGCCAAATGGAAGCCAATGGAATAGCCTTTCCTTGGGAAAATAATGAACCAAACACAACACTGCATCCCTTGAGGGATTGTAGAAATCAGTGCCACCATCAAGGAATTGAAAGATGCACAAGTTGCAGTTCCAACATCCCCCTTTAACTCTTCTGTTTGGTCCACACAGAAGACAGGTACGTAGTGGAGGATGATAGTTGACCATCACCAATTTAATCAGGGGTGACTTTGATTGCAGCTGTTGTGCCAGATGTGAAGTCCTTGCCTGAGCAGCTTAACACATCTTTGGATGCTGGGTATACAGCTGTTGATTTAGGAAATGCACCCCCACCTGCCAATACTCCTTGGAGACCACCTGAAGCAATCTGCTTGCAGCTGGCAGGGACAGCTGTATATTTTAAAGTTTTACCTCAAGGGTATGTTAACTCTCCAAACCTGGTGTCATAGCTTAGTGTGATGCCTACTTTGTTGTCAACTTGACCACATCTGGAATCAACTAAAACCCAAGAAGCTGGGCACAGCTGTGAGGAATTTTTTTCCCTTGATGGGGTCATTTAAGGTTGGAGAACCTGCCCTAAATCTGGGCCACACCTTCTGGTGGCAGCCTACATAAAATGACATGGATGAAGGAAGCTTTGGCTTTTTTGCCTATTTGCCCTCACTCTGCTGGCAAATTCAGTTTTCTTTTAGCTGAAGAATTCTATTGCCAGTATTAGAACCTACTTCAGGATTCCATTGTAGACTGAAGACCAGCTAAGAAATCCTGCCTCGTGGACTAAACAATTACCAGAATCTTGACCTTTCTGTCAGGAGACAGCCATTGTTGGACTAACCAGACCTATACACCACTCTGGTTCCCTTTTAATGTATATATACATTACATTAAATGTAATAATTATCAATTATTGATAATAATTAATAATAATAATTAATATTAATATTAACAATAATCAATAATTATTACTAATAATTATTACCAATAATTATATTACTATAATATTATAATTGTAATATTAATTATATTATAATTAACATTATAATAACGATCATAATATTAATTATAATTATTAATAATTATTGATATTAATTATTAATAACTAAAATTTATTGACATTAATATTTATTAATATCAACAATATCTATTAATATTGTTGATATTAATAAATATTAATAATTGTATATTTAATATATTTATTTATTTTATCCATTCTGTTCCTGCCTTTTGGCTTCTAGTTGATTCCAGGTGTAGTAGATAACTAACAACAAGCTGCATGGTTTGGGTGAGATCCCCATTCATTCACCAGCCAGTAATACAGACTTTCTATTCAGCTTTTAAAGTGTCTGTATGTTCTTGGTGGAATTATCTCACACCAACATTATGCTAATTGGACCAATGAGCAGGAAGTAGCAAGCATTTTGGACTTGTTGGTAACATGTATTTGATCAGAATGTGGGAAATGAATCCAAGAAAAACTCAAGGGCCTTCCCTCTACCTCAGTGAAATTTTGTAACCGTGGGCTTTTCCACCCTTGCCCACTTTCCTGAAATACTGACTCTGAGACTAGTTATTTATTAATAATTGCTTAGGCCATAAGCTTCTGTTTGTTCTTCAGTTGGCTCTTATTACCCCTTTCATCTATTCTGTGAGTGCCACATGCCTGGATACTCTTCCTCTGGTTTATGTGACCACCTCCTCCTCAGAGTTCCAGGCAAACCGTCCCCCCTGACTCTTTCCCAGAATCCTTTTTGTCCCCACTCTCTCTGCCGGATGTCCCACCTCCTATTTCCTACCTCATCTCATTGGCCATAAGCTTGTTTATTGACAGATGAATGTTTCCATATATGGCATAGAAGATTCCCTCTACAAATTTCTAGGACTCCAGTATTTTGGGGCATGGGAAGATAGTCCTTCTAAATTGTAGGTAAGTTATTGTACTTGGCACCTCCTACTACCATGAAAGAAGCACAATGCTTAGTGGGTTTAGTGAGACAGCACATTCCTCACTTTGAGTGTTACTTTGCCCTATACACCAAATGACCCAGAAAGCTGCTAGCTTTGACTGAAGGCTGGAACAGGAGAAGGCTCTTCAATAGGTCCAGGCTGCTAAACAGGCTTCTCTACTACTTGGACCATATGATCTAACAGACTCAATGGTACTTGAGGTGTCTATGGCATGTGGGGCATGCTATTTGGAGCTTTTGTCAGGTTCTTATAGGTAAATCACAACAGAGAGCCTTGGAATTTAGGAGCAAGGCTCTAGCATCATTGGCAGATGGCTAATATCCTTTTGAGAGATAGCTTTTGGCCTGCTATTGTCATTAGTGAAGTTACCACAGCAAGTTACATGAAGAAGTTGCCCAGATACCTATGTTTTCTACTTCTGTTATAGTACCTTGTGTTTCCAAGCATCCACCTCATGGGCTGTGCTCTATGACAGGCTGACTATCATAGAGATAGAGAGTACTAGGGCCTATCTTACTAATGGTTCTCCATGATATGATATGCAGACATCACACAGAAGTGAATAGTTGCACTGTTATAACCTCTTTCTGGGACAACTCTGGAAGACTTTGGAAATCTTCAGTGGGCAAAACATCCAGCAGTATGCATGATTGTATATTTTTCTTGGAAAGAGAAATAGCTACATGTGGGATTGTTTATTGATTCATGGGATGTAGTCAGTAGTTTGGCTGGATGGTCAGGGACTTGGAAAGAACATGGTTGGACAGCTGGTGAGGAAGCCATCTGGGGAAGAAGTATGTGGATAGATCTCTCCAAATGGGTGAAGGATGTAAAAAGTACTTGTGTCCCATGTAAATGCTCATCAAAAGATGACTTCAGCAGAGGAAGAGTTCAGTAATCAAGTAGATAAGATGACGAGTCTGTTTCCCCAGCCATTCCTGTCATTGTTCAATGAGCTCATAACAAAGCGAGCACGGTAGCAGAGACAGAGGCTATGCATGGGCTTGACAACATGAAGTGCCACCCACCAAAGCTGACCTAGCAGCTGCTGAGTTCTGATCTGCCAGCAAGAGACCAACACTGAGTCCCTGATATGGCATCATTTCCCAGGGTGACCAACTAGTGACCTGGTGACCTGGCTGACCACTTATGACTACTTCCTCTGTAGAAAGGACAATGCTTTGACCTTCTGAAGCAGATACTTATTCTAGTTATGACTGTGCCTTTCCTGCATGTAATGCTTTTGTCAAGACTACCATCCATGTTCATATAGAACACCTCATCCACTGTCAAGGTATTCTACACAGTGTAGTTTCTGACTAAAGAACTCACTTTACAACTAGAGAAGTGTAACAGTAGGCCCACACTCATGGAATCCACTGGTCTCACCATGTTTCCCATCATCCTGAAGCAGCTAGCTTCATAGAACAATGGGATGGCTTTTGTGAAGGGCTGGGGCAGGGTTCTCCAGAAGGCTGTATATACTTTTAACCAGCATCCAACACATGGATTTCTTCCATAGCTAGGATTCATGAGTACAGGAGTCAAGAGAGTAGAAAGGGGGAATGTGGTTCCATTCACTATCACCCCTCGTGATCCCACAAGGAAAAAGTTTCCTTACTTTTCAAGTGAACTTAAGTTTTTCTGACCTAGAAGTTTTGGTTTTAGATGGAGGATCTCTACTGCCCAGAGACACAACAAATATTCCATTGAACTGGAGCCATAGATATCTACCCAAAACATCAGTGCCAGGTAAAGGATAGTAACCACCCTTTGAGTAGTCAGGGGACCCAAGAGACTCCCAAACATGCCAGTGTTCACTGAACTAACAAGAACATGTCACTGGTGTTGAAATGTTTGTCTGGTTGTTAAAATTCTGCCAGTTGGTGATGATGTTTCTTGAAAGGCCGTGGAAGTGACATCTACTGAGAAGGTTCTAAGGTGGTTCATTTCTTAGTCATCTCTTCTCCTAATATGTAGTTCAAGAGATAGAAATAGCTGAGTGTGCTCGGTGGTGGTTACTGTCAAGGACAGTCACCCAGAGACATCCCGAGAAGAGAGACCAGATGACCAGGTATCTGCCTTGTTGGGAATTTAATTACCACCATGCATTAATGGCTTTGCTGCGAACTGCTGAGTAGCAAGACCAGTTTCTTTCACTTCTGCTGTCTAATGTCAGTCTGAAAGCAACAGAAGAGGTTTCAAATATTTCTTTAAAGCACACACACACACACACACACATGCACACACACACACACACACACACACACACATACATACACACACACACAAAATTGTTCTCTTGAGGATTGATTGGCCAGGTCCCTTCTACAGAGATCCCAGACTGTCTCCTAAAGCTGTCTAGAGCCTTGTGCACATGGCCAAGACAGAATGAAGGAAAACAGTGTGCGTCTGTGGGAGTTTTTCCTGCAGGAACACTGCTAAGACTGGATCTTCGTGAATGTGGCAGAGCCTCCTTTCAGGATCCGTCTCTACTGAGACACAAGGTTGCCTGCAGAAAGGTGCTGACACATTCAATACTGTCACATTTATCTCTCTGATAATGAATAAATGTGGCCCGAAAAGTATGAAGGAAATCAGTGTGACTGGGCCAGTACACAGAGCTAGCGAGGCCTTCTGAAGTCTCAATCCAATGTAGTTCCGAGGGGTGGGATCAGGGCCTAGAGTCCACATCAGACTCTAATATTCTTTGAGGGGTTCAGTCCATATACAGAATCTACTGCTGATATAGCCCCGTAAGTAGTGTGTCTGTTCAGGTTAATGCCTGCATATTACACATTTCCACAGGCCATATCTGTGTGTATCATGCCTGTACATAGTGTGCCTGTAGAGAGTAGGTATGCTCAGGACTTGCTTGCATACAGAGCGTCTGTACCCAGTGCCACTGCATACGAGACACACTGGCACTCAGCTAGGGGTTATGAAGCTGCCCACACAGCTGGACAAATGTAGGTCACATGATGAGCCTCAGGGAGGCTGAGAAGTACATGGCCTATGGAGCCAAATCGGCAGGCCTGGGGTTGCTGTTTGGGCCACAGTAGAGACATTAGGCAGGGGTGCCAAGCATTCTTGTCCCTTGCTGCTGTCTCCAGCTCTCGAGTTAAAAAGCAAGATCCTCCGAGGGTAAGGATGAAGTGTCTGCACTACCTTTTCCTGTCATGCCTTTCCCATCCCTTCCCAGGAGAGACTGTAGCTGGTGGGACTCATCCTACCAAATCTGTCCCACGTTGTGGCCACCCTGTCACCAGCCGGAGCTGTCAGTCGTGCTGCTTTGTGACTGTGTCACCAGCATAATCGGCAAGATTAGGTGGCCACAAAGCGATCCGCGAATGAGGAGGTAATTGTGTTAAAAGGGAAAAAGAGATTTAAAGAAAGAACTATCCTTTTTCACTAGGGCTGTGAAAGACGTGACAGCTAACATTTTAAGGCTGGAGCAAGATAATTGTGGTACAGGATCTTTGTATGTTCTGGGGGGGGGGCTGTGTGCTCATAATAAATATTCAGAGGCTCATTTTGTGTCATGAATACCAGATGACTATTTCCAGAGACACCATTTGCATTGGCCTTTTTGAGGCATTCCAGCCCCAGCCTGTGGCTGTCAGAATGAGCCCAACCACGAAATCCAGCAATCCATGGAGGGCTGAAGCCAGTGTATTAACCTGAACCACTCTGCAGAACATTGGCAGGTCTCTGCAGGACACCCCCACTTTCATAGGAGCAAAAGACCAGCCAAAGGCTCAGGTATGTGCTCCTGCCTTCACACTTCACCCCACAAAGGGAGCATGCTTGTTGGGGGTGGTGGCCTTCAAGAAAATGGTAAATAAAGTTATACAATGCAGCCTACAGCCAGCCACCTCCAAGAGGCCATTAAACCCACTTTCTAGCATTAAGTGAAGATCAGCCACAGAAAGAGGCCTAGGCTTTTAGAAATAAAATCTCTTTTTGCCTCTGTCTCATTGAGAAAAGATCCAGTTGTGGTCTTTATACCTGGGCCAATGGTCTGTCCTTAGCTGCGAGTGACGTGTTTACCCAGATGGGTTTTGACTGTACCACAGGCTACTCCTGCCATTCCAGGCGCTAAAGGAGAAACCAGATCCACATAACACCGAGGGTTACTCTTAGGCCGCCTGCTTGATTTTGTGGATTTCCATGAATATCCTAATTGCAGCCTGGACACACTGACAGCTCAGTTCTACACACTTCTATCACAATCTTCAGCCCTGCGAAAACTTTCCTTTTCTTACTTTGGAAACTAAAGTTTCTGGTGGCTGAACTCACATGGGCACCAAAACCACACACAGACTCAATGAGCTGGGAGCAAACCCCAGGGAGTTTTATGGGCTTTTATTCTCTGTAGGTTTTACAGACAAAACCCCACAGGGGTCCCATTTAGGGCTTTGTAGCAATGCTCAGACAGGAGGGGCAGCTTTTCCTACTCAAGGGCCCTCCTCTCTGTACACTGAGGGGACCCCTGCCTGCTATTCACTCTTGGGGTTGAAGAGCTAGCGAATATGGCCATGCCCTGGGTACCTATCCAGTCTTCCAGGGTTGATCAGTCCATCTGAAATGGCCCTGACTTTCTGACGTATTCTGAAGTGTATCAGGACTTAACAGACCACAACATATTCCCCTGTGTCCTGCCTCGATGAAACACTGCAGATAAGCCATAGGAAAGCATACAGACTAACCCTCCAGACCTCAGTGCGAATGGCTCTGCCTCTACAGGAGGCCCCATGCCTAACTCCTGATGAAAGAGACTGGCTCATTCTGAAGGCCAGAAGCAAACTTAGTTTGGGGCCTCACTGCAGGGGTGCTATGGCAAGAAGCTAGGCATACCTGAGCATCTTGCCTTCTCAGTGGCACCAGAGTATATCAGACTTGAGGGAAAACAAGCTGGAGCCAAGGAGCTAAACAGGACAATTACAATGGCCAAGGAGACAGTGTCCACCATGGTGGCGGGAGGACAGCTATGTTCTAATTACTTTCTGTTGCTGGGGTAAAACACTGCCCAAAAACAACTTGGGGAGGAAAGGGTTTATTTGACTTATTGGTTACAGATCATCTTTGAGGGAAGCCAAGGCAGGAGCCAAAGCAGAGATCACAGAGGAACATGCTTGTGGGCTTGCTTCTCCAAGCTTGTCAGCTACCTTTCTTATATAGCCTAGGTATGGCATGTATAATGCATAACCTTATACCTGCCTAGAGCTGACATGGTCCACTGTGGGCTGGGCCCTTCACTATCAGCCAACAATGATCATAAAAATATCCCATAGACATAACCGCCAGCCAATCTGATGGTGGCCATGCCTCAGTTGAGAGTCTCTCTTCCAGGGTGACTCCAGTTTGCGTCAAGTTGACAAAAATTAACCAGTGCTGGGTAGAAGACAGATCTTTGCGGATCTTTATGGTTTTATGGATGACTACATGTTTACACCGTCCCAGAATTGGAAACCTAATTTGCACTTCTTCCTCCCCCCAACCCTCATTCAACCCTTGGACTTTGCAAAGGGATAAGAAAATTTTCCCCATTTATTGGTGGCATTTTAGCTAAAACATAGCATTTTGACCTTCCTGCAAATGCTGTGCAGGTAAGCCAAGGCATGGCCAAGATACAAAAAATGTTCTTCCAAGTATGGCAGACAGAATGAAAATGGCCCCCATAGACTGTCTCATGGGGAGTTTGCAGTGGCATTATGGAAGGTATGGCCTTGTTGGAGGAAGTGTGTCATTGGGTGTGGGAGTGGAATTTGAGGTTTCAGAAGCTCAAGCCAGGCCTAGTGGCTTACTTTCTCTTCCTGCTGCCTGCTGATCCAGATAGAGAACTCTCAGCTCCTTCTCCAGCACCATGTCTGCATTCGTGTACACCATGATGAAAACGGACTAACCCTCTGAAACTGTAAACCAGCCCAATTAAATGTTTTCCTTTATAAGAGTTGCTGTGGTCAAGGTGTCTTTTCACAGCTACAGAAAACCTAAGACACCAGGCTTGGCTGGTCGGAGATGCTGCAGAGGCTGTGCTGGGCCTAGGGCACGTTGTCTTTGGAACTCTGTCACCACTCTGTTCTGCAATCTGATCAGAAGCAGAGGCTCTGTGAGGAGGGGAAAGAGGGGAAGAAGCCTCACAGAGACTCCAGCTTCTGAAGGTACAGTATTATTAGGTGCTGGTGGCTGACTTGTATCTGAGATCCCAGGTTCTATAAACCCAAAGGGCAGTGAAACCCTTATGCAATCATTGAAGGGTCTGCATGTGGATTTCAAAGTCTCAGTGGTATGTGATTTGACTAACAAGATGACTGATTCTCAGCCATAGCTGTGAGACAAACTTACACGCTGTTCAAACAACAGAGGCACACACACATGCACACACACACATATGCACACACACACACATTCACCTTTGGACACACACATGTGCACTCAGACACATAAAAGTTAAAAATCTTTTGGTTTTCCTTCTGCTCTACCATTTAAAAATAGCTATTCTTACGATGTATTTAGGAATAATTTTTAAAGGCAGTGAGTTTAAAATAATTACCAAGACATGAAATTGAATAAAATCTGGGGGTGGGGGCGTCAGTGGCTTATTTATTCATTATGTGTTTTGAGGCCCATCTGTGCACCAGATACTGAACAATTTCTCACACTGATTTCATTATTTGCCACAACTGAAAACGATGCCGCATACGTGAAGGCGTAGTCTGAGACAATGACATTACCATTGTTTCTATTCCCTCTTTAAACTGAGCCTTCTGACTGTCATTTACTTAAGACTGAATTATAACCATGGGGTTAAATATCCTTGTTTGAATTTGGACAAGGTTCTCAGATCTCTTTCAAAGTTCCTGAGATTCTGGCTAGGCAGAGGGCTCAGTGGTTAGGAGTGCTTGCAGCTTAAAGAGGGACCCGGGTTTGGTTCCCAGCACCATGTCAGGTGACTCACTTGTAATTCCAGCTCCAGGGGAATCTGATGCCATCTTCTGGCCTTCTCAACACTTACATATTCTCTCTCTCTCTCTCTCTCTCTCTCTCTCTCTCTCTCTCTCACACACACACACACACACACACACTTTAAAAAGGTCATGGGATTATTTAATAATGACATGTTGGCATGGATGTGGGGGAGAGGAACCCTTACTCACTGTTGGCGGGAACACAGATTGGTATAATTAGTACGGAAGTTGATGTGGAGTTTCCTCAGACCACTAAGACTAGTTCTGCCATGTGACCCACCTATATCGCTCCTGGGCATATGCTCAAAGGATTCTATATCTTACTATGGATATACTGTTCATCCATGTTCCTTGCAGCTCTGTTTGTGAGAGAGAGAAAGTGGAATCAGCTAGATGTCCATCAACCGGTGAAAGAATAATGAAACGCTCCATGAATACACAATGGAATTTTATTAACCTACAAAGCAAAATGAAATTCTCAAGAAAATTGATGGAACTGAAGGAAAAGTTATATAATGTGAAGACAAACATCATATGTTCTCTCCTATATGTGGATCCTAGCTTCAAATTTATAGATTTTTATATTTAAATTGGAGTGAATAGAGAGGCCAGGAAACAAGAGGATTCATGGAGGGAACAGGATGCCATAGGTGGGGGATCAAGAGGTAGCAACATACAAGGGAAATGGAAACAGAATAGAAGAAAATACTAGGCATAGAAAGTTGGAGTGGGGTTGGAGGGAGCTTGGAGGAATTTAGAGGCACAGAGGGTGGTTAACAAAAACTAAGGGGCATTAAAAAGCCATAAAAAGAATCTTAATATTTTATAGCCTAAAAATATAATTAAATTAAAAAAATAACAGTAAGAAGAGTTTGAAATGGCAGTCTCCGTCAATGGTGGATATGCAGCTCCCAGAAGTCGTAGGCTTTTAAATAAAAACTCTAGTGTCAGGTGAAGGATGAAGTGTTGGGAGCCGCCTGAGCACCCACATCCGCCATTACAAGATAGCGC